>CM076899.1:11491248-12691248 GCA_039519145.1 Kokia cookei | reverse complement strand
AAGCTAATATGGACTCAAAAACATAAAAATTACTAAAAACGATCAAGGTTTACCTTCCCAAATCAAAGCTCAAAGTTTAACAATGGAAAACCCTAGGTTTCTCCTCTTAATCATATGAAGAAGATGAGGAAATAAAGAAAAATATCAATTTCTTCTTTAAATTTTTACTTATATAACAATGGCAATTTTGTAGATTTTAAGACTTCCATCATTAGCTTTAATTAACCCCTTTTTACCTTAATTAATCTCACCCATAATCACCTTATTTCATGACATTGCACCCACTTAATTTCTATTGGATAATTTATCTACTTAATCCTTCTAATTAAATAATTCTACTTTTTCACTTTTTTCAATTTAATCCCTTTTTCTTAATTAACTATTTAATCGATAGAATTTCTTAACCGAAATTTGATATGATGTTGACGACATCATAAATATTAGAATAAATAAATTTATGACTCGATTCGTCAGAGTTGTGGTCTCGAAACCACTATTTTTGACACCACTAAAAATCGAGCTGTTACAACTCTCCCCCCTTAGGGAAATTTCGTCCAGAAATTTCTTACCAGTAAATAGGTTGGGATACTGTGATCTCTTTGAAGCCTCTGTTTTCTAAGTTGCTTCCTCCAACCCATGATGGTTCCATAATACCTTTACCAGAGGCACTCTTTTATTTCGCAGCTTCTTTACCTCACGAGCCAAAACTTTAACCAGTACCTCTGAACACGACAAATCCAACTATATAACAACATCACTGGGTGTAAGCACATGAGAAGGATATGATCTGTACCGTTTTAGCATCAAAACATGAAAGACATTATGAATCTTCTCAGGTTCTTGAGGTAAGGCCCGCTTATGAGCTACAGGTCCAACCCGCTCGATGATCACATACAACCCAATAAATCGTGGACTCAACTTTCCTTTTCTTCCAAATCGCAACACATTTATCCAAGGTGATAATCTCAAGAAAACTCAATCTTTCTATATCTTTCCTCTTAAGATCTGCGTATGACTTCTGTCGGTCAGACGCTGCTTTTAAACATTCACGAATTACTCAAACCTTATCCTCAATTTCGTGTATCAAATCGATCCTAACCAATTCAGGCTCGCTCCACTCTGACCAATAAAGAGGTGTTTTGTATTTTCTACCATATAGAGCTTCGAATGGTGCCATCTTTATACTTGTCTGGTAGCTGTTATTATAAGCAAACTCTACCAGTTGTAAATATCTCTTCCAACTACCCTCAAACTCGAGTATACAACATCGTAATATGTCTTCCAAAATCTGTATTACTCGATCAGACTAACCATTTGTCTGCGGATGGTATGCATGCTAAAATTCTATCTAGTACCCAAAGCTTTGTGTAACTTACACCAAAATCTCAAGGTAAAACGTGGATCTCTATCGGAGATGATAGGCACTAGTACTAAGTGCAATCGCACAATCTCAGATACATATAACTCAGCTAACCTCTCAAGTGAAAAATCCGCATGGATAGGAATGAAGTAAGCTGATTTCGTCAATCTGTCTACTATTACCCTGATCGAATCTTTCTTCTTTGGTATTACTTGCAATCCTGTAAGAAAATCTATAGTAATCCGTTCCCATTTCCACTTAGGAATGGAAATGGGTTGTAATAATCCAAACGGTACTTAATGCTAAGCATTCACTTGTTGACATACCAGACATTTGGTTATAAACTCGAAAATCTCACGTTTCAAGTCTGGCTACTAATACATTTTCTTCAAGTCGTTATGCATTTTCACACTCCCTGGATGATAGAGTATGTACTGCTGTGAGCTTCTGTAAGAATGTCTCGCCTCAAATTTGGGTAGCTAGGAACACATACTCTATCCTTGAAGTACATCATACTCTCAGCATCAATAGTAAATTTTACACTGGAATTATTCTAAATTTGTTCTTTCTTAGCTGCGAGCTTCGGATCGTTTTTCTGTAACTCTTGAATCTGCTATAAAATATCGGTCTCGTATTGAGTTCAGCTACAACTGATCCGTCGCCTTCCAGCGATAAATGTGCATTCATAGATCTCAAAGTAAACAATGATTTCCGGCTCAAGGCATCGACAACCACATTAGCATTTCCCGAATGATAGTCAATCACTAAATCATAATCTTTCAGTAGTTTCAACCATCGGCGCTGCCTCAGGTTCAATTCTTTTTGAGTCTCAGATACTTCAGGTTTTTACGATATGTGAATATATGACATCTCTCACCATAAAAATAGTGTCGCCAAATCTTCAATGCAAAGACAATGGCAGCTAGCTCCAAATCGTGAGTCGGATAATTCCTCTCATGTGACTTTAATTGTCGGGAGGCATATGCTATCACTTTTCCAGCTTGCATCAGTGCACTTCCTAACCCGTTCAATGACGTATCACTGTAAACAACAAATTCCTTTCCTATCTCAAGTTGTGTCAAAACTGGAGCTTCTATTAACATTTTCTTTAACTGATCGAAACTCTACTAACACTTTTCAAACCAAGAAAATTGAGCATTCTTTTTGAGTAACTTCGTCATCGACAAGGTTATGATAGAAAAATCCTTAACAAATCAACTGTAATAGCCCGCCAATCCTAGGAACTACGAACCTAAGAAACTTTATTCGGAACCTTCCAGTCGAGAATAGCAAAAATCTTACTCAGATCCAACCGAATTCCTTTCGAAGATACAATATGCCCCAAAAATCCAACTTCTCTAAGCCAAAACTCGTACTTAATGAATTTTGCATACAGTTGTTTCTCTCACAAAATCTGCAACACTTCTTTCAAATACTGCGTGTGATCAACCTCCATCTTTGAGTAAATTAGTATAACATTAATAAATACTACCATAAATCTATCTAACTAAGGTTGAAAAACTTTGTTCATTAAATCCATAAATGCTGCCAGTGCATTAGTCAACCCAAACGACTTTACTAGAAATTATTAGTGGCCGTACCGCGTTCTAAACGTAGTCTTCAGCACATCACAGTCTTTTACTCGTATCTAATAGTAACCCGATTGGAGATCTATCTTTCAGAACACAGTTGTAACTTTTAACTGATAAAATAAAAAATACGTGGTATAAATACTTATTCTTTACTGTAACCTTGTTTAACTGTCGATAATCTATGCACATCCTCATCGAATCGTCCTTTTTCTTTACAAACAGCACTGGTGCACCCCAAGGTGATACACTCGAACAGATAAAACCTTATCTAGTAACTCTTGCAACTGCGCCTTGAGTTATTTTAATTTAGTCGGTGCCATCTTGTACAGTGTAATAGATATCGAGTGGTACCTGGCATCAAATCAATGCCAAATTCCACCTCTCTAATTGGCAACAAACTCGATAACTCTTCAAGAAACATATCTGTGAATTCCTTAACAACCGGTACCTGATTCTATTCTATTACCAACCCTCGAGTATCATGTATGTAAGCTAAGAATGCCTCACAGCCCTTACGAACCAGTTTCTATGCAAAAATGGCTGAAATCTCTCTAGCATCACTATTCAATTTACTGGACTTAGCTGTAATTATCTCGCTCGTAGGGCATTTTAAACGGCATAAAGCCTACTGTCTCTTGCGTTTCATTTTTTCGATCATCTTCAAAGCCGAATGTTCACGATTTGCTGTACATTGACAAATATATACAAGTACAAGGAATATTAGTAAGATTTACACTACGAACTTACTGGATTGGATTGCAATTTAGGATGGACTTCAAGGACTAATACGCTAATTTCCCTTTTCGACGATCTGTAACACGATCGTAGTCTACATTCACAAATCATACAATTCTCACATTAAGTTACATAATTTATTCATTATCCTTTTAGGAAAATTACGGTTTTACCCTTACTAGTTTTCTTTTATTCAATTTAGTCCTTTCAACACAAAATATGCAAAATAACCATTCTCTCACATAATCAACCATAGTCGAATTCTCTTGGGTGTCCCTCCAACCCATTCACACATTTATTTTCATAACAATACATGTAATTTCATCATTTTCACATTTTAGTCCTTAAACCCTAAATTAATCAAAAATCACTTCACAAAAAGATTAAACCCAAGTATCAAACACTCAAATACATTAAAGCCTTTCAAGAACAAGTAATTTCAACAATGACAAGTTTTCTAACATTTGGCAGATTCACAAATTAGTCCCTGCATAAGCTAAATTAAGCTGATACGTACTCAAAAACATAAAAATTACTAAAAATGATCAAGATTTGCTTACCCAAATCAAAGCTCAAAGTTAGCTAAAGAAAACCCTAGCTTCTCTTGTGTTTTACCATGAGGAAGAAGAAGATATGTTGAAATTGGGTGAAATTATCATTTTTAATTCATTAATTTAACTTATATACTAAATGGCAATTTTGTAAATTCTGAGACTTTCATCATTAAGCTTAATTAATCCTTTTTAACTTTAATTAACCTCACCCATAATCACTTGATATCATGTAAACACACTATCACTTGATATCATGTAAACACACTTACTTAATTTCTATTGGTTTATTTACCTATTTGACCCCTCTATTTAAACAATTCCACTTTTGCACCTTTTACAATTTAACCCTTTTCTTCTAATTAATTATCCAAACGATAAAATTTCATAACCAGCTCTTAATACGATGTTAATGACATCATAAATATTAAAATAATAAATTTAACAACTCAAATCATCGGAGTTGTGATCCCAACATCACTGTTTTCGACACCACTAAAAAATTGGGCTGTTACAACTCTCCCCGTTAGGGAAATTTCGTCCCGAAATTTCTTACCAGTAAACAAGTTAGGGTACTATGATCTCATCGAAGACTCCGTATCTCAAGTAGCTTCCTCAAGCCCGTGTCTGTTCCATAGTACTTTCACTAATGGTACCCTTTTGTTTTGCAACTCTTTCACCTCACGAGCCAAAATTCTTACCGATTCTTCTGAATACGACAAATCCGACTGTATCTCAACCTCACAAGGTGTAATCACATGAGAAGGATTCGATCTATACTGTCTCAGCATTAAAACATGGAATACATTATGGATCTTCTCCAATTATGGCAATAAAGTCAACTTATATGTTACAGAACCAACCCGTTCTATAATCTCATATGGTCCTATAAACCGCGGGCTCAACTTTCCCTTTCGATCTAACCGCAACACTTTTTTCCAAGGTGAAACTCTCAAGAAAACTTTGTCTCCTACAGCAAATTCTATATCTTTCCTTTTAAGATCTGTGTACAATTTCTGTCGATCAGATGCTGCTTTCAAACAATCATGAATCACTCGCACTTTGTCCTCAGTTTCATGAACTAAATCGATTTCAATTAATTGAGGCTCACTCAATTCTGACCGATACAGAGGTGTCTTGCACTTTTGACCATATAATGCTTCGAATGGTGCCATTTTAATACTAGATTGGTAGCTATTATTATATGCAAACTCCACCAACAGTAGATATCTTTCCCAGCTTCCTTCAAACTCACGTATACAGAATCGTATCATATCCTCAAGAATCTATATCACTCGCTCTAACTAACCATCCTTTTGCAGATGATATGCAGTACTAAAATTTAACCTAGTCCCTAAAGCTTTATATAGGTTACCCCAAAATATTGAGGTAAAGCGTAGATCCCTATTGCAGATGATAGAGGCTAGTACCCGTGTAATTGAACTATCTTAGACACGTATAGCTCAGCCAACCTCTCTAGTGGATAATCTACACGAATGGGGATGAAATGGGTGGACTTGGTTAATCTGTCTACAATTGCCCAGATTGAATCTTTCTTTATCGGTATTACCGGCAGTCTTGTGGCAAAATCCATTGTAATCGTTCCCATTTCCACTACAGAATGAAAATCGGTTGTAGTAACCCAGATGGCACCTGGTGCTCGTCTTACACTTGCTGACATATAAGACATCTAGTCACAAACTCTGAAATCTCTCGTTTCATACCTGACCACCAATACAATCTCTTTAGGTCATTATACAATTTTACACTTCCCGGGTGCATAGAATAAGTGCTACTATGAGCCTCCGTCAGAATGTCTCGTCTTAGATTTGAATCATTCGGAATACTGCCTCTGTAATATAACATACCCTTTATATCAATTGTAAACCTCGTAGTAACATCACTCTATATCTGCTCCTTTTTAGCTATAAGCTTTGGATATTTTCTCCATAATTCTTGAATCTGCTATAGAAATAACGGCATCATCCTAAGCTCCGCGGTGATAGAACCATTGCCTTCTAATGACAGATAGGCATCTATTGCTCTTAAAGCAAACATCGATTTTCGACTCAGGGCATCAGCTACAACATTGGCCTCATCTGGATGGTAATCGATCGCAAGGTCATAGTCTTTTAACAGCTCTAACCATCGGCATTATCGTAGATTCAACTCCTTCTGTGTCATTAGATATCTCAAACTCTTGTGGTCTATATATATATGACATCTCTCCCTATAGAGGTAATGTCCCCAAATCTTCAATGCAAAAACTACGACAACTAACTCCAGATCATGAGTCGAATAATTCTTTTCATGCGGTTTCAACTATCGGGAAGCATATGCTACCAATTTCCCATCTTGCATCAAAACATACCCCAATCCGCTTAAAGGTGTGTCACTATAAACAACGAACTCTTTTTCCATCCCTGGTTGCGTCAATACTGGAGCTTCAGTTAACAACTTTTTCAACTAGTCGAAACTTTGCTAACACTTCTCAAACCACACAAACTAAATATTTTTCTGAAGCAACCTTGTCATCGGAAAGGTTATGATGGAAAAGTCTTTCACGAACCGACAGTAATAACCTGTCAATCCCAGGAAACTGCGTATCTCAAAGACATTCTTCGGTACCTTCAAATCGAGAATAGCTGAAACTTTGCTTGGATCAATACGTATTCCTTCTGAAGATACTACGTGACCCAATAATCCAACTTCTCGAAGCCAAAATTCACATTTACTGAATTTTGCATATAACTGGTTTTCTCGTAAAATCTGCAACACCTCTCTCAAATGCTGATTTTGCTCTGATTCTATCTTGGAGTAAATCAATATGTCATCAATAAACACAACCACAAACTTGTCCAATTGGGGCTAACATATTCTGTTCATCAGACCTATAAATGTTGTGGGGACATTAGTCAACCCAAATGGCATAACTAAAAACTCGTAATGTCTGTATCAAGTTCTGAATGTTGTTTTCATTATATCACAATCTTTCACTCGCATCTGATAGTAACGTGATCGAAGGTCTAGTTTGGAGAACACGGTTGCACCTTTTAACTGATCAAATAACTCATCGATCCGAGGCAACGGATACTTATTCTTGATCATCACCTTATTTAGCTATCTGTAGTCGATTCACATCTGCATCGACCCATGTTTCTTTTTCACGAATAATACGGGCGCACCTTATGATGATACACTAGGTCGTATGAACCCTCTATCTAACAATTCTTGTAGTTGAGCTTTCAATTCTTTTAATTCGGTCGGTGCCATTCTGTATGGTGGAATAGAGATTAGAGGAGTAACAGGTAGTAAATCAATACCGAACTCTACCTTTCTAACTGGCGGTAAACCTGGTAATTCCTCTGGAAACACGTTTGTATACTCTTGAACAACTGGTACCTGATCCAATTTTGTTCTCGAGCCCTGAGTATCAAGTATGTAAGCCAGGAATGCTTTACAGCCTCTATGGACCATCTTCTGTGCTGAAATAGCCGAAATCACTCTGGTCCCACTATTCAATCTGCTGGACACCACTATGATTACCTCACCTATTGAACATTTCAAACTAATTTGTCTTTTCTTGCAATTTACTATCGAATCATGCTTGGATAACCAATCCATACCCAAGATCACATCAAACTCGATGAAGGGCAATAACATTAGATCAGCAAAAAATTCACAACCCTGAACTTTCAATGGACATTTACGACATACCAAGTTAACAATGACACTATGACCCAAAGGGTTTGTGACTTGCACATCAAATTCAATTGATTCAACGACCAATTTCTTATCAGTGGCTAAAATTGTGAAGAAATATGAATGATTTGACCCTGGGTTAATTAAAGCACATACAATATCATTAAAAAGATAGAATATACCATTCATCACATTAGGAGCGATAGCTTCTTCTCTAGCTTGGATGGCATAAGTTCACACTGGTGCTCGAGCTTCTGATCTGCTCCCATTGCCTCTCTATTCACTTCGATTTCCACCTGCTCCGCTACTCTACCCCGGTCGTTTACTTTTTTACGGTGTAACTGGAGGATTAACATTCCGATCTTCCTTTGCTTCAGAGATCATCGGATAATTTCGCATGAAATGACCGGTATTTCCACATCTAAAGCAAGCTCCTTTAACTAACCGACATTCGCCCGAATGAATTCTTTTGCTATGTTCGCACACTAGTGTTGGCACGTTACGAACACTTGTCATACTGTTAGCAAGTCGATTGTGAAATCTATATACTGGTGGTCCTGACTGGCTTCTGCTAAAAAAACCAGAAAAGATTGCTCCGCAGACTTCATTATCTCTAAATTTCTTTGGTGGAGGCATTGAAAAAGTTTGGGTGAGATTTTTCTTCCTAATATCCTGAAGTCTCTTCTCTCTCTATCTTTTTTGGTTGTACACTTCTTCCATTTTTTGTGCTGTCTGCCAAAATGGCAAATGGTCGAATTTTCGAACCACCCACCATCATCTTTATCTCATCCCAAAATGGCAAATGACAAACGAACACACATAGCCTCATCAGTGGGTACGATCTCCCGAGTATACTTACTGAGAAATACAAACTCCCATTGCCACTATCTTGTTCCCCTATCTTAACTCCAAGAATTATTTCTTCTTTTTGTCTAGATATCTCTTACTGACATACTTCTTTTTAAACTTTGTCTGGAAGAATTCCCAAGTAACTTCATTTTTTGGTTTTACTGCTACGATCATTGCCCACCAATTGTAAGCTTCGTCTTTTAATAACGAAACAGCATACCTCACAAAATCTTCGGGTGGACAAGCCATTGCATTCAGCACTCTTAATGTGTTTTCTAACCAATACTCGGCCCTAGACAGATCATCTTTAGCATTTCTCAAAGGTATCCTTGAAAGGGTAGTACGCCCTAGCAGAAAAGATTAGTCTCGAAGGCTCGATGATGCATTATGGGCCTATCGAACAACATTTAAGACACCATTAGGAATGACTCCATATCGGTTAGTCTTTGGAAAGGCATGTCATTTGTCATTACAGTTGAAGAATACAGCTCACTAGGCTTTGAAGCAGTTGAACTTTGATCTCAAGCAAGCCAGTGAGAGAAGGATGTTACAACTTGATGAGTTGGAAGAGCTAAGGTTGTTTTCCTTTGAGAATGCCAAAATGTGTAAAGAAAGATCAAAGAGATGGCATGATAGTCATATACAACCTCGCGAGTTTAAAGAAGGTTAGAAGGTTTGTTGTTTAATTCAAGGCTGAAGTTATTTCTTGGGAAGCTTAAAACCCAATGGAAAGGACCCTATACCATCTACCGAGTTTATCCTTATGGAGCTATTGAATTATATGACAATTACGAAGGTACGTTTAAAGTTAATCGTCAACGTCTCAAACACTATTGGGATGGTGAAGTTGAGCGAGTTAAATCCTCGTTCAAATTAACAAACCCTTGATTTTTCATGAACTCATTTTGTAAATAAATAATAATTAGAACTTATTTTCTTAACTTAGTACATTTAATTAATTTTGTCTAAGGCGATTGGAACTTAAGCGGGACCGCTGTAACCCCTCTAACCTTTCCTGGGAATTAATTTAATGTAATTTGTTAAGAAGAAATTTTCTAATTGAGTTTTAAAATTTTTAAGTTTCATTCTTTGTTGTTTAAATTTTAATTTTAATTGTTATGTTAATAAAGGGGGTCAAATTTGGCCTAAATACTAATCAGTTTTTTTAGTAAGCCTGTAAATACAGTCTGAGTTTGAGGCCCAATATAGCAAAAAAGAGGGAAAATACCAATACTTTGCCGCCACTCCTATTACTTACCGCCCAAGTAACCCTAATGTAGCTAAATTTTTGCTACATGTTTCCCTAATTTTTCCCTATATAATCCCCTCTTCATTCTACTATTTTTTATATCCCTCAAAGCAGTTTGCTTAATCCTAAAAATCCCTAAATTTCCCTCTTATTCCGCTAGCCTCAAATCTCGAAAGAAACCTTAGTTTTTCTTCCTTTGTTGCCAAAATCACCTATTGCCGCCGCAAGAAGATTGTCGAAGCACCAACGTTGCCGCTGCAAATCGTCATTGTTACCGTCGCGCACCACCGTTACTATCGCACATTGTTGTTGTTGTCGCACCATCCTTGCCGTCGCAAGGTTTTTGCTTTAGTAAGTTATTACACCACCTTACCAATTTCTCTTCTCTCCCTTGTGCCGAAACTTTGTCGAATTTTCAAAAAAAGATACCATGTCTCGCAAAAGAACTAGATCTTCAAAGACTACTCCTGAAAACCCGATTTTGATCAATAAAGAAGTGAAAGAGAGATTTGATTCAATCTTCAAGCATCAACCTATGATGTCAGAAAAAGGATTTAACTTGAAGAGTCATGATTTGATGGTTGTTCCTGTACCTATTAGAAAGAAAATCAATGCTCTCAAGTGGGAACGATTTTGTGATGCTCATTCACTTCCCAATGATGAAATAGTTTGAGAGTTCTATGCTAGTTTGACTATGCAAGATGCTACTAAGGTTATCATTCGAAAGAAAAAGGTACCTCTTACTTCTAAGTCCATCAATGATTTGTTTAACTTACCTAATGTTGAAGAAGATGAGTACTACCTTGTGATGAACAATATCAATTGGGATTTTCTTCAACAAGTTCTTGATATTGTAACAAATCCGGGATCCCAATGGATTATAAGAAAGTTTGGGAGCCATTCTTGTAGAAGGGAATACCTAAAGCCGGTAGCAAAGGTATGGTTTTATTTCGTTTGCTACAATTTCATGCCTATCTCACATAGTTCCACCATCTCGATGGAACGGATGCTCTTATTGTATGCAATTTTGACAGAAAAGTCCATTAATGTTGGGAAAATTATTCTCAAGGAGATTCATGATTATGCTAAAAAGAAGACAAGAAGTGCTTATTTCCCATCATTAATCACTTCACTTTGCTTAAGGGCCCATGTTAAAACGCAAGCAAATCTGAAGGGGCAATATGTTCAAGTATGCATTACAAATCATGATCTTGAAAGGTTAGTAGAGAAGGTGCATGAGTTGAATCAAGGCGAGCAAGAAAAGCCAACTGAGCCAAATACCGAGGAATCAACAAATGAAACTGAAACTGAAGCTAATTCAGTTACAAACACTGAAGAAGAATAATCTAATAAGGAACTGAACAGTCCTAAACTAGTTGAGGGATCTGCAAGCCCTGAACCAAAGGTTGGGCCAAAAGAAGAAATAATCAAGCTAAGTGTTGAACCTATATTTACAGCTCCAATGTCGACTTCTGCAAGCACTTCAAAGAAATCGGAGTTGTAAATTATGATGGATATGTGCAAGTTCATGCACAATCAACAACAAACTTACTAGAAATATGCAAAGTTTAGAGATGACTTAATTCGAAATACTGTTAAGAATATCTCTAACACTTTTGTTCGTGAGTTCCCAAATGCTATCTTTGAGACATGGAAGGAAGATACTAACTATGCAAGCGAAGATGGAGCTGAAAAAGACAAGGGGAATGAGTCAGAAAAATAAAAGGGGGGATTCTTGTCTTGTTTATTTATTTAATTGTTTTTAGGTCTTTAGGAATTTATTTCTTTCGTAATTAGGATTTAATTTTTGCAGAATAAAACATACAAAGCATGAATAAACTTAACACTTCTTTAGACAGAAAAAGACTAAGTGATGTGGTAATGGGAATGAACATGTCTAGGATTGGATTGTTAAGGAAGACTTGGTATTTAAGCAGTCTTAATGACTCACCTCTCTTTCCTTACAACCCTACCTGGTGTTTAGTTTTCATTCATTACTTTGTTCTTGCAATGAGGACATTTCTTCTTTTTAAAGGGGGGTAAGGTAAATTAAATAAATTGCTCAAATTTTTAAAATTTTCAAGTATGTTTCAATCATTTCTTTCATAAGTATGTTTTAATAAATGAATGTTTAGAGAAATTTTTTGTTAATAAGATAGTCTGTATGCAAGCATGAATGATGATTCTATCCGAGTGAATGTATGTTATCATGAAGAATGGAATGCTTGTATGATCTTAGTCTTAGGTAATGTTTGCTATGAAAACTTAGTTTCTCTTGAGATTAGACATGCATGAAGGTTTCTATCTTTAGAATTGACTTAGTAAATTTCTTGAGGCAAAATCCTAGGAGACATAAAAATCTAAAATGATATAGGCACTATTTCTTTGGATCGTTTGAGCCTTTTCAAGCCAACCTTATGATATTAGACCCTTGAAACTGTAATTTTGAGCTTAAAGGCTTGTTTATTGCAATATACCTACATTATAAGCCACATTACCAATTTTTTTTAAGTTATCCTAATTTTGTGCACCCATCTTAACTAAAGTTGTCTTGGTGATCAACATTTTAGGAAATTTTCAAAAAGATGTACGTGCTCATGCTAAAAAAAAGCGAAGAAAAGTTTGCTCAGTCTTTGAAAAGAAAAATGTATGAGCATGAGTTCAAAATAAGTTTGGGGGTGTTCCAAAGGTTCACTTAAAAAAAAAGGCTGTATTTCGAGAAATCCAAGACAAAGTTAAAGGTTAAGATTTTGAAACCGAAATGTCTCATCTCTTAAAAACCCTACCTTTAACCGAGCCCCATTACAACCTTATAAAAGACCTATTGATTTGATGATTATGTCACCTACATTAGTGGAGAGGAAGTACTAAGTTCAACATATGAAGATCATAAATAAGCCTTATGATTGTTGTGCTTGATTGATGAGAAACTATGTTGAATGAAAAATGTTATTTGTGACTATGACATACATACGAACTATGATTCATGTCGACATATTTTGAAACTTAGTATAAAATCTAAAAATATTTGCATATGAATTACTTGTTAATAAAGAAGATCTATGAGCATGAAATTATTAATGCATGATTATGGGACAAAGTTTGATGCTGCTTACACAACTAGCACTTTTTGCCTTAGGAAGACCTTTGATGTGCATGAATATTACTCGGGACGAGTAATGATTTAAGTTTGGGGGTGTGTAAACTGAAAAATATATAGGATTTTTCCTACGTAATTTATCACCTTTTTACTTAAATTCATTGTTAAAATTAAGTAAATGTTTAATAAATTAATGAAATATGTGAAAATATGAAATTAGGACATAGAAATTATTAAAATGTGTTTTTATGCTTTATTATATAGTTTTCATGCATAAAATGACTTATTTTATATTTATTTGAACATATTATATTTTTAAGACATAAAGTGGGTCATGCATGATTAAATTAAATAATAAAATATAAAATCATATTTAATAATTCATTTTAAATATTTCATTAAATAATTTTGGTTGAATTAATTAATTAAATTGGGTTAATTTTATTTCTTTAGTCCTTTAATTAATTTATTTATTTTTTACAGGTCTGATAAACTTTGTTGAATCACAAAACCATCCAAATTGAAGACCAAGTCAATCTAATTTCGACTACACATGGCTGCCCTCATAAACCACTTTTTGGTTTAATTGCACAAGGTCCTTGAAATGTTGAAGAAATCAGAGATTTGCCCGAAGATTTACATTTGACCAAGTCTCAATCCTGAGTTGCTATGGCATTTAAATTGCTTAAAAATAAAGCAAAAATTCATTCAAATTCCACTAATCATGGCCGACCACCCTTTGAAGAAGCTTGAAGAGACTAAACCTCTCTATTTTTAGGAAACTACTATCCTCTCTTCACCTATAAATAAGATTCCATTTCACCATTCCTAATCATCCCGGATCCCTCATCTTTCTTTCCTTACTCTCAATTCTCTCTAGCATTTCCTATTTCCCACGCCTAGCATAATCTCTTCATAGAGATTTTAGCAATTAAGCCTCTAAAAGAGCCCTTGGTTGGCCACCTTGGAGAGCCATCAGCAAAGGAGCAAAGTGAAGGAACGAAGGAGCCATCTTCGATCAGAGTCTTGGGTGACAGCCACTTTGATTTGGGTTTAATCTTTCTTTTCTTTAATTTAATTTGAAAATGTTTGCTATGTGTTCTATGTTCTTGTTTACAACAATGTTAGATTAATTTTATTTAAGCTAGGATAATTGCTTTGATTTAATAATATTTATTTGAGTCATGCTTATGATGTTTGTGCCTCAATCAATCATGTTTTCAATTAAAATAAAGTCTGTATTTCATTCATACGTGATTGAAATGCACCTAAATTAGCTGAGCGATCCTAACCAGACGATGACTAGTAGACACATAATTGAAATGTGCCTGCTCAATTTAGATCCTAACCCGATTAAATTACAAGTTACATAACAACTCTAACCAAGCTCTGTTATCTGCATAATTTTTAGATTTGTGTGATTAAACTGTTTCAAACCTAACATGTCCTTGTTACTTCACATGAATGCTAAGAAACCCTTAGTAAATAAGGATCAGTAAAATGCATATTTACTAAGTAAAGGATTTCGAAAGGACCTAATGTGGTTTCTAAACTCATGAAAGATCGAGTTGCCATGGAATGTTTTTCTGAATGTTATTAAGCATGTTGATGATAAATTGAATTTAATCAAAGTAATTGTCCTAGTTTATTTATGTTATAATTGTTGTGAATTGTGTTTAATCTTGCTAAAATCTATTTCATTCATATAGTTTGCATACTTAGGATAATTTGCATTAGGGATCATTTGCATTTAGTTTAAGACATTTAATTTAATCATCACTTCTCAATTATATTGTGTTTTTAAATTTACCAAGTTGTTACTATAATTTTACAATTAAGTGATTTAACACAAATACAATCCCTGTGGAGACGATAACTCGATATTTACTTATTACTTGATAACAACTGTGTACACTTGCACAAACCTACGTGTTACAACAAATCATTCAATTCTCACATTAAGTTACATAATTTATTCATTACACACAATTTAATTCTTTTTAGGAAAAATATGGTTTTACCCCTACTAGTTTCCTTTTATTCAATTTAGTCATTTCAACACAAAATATGCAAAATAACCATTCTCTCACACAATCAACCATAGCCGAATTCTCTTCGCTGTCCATCCAACCCATTCACACATTTATTTTCACAACAATACATGTAATTTCATCATTTTCACATTTTAGTCATTAAACCCTAAATTCATCAAAAATCACTTCACAAAAAGATTAAACCCAAGTATCAAACATTCAAATATATCAAAAGCTTTCAAGAACAAGCAATTTCAACAATGGCAAGTTTTCTAACATTTGACAGATTCACAAATTAGTCTCTACATAAGCTAGATTAAGCTGATACGGACTAAAAAACATAAAAATTACTAAAAACGATCAAGGTTTGCTTACCCCAATTAAAGCTCAAAGTTAGCTAAAGAAAACCCTAGCTTCTCTTGTGTTTTACCGTGAGGAAGAAGAAGATATGTTGAAATTGGGTGAAATTCTCATTTTTAATTCATTAATTTAACTTATATACTAAATGTCAATTTTGTAAATTTTGAGACTTTCATCATTAAGTTTAATTAATCTTTTTTAACCTTAATTAACCTCATCCATAATCACTTGATATCATGTAAACCAACTTACTTAATTTCTATTGTTTTATTTACCTATTTGACCCTTCTAATTAAATAATTCCATTTTTGCACCTTTTACAATTTAACCCTTTTCTTCTAATTAATTATCCAAACGATAAAATTTCATAATAAACTCTTACTACGATGTTAATGACGTCATAAATATTAAAATAATAAATTTAATGACTCGAATCGTTAGAGTTGTGATCTCGAAATCACTGTTTTCGACCTCATTGAAAAATCGGGCTATTACATAGGAACTCTTTCTTCTTCCGGTCTAGATATCGTTTGCTAATATACTTCTTTCTGAATTTCATCTGGAAAAATTCCCAAGTGATCTCATCCTCAAGAACCACAGCCAACATCGTCGTCCACCAATTGTAAGCTTCATCTTTCAGTAGTGATGTAGCACATCTCAAATAATCTTCAGGAGGACAGGTCATTTCATTCAGAACCCTTAAGGTATTTTCTAACCAGTACTCAGCTTTGGACGGATCATCCTCGATACTTCTCTTAAATTCTTCTGCCCCATATTTTTTGACTTTATTTGTTGGTATGCAGCGTCGTTGTTCTACTATAAGAGGAGGTGAAGGCACAACCGGTGGTACCACAGGTCATACAACAGGTTGCACAGGTGGAGGTGGAGGCTGTGGGACTGTCTGATTACCTCTCATAAATTCAGAGAACCATAGGCCCATCAGGCCAAAGAACATATTTTAGCTTCATTTTCAGCCATCGGTATAACCGATACCCCTCGGGTCATGCCAGAATCAGTAGTTGGAACATTACTATTTACCTCATTAGTCTCTTCTTGTTTCGAGTCAAACATTTTACTTATCTACAAAAATTCAAGATTAGATCGGATCTATCATAATCACACTATCACAGGTTTATATGGCATGTAGTCTCTAAACTCTTTAATTAATAAATTCAGTCCAAGAACCAGCTAAATCGTAAGCTCTAATACCACTAAATATAACACTCGAAACCCGTTACTGTCGCCGACTAAGACCCGGGGTTCTATCGCTCATCAATATCAAATTTACTTTCATTATCACTTCCTTTATCATATTTTAATAAAGCATTTCATTATACACGTCATAAATCACGAGTGAGAAAATCAATACATTTCAAACAAGGATAAAAAGGTCATTTCCATAATTCTGGAAGACTTCTACCAGTACCTGTTGGACAAGTATCTGTAGTAGTCAAACCAGTAAACAATTTTCAAATAGTAGCAAACTTCTACCGATACCTATGATGGTTCTACCGATACTAAAAACTTCAAAGAGCTAAGAAGTTTTACCCTGTAACTTCTACTGATACAAGTAGACATTCTATCGATACTTCTATGTATAGAACTACCGATACATTAAATTTACTAGCGAAATAACACAAGTCAGAACCTAACCTCTCTCTTACTTCGTACTTCTACCGATACATGCATGAGAACTACCGAAATAAGTAAGCAGATTTCCAAAAATGCACACAATTCTTCTAAGTATTGAAACTACTATAACAAAACATTCCATAAGCATAGGAATCTTATGATATTCATCCAAAATGACTCAAACAAGATTACAACAAGTCATCCCAAGTCATCATACCATAATATAATCGAGCCAAACATTTTTGAAAGCATTCTAGAGGTTTTACAATAAAACATATCAATTTGACAATCCTACTACAAGCCATATTAGCAGGTGATACGAAAGACTACCAAACGAGCTCTCGGGATAGTGTGATTCTTCTAGAGGATCCGATCTTCAACAACAAAATAAATATACAAAACAGAGACAATACACAGGTAAGCTTACAGAGCTTAGTAAGTTCGTTGTACAGTTAACTTACGAAATAACTATTAAACGAGAAAGAGAATGAAAACTATCATCTCCATTCCTTCCGTCGTCATATTCAATACCTCTTTGGTCTTCCAATAAAAATAACTCTTACAATACAGTAATGCTCTTATGAGCCAGTATGCTCAATCGAGCTAGTATGCTTAAATGAGCCAATATGCTATTCCTTCTGTGTCTTCTATCACGATCCATCATCAAGAATAAAACCAAACAAGTAAGGTTAGCATTTAACAAGTAAATGATAGTTACGCAAACTTACTGGACGAATTTGTAGTTAAACGAAACTTCAGGGACTATTTTATAATTTTTCCTTTTCCTCGATCTGCAACTCACTTGTGATCTAAATCAATAAATCGTTAAATTTCCACATTAAATCATGAAACTAAAATCATTTCTTGCATTTACGTCCTTTTCAAGGAATTTACAAAATTACCCCTATACTTTCATTTTTATTCAATCTAGTCCTTAAGGCTAAAATATGCACAATAACCATTTTCCCTTAGAACCCCATGGAAACCGAACACACAAGTGTGTATACCCAATCTCTACTTGTCATTATTTCACACCAAATACAAGTAATTTCATCATTTTAACATTTTAGTCCTTAAACCTTAATTTCATCAAAAATCACTTTACAAAAACATCAAACCCAACTACCAACTTACAAGTCTACCAAAACCATTCAAGAACAAGATCATTCATCAATGGAAAAATTTATAACATTTGACAGATTCACAAATTAGTCCTTGAGTTAGTTAGATTAAGCTAATACGGACTCAAAAACATAAAAATTACTAAAAACGATCAAGGTTTACCTTCCCAAATCAAAGCTCAAAGTTTAACAATTGCAAACCCTATGTTTCTCCTTTTAGCCGTATGAAGAAGATGAGGAAATGAAGAAAAATACCAATTTCTTCTTTAAATTTTTACTTATATAAAAAAATAGCAATTTTGTAGATTTTAAGACTTTTATCATTAGCTTTAATTAACCCATTTTTACCTTAATTAATCTCACCCTTAATCACCTTATTTCATGACATTGCACCCACTTAATTTCTATTGGGTAATTTATCTACTTAATCCTTCTAATTAAACAATTCTACTTTTTCACCTTTTTAAATTTAATCCCTTTTTCTTAATTAACTATCTAATTGATAGAATTTCTTAACCAAAATTTGATACGATGTTGATGACATCATAGATGTTAGAATAAATAAATTTATGACTCGACTCGTCGGAGTTGTGGTCCTGAAACCACTGTTTTTGACACCATTAAAAACTGGGCTGTTACAGAGAAAGTTAGCGAGGATTCTCTTATTGTTGGAGAAGTGTCTGCCAGTGATCAAGTAGCTGATGTTTTTACTAAACCTTTGTCTGCATTGCAATTTTGTAGATTTTGCCAACTTCTTAAGGTTTCGAAGGTTGAGTAGATAGGTGAGTGTTATAGTGTACTGTTATGAAAGTAGTTATCTGTTAACAAACTAGTAACAGTTATCTGTTAGCAGTAGGTTGCAACAGACTACCGATTGTAGTTATAAGATGGTTAAGCAAAGTCTTATATATTCTAGTCTAAGTCATCAGAAGAAGAGTGATCTAAGATTCTAAGCATTAATCGATAGAATTGTAGAGTTTCTTAAAGATTTGTTCCCTATTTTACTTCCATTCTTAGTTCTGTTTTACTTTCACATGAAATACAAAGACGAGCAGTTTTATCGTACTGAGTTAATTAGGTTCATAGATCTTTTCAAAAACTATTTCATTTCACAAAAATTATCGATTTTATTATAAAATTACTATATTTCTTCTAAACTTATTAAATATTTTACAAAAATGCTAATTACATAATTTCTTAGAACTCTATAAATTACTAAGTTTCTTACAAAATTACTAAATTTTTACAACATTGTAATGTTTACTTATTTTTTTACAACTCTAGAAATTATTGACTCTTTTTACAAAATTATTAAATCTTTTAGAAAGGTGCTGAAGCTCTTAAAATTATTGGATTCTTACATAACCAAATTCACTAAATGACCGAATTTCATGCAAATTTATAATTCTGGGATATATGAAATAATTTTAATAAATTATCCAATTTCTTACAACTTTGTAAATTTTCTTACAAATTTACTGACTTTACAACTTTTTGATGTTTTAGTAAATAAATAAATTGTAAATTACCGAATCTCTTATAAAATTATTGAAGCTCTAACAAAATTATTGCATTTCTTACCGTAAAATTATTAAATCTCTTGCAAAATTACTAAATTTTTGTAACTTTGTAATGTTCACATAATTGCTTACTTAGGAAATTATTGCATGTCATACGGTTACTATTTTTTTTATGCATTTACTAAATCTATTATAATATGACTGAGTTTCTCCCAATGATGTAAAATGTTTAGTAAATTACTAAATTTAATTATTAAAATTTATATTAAATTATTAAATTTCTACTTATAACCAAGCGATATCGATTCTTTTGATCTCCGACAAATTTATTGAAGTTCTTATAAAAAAATAAAAAAATAAAAAAATAAAAAATATTTTATTATCATAGTTGAATTATTAACTAATTTGATGATAAGTAGTATTAAATGGAATCCGTAGAATCATATTTCATAAACCCAGCGGTCAACGACCAAGTCTGACCTCCCAAAAATAACGGTCAAAAGTCAGACAACACAGCAAACACCCTCAGACATGGATTCTCTCCGAACAAAACACGGAACCAAAAATTAAAAGAAATTAGGAGAAATAATTAAAAACATGGAACATTCATACGCGGTATTTCCGTTTGGAACTCTTTTTGTTAATCGTCTAGACCTATCGCAAACGATTAGGGAAAAGTAGGGGATCTGCGTTGCTTGGCCTGCCTAATTGCACCTCACCATGTACAAGTCCGGTAGCTTCCCCAGATTTGGAAGACGACGGAGCAAACGTGAACTGGAGACCGGTAGTTTCAAATTAAAGGGTCTGAAGCCCAAACTATGCGATAAGAATCAAAATCCAGTTGAGTTATTCTGGAAATCCGATTTGAACCATGATCAAATCCTGGAAAAGGTTGTTCAATTCATCGAAAACTTAGCTTCGGGTCAAGATAAATCGAAAGCCCCAGAAATTCCTAATTTCGTGGAGTCATTTTTGAAGATGGTGGAGTCTAGGATTGCAAAATATGAACAGAGGGAAGCATCAGGAAAGCTTGGCTTCAACGAGGAGTACACCTCATTTTTTGAGGCTGTAAGCTGCCTTTCGAAGATCGTAAACACTCTTGACGAATTCCCGTTTGATTCAGCGACAACTTCCTGTTTTAATCGAGCGGGATCGGTTCACCACCGTGCAATGTTGTTATCGGAATATCAGTTCCTTGCTCTTCTGGACATTTCTAAACGCAACTGCAACGTAACTATAGATTCCAAAACTCCGAAGACTCCTAAGCAATCGTTCTTCAACTCCATTCAAGAGACGGATCGTTGTGTCAAACCTGAATACGACTCCGGAACAGAGATTGAGTTTCCATATTTTCCACCCCAATCAGTTGCCAATATGAACCAAGTAGCCTTAGCAATGATCTCTTCAGGGTACGAGGAAGAATGTTTCATTGTTTACAGTGGTCTAAGGCTGAAAGCATTGGACTTTGAGTTCAGCAAACAAGGGTACGAAAATGTCAATATGGAGGACTTTCAATTGATGGATTGGGAATCACTGGAAGGAGAGATCGATAATTGGATTCACATCGTCAAATATTGCACGACCAATCTCTTCTCTGTGGAACGCAAGCTTTGCAATTCAGTATTTCCAGAACATTCTTTAATCGCTCAGAAACTGTTCTGCGATTTGGCAACATCCTTGACCATAAGGCTACTTACTTTTCCAAATGCTCTTGTTTTGATCAATCAATACTCTGCAGAGTAACTATTCAAGTTTTTAGATATATACGAGACATTGCGTGATTTGGCTTCAAGTATTGGCAGTGAGTTGTCGGCGCAGGATTTGATATTCATAGACATCTGAGACACAACTCAGGGTTGGTGAAGCCGCAGTGACCATTTTCTGTCAGCTTGAGAATTCAATCAAGAGTGATAATGGGAGAATCCCCGTGGCAACTGGTGGGGTTCACCCCTTGACTCGCTATACTATGAATTATCTAAAATATGCTTGCGAGTACAAGGACACATTAGAGCTAGTATTTCAGCAACACTACGAGATGGAGGGATCTGCCAGGCGGAAAGTTCAGAAGCAGGAGTCTGGGAATGCAATTGAGGACAATGGTCGGAGCCCCAAAACGTCCCATTTTTCAGTAAAGTTGATGATGGTCATGGACTTGTTGGATGCCAAAATTGACATGAAATCCAAGTTGTATAGGGACCCAGCATTGCGTTACATTTTCTTGATGAATAATGGGAGGTATATTCTGCAGAAGATCAAGGGTTCAACGGATATCGATGAAATTATGGGTCCTTCTTGGTCGGGAAAACGAACTTCGGATTTAAGGTAGTACCATAAGAACTATCAAAGAGAGACATGGGGAAAGGTTTTGCAGTGCCTGAACCATGAGGGTTTGCAAATAAATGGGAAGGTGTCAAAGGCAATATTGAAAGGAAGGTTCAAGAACTTCAACAGCTTAAATCAGAGTTTAGAGTTTCAATTTCAGCGGTAGTGATTCCAGCATATAGGTCCTTTCTGGGGAGATTCAAGTCGCATTTTGATAGCGGTAAAACAGCAGAGAAATACATGAAGTATCAACCAGAAGATATTGAGGGGTTGATTGATCAACTATTTGAGGGAAATGTGACATCAATAGGGAGGAGACATAACAATTAATTTAAGTCAATGGAACATTTCTTTTCTTTCTTAGCCTCTTCTTAATTATTGTTGTTGTTATTATACTATTTACTTAGGAAGATGAAATATATCATGCTACCTTCCTTTAATCCAGGTGTATTTAATTTAACTATTAAAAGTACAAGGAAACTAGTGATCTAATTATTAGTGTATTTTTGTTTTGGTCATTTAAATTTAAAATATTTTTTTATTTAATCACTAACATTAGTCATATTTGATATTTTGATCAACCTTAAATAATTAAGGGAATGCTAATAGAGCCTTTTCTTATCAACACTGTAACATCCTCTATCCGACCTGAATCACCGGATTCAAATATCAGATGCTACAACACATAAACACTTAGCAAAAAACTTACAACCGACGTAAATGTATTCTAAAACATACTTCTTATTTCATTTTGTACTGTTCCTAAAAAATAAAAGAGGATGTTTAATGATACATTAGATTTTCAAAATCAGTATATGACGTTACAATTTAAAACTTTGTTAAAGGCGAACTTCTTATGGCGTAATGTACTAAGCGCTATATTCCTAAGGCGCCCTCTGTATGCATAATATCGCAACTCGAACTGCTACCTTGACGCATCCTTTGTCTGGTCCCTCCCAACGTACCAACCTTTTAATCAAAACATGCAACATAACAAACACTTGTAAGTTCAAACAAACTTATTGAGTATCACCCAGATTACCTTGACGTATTTATTGTTGAATTCCTCATCTTGGAGATTTTTTATTGCTTTACAGTCTTCGACAGATTCTTTTCTACTATCGACACATACATATACACCAATCTTCATACTTGACCACTACAAACACAATCTACTCATTAGATATATACCCATTTTTTTCACTTAATATGGATCTCATTCCCTTTTCTTGATAAGGGATACATTCCTCGGAAGGATATTTGTATAGAATCTACCTTCAGCGGATTCTCATTCAAATAGATGTTGAACACTTCACCCAGGATGGTGTACCCTTTGATTTTATTCTGGCGAATACTTTTACTAACTGATCTTTTAAGATGAATTTCATACAGATCCTACCTTTGGCGAATTCTCATAATGAGTTTGACAACTATCAAGTTACCAGTCAGATCATACCTTAAAACAACCAAGACCTCAACTTATTCTGATGGATGATACATTTTAAGTCATCCCCGACAACCTTATTTCATATCACAAGAATGCTTTGGTTTGACGAACAACTTATACTTTAGATAACCTTTTTATGAATATAGCATGAAATGCTCAGATTTGGCGGATACCATAGAATTTAGATAACTTCTTACATAGCGTATATAAACTTAGATATGATGAACACTTTTAGTCAGCTTCTCAGTATGATCATCCATAGAGGCATTGAGGGCCTCTTTCATCACATCCTGATTGGCACTAAAAGCCTCCGCCACATAGTCTTTGAGTTGCACCCTCATCAAGTCTAACTCATCAATGTGTCCCCTTAACTATCTTGAGTGTTTCCTTCACACCACCCATGGATTCCTCGAGATTGAAAATTTGACTTTTGAAAGCCAACAACATATCTCTTGATCTGTTATTTTTCTTGGACCTCCTACGGGTCTCCACCAGGACATTTAGCTCGTCTCCTCCTTTCTTCATCTCAATCGACGCCTTCAAACACTAGCTCAGGTACCAACTATCACGAGGTTAGAACTTTAGTCTAGCAAATCGCGCAGCTTTAGGCAATTCCTTGGGTTCAATTCCTACCTAAGTCAACCTACTCCCGAACAATGAGAATTCTAACAAAAATTCTCTAAGGCGCCGAAGTAAAGAGGAAGCAAACTCGAAAGACAAAAGAAGCTATGAATGAACAAGAAGCCACTGAGTTTAAGTAAATACTATCAAAAGTATTATATTACTTTAAAGGTTTAGAGTTGAGTGAATACATGAGGAAGACCTCTGTTGAGTTCTCCCAAATCTAACAATACTTATTGAGTTATATTGATAATTAAGATTTATGTCTACCTACAAAATGAGAGTTTTAAAGAGTTTAAACTCTATATATCTTTATCTCTTAGAATTTACATTAATTATCCTGTTAACTCTAATTTTATTATAGTGTTACTTTAAACCATCAAATAAATGGATTTCTCCATATATTTCACGAGTCGAGCCAGTTCAAGCGAGGTAAATAAATCCAATTTAATAAATTGACCTTCATAAAACTTTTTGTGCACAATTATGACGGATTTTGATTTATGACCCATGATACTAGGACCTATTTATTATGTAAATAACTCTACTAAAATGTACAACAGCATGAGGCTAACTTACGCAGCTACCAAAGACGCTAAAGTGAGCAGTCTGCGAATGACGTGGGCATCTTTCAAACATAATAATAGTCATGGAAAACGCACTCATGTTAGCGTGGAGAGGGGTTCAGTGTTATAATTAATTGAAGGTAGCAAAATGCGCCTGCTTTCGACTCCTCGCTCTGCTTTGGATGCTCTCGTCTTTGGGTAAGCTCTCTTCTCACTCTTCTTTCTTTTTCTATCTCTTTATCTCTCTCTTTGGAAAGCTAAGCAAATAAGAAGTCTTTCACCTTTCTTTTCGGTTGCGGGTGCTTTTCATCTTTTAAGTTTTAACAAGTTTTTTGCAATTCCTCTCATATCCCTTCTGTTTCGAGTTTTGACTTTTTCCTTTATCATTGTTTCAGTCATAAGGTAGATTGCTTCCTTTAGTTTTTACTGTTTTAGTTTTCCAACAAAAAAGAAGAAGCAACTCTCCGTCTCTGGCAGTTTCTATTACAGTCACATTGTCTTCTTGTAGTTTTTTCTACCATTTCTTTCCTTTTAAATATTACACAAAATTATCTTACTGAGAGACCCTTTTCTTTCTGGTCTTGGAATTGTTTTATTGCAGCTTTAGTTTGAGCTATGAAGATTCTGGAAGCTAGGTGCGTTTCTTTTTTTGTTTGTTCTTTTTGCCTTGTTGAGGATCTGAATCAGCGGTCGTTGAAAGGCATCTAATGTAAGAATTTTGGGTTTGAAGTTTTGATCTTTGGCTATATAGATGATCACTTTGATTGAGAAACCTTGCTAGAATCTTAAGGACAAAGGCATCCATTTGAATCTATTTCTACTTTAGGGTAGGTAGATGATATGATAGCATACAAAGCAACTGGTTTCTTTTTCTTGTTTTCTAGTCTTTTTCTTTTGTCTTCTATGAGGCCTTTGGTCACCGTAAAAGTAAGGTATGAAGATCCTGCAGAAACAACACATTGTGGTTACGAGTATCATTTCACCCGTGGGAATCTGACTGCTGCTTTGTTGATGCATGAGTTGTAAAATTTTCTTTGAGATTAACTAATCGATTTGCGATGATTTGAGATCTTTGAATTTCCAGGAAAGTAATTCATATGCATGAGAAATACAAATTTGGCTTTTAGAGGGTTGGTGTGTTCTTTTATGGTTGTGATCATTTCAGCTTAATGGAAATATAATGCATGATTAACCATGGAAATAGGATTGGATCTTACTTTTTATATTTTTCAGCATTATAAACAACACTTAAGTTGTAGAGAAATGGGCTTGATTTTGTGTAATGCAGGTTAAAGTAGATACTTTAATGATCCCTGATTGAGAAAATGGGCTGTGCTGCTTCAAGGATCGATAGAGAAGGGAGGGTGCAGGTTTGTAAGGAGCGGAAGAAGCTTATGAAACAATTGGTGGGATATAGAGGAGAATTTGCAGATGCCCAGTTGGCATATTTGAGAGCATTGAAGAATACTGGTGTAACCCTGAGACAGTTTACTGAGTCGGACTCATTAGAACTTGAAAATACCTCTCATTGCTTGACATTGCCTCCCTCTCCACCTTCCCCATTACCTCCTCCTCCTCCGCCACCACCTTCTTTTAGTCCTGATCCAAGAAAGGCCGGTGAAAATGGTATTATCGAAGCTGCCCAAGATGAAAGCACAAAGATTAATCAGGATGAGTGTTCTACCCCACCACCTCCTACTGCAAGCTCTTCATGGACCTATTGGGACCTTTTTGAGTCTACTTCACCTCTCCATCATGCAAAACAGAGTGAAACAGTGGAACCAATTCAGGAGGAAAGTTGGGCAGAGAGTAAGATGCAGTTTGAGGATGAAAATCCTGGAGAAGAGCTTGCCGAAGATATTGCCATAAATACTCTCCCTGAGAGATCTCTGCGAGGGGAAATAGTTGATGATAGCTCATCAATCATGAGCTGGTATGATAAAGACTCGACAGATGTAGCCATGGCAGTATTGAAGAACAACAAGACCTTAGAGGGAATTATGAAGGACTTAGATGACTACTTTTTGAAGGCATCAGCTGGTGGGAAGGAAATAGCTGTTTTTACAGACATCAACATAGGGAACAATTCTCTTCCATGGAAACTCAATGAAAACAAAAGTAAGCAAACCTTTTAATGATTTGTTATTTTACGAGTATCATTTTCCCTATGTTTAAGTGCTTTTTTTTGTTCTTATGGCAAAAACATGGATAGGAAGCTCTATCTGATGCAAATGACTAATTTAGCAAGCACATATGACCTTTGACTTTTTATCACTTGCTATTTGCAAATTTACCTTTAAAGATCAGCCGAAGCTGGAAATATATTTGTCTTCATGCTTCTGTAATTTTTTCTTCTCTTGGCAATATGGATACCTATTTAGGCCTTAAAGTGAATACTAATGAACTTTTTACTTTGGTAATTGTTATTTGATCTTGTAATAAGTGATTTGAGCATCAGGTAGCCAGTATCTGGCTGGCTGCATTGTGTTGTAATAAAAGCGCACTGTTTCCAAACTTGTCCACACGACAGGAAAGAGGAGCAATCATGCAAAGGTTTTTAGTGCATTGTCGTGGAGCTGGTCTTCTAAGTCCCTTCAGCTTGCACGAGATGCTTTTCAGTGTCGGTATAGCGAACCATGCAATCCTGGAGCTCATTGCATTACTCTTGATAAGCTATATGTGGCAGAGCAGAAGCTTTACAAGGAAATAAAGGTAAGAGTGATACCTAGCCTGGTCATTCGATTAAAACTTGAATAAATTAGAATGTGCTATTGATTGTGATTTTGGTGGCAATGTCAGAATCTTTTAATGCATACATCGGTAGTGTGTATATTGACTATTTTATGACCATGCTTTGCTTCAGTTTCGGTTTCATATTGACTTCTGTATGAGTCTTATTCTAATGTGATAATGACGTTTGTAGGAGGAAGAAGTTACCAAATTGGAGCTTGAAAAGAAATTGATGTTGCTCCAAAGGCAAGATGAAAATCATGACTGGACCAAGACTCAGAAAATCAAATCAAGTATTGAGAATCTGGAGAATGACATGACACGCTTGCAACATTCAATAAGTACAGGCTGTTCATCTATATTGGAGCTCATTGATGAGGAGCTTTACCCACAACTGGTTGCATTAACTTCCGGGTAAGATCTGGTTGCTATGCTACATGAGTACTTTAACCGGTTCGGTGATTCACAGAGGCGTAGTTAGAGGAGAAGGCAGGGGCTTTGACTTCCTGGTTAAATGGGGTCTCTTACAATTATTCATACTGCAATTTTAGTCCTTTTAAAGTAAAATTTTTAACTTTATAACCCCCCCCCCCCCCCGCCCCAAAAAAAAAAAAAAAATTGGCCCTCCAAATACTAAGATTCTAGCTTTGCCCGAGTGATACCTAAATGAAGAGATACTCCAAAAACCTCAAAGTTCTGGCAGTGATGAGGTTGTCAATAGGGTCCTCATTACCAAAGTAATTTAGCATGATTTGATTTCTGGAAACTCACTTATTTTTGAAGGAGCTTTCAAAAGGCGTCAGTATACATTAATTCAAGAAAAAACCATAAGAAGTGTATGATGTAATCTTCTTAACTATAATTCCAACTTAAATTATCTTCCCTGTCTTGTTTCAGCTTTTAGTGAAATTGTCAATAAGCCTTAGCAGTTTTTGATTAGGTGTCTTTTATTTAATCATCTTGAGGTGATTGAACTATTTGAATTATGGTTTATATTTCAGTAGTGTATAAGATTGAATTTGCTCAATTTGTCTAATCTTCCCAATTACAGTCTGATGGAGATGTGGAAAATGATGTACAAATCTCATCAATTTCAGAACCATATTTCAAAGCAGTTGAATCATCTCACTGATAATTTAAGCATGGATCTGACTACTGAATCCCGTCTTCAGGCTACAGCTCAGCTTGAAACTGAGGTTTCTTTCTGGTATTATAGCTTCTGTAGGCTTATAAAATCTCAACAAGAGTATTTAAGAACACTCTGCCAGTGGATCCAACTTACTGATTGCCTTGTAAGCAACCAGCAGCAGAGTCGTTGCTCACCTGCAGTTCGTAGGCTTTGTGAAGAATGGCATCTTGGTTTTGAAAAATTACCTGATAAGGTAAACTTTACCATGATCTTTGTACAAGTATTAGGGATATAGTGCTCAAGCAGTGCTTTAGTTAAATTATCTCCTCTATAATATCATTTTGAGTTATATCTCTACGGTGCATGCAGGCGGCATCAGAGACCATTAAGAGTTTTTTGTTGGCTATTCAATCTATAATCCATCAACAGGCTGAGGAGCACAACCAGAAAAGAAATTTTGAGAAGCTTGAGAAAAGGTTGCAGAAGGAGTTAATTTCACTGACTGAGATGGAGAAAAAGGTTGAGGGAAGTATAGCAACTTTAGATGTGAACTCCACGCTGAGCCCAAAGCATACTCTTTTATTGAAGCGTGCCAAAACTGAAGCCTTAAAGAAACGAGTTGATGTGGAGAAAGGCAAACATCTAAACTCAGTCCAATTAAGCAAGACCATGATTTTAAACAATCTAAAAACTAGCCTTCCCAATGTATTTCAGGCATTAATGGGATTCTCGAAAGCTTGTGTTGAGGTCTTTGAGGCCATTCATGGCTACAGTCAGCCAGAAATTCCTTGTGCCTCATAGAACTCAACAAACTAAATTTTATTGAATGGTGGAAATGTATGTAAATGCTTTTTACCGTAAATTGTCTGCCAAGTTGAACTGAATATGTCTTGCTATTCTTGAGAATGATATATACCTTTTAATCAGTGAAGTTTTGATTAGGGTAAGCTTCATTCAATATCACTCTAAAATAGGGTTTATTTTAGTTTAATCACTCTAATTAAGATAATTATTTAAATCAGTTCGTGCCGTTAAGAAATATGTTAATCCACTAAAATTCAGATTTTTTTTGGTTATGGTTCTTATCTAAACTAATTCTTCAAGAAGAGTTTATCATAGTTGAAGTAAACAATAAGCTTCAAAAAGGGTACACAAAAGAACCAAAGATTTCCAAAGAATAACACTATCCCATCAGCCACAATTGCCTTCATATTGCTTGCAAATGCAATATCAAAGCATGCCATTTAGTTCTGTCACGCAATTACAGTATTGCACCTTGAAGCTAAACTGGAAAGTACAAGGATTTCAGGGAGGGAGAAGGCATAGAGAGAATGAGCAACCGCCGGTAGCTGGAAAAGGAGGCGGCTTCAGCATGGGTTTGAGATGGCCCTCAACAGGGTGCGGCAAGATGACTGACATGCGGTTCTTGTTTCTCCATTTGTGAGGTAAGAGAGAAGAGAAAAGGAAAAGGAAAATTACTGTGGACTAATTATAAGAAGGTAAAAGTAAAAAAATAGTTACGTGTCAATCATTAGATGAATTAATGCGTCACATTAGCAATAATAAAATTTTTAATGACAGTAATTAATTTGAATAATTATAATAATTAAAGTAATTAAATTATGAAAAAAAATTGAAATGACTAAAATAGAATAAATTCTATTTTAAAATGACGTTGTATGTAATTTATTTTTTGATTATGATACATTAGCCTGTATAATTTCATTTTCCAACATTGCATGGCATCACACTTCGATCTAGGGCTTGTTTCAAAGCTTCAACATGATCAGTTAGTGCCACAAATATAAGATAAAAATGTTTGTATCTTACTAAGATTCAATCATGATTAACAATCCTTTGGTGGGGACTTTGAACTAGAAAAATATATATCTTGTTAAGTCCTAAACACCATTAATGAATTTTATAGGCATCTAGTTTTGGTTCAGCAATTCTTCAATTGTTTCGTCATGCTTTCAAGGGTAAAGCCAAATTTTTTTTTTTGGGCGGAATTGAATTGTACATTTTGACGACAGTAAAAATAAAATTTTATCATTTTAATAGTCTATATCTTTATAATTGTTAAAGGATAAAATCAAATATTTATCATTTTGGGAGGTCAAAGTTCAATTTTAACATTACTAATTTAAAATTTTAGAAACTATAAAGGGGCTTAAATGGAAAATTTTCTACTTTAGGGGTCGTGGCTGTAACATCCGCATTTTAACACGGGGTTAGATACAATACTTGGATCAGGTAAAGAATTAGTGCACGTGGTTGAAATAGAATAAATGAGAATTTTGAGTATTAAATTAGGGAGTAATTAATGCTAATAAGAAAATTAGAAAACTTAAGTGGTCAAAGTAGGAAAAGTAATAACTTAAGTGATACTTAGTAATAGTGGGAAAGAAGGAAGAGTTAAGAGGAAATTGAACCATAGGAAGTGTGAGTCATCATAGGAATTATGGAAAATAAGAAGGGATACAAGCGTAAATGGTTGAGAAGATATTATTGGGTGTAATGATTTTGGGCAAAAGTATAAAGATGGATGGTTTGAGGACTTTTTAACAATTTTTTCATTTTAATTAAAAAAAACATATATTTTAGTAGAAAAGTGTAGAAAATTGGAGAAAAGATGAAATTATATCATCTTTTTCCTTCCCCCAAACGTGAAACACAAAAAACCTCCACCCAAACTTTCCTTTTCATTCCATTTGTATCCTTCCACCACTATTAAGTTCTCCAAGCTCAAAACCTTTCATTTTCTTTGAAATTTCTTTAAGGAAATCATAAAAGTAAGCTAGTAACTACCTTAACCTCTTGAGAAAACTCACATAGAAGTGTTAAAAAAGAGAATAGCAATAGCTAGGGTTTTGGGTGTTCAAGTGTTGAGGTAAGAGTTAAAGAAATTATCATGGTATACATATCTATTTCCATAAATTAGCATAGAAAAATCATTTGATTTTAGTTTTGACTTATATATGGTATATGCTTTATGTAAAATTGAAGAAAAAGAGAAGAGAAGAAAAGATCAAGAAGAAGGAAAGAGGAAAGAGAAGGCTAAGGAGTGAAAATAAGAGAAATTACCAACTCAACCTTTTTGTTGTAAGTACTACAAGAATTTAAGATTAAAATTATTATTTTTAAATGTTATAATTTTTGGTATAGAATTTGTTTATAATAAAAATGTATCGTTTTTTAAATCGGTATCGATATTCGGGTAAAAATATCGATACATAAGTCTAAGGTATCGATATTATCTTCAAAATTGAAATTTTTTCGTTCTTCCAAAATGTCATTTTGGTATTGATTTTAATTTTCGGTATAGATACTTTTCATAAAATATCGATATCATCAGAGTAGGTATCGATATTTTGCCCTATTTGAGCAAAAACAATATTTCAATTATTTTTAAACATGTTTTATGAACCGATAATGATCCCATATGATTGTTTTAATAAATTTTGGTTTAAATGAGTCAAAACATCTTGTATAAATGTAAAAATTAATCTGTATTCATCTACGTCGCTTTGGCACCGTATGTAATAGTCTTATACCGGGTTTATATGGATGAACCGAGTATAAGGGTGTTACATTTATTTATATCAGAGCTTAGGTTTTCGAATGTTTGGGGTCGGGAATGAGTTCACATGTACATGTCATTTTATATATTGATGTGATGAGAGGAAGTTTAGTTATTTAATTGTTAATTTATGAATATTGTATAGAGTAGAAATGTCGAATAGACCTCGAGAAGAGTCAGAAGATGAGGTAGAGAGTAGAGCTCCGAATCCCGTTAGGGAAAGAGAACAAATTAGAGTCCAGACTCGACGAAAATCGGTAGACTCTGGGAATAGTAGGGATCCAAAATTAGAAGAGAGGACTCAACCTACTGCTGGGTCTACACCGATTAAAGAAGAAATTTCGATTGCAGCTCTTTTGCAAACGATGAATCAATTGTTACAACAAGCTGTGAGAACTAGTAATGTTCCATCCATTCCACCACCACCCCTTGTTAAAGCTCCACAACCACAACTGTCCGCATCTAGCCATCAATCTCCCTTAGAGATATTGAGGAAACATGGAGCTGAGGAATTTAGAGGAAAGAAGGATGATGATCCCGCTGAAGCTGAAGAATGGTTAGAAAATAGTTAGAGGGTATTTGAAGAATTATAGTGTAATGGGGAGGAAAAACTGAAATGTGTAGTGTCTTTGCTAAAGGTTGAAACGTATCAATGGTGGACCATTGTGTTGAATATCCATCCTGTAGAAAAGATTAACTAGAATTTCTTCGTATCTGAGTTTAAGAAGAAATACATCAGTGAACTTTATCTTGAGAAGAAGAAAAAAGAATTTCTGAATTTAAAACAGAACAATATGTCGGTTATCGAGTATGAACGTGAATTTCTCAGGTTGAGCAGATATGCTAAAGAGCTTATAGCCGATGAAGCAGATATGTGTAGAAGATTTGAATAAGGATTGAATGAAGAAATATATGTACCTTTTCTACCGCTACATTTACAAGAATTTCCTATTCTGGTTGATAAAGCTCAACGATTGGAATAAGGGTTGATTCATTCGAAAGAGAAGAGTGTTGGGAAGAGATTGACAACTAGTTCTACACCACCACCATCTTCAAAAAGGATGAGGGATTTCAGAGATTCAAGATACACTTCTCCTACTGTTGGGCAGAGATCTAGAAGCCAAACAAGACAAACTCAGCAGGGAACTTCTATGGTTAGTACTGGGGGTACTAGAAGAAGACCATCTCTACCGTTGTGTGAGCATTGTGGAAGATTACATTGGGGAGAATGTCAGCTGAATACTAGAGTTTGTTTCAAATATGGGTCAAAAGACCATTTGATTAGAGATTGTCAAGGATGACAGAAAATACTACTGAACAGTCTGCGAGGGGTAGTTCGGCTCCTCAAAAGGGTGGATTACCTAGAAATTCTGGTGGTACTGGCATAAGATCAACGAGAGATGTGACCGATAGATCAGAATCTCAGAGACCTTAGACTTATGCTATTCGAACAAGAGAAGAAGAAGATGCCCTTGATGTGATTACATTACTGAAAGAGAGAGAGTTATCAGTAGAATCTACTAAGTATAAAGTAGTAGTTACTAACCCTTTCAGGCAGAGTGAAGAAGTAAATAAAGTGTGTAAGAGATTTCCCTTAAAGATTTAGGATTGTGAGTTTTCAGCAGATCTTATGGCTCTTATATTTCATGAGTTTAACGTGATATTGGGTATGGACTAGTTGTTAGAGCACGAGGTTATGGTTGATTGCAGAAGAAAGAGAATTTCCTTGAGAACTTTAGACGGTAAAGAAGTGATTGTAATTGGTGAAAAACATAGTGCATTATCAACTGTGGTTTTTGCAATGAAAGCTTTTAAGATGATAAAAAAAGGATACACTGCTTTTCTTGCTTACATTTTAGAAGGTTCTTAAATTGAAAAGATACTAGTGGTTACTAGATTTTCCTGATGTGTTTTCAGAGGAATTATCGGGTTTGTCTCCTGAAAGAGAAGTTAAGTTTAGGATTGAGTTAGTTTCGAGTACAACACTGATTTCTATAGCACCTTACAGGATGACAGCTACAGATTTGAAAGAATTGAAAACTTAGTTACAAGAGTTTTTCAATAAGGGATTTGTACGTCCTAGTGTGTCACAATGGGGAGCACCGATATTATTTGTGAAGAAAAAAGATGGATTTTTTATGCTTTGTATAAACTACCGCCAGTTGAATAAAGTGACAATAAGGAACAAATATCCATTGCCCATGATTGATGATTTGTTTGACCAGTTAAAAGGAGCCAATGTATTTTCTGAGATTGATCTTAGATCGGGATATTATCTATTACGAGTAAAGGAATCTGATGTGTCGAGGACTGCTTTTAGGACTCAGTATGGACATTACGAGTTCTTAGTTATGCCGTTCGGATAGAGTAATGCTTCGGTTGCTTTCATAGAGCTTATGAATAGAATCTTTCAACCTTATTTAGACTAGTTTGTGGTGGTATTTATAGATGATATTTTAGTGTACTCAAAAGGAGAAGAAGAGCGTGACAAACACTTCAGATTATGTTATAGATTTTGAGAGAGAAACAATTGTTTCCTAAATTAAGAAAGTGTGAATTCTGGTTAAAAGAAGTCACTTTTTTGGGACACATAGTATCTGCTGATGGTATACGGGTAGATTCGAAAAAGGTTGAAGCTATACTCGATTAGAAACCGCCAAAGAATGTGACAGAGGTAAGAAGTTTTCTCAACTTGGCCGGTTACTATAGAAGATTCATTGAGGGATTCTCTATGATTGTGTCACCTCTGAGGAAGTTATTGCAGAAAGATGTGAAATTTGATTGGATTGAGAAGTGTCAGCAAAGCTTCGAAAGATTAAAAGAAGCATTAACTGAAGCTCCAATGTTGATTCAACCAGAGTCTGACAAACAGTATGTGATCTTTAGCGATGCTTCATATAGTGGTTTGGGTTGCGTGTTAATGTAAAGAGGAAAGATAGTAGCTTATTCATATAGGCAATTGAAGCCACATGAGAAGAACTACCTAACGCATGTCTTGGAATTGGTCGTTGTGATATTCATGTTAAAAATTTAGAGATATTACTTGTATAGAGAGAAGTGTTATATCTACACTGATCACAAAATCTTGAAGTACTTGCTAACTCAGAAAGAGTTGAATTTGAGACAAAGAAGATGGATTGAATTGTTAAAAGATTATGATTGCATCATTGATTATCATCCCGAGAAAGCGAATGTAGTAGCCGATGCTTTAAGTAGAAAATCAGTGGCAGCCTTGAAAGCAATGAATGCACATTTAGAGATGCAGTAAAATGGTGAGTTATTCGTTGAGTTAAAGATAAAACCAACTTTGTTGCAAAAGGTGAAAGATGCTCAAAAAGAAGACGAAGAATTATCGGTGATTAAGAAACAACTTGAGGAAGGGAAAAAGAATGGATTTCAGATTGATGGTGAGGGAGTTTGAGATTTCATGGTCGGTTATGTGTACCTAATCAAGAAAATTTGGGGCAGAGGATTTTGAATGAAGCTTATCACGGTTCATTTGCTTTACATCTGGGTAGTAATAAGATGTATCATGACTTGAAACCATTTTATTGGTGGAAAAGAATGAAGAGAGACATATTTGAATACGTTTCCAAGTGTTTGACATGTCAACAAGTGAAGGCAGAGCATCAAGTTCCGCCAGGATTGCTTCAATCAATAACCATACCAGAGTGGAGATGGGAAAGGATTACTATGGATTTTGTAACAGGATTGCCACTTTCACCAAAGAAAAAGGATATTATATGGGTAATAGCCAATCGATTGACGAAGTCTACACATTTTCTTCCAATACGGATTGATTTCTCCTTAGACTTGTATGCATAGTTGTATATAGATGAAATAGTAGGACTTCATAGTGTGCTAGTATCCATCATTTTGGATCGGGATTCGAACTTTACATCAAAATTTTGGGGAAAACTACATGAAGCATTGGTTACTCGGTTGAATTTCAGTACAATATTTCATTCTCAGACTGATGGGCAGTCAGAACAGGTAATTCAGATTTTGGAAGACATTTTAAGAAGTTGCGTTATTGAATTTGAGGGTAGTTGGGAAAAATATTTGCCATTGGTTGAATTCACCTATAATAACATTTATCAATCTAGCATCCAGATGGTGTCGTATGAAGCACTGTATGGAAGGAAACGTAGAACTCATGTGGGTTGGATAGAATTGGGTGAAAACAAGTTCGTGGGTCTCGATTTGATTTAAGAAACATAAGAGAAAGTAAAGTTGATCAGAGATCGTTTAAAAGTAGCTTCCAACATACATAAATCTTATGCTAATCTAAAAAGGAAAGATATTGAGTTTAATATGGGTGAGAAAGTATTCCTGAAAGTGTCCCCATGGAAAAGGGTTCTTCGATTTGGGAAAAAGGGGAAATTGAGTCCAAGGTTCATTGGGCTGTATGAGGTATTGGATCGGGTTGGTCTAGTTGCCTATCGACTAACTCTTCTTCCAGAGTTAGATAAAATTCATAATGTCTTTCATGTATCCATGCTAGGGAGATATCAATCTGATCCATCTCATGTGATTACTTCCAAAGTTATAGAAGTGCAACCAGATTTGACTTATGAAGAAGAGCCAATTAAGATTCTTGCTCGAGAGGTAAATGAATTGAGAAACAAATGAGTTCCATTGGCAAAAGTTTTGTGGAGACATCATAATTCAGAAGAAGCAACATGGGAAAGGGAGGAATTTATGAGACATCAATATCCGCAGTTGTTTATAGTAGTTAAATTTTGAGGACGAAATTTATTTAAGGGGGAGAGAATTGTAACATTCGCGTTTTAACCCGAGGTTAGATACAGTACTTGGATCTAGTTAAGAATTAGTGCACGTGGTTGAAATAGAATAAATGATAATTTTGAGTATTAAATTAGGGAGTAATTAGTGCTAATAAGAAAATTAGAAAATTTATGTGGTCAAAGTAGGAAAAGTAATAACTTAAGTGATATTTAGTAATAGTGGGAAGGAAGGAAGAGTTAAAAGAAAATTTAACCATAGGAAGTGTGTGTCATCATAGGTATTATGGAAAATAAGGAGGGATACAAGGGTAAATGGTTGAGAAGATATTATTGGGTGTAATGATTATGGGCAAAAGAATAAAGATGGATGGTTTGAGGACTTTTTAACAATTTTTCCATTTTAATTAAAAAGAACATATATTTTAGTAGAAAAATGTAGAAAATTGGAGAAAAGATGAAATTATATCATCTTTTTCCTTCTCCCAGACATGAAACATAAAAAGCCTCCACCCAAATTGTCATTTTTATTCCCTTTGTATCCTTCCACCATTGTTGAGTTCTCCAAGCTCAAAACCTTTCATTTTCTTTGAAATTTTTTTAAGGAAATCATAAGAGTAGGTTAGTAGCTACCTTAACCTCTTGAGAAAACCCACATAGAAGTGTTAAAAAAGAGAATAGCAAGAGCTAGGGTTTTGGGTGTTTAAATGTTGAGGTAAGAGATAAAGAAATTATCATGGCATACATATCTATTTCCATAAATTAGCATAGAAAAATCATTTGATTTTAGTTTTGACTTATATATATGGTATATGCTTTATGTAAAATTGAAGAAAAAGAGAAGAGAGAAAAAGATCAAGGAGAAGGAAAGGGGAAAAAGAAGGCTAAGGAGTGAAAAGAGGAGAAATTACCAGCTCAACCCTTTTGTTGTAAGTACTACAAGAATTTAAGATTAAAATTATTATTTTTAAATGTTATAATTTTTGGTATAGAAATTGTTTATAATAGAAATATAGTATATAATATGAATATATATATATATATGAATATTTAATAAATGATTATGTTTTGAAATTGTTGAATTATTAGAGAAATGTAGTGAGAAATGTGTGATGATAATTGTAGAAAATTTCGGTGTGATATACCAGTTATGAAAAATGTTGCTAAATTAGATATTATTGCCCAAGTAGACAAGTTAGAACTATTGTGATATTAGTGGCATGTCATTAAGGGACCTTAGCACGCTCTCTGTTATTTAGCACGTGAGTGCTCTCCATTTTGCACATTTGTGCTCTTCTTTTAGCACCTTCATGCTCTCAGTTCATTAATGCATAATAATGCACCTCCGTACTTGTTATGTATATCCGATAGGCTCTACAATAGTCTACTCTGGGCCAAAGATGTGATTTGAAAATGATAGTATTACCTCGTTGTATTATGGTGAGTATAATAATTATTAAGGTAAGTAATTTATTTAAGGTGCATTTAGTTGTGAGAAATTATGTGTGAAGGGATTTATATTGATATGTATATATTTATTCCTTGAATTAAATATAGTGATATAAATAGATTGCTTAATTGTTCTTGTAATGCTTACTAAGCTTTTATCGATTTAACACGTTTATTTCAACGCGTAGGTACAATTAGTTTCGAGAGGCTAAGGTCGGGCTAGAAGATCTCTCATCACATCACTTTTGGAAGGGCTTCAAGTTTAGTTATTTTTAATTTGTGATAAAATGACATGTACATAAGTTGCTCAAATGTGTCCTTAAGTTATAGGGCTTACAGATTATTTTGAAACTCCAATGGTTTGGTGAGTTGTGTTGGAATGTTTTGGTCTTAAATATAATTAGTCATTGCTAGTATGATTATGTTTGAAACAAATGATTTGTTAGTATGGTGATTGTGTTTAAAATGATGAATTGAGGTTTAAAAAATTTGCAAGAGGTTTTCACTAATTTTTTATTGATTTTCATGAAATTTAAGCAGAGGTATCAATACCAATGAAAGGGGTACTGATATCTAAGTGATAGAATGCCTTCTTGGTATCGTTTTTAAAATCGGTATTGATATTCGGGTAAAAATATCAATACCTAAGTCTAAGGTATCGATATTATCTTCAAAATTGAAATTTTTTGGGCTTCCAGAATGTCATTTTGGTATCGATTTTAATTTTCGGTATAAATACTTTTCATAAAATATCGATACCATCAGAGCAGGTATTGATATTTTGCCCTGTTTGAGCAAAAACAATATTTCAATTATTTTTAAACATGTTTTATGAACCAATAATGATCTCATATGATTGTTTTAATAAATTTTGGTTTAAATGAGTTGAAACATCTTGTATAAATGTAAAAATTAATTGGTATTCATCTACGTTGCTTTGGCACCGTATGTAATAGTCTTATACCGGGTTTATACAGATGAATTGGATATAATGGTGTTACAATGGCACTTGCTAGCCCCCCTTGGATTCCCCACTGCATCCTTCCCTTTTGGAACTCCCTGAAGAGCTACAACATCCTTGTTTTCTCAAGGATAGAATACAACTACTATAATCTTTTTTCAAGGAAAAATGTCGTGTAACTATGTGAATGAACTGTAAACTAGGAAAAATGGAAGTCATTTTCTCTGTAAATCTATCCAATTGCATATTCTCTTCTCTGTTATATTTGTCTCTCTCCTTCCCCTCCAAGTACTAAACTCAGCAAGTATAGAGCAGTAGCAGCCCAAATACCTTGAACCATCTAAGAGAAAGCACGTTCTTCATTTGACAATAGTTTCTATGGCATTGCTACATCAACCAAAACCAAAAGCCAAACGGATAGAGAATACATAGTACACTTCTCGTATCAAACAAATCATTCAAGGTGGGTTATATTGTAAAAGTTCAAAGGATATTAGAAATGAGAAATAATGCTCGAGGCATGTAAAATATTATCCTCCACATAATTTGCTAACATTGTATCCCTTAAAATTCAACAAGTTTTTCTATTTCAAATATGAAAAGCTCGTGGAAATTCTTAGTGTCTTTTGAAAGCTGACAACATGCAGACAGTGGCGAACCCAGGGGAGGCTGGCAAGGGCCCCAACCCCCCTAAAATAGAAAATTGATTTAATCCTTTAAAAATTATAAAAATATAGGCTATTAAAATAATAAAATTACATTTTTACTATCGTAAAAATATATAATTTAATTTTGACTCCCTCAAAATTTTTCTTGTTTCGCCCCTACATGCATATGGCTTTAACAGAAATTAAAAAGGAATGGGTAGTCAAATATCTTCGCCATATTTTCATATGAAATGGAAAAATCCATCAATTTGCACTACATTGAGCTTTCCAATCTAATTCTCATGCATGCAAACCCTTTTTTTCGACCAATTCTTACAAGTCCAATAGCTCATTATGACAAACTTTAAATTTCTATGAACTAAGAATTCATCTTGTGAACTAAAATTCACTTTAATCACATTATGTTTATAATGTTGTTCTTCAATGTAGTTGTGCCAATAGGTCATGCACACGTCTGGATTTTCATGCATGTTTTATAGATATTGTACAAATATCATAGAAATGGTTACACTTCACTCTCATATAGGCAACCCATTAAGTGTACATTGTAGATTAATACACCACTAATAAAATATATGAATTTGATTAAGAGTTTTACTCATCATCACTTTCTTTGAAGTCTTAAACCTATTTATACATTAGGAAAGACATAATTATTATATTACTCATATAAAGCTAATCCATGTGATCGTCAATCAAATATGTTGAGTTACCATCATTGTTTATATCTCAATTTTGCAATATTCTTATTCCCCTGGATGCTTGATTTATCATTCTTCTCTCTAAGTCAAAGGATCAACTAAATTCACTTTTGACTTCACACAACCAATTGATATGATTACATCTTTGTGTAGTTGCTTTATCATATACTATCTTAGATGAATATGTTTATTTGTATCATTGAGAGTTTTATTTTTGCAATGAATATTGTCGATTGACAATCACAATTTATGGACATAGACGATGATGGTTGATAAGGTGTAAATCAATATATTCAATTACAATCTTTCCATGCTTGTTTTAGTTTACTTTTGAGTGAAATTGAGCCATTTGAGGGTTAAATTGTTTTTAGGCTGTTTGTAGGTATGATTGTGTTTTTTAATTTTCGTTTTTAGTAATTTTTGTGTTATCTTAGAGTTTAGTTAATAAACGATGCTTAAGGAATGAGTTTGTGGTTGTGTTGAATTGAAGGCCTAATGGCATAAGGGCTTGGAGGCTCGGTCGACGGAGAGTCACATTGTAGCATGGGGACTTTTGGCAACACAACGTGGAGACTGAGATGCTCTAAGGTGACCAAGGTTGCAAGTCACGACATCGATGGATTAGAGGTTGTGATTTAACTCATTGTTTGGAATTGAAGGACCAAAGGTTCCATGCAATGTTGGGATGTCGGGAAGCTAAGGGCATGACATGAATTGATTGAGTCATTGAAGGCATGCAAGACAGTGAGTGACATCGCGACATGGAATTGCTAGAAGTCGTGGTGACATCCCTTAAAGTCGTGATGTGAAAGACATGAGGTCACGACGTTGATGCCCTACACCCTGCTTGTGAGATTGTCCTTCACCATGTCAAGATGTTGTCTCACAGATCTATTGATCCTAATGGTTACTCAGTGCATTTTAAGGGAACTTGATCCTTCGACCTTTGTAAAGTTGTATTTTAAGTGAAGGAAAATATGTCTTTTTTTTTCTCGTTTATATCTATATAGTCTTTTGCATTAGAATTAAACAAAGAGATAGTGGAATAGAGGGGAATTAGAGATTTGAGAGAGTATTTCCAAAGCATTTATAAAGTGTTCATATTAGTTTGTCGTAGAACTTGATCTTTTATAAGTTTTTATTATTTGTTTCTTGTGGATGGAATTGTAAGGGTGATGTTGAAGCAAACTCCAACTCCATGCTTTCATCGTTAAGCATTTCTAGGTTGGAATTCGATTACAGTTAAAAAAATAAAACTGAAACAAGCATACAAATAAACACAACGGAAAATGAAAATATATAATCCAACAAATTCCACCAAAGATCAATTTGAATGATTTTATCACATCATAACACATAAAAATACATTAGAAGAATTAATACCTTTAGCAAAGGTGGTCACCAACCTCATTCAATTCTTTCTCCATTTCGTGTGAACATTGGATTCGATTGTTGAAAACATACAACCGTCCAAACGTTCGGCCTATAGCGATAATCCATCCTTTTCAACCTCGATCTTACTACCAAAAAGAAAACTATAAGCAAAAATTCAAAAAAATATTTTTTTTTCTTTTTGTTTGTACATGAGAAAGAGAGAGACCAAAAAAGAAAATAAAACAAAGAGATGTTAGAATACATAGGTTAGGTTTTTAATCAACTTTTGATTAATTACACTTTAGCCCTTAAACTTTATTGAACTATTCAATTTAGTCTTTTTTTTTGTTTTTATTTCCAAATTTCATTATTGTGTGTGACCCATTAGGCTCTTAATCATGTTTGAAACAAATACAATCTATTTCAAATAAGAAATAATTATATTCGTAGATCATAAGCAAGATTGAGCAACCCATCATGGCCCTACATTATTGGAAGAGTCTAAATATATTTTTGACAAAGCTTTTCAGTGTTTAGTATCTATGTGTAATTTGATCCTTCCATCATATATCACGGATAAGCTAAAAGTCATGGCATGATGTCTACCTTTGTTTATCCATGTTAGTCTTGTAACTCCTTGAATTAACATTGACTAATTACCTTGGCGAAGGACTTGCGGTTAATACGAGTCAAGAGCATTAATTATATGTCCCCTCATAACACTTGGGGTGATGGATCCTCTTTGCTATAACGACCCAATTTTTGGTGGTATCGAAAATTTGGGTCCGGAATCCCATTTTCGTAAACTTGATTTGTAAATATAAAATAGGAATATTTATGAAGTTAATATAAAAATATATTAAAGAATGACTAAGTAATTTAGCCGATAAAGTAGTTAATTAAGGCTCAAGGATTAAATTGTAAAAGTGCAATTGCTATAGAGTTTTAATTAAGAAAAAGCTTGAGGACTTTTATTAAATTAGCTAAAGGTACAAAATAGTTATTAAACCATTTTCCATAGGGAACTAGTGAAGGATGATGACATTTTTCGTTATATATGATTAAGTGATAATTATGTTAATTAAACCATGACTAAATTAATTAAACTAGGTTAATTTGTAACACCTTTAACCCGTATCCGTCGCCGAATTAAAGTCTCAAATTATTATCGATCAAAACGCATATAGTTTACAATTCATATTTTAAGCATACAATATTATAAGCATGAAAACATGACATTTTAGCATACAATATTAAAATATAGTTTACAATTCATATTTTAAGCATACAATATCATGAAAACATGTAGAAAACATTTAGGGTCTAATTTGAAACAAGATAGAAAGTTTTAAAGAAAACTAGAAATTTTAGCATACAGTCACATGGCTGTGTGACATAGGCCAGTCTGTGTGGCCAAAAACATGGTCGTGTGTTTAACACACATGCCTATGTAGCTATTCCACATGCTCGTGTTCCCAAATTGTGCATCTCACTGACTAGGGCCACACGATCGTGTCTCATCCAGTGTGGATACTGCATCTGCATTTAAAATAGCACACAGTCGTGTGATAACCCGTGTCACAGGTCGTGTGCAGGGTAATTAACCCTAAAAACAAGCAATTTATTACCATATTTCTGGCATATTAAGATATATCTTAACTAAATCAAATCCTCTATTTCAAATCACATTCAAAGCATCAATTTCATGCCAAATAACATTCATCCTAAGCCTAACCAATATACTCTTCAAAGGCATCTCAAACAATATTCAACATTCAATAATACTAATTAAGTTGCCACATTACAAAAATCACTTATATTCATATTCACAAGCATTCAAAAGATTCAACCTATAAGATATATTCATTCATAATTCTTTACAAGAGTTTACTAAAATCATAACATTCTTTCAAAAGAAAACTATTTTACCTTATCCAAAACATTAACACCCTAGGTACATGCAAAAAAGTAAAAGGAGACATCACCAACATTGAGTGCGGGATTATCATAGAATGTTGGGTTAAAGATCTAACTAGGTACCTAACCTGCACATAAAGAGTTGATTAATTATTAATCAAATATACTTTATCTCTAGTCTTTACACATAAGTCAAATAACCAAAATTTTAAGCTTCATAACATGATAGGTTCATTATCTCATAGATTCCCAATAGCATAATATTAGTCTACCAATTACATCATACAACATTTTCACAAACATCAATCTTTCTCAATAGTTACCTTACATATCATCGATACCACTTTACATGTTATAAGCACCTCGTGCATAACGAATAAACAATATTAAGCTTTTGCGCCTAGCGCTAGGATAACCGATGAATAAAAGAAATGTGTTCAGCACTAGTCAAAAAAACTAACAAAGGTTGCACCCAGTGCTAGTCGGATAAATCGACGAATATCAAATGTGAGCTCAGCTCTAGTTGGATATACCAATGAAGATTAAGGTGTGCCCAGCACTAGTCGGATAACCGACAAAGGTATACACCTAGCGCTATTTGGATGAACCAACGAAAATTAATTACACACTCACAAAATTCACATTACCACATTTCATAATTCAACCATTCACATCAAATAACTAAAAGTAAATCCTTGATCTATTCCATAATCATATATCTATATACTCATAATTTTTCATTCAATAAGATTATCCAATTACACATATAAGAACATAATTAAATACCAAATAACAGAACTCGAATAAATCGACAAATACATAAATACATTATTCCACAATTCATCACATCATACTTTAAATCCTTTGCATTATTCATCTATATCAAATATCTATGATTCATTCCATAATCATTTTTATATATACACAACAACCATTTAAATATATATATCTATAATTGGATATCAATTTAATTAATAAAATAACTAATTAAATAATTAAAGTTCGAGTTTTAAGAACTACGAACTTACCAAAAGTTACATTACATTTGATGATCGATGACGATTATTCAGCTACTTTCTCTTTCCCACAATTAACGATCGATCAATTCGTTTCTTGTTCTAAATACGATAATCCAATTTAATTAACCATCTCATAATTTGTTCAAGTCAACTTAAACAATTTGTCTTAATAATATAATTTTCACACATATACCCTCAACAATTTAACCTCATTCGATTTAATCCTTCACATTTAATCAATTAACATCTTAAAATTTAATCTCTATCTAACCGAAACTATAGGGTCCCCAAACAGCTCTATAAACAGCAACAAATGTTTAGTTTAACCTTGTTAATTTCAATTTATAACATTTAAATCCTTGAAAGCTAACACAAGCAATAATCACTACTCAAGATAAGCATTTTTCAAATCATCAAACTTAATAATTCAACTAACAATTTCCAGCCCAAAGAACAGTCCCAAAATCAGTCCTTATACTTATTATAAACTATTAATTTAGTCCCCCAACTGGCTTGGTCTAGCTTCAAGAGTCCCAAAAATGTAAAATCTATTAGAAAAGGAAGTTCAAAACACCTACATGCAAAGCATTCAAAATTCTCAATGGCATCATCCCTAGACTTAAATAACTTCACAATTTAACCCTTTATTCGGATAAACCTCAAGACAACAATCCCAAAAATATAAAATCCATGAAAAATAATTCAAGAAAACACTTACATGCACTAACTTGTTTTTGCCGAATATAAAGCTCCTTTAATGGAGTTTCTTGTTTTCAACTTTCGCTGGTTGTACAAAACAAGGAGATGATCATATTTTATCATCTTTTGTTTTATTTCATTATTGACTAAATTAACCTTTTAGCCTTAGTACTATTTTAGTTTTACAATTATAACATGCATGAATCATCCCACTAGCCAACACTAAGGTACAATCTCCACTTGAGTCCCTCTAATTATTTCCGTGGACACTTATCTCTATAGTTAATAGAAATTAACTTTTGTAATTATTACGATTTAGTCATTTTTAATTAATTAATCATCTAAATATTACAATTTATTAACTAAAAATTAATATGACACAAATAACATTCCATAAATATTTAATAAAATATTTACGACTCATTTTATAGAAACGGTATCTCAATACCTCATTTTCTAAAATCGCTTGAGTTTAAAGATTTACCACTTGAACCCAATTATTTATTAAAATAACCTAAATTATCAAATCAAAATTTATTATAGAACTATATTTGACTTGTAAATATTAAATAATAATATAATGGACTCATTTGTCGAATTGGTGACCCCGAAACTGTAATTTTCGATATTACTAAAAAAATGGGTTGTTACAAAATTAGTGACTAATTAGGGTATAAAAGAAAGCTCCAGAGTTTCCCCTTTCACATTTGATCATTTGTTAAGTATCAAAATTAAGTCATTTTCTTGTAATTTTTATAGATTTGTGATCATGGAAGCTTGATTTAGCTAGCTCATGTATCAATTTTATAAATTGTTGAAATTTTAGCAAGTTTTTATTATTGATAAATTGATGAATTAGGCATGAAATTCATAGATATTGAGCTTAGATTATGAAAATGACTAAATTGTGAAGTTAGTTAAGCTTGTTTGTTAGCTTTGTAAAATCAGGGACCGAATTGAATAAATATAAAATATATTATAAAATTATGCTAGATTTAGAAATTATAAGGTCCCTAATCAAAGTATGTGAAGTCGAATTTTAATCTGAAGTTAGGAATAGAAAGTTATGCATATCCCGAGTTTAAGGACTAAATTGAATATAATGTAAAATATGTGAGAAATCAAGAAAGGGACTTATCAATCTCGTCACCCGTTGCCTCTCTTGAACCTTCAAACATATTCTTTAATAGCTACAATAAAACTTAAAGTAGCTCAAATTACAAGGATGAAGCCAAATATGTATCATGCATGGCGGGCGTGTCTTAACCTTCGATTTTTTTTTAGAATCGACTCAACCTTGACTTTGATACCAAAATTTGTAGCACTCACACCCGACCCGATTACTGTATTCAATTATTATGTTTCACAACTTAAAAACCAAATGAATTTGACAAAAATACTAAGAATTTTTAAAAACAATGAGGTCTTGGTGTATACCTTGAATTTGGCAATAATAGAACAATCAAATCAATTATTCACCAAGTAAAACAATTCCAAACAAAAATTTGGCGGAAGTGTTATAAAAGTTGATAGAGTTATATAATTCAGAAGATGGGTTATTTCCCATACAAAAGTTTCAAGTGCATCATTGGCTGCTCAACATCATTCAAAACAGTTTAGCATATATGCCTAAAAGATGATTTCATAATCTATAGTCAATAAGATTTAACATATACTTCAAGAGTTCGTAAAATATGTCATAAAATAGTGTTTTAGGAAAAGATGTAAATTATTACAAAGTTGGTTACAAATAGGTCTACACGCCACCCTTCAAAATGGTCATGCATGATACAAAAATAGACAAGTGGCTCACTACAAAAAGTAACTCTAGCATAGTCCCCTTCTACATAATTTCTTTTTCTATCAACATGCTTGAGAAGGAAAGGATAACGAAGTAAGTTCAATCGATTAGTGAGTCCCATAAATAAAGAAAACACAAACTATGAACAAGGATACCACTAGTAACAAGTATTCATACCCATAATAATATTTAACCTTTCAGAGAGGTTCAAACATGCTAATCATTAACATAACACAGACAAACTCAATCCGCCAACTGAAGACAACTCATGGGCATACACTATTCACCCGTTAGACCATAACTTAAAACAATGTGCACATTTTGTACATGACCTATACTTGTGCCAATGTGAAACCCAAAATTCAATCAAAATCATATCAATCGGTCATATTCACATGCATAAACTCCACCCCTTAACTCCTTATATCATTTTTGTTTAACTGAACATGTTTTCTCGTTATCTGCCAGTCCAGTTTGCAATATAGCTACCTTGTTAGAGGCATCACAAACTTATCTCCTTCTTCTTTATCACATATCACGTTTCACATATAGATTGTAACACTCGATACATGGCCCGGTCGTCAAGCCCAAGTAATAGGACGCTACACCACCATCTCACATCGTTTTCATCATATACCGTATTTTGTTACGCATGCAATTTTTTTTACTTTTATTATTTAAGCGATCATGCAAAATTTAGGTCATACATACTTTAAGTAGGTTAAAACATGCTCGACAATCATCAAATAAACATCAAAGTATATGAAATAACAGTGCAAATGTCGCATTTAAAGTCCACAAATTCCCAAGTGTAATAGACATGCAATCAACTAAAGGTAATAGCAAAACCAACATAAAGACTTTTAATTCGAATAACACAAATAAATGATTAACATCTACTAATAGCAACTAAAAAGCTTGGCTTGGATCACTTCTCGAGACTACACCGCTCACACCGGCACTTCGAATCTGTAATGGTTAGAAAAGGAGGGGTGAGCTTAACAAGCTCAGTGAATGCTCAGAATAACCACTACGTAAATAAGTTATTATGCATTAACGAAACAGTCATATTACATATGTTTAAACATCTTTCATGGGTCCATTTACACATTAATCACATTAACACTTAAGCATAAGTCTTCTTAACTTTTAACCATAAATCACATTAATTTTTAAGTATAAATCACATTAACTTTTAAGCATAAATCATATTAAAATTTAAGCATTTATCACATCACACATTAATCACATTTAATCAAATGAATACTTCAACATTTATCACATCACATATTAATCACATTCAGTCATATTTTATAATAAATTGGCTCTTGAGATTATGAAACATAAAGTGGACTCCATCGGATATGCGGATCTCTAAACACACCAAATATGACTCATAGAGTTAAACATGTCCCATAAGTGAAGCATATAGCTAACACTCTCCAAACACAGCACACATACATATCTCGTCGAATGGAGCGTAGCTCACATTCCCTTCTCTCTCCGAAAAATGTCTCTGGGCCTTAACGCCCCATATATCACAACACAAAGGTGAGTACTCACAATCCTATGGAATGCCAACTATATCCAACAGTCTCATAAGGTCACAAAGCCCAAATATCCACATTATTATCGCATATTTTCTTACTGATTTTCTGCATAATTCACATTATTAGCACAATATAATCACTACCACATGACATGAATAACATACCCACATAATTACTGTCACATGGCATGAATAACATATCCACATATTTACTATTTTACGGCATGAATAACATACCCATACATTTACTGTCAGATGGCATGAATATCATACCCACATATTTACAGTCTCATGACATGAATAACATACCCCCATATTTACTTTCACAACAGTCATCACAAGCTTATAACACATGTCATAGCATCTCATATATGTATTTTCACAATTGCACAAGCACGCATATATCACATTTAATCATCGGTATAAGAACACTTACACTCAAAATTTAGAGTAGGGGTTTAGGCTACCTCTAAATTCCCAAATACATAATGAATCATCTACGTTCTCTTTTAATTGAAACCTTTAACATAAAAAACTTAAAATTCTAATATCTCGGTCTACACTTAATCTTTTCACACAAAATGAATTACATTCATCTACATATTCATCTACATATTCATCTACAACTAATTCTAAACCTTTAAACTACACATAATTACACGTTTTAATGTATCAAAATTTTTCGACATACAATGGCTATAATAAAGAAAATTTATTAAAAACTCAAGAAATATTTAACGAAACTTCAAAGTAACTTTAGAAACCTTCTAATCATGTTAAAACTAATTGAAAACATTTTAAAATTAAGTTTTTATTCACAAACTCGAAACTTACCATTAATGACCCGTTTTTCTGCTTTTATTTAAAACATGTGTTTTAATGGCTAAAAATTCAGTTTAAGAGACTAGACATCATTTAAAACTCATAAGAAATAGAATGGTTACCTTTTCTTGAAGAAAAAAAAGTTTTGACACAATTCCGGAAAAACCCACGTTTGGAGAAGATAATGAAGTTTTTTTGGTATTTTTCTTGGTTTTAATGGGTATTTAAAGTTCAAGGGTTATTAAAAATTAAAAAAATATTAGGAATTAGAAGTATAAATCAATTGGAAGAGCTTTGGGGAGCAAAGGACGGCATAAATCATGTGAGGAGGTGTATTTTACGTGAAATTCTATTGAAAATGGGGTTTTTAGGTTTATTTTGGATATTTGGTCAAATTCCTTCATAAAAACTCTTAATTTTGACTCTTTTGCAAATCAGTTTTATTTACAAAATTAGAGGTATTTAAAACTTATTTTTAAAAATTGATTTAATTTCCTAATACCATTATCGAAAAAATTTACCAAGTACCAACCTTACAAAATTTTAAGCACATATAGGCTAAAATTCCTAAAATACCCTAAAAACTTCTATGCCTAATTTTGAGGTGTGACAAATATGATACTGGTTCGCGCTGAAAGGAGAGTACTTTATCTCAAAACATGAACTAACCATACTCACTCTGACAACGTTGGTTTAACACCACCATAATCAGATACCACAAATTACATCATTGAGAGGGAACACTTACCTTATGTAATTTATATAGAAAAAGGATTTTATAACACAAAGGAAATAAGAAGGAACTCACCGAAAAGTCTAATACATTAATTTACTCAGCAAGTCTCTTGCCCTTATTTCTCAGACCTTCATTAGCTTCTTGAGCTAAAAAGAGCGACAAATATATATATATATATATATCAGATCATTAAACTACTGAAATTTAACATGCATGCAAGAATCAATATCATGCAACCTAAAATCAGGAAGTTTCCTTCCTCACAAGCTGTTCTAAAACCTATTCATGTTTTACAATAAATACGTAAATTCCTTCGATAATAACCTAAGGGCTTACCAAAAATTACTAGTAAGCTGGTACTAACAATGGAGTCAGCTAGATATTGGAAACTTCTCGTTGATGATTTTAACTTAGAAATTTCTAAAGCTTTAGTGAAGAACGCAAAGAAGAAGAAGCATAAGTAAAACGTAAAAACATGTTAGCAAGCTATCCTTAGATAGCAAAGACAACAATGAACAAGACTTAGTGGAAATTTAAAGGATTCCATGATTGCTCTAGAACTTCAAGAAGAAAATAATTAAGAATCTAATCATCTACAGTACCCTAGTTCATTTCTAACTAGGTCTCAACTAAATCCCAACATTACAAACCGAGCCATCGCAATATATTCTAAACATGAAAACAAATCTATCAAGCTGCGAACTAAAGAGTTCACCTAAAACATCTAGGGTTGGCGGATAGCTTTAAAAGAAGAGTCTGCCAAATCTTGAAGTTCACCAAATGGTGAATCCCCCAGAATACGTCACACAATCAAACACAAATACTTCACTAACTTATTCATTTTTAACCTTGGACTTAACTGACTTACATGTCAAACAGTAACTTGACATAGTTTTGTCGAGTGGGCTATTACAGGTCGTCTTGTACTTTATGAGTTCATCGAGCATCTCTTCCATCTCTTTTTGCAATGCCAACACAATGGCCTCAAGGGCTTCATTCCGTTGGACAAGGTCGTTCATGGTCTCAAACAAACTCTTTTCTTTTGCATCCTTTAGCTCTTTCTTTAGTTCTTCATGTTTTGTCTCGAGTGACAAACGCGAACTTGGTTAAGGACATATTATTCACATGACTTTCCAAGGACCCTAACCTATCCTTCAAACTAGCACACAAACCTCCATTCTTCCCCTTATTGACGATATTATTCTCATCATGATAGCCATGTTGGTAGAAAAAGTCAAAACTCATCATCTTCGATGACCTCGGAATGATTAGGCTCTAATACCACTTGTCACGTGCTTAAAACTTAAGCCAAGCAACCATGCAGCCTTAGGCTTGAAAAATATATCACAAGTATGCCTAAGTAAGCTTTCGAGTAAGCACCTTGCTCGTTAAATTGGATTGGTCCTAACAAACTTGGTAAAGAGAATAAGAAAGAAAGAAAGGTTTAAAAGAATGGGAGCTTTGATTACTTAAATGACTTATGTACAAATGAGGGTAGGGTGTCCCTCTATTTATAGGCAAAGCCCCATGGACATCAACGGTTGAGATTGAGTTATAAGGTTCACTATGGACGATAGAGATCTACTCCCTACTAACTTTCAACTACTCATTAAATGTTATATAATTAGGGTGATCAAGTGTGGACAAGCCAACTTACATACATCTAAAATCTTTCAAGGCATTATGGACTCATGTAGGCTCAAAACCCTCATGTAGCATTATATGGCCATTTGACGGTGCTTGTACTTGTTTCTTGACCTATATGGATGATGGTATTATAAATGACATCTATTTTCTCCTTAATTTAGGGCTTTTATTGTCTCTTTTGTACTCCGTTTAGCATGCATCATTAGCATTTTATACTTAGTTTTCATGTTTTCCAATTCATTGCTAGTTAGTTTCAATTCTTGTTATTTTTATCTATTTTTGTACTAATTTTGATGCAATTAGTCGATATATTACGCCCTAGAAATGTCAGCACAACAATCAGCCAGGAAATCAATTATGGAAAAAGAATGCAACCACAAGACCAGCTTGGAATTTCGACCAGCAATGTCGACGCATTAGAATTGAACATCGAATGAGCAGAGTTAAGTTGAATTTACACTGAAAGCACCAACGCAAGAATATCACAGATGTCGCTGCAATTACAATGTCAAATTGAGTCTAACAGTACAATGACAACCTGCAGATCTCTAAAGAAAACATGTAATCTGCGTGAGTGCACAGCTGTACTCTTGAACGATAATGGATTCTGTTGATATTAAATGAATATGAGAGTATCTTTTAATTTTATATCATTTTTGTTCTTATTTACATTGCTTATCAGCTTATTCTTGGATTTAACCGCTCTAAACACAAAAGTGAAATTATATCGACATCAAGAGATGCGATGACAGGTTAGTTTAACAAGTGGGTTAGACGAGAGCTACTCGGGACTAGGATAGACTCCAGTTACTTCTTCTTGGATACACATCATTGCTCGAACCAAGACATGGAGTAGTGTATTTGAGTCGGGATTAAGTAGGGAGTTGTTGTGAGTAAGAACTCAAAAGGACTTCATTGCTGCGATAATTCATCTATATTATACCTTATCGGCGCATCTAGCATTGCAACCTGTAGAATCAATAAACCATTTCCACCCTTTTCACTTGATCATTTTTATATTTCTTGCATTTAAATTTTTAGAATTCAACACTCAACACATTTAGATTTATTTTCAATACACTGACATTTAACCTCTGATATATAACTCTAATTGCATTGATAGTAATCATTATTTTAGTGTGTAGATCTGACATAATTGCACTGATATCCTAACTTACATTATACTAATTTTTAATATTGATTGCTCTAACACTAGGACATCGAGAACTATTTCCTCATGGGATCGATATCCGATAGCTCTGTCTATTAACTATACTTACATCGACGTGTATACGCTTGCACAATCGTTGTGTCGTAAAAACACTGATCAAGTTTTGGCGTCGTTATCGGGGAAATTGGCATTTGTTCGATGTTTACTTTTGTTATTGCAAATAATTTTACTTAATTTTTAACTTCTATTAATTTGTTTATTGTCCACAAGGAGAAATCCTAAAGACATCATAAGCTTTGATCCAAAGCTTGAGAGAACACTTAGGAGGAGAAGACAAGAACAAAGGAAGATGGCTGGTAATAACAACAGTAATAATATACCACCATTGCTGCCACAGGACAACATTCCTTTAATGCTGCCACAAGATTTACCACCACCACGTCCACAAGAAGAACAAATACAAAATAGGCTAATAAGAGATTTTGTTATGCCTATACTCGATTTACCACCACCACCACCAAGGGTTGTGAGACTAGCAATTCAGGCTGGTAACTTTGAATTGAAACCAGTGATGTTTCAGATGCTCAATTCTAATGGACAATATTCAAGATTTCCACATGAGGACGCACGAGAACATTTGAAATCATTTTTACTTATTTGTGCATCCTTTAGTCAATATGGTGTCCCTAATGATGCTCTGAAAATGCAATTATTTTCGTATTCATTATAGGGAAAAGCTCGAACATGGTTTTTAGGATTACCGGTTAGATCTATCACATCCTAGAATGCATTAGCAACGCAGTTTGTCTTAAGATTTAATCCGTCGACAATGAATGCAAGGTTGAGGAATGATATCGCTGCATATCATCGACTCGATGACAAGAATTTACACACAACATGGGAGTGCTACAAAGCATTGCTTCGACGCTGCCCAATGAATGGGATTCAACAAGAGACTCAGATTGAAATCTTTTATAATGGTTCGAATGCTCAGACAAGGAATCTTGTCGACGCATCTGCAAATGGTCCATTATTGGATTGTACATATGATGAAGCGGTTCGAATTCTGAAGAGGATAGCTCAAAACAATTACCAATATCCAATTTCTCGTTCTGTATATGTGAAAACTAACCTTGGAGTTCTTGAATTAGATGTTATTTCTGCATTGTCAGTACAGGTATCTTCCTTAGCCAACATCGTTAAGAACATGAATGGAACAAGTAACATTGCTCCAATAAAAATGGCCCAGCAAACGGATGCGTCGATATTTTCGTGTGAGATTTACGGCGATAACCACAGTTATGAAGATTGCCCACAGCATGTAGAAAATACATATTATGTCAATAACATTCGAGGGGGTTCATTTAGTAACTCCTACAACAGTCGTTCGCAATAACCTTGGGGAAATCAAGATACATCCAAATTTCGATATGAAAACTCTTCGAACCAAGGAGGTTATAGGAAAGGACGTTACAACAATAACTAATTACAGAATTATCATCAGAATTCACAAGTAAATTCCCGTACTGAACCAATACAGTCACATAGTCAAATGCAACCACAACCATCTGTTTTACCATAAATGCAAAGACAGCATCGACAACAGCAATTTAATTAACCTAAGGTAGATCCTATGGCTACTCTCGAAGTAATGATACACGAGCATATTACCCGAACTAAAGCAATAGTGCAAGGTAATTCTTTTTCAATACTAGTATTGGAAGTACAACTTGGACAGTTGGCCTCTAATCACAGCGCTAGATCACCAGGTACTCGACCTAGTGATACTGAAAATCCAACGCAATGAGGGAAGGAGCATTGCAAAGCAATAACACTAAGAAGTGGAAAATAGACGGTAAAATTAAATAATTCTGATCAAGACTATGTCGAAGCATCCACTTCACAGCAGCAAGAAGAGGTTATAATTGAAGAAAGTCAAGCACAAAAGAATATGGAAGAACTAACTGTAGTACCATCTCTGCTTACAGTTTGTCCAGATAATTTGTCGACACAACCATCACTATCGAAGCAACAAAGTTATCCACACCCACCTACTGCAACCATACCTTTTCCATTTCCACAACGTTTCAAAGAAAAAGTCCATGATAAAGAATACCACAAGTTTATTTCTACTTTGAAACAATTGCATGCTAATATACCTCTAATTTATGCTCTAATAGATGCTCTTGTGCGGATACCCAGTTATGGGAAACACAAGAAGGAGCTATTATCAAAGAAAAAGAAACTATCCGACATCGAGACGATTACGCTCATAGAGGGGTGCAGCGCGGTACTCACAAACAAGTTACCAACAAAGATGAAAGATCTTGGAAGCTTTATAATTTCATGCTCCATTGGAGATCATTACTTAGGTAAAGCATTATGTGATTTAGGAGCTAGCATTAACCTATTGCTTTTGTCTACTTTCGAAAAGCTAGGAATCGGATCAATAAAGCCCACTACGGTGACATTGCAATTAGCAGATCTCTAGCACAATCGAAGGGATAAATCAAAGACGTTCTTGTTCGAGTTGATAAGTTGGTGTTCCATGCTGATTTTATCATCCTAGATTGCGAAGTTGATAAGGAGGTACCCATTATTTTGGGAAGGCCATTTTCAGCAACGGGACGAACACTTATCGATGTGTTCAAGGGAGAACTAGTGATACATCATAATAATGACCAAGTAACCTTCAGTGTGTTTGAAGCAGCACCGTCAGGGCCTAAAGAACAATGTCACCAAGTTAATGTGTTGGACAAAATTATTTTCAAAGAATTTCATATCTGGAATTCAACATTGGCTGATATTGATGCAGTGGCATTTACTGATGATATCCTAGACGACTGTGTTGACAAAGAGGAGGTGAACAATTGTAAGTTATGAAGATATTAACAAATAAAGTCGTTGGATTTGTCTAACAGGATAATTCCAGTTTTTAAACCGTCTACAAAGCAAGCTCCTACCTTGGAGTTAAAACAATTGCCGACACATTTGAAATATGTATTCCTTGGTGACAATGAAATACTGGCTGTGACTGTCAACGCATCCCTCAATGCAACACAATAAGAGAAGCTTATTGCAATCCTGAAATAACATAAGAAAGTCATAGCTTGGAGCATCGCAAACATCAGAGGCATCAGTCCTTCTTTCTGCATGCATAAGATAAGGTTAAAAGAAGAACGGAAGCAATCCATTGAGTAACAAAGACAACTCAATGAGAAAATGAAAGAAGTGGTAAAGAAAGAAATCATCAAATGGTTGGATACGGGCATAATATACCCTATTTCTGACAGCAATTAGGTAAACCTCGTTCAATGTGTTCCAAAAAAAGTGGTTTTACTGTTGTGACCAATAATAAAAACGAGTTAATCCCTACTCACATCGTAACTGGATGATGCGTGTGCATGGAATACCGACGATTGACTGCGGTAACAAAGAAGAACCATTTTTTACTTCCTTTCATCGATCAAATGTTAGATAGACTAGCTGGTAAAGCTTATTATTACTTTTTGGATGGCTACTTTGGATATAACCAAATAGCTATTGCAACGGAAAATCAAACAAAAACCACATTTACATGCCCTTTTGGGACTTTTTCTTTCCGACGGATGCCGTTTGGCTTGTGTAATGCGCCAGCAACGTTCTAGAGATGTATGATGGCAATATTCTCGGATATGATTGAAGATTCACTCGAGGTATTCATGGATGATTTTTTAGTATATAGATAGAGTTTCGACCAATGCGCTGACAACTTGGTAAATGTTTTGAGAAGATGCGAGGAAACAAACTTGGTTTTGAATTGGGAAAAATGTCACTTCATGGCAACAGAGGGGATTGTCCTTGGCCATTGAATCTTGTGTCAAGGAATTGAAGTAGATAGAGCAAAGGAATAAATCATCGAAAAATTACCACCACCTACCACTGTCAAAGCAATAAGAAGCTTTCTTGGACACGCAGGCTTTTATAAAAGATTTATCAAAGATTTCTCCAAGATAGCTAAACCTTTATGCTCTTTATTAGAGCAAAATTAAAAGTTTGTATTCGATGTCATCTGTTTGGATGCATTTACAACAATAAAGACAAAGTTTGTACAAGCTCCAATAGTCGTCGCACCGAATTGAACGCAACCATTCGAATTAATGTGTGACGCTAATGACTTCACTGTAGGAGTCGTCCTCGGATAAAGGAAAGAAAAGGTATTTCATGCTATCTATTATGCTAGTAAAATACTAACTGAGACATGGGTTCATTATACAACAACTAAAAAAGAGTTACTAGCAGTGATCTTCGCATTTGACAAGTTTCGTTCTTATCTTGTCGGCGCAAAGACTACAGTTTACACGAATCACTCAGCTTTGAGACACCTTTTCAACAAAAAAGATGCTAAGCCTAGACTTATTAGATGGATCTTACTCCTCCAAGAGTTTAATGTTGAAATCAAATATAGGAAGGGATCCGAGAATCAAGTAGCTGACCATTTTTCTCAACTGGAAAGTGAGAGCGAAAATGGATAACAGACTTAGATTGTCGAAGCATTTCCTAATGAGAAATTATTCACTGTCGAGACATCACCATACACATAACCATGGTATGCTAATGTAGTCAATTATCTTGTGTGTGGAAAGCTACCTATAAGTGTAACTGGTCATAAAAAATCAGGTTCATACGCGATGCTGCTAAATATTATCGGAACGAGCCATATTTATTCAAGGTATACGCTGACAATATAATTCACCGTTGTGTTCCTGAAGAAGAAATGATATCAATATTATGACATTACCACGATGCCCCTTATGGAGGTCATTTTTGTGGAACAAGGATTGCTGCAAAGGTCCTGCAATCCAGATTCTATTAGCCCAATTTATTTCGAGATGCCCACAATTTCGCGCAACAATGTGATCGTTGTCAATGTACTAGTAATATGTCTCGACGAATGAGATGCTCTAACAACTTATCATGGAGGTAGAACTTTTTTATGTTTGGGGTATTGATTTCATGGAACCATTTCCAAACTCTTTTGAAAATATGTATATACTAGTAGCTGTTGACTATGTATCAAAATGGATCGAAGCTATTACAGTACTAAAAGACGACGCTCGGACAGTGTTAAAATTCTTTAACACATACATCCTCACAAGGTTTGGAACCTCGAGAGCATTGATAAGCGAGGAACTCATTTTTACAACAATCAAGTGGCGACTACATTAAAACGATATGGTGTGAAGCATCGTATGGCTACTACGTATTACCCATAAACTAATGGTCAAGCCAAAGTATCCAATCGTCAAATTAAAGGTATATTGGAGAAGGTGAACAATCCATCTAGAAAGGATTGGTCAATGCGGTGACATGATGCATTGTGGGCACTTCGCACCGCTTATAAAACCCTATTGGGAATGTCGCCATATCAGCTGGTATTTAGAAAATCTTGTCACCTACCTGTCGAACTTGAACATAAAGCTATGTGGGCAATTAAACATGTAAATCTGGATTATGATGTAGCTGGTAAAAAATGAATGTTGGATATCAAAGAATTAGAAGAGATTCGACGCCATGCCTATGAGAATGCAGCGATATACAAGGAAAAGACAAAGAGATGCCATGACAACATCATCTTGCATCGACAATTTCATCCTGGTCAGTTGGTACTTTTATTTAATTCACGTTTAAAATTGCATCCAGGGAAATTTCAATCAAGGTGGTCAGGTCTTTTCAAAGTTGTCGAAGCATTTCAAAGCGATACGGTGACCATCGAATATTTACAAGATGGACAACAATTCAAAGTAAATGGCCAACGTCTTAAACACTATGCGAGCTCAGACGTTCGAGAACCAGACGAAATCATCAACCTGGTGAAATTTAATTAATGTCGACGCATTTCTTTATTTACTTTCAATTATTTCACTTTTAGTTATGTTGTTTTAAATTCTTAGCAGAAATAAAGGTCATCTTTTGTCGACGCATTAAAGCACAGATTGTCGATGCATTCAGTGATGAGTCAGCATTACTTTTTCACAAGAACTGCGCCAATTGATTCTTTCTTATCCCAGCCGTTGGATTGAAACGAAATCGGTACGATCTGCAACTTGGTAATTAATGGCTGTAGACGCATCCTTTCCCCATAGGTTTTCACTCATGACACTTAGGTTATAAAACCCCCACTGTAGTTATATTCTTCTTCACAATCGTCATTGTTGCTGTCAATCATCATTCTCTAACGATTTCCTTTTTCTTACTCATAAGCAATTTTTTTTTCCTTTCTTGCAATCTTTGTTTACTCTCTGTTAACTGCACCATGACTAAAACTCGTGCATCCAAAACACTCCAAAATCTTCATCTCAAAATACTTCGATCAACCCTATTGTGATTTTGTCCACAACACCATTGTCTTCATCCATAGGCTCGATTTTGTTTTTAACGACTGTGGCCAAAGATAAATATCACAACATAATGTTGAAACGCAATATACATCCTAAACAGGGCATCCAGCTCTCACCAAACTTGGCCCTAGGAAAACAGGTCCACCGCACCATCAGTCGCTTGGGGTGGGAATTTTTCTGTGATCATCCATCTGGTTATTCCCCTACTTTGGTTCGGGAATATTATGCTAACTTAGTAGATAAGGAACAAGAATTTGTTTTTGTCCAAGAAGGGCTTATACCATGGAGTGCAGCGTATATCAATGTCTTGCTACGAATATCGAAACGAGTAGATAGTCACTCACCCTTCATGCACAACATGAATGAAGATAGCTTGGCTGCGATGATTAATGACCTTTGCTTCGACAATGCTTCATGGACAGGCAGTGGATTTCACAATTTTACAATGCATCGACGTTATCTAACAAATTTCTGTAAGGTATGGTTTCACTTTGTTAATCATCGTGTGATACCCTCTATACACAGTACTACGACCACATTGGACTGCATGTGCTTGTTACATTCAATCTCGCACCATCGTCACATCGACATTGGAGAGATCATACATGATCAGATTGTGGAAGCTGCTGGAAAACAAAATGGTATTCTCCATTTCTCTTCTCTTATTATGGTCATGTGTCAACATAAAGGCATTATGTCAAAAGATGATAAGGAGGTTGTGAAAAAAAAGGGTCAGATAAATGATATATCGGTCAAAAGGATGACAAGAGGCCAAGATATGCCTGTAGCCAAAGAAATTTTGACAAAAAAAGAAAAAAAAAGGGAAAAAGAAAGAAGAACAGACTAATGCACCCACAGATCCATAAACATTAAGACGACTGGCTAGTTTGGAAATTCTTCTTAACCGTGTTGATGTACGTACAATTTGTCTTTTGAGTGTTTTAAAGGATTTGGATTACAGGCAGCATATATTTTATTCATATACAAAAGCCTAGAATGAGGCCGTTGTCGCTGCACTGCATCATATCAGCACCAGACCACTGCTAGAATTTCCAAAATTCCCTGATATCTTCTTTCATATGCAACAATCTTCATCTGACAGACCTACCACTGATGGTAGGACCAACTAAATGCCAACAAGAGTTCACATCTCTGATGATGACAACAACGAAGGGCATTCAAACGTTGAAGAGGATTGTTATCGCAATATAGCTGATCTATTCGAGGACGAATTCTCAAATAGTTTAGGAGCAAATATGGCTGATAGAGCAAATATTGTAGGAGAAGATATCGACACAGTAAACTACGATGACAAGGGCCTAACCGAGGATGAACAACCTGTGAAAGAGAAAGTTGATCAAGAAGATGAGCAAGAGAAAGAGAAAGAAAATGAAAATGAGAAGGAAGAAACAGAGCCTGTAGAGGTACAGGAAAAGAAGGAATCTGATGATGCTCCAGCACTGATCGTGGAGGACGCTGTAGGAGCATCCAGCCTAGAAGTGACTTGACCTACTACGAGTCAGGTTGAAATTGTCACAGGCAAAATAGAGGAACTGAATCCTCTTGCTATTGTACCATACATAGCACCACTCATTGAAATACATCCATCTGATGTGACAATTGATAAGGTCGTCACCTAACCTGTCGAGGGAAAGCAATGTACCGAGCCAGTTGGTTCGAAGGATAAGAAACGAAAGATGCGAAAGGGCAAGAAAGTGAAGAAAAACCATGACGAGGGGGAGCGCCCAAAGAAGAAAAAGAAGAAAGCAAAGGCAGCCACTACATCAGCTGCTGATGAACGACTTGGTACATTTTTTTAAAAAGTTTTAATGCATTTTTATTATCACTGCATCATTTTGTTAACTTAGTTGCATTTCCATTATTTTTGTATATTATTGTCAGTGCATTGGGGACAATGCAGACATTAAGTTTGGGGGAGATAATGTGAAATGGAAATGCAATTACACCCACATATTTAAAAAAATTTTGTTTCTTTCGTTAATGAAAATTCACAAAATTTCAACTTAAATGTGCTCACAATTTTTATCTTAATGCGTAATTCTTGAATTGTTTGGATGTTGATGTATATATTGGATGAATATGAATGAATGATGAGTCTGCTAATGAATGATTGGAATTGTTTCAGGAATGAATGATTAGTGTTTATTTTTGAATCTTGAACTAATTGAACCGCTGCAGCAACATTATATAAATAAAAGACACTCCAATGTGAGTTCATTATGACTTTTCAAGGGAGAACACTCCTCTGCAGGTTTAGAAAAATCATCTAGCAAAAGGCTATCACTGCAAGAGTGTGTGTCGGAGCAATTACATACCTCTTAGGGGTTTGTTGCACCCCATCATTACTGCCCAAGAACAAAGGTAGAGTAAGGCAAGGAAATCTCTCAGCCATTTGAAAAAGGAAGAAAATGAAAAAAAATACTTTTTATGATAAATGTTGTATTAGTTCAAGGAAGATTAGGATTCAATGCATGTCACTAACATTTATGACGTTGCAGTTCTTAAATATTCATTTCTATAAATTGTCGGTGCATTATTCTATCATATGAATACAATTTGTACATTAGAAATTTAAAGAATTCAAGTTGTATGGATAATGATTGCGGTGACATTTTTTTGTGATTTTGTTAATTTTTGTTTACTTGAGGACAAGTAAAAACTTAAGTTTGGGGGTGTGATGGTATTACAAATGACATATATTTTCTCCCTAATTTAGTGCTTTTATTGTCTCTTTTGTACTCCGTTTAGCATTCATCACTAGCATTTTATACTTAGTTTTCATGTTTTCCAACTCATTGCTAGTTAGTTTCAATTCTTATAATTTTTATCTATTTTTGTACTAATGTCGACGCAATCAGCCGATATATTACGCCTTAGAATTGTCAGCGCAGGAATAAGCCCAGGAGCTCAATTATAGAAGAAGAATGCAGCCACAAGACCAGCTTGGAATTACGACCAGCAATGTCGACGCATTGGAATTTAATCTCAAATGAGTAGAGTTAAGCTGAATTTACATTGGAAGCACCAGCACAGGAATATCACAAATGTCGCTGCAATTACAATGTCAAATTGCGTCTAATACTACAACGACAACCTGCAGATCTCTAAAGAAAACATGTAATCTGCGTGAATGCACAGCTGTACTCTAACTAACTTTGACAGATGCAAAAATCTAGATCTAAATCTGAGAATGAAGGATTAAATCTGCAAATTTTTAGAGGCTATAAATAGAAGAAAAAAAGGAGGAAAAGAATCATCAAGAGCAAGGGAATTAAATCCTGAAAATTCTGTGTGAATCAAATATTTGAGATGGAATTCGGTGAGCTGATGAACCAAGTCTACAACTGCTTCTAACGAGAAGTGCTTGATGTCGGGCAAGAGGAACAAGTAGAGAGTAGACCTAGTAGTCTAGAGATAGTAAGCTTCGTTGTACTCTTTATTTCTTCTTGAACGATGATGGATTTTGTTGATAATAAATGAATATGATATTATATTTTAATATTATATCATTTTGATTCTTATTTACATTGCTTATCCGCTTATTATTGGATTTAACTGCTCTAAACACAAAAGTGAAATTGCAGTACATCGACATCGATAGATGTGGTGACAGGTTAGATTAACAAGTGGGTTAGACGAGAGTTGCTCGGGTTTGGGACAGACTCCAGTTGTTCTTGGATACACATCATTGCTCGCACCAATAGGTCGAGTAGTGTATTTGAGTCGGGATTACGTAGGGAGTTATTGTGAGTAAGAACTCAAAAGGACTTCATTGCTGCGACAATTTGTCTATATTATACCTTGTCGACGCATCTAGCGTTGCAACCTGTAAAATCAGTGAACCATTTCCACCCTTTTCACTTGATCATTTTTATATTTCCTGCATTTAAATTTTTAGCATTCAACACTCAATACATTTGGATTTATTTTCAGTACATTGACATTTAACCTCTGATATATAACTCTAATTGCATTAACAGTAATGATTATTTTATTGTGCAAATCTAACGTAATTATGATGACATCCTAACTTGCATTATACTGCTTTTTAATATTGATTGCTCTGAAATTAGGACATCGAGAACCATTTTCTCGTGAGATCGTTATCCGATAATTCTATCTATCAACTATATTTGCATCGACGTGTGTACACTTGCACAATTATTATGTCATAAAAACACCGATCAACGTCAAATTCTATCAGGACATGACACATGTCATTTCTTAAACCATTCCTACCATTAATAGTCAAAGTAATCTCAACTCCTATGAAAAGTAAAATTTGATAATATTATTTAACAAAACAAAAGAAACTCCAAATAAATGGGCTAAAGTACCTAAGAGGTCCATGTATTATAAGAACTAAATCAAATTAGCCCTTTTATTATTAAATGAATCAATTTAATCTTTATACTATTAAAAAAAATCAAATAAATTCAAATTGTAACAAAATTAACATTATTGTATAAAAATTGTCTTAGAAATTATTTTTCAATTACAATTTAACTTCAAACAAAATATTTCATTTACAAAATTGTAAAAACTTTAAAAAATTAACTCAATTAAAAATAAAACATATTTTTTAAATAATAAATATTACCTTTATTACAATTTAATTTTATTTGTTTCTTTTTAATAATATAAAAACTAAATTGATCCATGAGAGAAACTAATTTAATAAAATCTCTATAATAACAAGACATCAAAAAATACATTCACCAAATAAATATAATCATTCATGTCATTAAATTTCATATCATTTGCTATATATCAATCAGACGTTAATTATTTCTATCTCATAAAAAACTAACATTATTATTTTATATGAAATTAGAATCCTATATATTAACCTGATAATCAAAATATTCATCACATCAAATATAACTTAAATTCAAATCGTATTAGTCATTTTGTTATTAAGACTTTACCCTCTTATAATCCACCAAAAAAAATATCAAATTTAAAATCAATTTGAAAAAAATTAACCCAAATTTAAAAAAAAAAATTCATTCAAATACCAAATTAAAAAAAATAGATACAAAATTTAAAAAAATTAAAGTTCATACCCTAAACCTACTGGATGCGCAGAAAACAATTCCACTTCTTTAATTGCCTGCTGCACCTTGCACAATACAAGAGTATACTGTCGGTGCGTAAAATAGCCCAACAGGTACAAGTGATCATACTTGCAGCCAAAGCTATTGATAAAATATAAATCCTATTGTTGGAAGAAGCCATATTTAAACATAAGATACAAATTATAGAACTGCTTAGACATACGAGGAAGGGGACGTTCTATAATCTGTATCATTATTCGCCAAGACTTTGCAATTTGCATGCAGATATGGAGCTCAAAACCCAAGAATTGCTTACTGCTTTGGCTCCAGTTAAACTTGCCAGAGCTTCCGCATCTAATTGCCTGCGGCTTAACATCATGTGCTTCTTGCTGGGATCACACTTGACGGGCAACTCGACGCTATAAATTATGAAGATTGGAAATGCAGGGGAATCCAATAATGGGGCTCCCGGATCACCTGATATGGGTTTTCTATGCAGAATGATACCTCCTGCTGCGATTAAAACATCCTGTAGATCTCCCTTATAAGAAGGTTCAAAATCCCCCATTATATAGAACTTACACCCATCAAAAAGCTTTGGTTGCTGCAAAGATCATTGTTGTCAGGAAAAACAAAAACGATCAGAACAAAATAAGATAAACCAGTATGATCATATTAAATACACATGCAAGCATCATTTTCAAGAGTTTTCCAAGAAGCCCGATCTATATCTTATATTTTAGAAATAGAATCAAAATGATAAACTGAACTAATAGTTTAGGACAGATCAAGAGCATCGTAACAGCTACATTCTAAGGTTTTGAAAATATAAAATTTTGAAGACCAAGACCATAAGGAACAGAGACCTTATTCTGGAGTCTCAGCCTTCCAAGTCGGGGACCATCCCTGATTCCATGAACGTCAATAGTTATTTCATATTGCGACTCATCAACAAGTTTCATGGCTTTGATGCAAGCTTTGACCCCTACAAAAACAGAAATTCAGATTATTAGATACAACTATAATTAGAACATGCATTTATGCAAGCTATAGCACATGTTTTACAGAAGTTCAGAATACAAGATGCAGCTATAATCGGCACATGCATTTAAGCAGTTATAATAGGCTCATAAAAATCTTAAAACTCTCAAATTCAAGAATTTTTTCCATGAAAAAAGTACTAACAATTTAGATTCAGTATCCACTTCCCCTCCAAGATACCCATTAAAATTTTAAGGGTTCTTTTGCATGCTCCATTTTCATTGGTGGATGCAATGACATGGGTAATATTTGAATCCCATCTCTTCAACACTGTAACACCAGCTAATTTCTCAAATTCAGACACAATTTCCTGTAGTTCAAAGTTTGATAAATGTTAAGGATTTTCTTTCTGTGAATAAAAAAAAAAAAAGCACAAGCATAACAGTCAGTTTCACTTACCTTTTCCTCAACAGTGACACCTGAGCAACAGAGAACCAATTTGTTATATGATTCACAAGGATTCCATTTCTTCTGCAGACTAACTTCATCATTTATAGGAATTTCATTGAGGTGAATCGGCAACTGTCTGGAAAAGAAGCAAGAATATAATGAAATTTTTATGAGCATGTACTGGGTAAGTACATCCAGAAACTAAAATAAACTGAATGAATGTTCTGCATACCCTCTTAAATTGCGTCTTTTTTGGATTCCTTGGGACTCTGACTTTTCATTAGGCAACTTAGAGGTGGCATGGAGAGGGCATAAAATTACAAAGTTATCCTATAGATGAGATCCAGAATAAATACATGTTAAAAAGAAACAGTCTTAACTTTTCAAAAAAATCACATCAAGAATGGAAAGGTGCTCAATCAGTATAATACTTACAGTATCCCACCGGCATTGTGAGACTAGTTTTGCACAGGGAACATGGAAACTCTTCCGACAACTTTTTTCATAACAGCCCAACGCTGCACCTTTGAGTCCACAACAGGAGCATTTTATTTTTCGACTTCTGGAGAGTTCAGCCTCAAGGTTGATTGCCTTATCATTTTCAAAATAAACATTAGGAGCCCTGCAAAAAAATTTTCTCTAAAATATATTAACAATGCGAAGATTATAAAATCAAAGTCTAGATCAAAAGACAATTTATAGAGTATAAATTCTTTTACCATTCAGTGCAGTTCTTGTGTGAATGTATGACCTTAGAACCACCATTGTAATCTAGAGGAACAGAACTGCCTTCATAGTAATGAACCATCTCTCCAGAAGCCTGCAATTTTTTTTAGAAAATAAGCTTGGGCAATTTATAGAAAAGATTGGTTGTTTTAGTCATATAATAGATAGTATAAAATACTAAAGCTCTAACCTCAGTTTCTTCCATAGAAAGACAGAAAGCACATTGTATTTTAATTGTAATGATCTCACATTTATGCAGTGCCACTCCATTAGCAAGAGGCAACTTCTTTACTGTTGAGCTCTCTGAAATTCCAACAGTGGAACTCCCATGAACCTTTTCACTTAGTCTCTCTAGAGAAATATTAGTATTTCCTCCCTGCTGCTGTTGGTCTTCAGCCAACCCGATTTTCATGTCATCATTAAAAGAAACTTTAATCTTTTTTTTACAACCCAAGTTTTTTCCACTTTTCAAAGTCCTAGCCAACTTTACTTCTCTAGTATGTTTACTCAATCCTTTTCTGAACTGTTCAGCACCATTGTCATGAGCTAAGGGAACGGGAAGTGAAGACTTCTGTTGAATCATATATTCATTTGTCTGCCTGCAAACGGTTGAAACTTCTAAAGGGGTATCAACCTTAGCCATACTTAGTTTTTGTTTCTTCAACTTTGAACAAGATTTCTTTTGGCACTGGGCAGTGATCTTCCTGCAACGTTTTACCATCCTTAAATTCTCATTTTCATCACCACGTTTCCCCATACCCACTATGGCAGTCAATGGTGTGTCTTCCTGTTTAGGAGTTTTGGCAGAAAAATGTGATGCCATTGATTCAGTTGCATGGTGATCCAAACCAGCCACCTTACAATTTTTCCTAGTCTTAGCCAAATACAAAGAACTACTACAGTCATCAGTTTGTTTTTTATTAAAATCTTCAGACCCTTTTCCCAGATTGACATGATCTCCAGAAATATGACTGCTAGTTCTGTCAGCTATATTCTTTTGGGCAGTCCTTCTCTGTTTCTTACCCGACTCCCTGGATTTACAACTTATCTTATTACTACTAACACACTGGGTTCTGGAAGATTCTATATTAGGCAGCATCTCCTCTGAAGCATCATGTCCTGTTATCATGCGTGTGCCATTATTACAGGGCTCGGCAGTATTTGCACTCTGTGATGCAGGTTCATAGGTGTCTGCAACCTGCATTTGTTTGAAATAATAGTAAATGAGAATGACCAAACATAATGAAATGTTTCCCCGGAAAAGAAAAAAGTGAAAAATAGCTTTAGGTGGGGTTTTAAAGGAGATTGTTTTTACCTGCATTTTAACAGGACTTGAAAGAAGTTCTGGAGAACAAGCTCCCTGTGTCCATTCAAACATTTCACTATCAAAAAGATTCAGATGATCGTGGTTTCCATGCACCTCCTCCTACATGATTTTATGAAAGAAATAAGTAAAAAATTTCAGGCCATTACAAAATCATGTCTGTTTGCAGAGTTCAGTTGCCATTTAAAGGCAGGAGAGCAGCGAGAGGCAGCTAAGTAAAATGTAATTGTAGCTTAAACAAAAAAAACTAGCATATAATTAAAAGGAAGATTCACATGCTATTGTTTAATAAAAATTGTTTTGGGCACTGGCTAACAAATTTTAGGAAATGCACTTAGCTGGCAGTGCCATAAGCAAGTGAACACTTACTTTAGAAAAGCCTTCATCATCAGAATCTTTCATATCACTGAAAGAAGGAAGTCCAGGAGGTGTGAAGTACACACATTGATCCCCATCACTAAGCTGACTTGGCCTTTCTACATCCTCCTCCCTCAACCAGAAAAAGGGCGAAAGTATTTGTTCCCCCTTTTCTCTTAGATTGTTCTCCTTCAGAGTATCTGAACTCATTTTAGATTCATCCTCGGTGATTTCAATCAATCCACCTCCATTCTTTTCATGCAGCATGGGTGTTTCTGAAAGGGGATACTGTGGCACCTGAACCCTTTTGTTGGTTGGAAAAGAAGGCTTCACAGAAATGGGATCAGAAGTTTTCGTTGATTTAGCCTCTCTTGATCCTCTTCCTTTGTTTGCTCCCTGATTATCCACTTTTTCACAACAATTGAGATCATTTTCAACTCGCTTTCCGGCATCTGTAATGAACATAAAAAAGGAGGATGACTGGAAGAACTCAAACTACATATAAGCTTAAATAGAATATCCCTGTCTACAATTATGCCTTTACCAAGAAAAAAAAAGGGTAAATCTTATGAATCGTCCTTTTTCTTGTTCATAAATCTTATTATATCTTTTGGAAAATGAAAATGGATGTCTGGATATATTACCTGCTGATGTGTCCAGAGGCGCATCCTGAGTGACAAATATATTGAAACCTGAAGCAACTTCCATGCTTTTGTAGATGCTAACCAAGTTATCCATGTGAGGGGCTGGACGAACCTCTACAGCATAAACATTAAATAAACAAGTTGAAAAGTGAAGCAGCCAAGCAACTGAAGCTTGATTGTTAGTTATTGTCATCTGCCACTTAAAGCAATGGTTGAATTTAAGCAAATGACTAAAATGTAATACCAGTTGAAACAACATTGTCTGATATAGTAGCAAAGAACACAAAAATGAACAACCAAACAAAGTAATGTTGCTGGCCCCAATTGTGGTTTAAACAGATCGAAGGATTAAACTCGCTAACAACGAACAGGTTAACAATTTAAAAGGACAGAAACTCACGAATGAAGCATACCTCGACGCCGGTAGGGTGCTTTACAAACGGGACAATCAGAACCCGATTTCATTGATTTCAAAATACATACACTGAAAAGTGACAGAGAGTTTTGGGTATCAGGGATTGCAACGTAATGGATGAAATTTAGAACCCAAAATAAATAAAAATAAACTGCGGAAGGAATTAAAGGACTATATAACATACTTGCAGAAGACATGGTTGCAAGTGAGGGAAACGGCAGAGTTCAAAAGACTCAAGCTGCAGCAGTAATTGAATTTCTTTAATAAAGTAGTTAAAATCAAGAAAAGCAAATTAAAAGAAAGAGCAAAGAGGTGAAGAGATTAATACCAAATGGGGCATTTCAGCTCCCTGCCCATTTTCTCGAGGTGACTTGGATCCCCCATTTTTGGGAATGAATTGTCCTTTCTTCTTCTTGAGAGAGAGAATAAGCGACGGAAGAAACTAGAAATAGGAATGGATGAAGATTGTTTTAGAAGAAGGCGCTGAACCCAAAATCTTAAATTCAAACTTTAACCCGCCAAATATTTCTTACCCATTGCCATGGCCGCCCTTTTTAATTCTTTTCATTTCCCCAAATCCTACTCTATTATTTAATTTTACCGGTCTCACAAACAGTAATTGAAAATTAACCCAATCGAGTTGGTTGGAGGTTTTATAGAATCTAATAAAGGTTTTGAAATTGTGATTACTCTATTTTAACTTAATTTATAGTTAAATTTAATTTTTTTTATAATATAAAAATAAATATTTTATATTTAAAATAGTAAAAAAATATGTTTTTTTGATAAAGTATTTTTTAGAAATGTTTATGAAAAAACCTCAAAATTTTATTAAATATTATTCAAAAGTATCAAATTATGAATGGCAATTCAAAAATTTTAAAAAAATCTGATCAAATTGAACCAATATATATATATCACTCTCTAGATTTAATCCTAAGTTTATTGCACTCTAAAATAAAAAATTCAAGTTCGAACCTTGTTGATACAATAACAACAAGAGAGAGATATGGAAGAAAGGATGGTAATCGTCAAGAAGATCAATTCACCTAATCGAGATAGAGAGCTAGAGGTTATAAAGTATAGAGTTGAAAAGAGTGCTAAGGTTGAGAGTTGGAGGTAAGTTAATATTTTCATTGTTTAGAAAAAAAAATTCTAATATAAAAAATATGTAAAAAAAAATTCATTGTTTTCATAAAAGTTGCATTTGTTTCAATGAAAATAACTTCTAGAAAATGATTTTTTATAAAGTTAATAGTATTTAATGTTTGAATGATTTTGAGTAAAATATTTTCCGTTAGTTTGGTAAATTCTCTTTAAATCAGTTTCTACTAGTTTTTTTTAATGAAACAAATACAATATAAATATATTGGTTACAAAATATTATAATAGTATTTTTTTAACAATCTAAATTTATTTTATAATAAAATAAATTTTATAATAATTAATACATTATATAAAATTAATAATAAATTGTACCTAATTAAAATTTAATTTAAATTATATATATAAAAGGAATAAATTGTAATATATATTTATTATTAAACTATTAATGTAAACATTTTTCAATAATATATCAAGAATATTGTTTTGAATTATTATTGTTAAATTTTATTATTAACATAATGATATTATGTCTGGTTCAAGTTATTTTTATATAAAAATAAAATTAATCGTAAAAGAAGTTCTTTACCAAAAATAAAATTAATATAGTGATAATTTACTTCTCATGTTTTTGTTTAGTGAAAACAAATGTTTATTTAATGGACGTGTTTTTAAAAAAATTTAAAAATAAAAAATGAAAATGAAAATAAATATATTTTCAGAAACTAAAAATCTATCTTAACTCTCACCCACTGAACTTCACTAAAATCTGGCTAATTTATCAAAATAACCTAAAAATTTTAATTATTTACAAAAATGACTCAAATTCAAAAATATACACCAACATTACCTGAAATAAACAGTAAAAATTGATATTGGTCATCTAATTGCCGACACCACTTGGCCAATGATTGGTGTCAGACATAAAAATTTGTGTTTTTTTATGTTGACATGCAATGGCCGACACTTATGTATTCTTTTTTAAATACGATATTTTATTGATATACGAAAATACGAGAATTTGAAAAAAAATTTGAGGTTTTGACCATACAATGGCCAACACCCCTTTTTTATCAGATAAAAAATACAACTTTTTTGTATTGGCCATCAAATGGCCGACACCTCTTTTTCTCGAAAAAAAATTGCATTTTTGCGTGTTGGTCATGCAACACTCCCTTTTCTCGAGAAAAAAAATTTAAAATTTTTTTATGTTGGTTATCCAATGGCCGACACCCCTTTTTCTCGAAAAAAAATGTATTTTTGGGTGTCGACCATGCACTTTTCTCGAGAAAAAAATTTTAAAAATTTTTTGGTGTTGGCCATCAAATGGCCGACACCCCCTTTTCTCGAAAAAAAATTACATTTTTAGGTGTCGGCCATGCATGGCCAACACCAAAAATTTTGAATTTTTTTTTTTGAGAAAAGGGGGTGTCGGCCATGCAATGGCCAAAACTCAAAAATATAATTTTTTTTTCGAAAAAAGGGGGTGTCGGCCATTGCATAGTCGACACAAAAAAAAATTGTAAATTTTTTCTCGAGAAAAGGGGGTGTCGACCATGAAATGACCAACACCCAAAAATGCAATTTTTTTTCGAGAAAAATGAGTGTCAACCATTTGATGCCAACACCAAAAAATTTTGAAATTTTTTTTCTCAAAAAAGGGTGTCGACCATGCAATAACCAACACCCAAAAATGTAATTTTTTTCTAGAAAAGGGAGTGTCGGCCATTTGATGGCCAACACAAAAAAAAATTATTTTTTATCTGACAAAAAAATGGTGTTTCAAATTCTCATATTTTCGTATATCAATAAAATATCGTATTTAAAAAAAATACATAAATGTCGGCCATTGTATGGCCAATACCAAAAAATATAAATTTTTATGTCTAACACCAATCATTAGCCAGGTGGTGTCGGACATTAGATGATCAATATTAATTTTTACTGTTTATTTCAGGTTATTTTGGTGTGTATTTTTGAACTTGGGTCATTTTTATAAATAATCAAAATTTTTGGATTATTTTGGTAAATTAACCCCAAAATCACAAGAGAGTATAAAAGACAGTGCAGTTACTTTGAGTTTTCCTTACACATTTATTGTTGGATAATTTAAAATTAATACGAAAAGACCAAAAACACCGAGTATGCCTCCTATCCTCTTGAAATTCTTTGTAATTTAAAGGAAAAACTAACCCCAATCCTGTAAACTCCTTCAAAACAAAAATAAAAATCCCATCGTGTTCTCACCTTCCAAACTGACCATTGGCTTCCCTTTGAAAATGGAGGAAAACGGCAGCAGAGCTGAAGCCCTACGCCTTCTAGGAATCGCCGAGAAGCTTCTACAGAATCGTGATTTCAACGGCTCGAGAGAGTTCGCAGTCTTAGCCCAAGAAACTGAACCTCTATTGGACGGTTCTGATCAGATCCTGGCCGTCGTCGACGTCCTCCTCGCCGCCGAGAAAAGAATAAACAATCAACACGATTGGTACTCCATATTACAAATTGATCGCCGATCTGAAGACAATGATCTCATCAAGAAACAGTATCGTCGCCTAGCTCTCCTTCTCCATCCAGACAAAAACAAGTTCCCTTTCGCCGATCACGCGTTTAAGCTCGTAGCTGATGCATGGGCCGTTTTATCGAACATCTCTAAGAAATCTCTTTACGACAAAGAATTGGGCTTGTACACGAAGATTGATTTAAGCAGCCCCGGCGATCGTTCGAATCAAGCCGGGAAATTACCCGTCATGAGAAAAGGGCAAAATCAGGAGCAGTCGCAACATCTCCCGCCCACTAAGACCCAAAATGAGAATCAAAGGTCAAGATTGTCAACATTCTGGACAGCGTGTCCGTATTGTTATAGGTTATTTGAGTATCCTAGGGTTTATGAAGGTTGTTGTTTAAGGTGCCAGAATTGCGAGAGAACTTTCCATGCGGTTCTGATTCCGACTTTGCCCCCGCTGGTTCCGGGTCAAGAAGCTTATTACTGTTGCTGGGCGTTTTTCCCGTTAGGGTTTGTATCTGGAAGCCAGGACGGTGGAGGAAAACCGCCGACCGGATTTCCGAATTGGATGCCTCCTATGTTTCCGGGGGTGCAGCAGGAGAGTGAAAGAAATGGAGGTAATGTGCCACCGAGCGCCTCTCCTCCTGCCTCTAGCCCACCACCACCAGCCGCTCCTACAAGCGCCACCAAGGTGGTATCGGGGGTTTCGCGTGGGAATGCGTCTGATTTCGCCCCGAGGAAGAGAGGGAGGCCAAGGAAGAATCAGCTGTGAAGTTTGATAGGTATTGAATTATCGTTTTTGTAGCTTTGGTTTAGAAAGAACCTGACACCATAATGCAAGAGTTTTGGATGGTTTTTATGAATGGAGAAGGACAAAGAGGATTGAGGCTGAAACTCTGAAATGTTGGGTGGAATTTGCAGGTATTGTTGTAGTGGTTAAATTATTTGGTTTTGTAGAATTTAGATTGTTTTCATGTTCTAACTAGCACATAGATTATTATGTAAATTTTTTATTTATGGAGCAATGTCAAGTCAGCAACTTCTTTCACCATTGATCTTTGATTGAATAATGGTGCATTTTACAGGCCCTATTTTCTTTTACTATGTATTGTTAGAGACTTGCAGTTCAGCAATGCTGGTGGGAACCTTTGCCCTGCAATTATGAAATAGTAGGTGTTCCAGAACAGGGGTGTATTTGAGTCAAGCTGAACCTGAATACTGTCAAGCTTTAGTTCAATCAAATATTTATTTTTAAGCTCCAGCTCGGTTTGAGGTATAATCAATCTCAATTGATTAAGCTTGTTTATCAATTTTTATACTCAAACTAATAACGTAATTTAATAATATAAAAATATGAAAAGCTCGATAAGGCTCGCAATCCATTCGAGTCAAGTATTAGTAAACTCAAATTTGACTCGATCAATAGCTCGAGATGCTTGAACTCGAGCTCAGCTCAATAATATTACCGAATCAAATTTGAATATTCATCGAATTCGAATTGAACTTAAATAGTTTACATTCCTATACTCGAATAACACCATGTTACCTTGGACTATTCATTTTCCCTAAGCACCCATGTCGGATACAAATTCAGATGGATGTTTTGTATGGTTCTCCAAATACATAGAGAAGAGCATACCCATTTTGGACTTAATTTCACAACTCAAATCAAGGTAACATAACATTGACCATAACTATTATCATCAACAAAGCAGTGGTTATTTCCTTAATTTAAAGTTTTTATTTTTTAAAATATTTTAAATTAAGTTTTTTGTCGATATAAATAGGCGGATGATCGTATTTTGAAGGGGTTCATACATAATTTGTCAAAGGGTCAAATCAATGAAATTTGTGGTTACTTGCACGATGAGGGATTTTTGCATACGTCTTGTATGCTCGAGGGCTGCAAACTCGATCCAACAGTTATCAACACGTTGGTGGAAAGATGGAGGCCTGAGACACACACTTTTCGTCTTCCATGCGACGAGTGTACAATCACACTAGAGGACGTAACTTTACAAATCCATTTACCGATGGCTAGGTCAATCGTCACGGGGTCAACGGTCGTTATCGGTAAAGAGGACCTTTGCGCTACATTTTTGGGAAGGTCCTGAACAAGTTTCAAGGTGGCTGGATAGCGATGAAGTGGGTGGAAACCAATTTCAAAGAGCTTCATCCGATCATGATTGACGTTGTCAAAGAACAATACGCCCAAGCATGCATCCTAAGGTTAATCAGGGGCATTTTAATGCCCGATAAATCTTGAAATTTGGTATACGTAAGGTGACTACTACACCTATTTGACTTCAAAGAATGCAGACGATTGAGTTTGAGATCAATTATGTTGGCCACGTTGTATCGGGAGTTGTGTCGAGCGATAGAACCGAATAAGATGTCAATCAATGGTTGTCTGCTCTTGTTGCAGTCGTGTGCTTGGTGGGGACTACCGTTTCTACGTCCCCGACCGAGTGAACGACCCATACATGTTCTCATTGGTGACAAAGAAAAAATTAGTTTTTAATAAATATGCAATTTGTATAGTAAACGTTATTTATTTATTATATGTTTGAACTAACATATCAATTGTATAGGTGGAACCATGGGTCGAGTTACATGGGACTACTCGAGTAGCTCGAGGATATCAGGCTGTTGTTAGATCAATGCTCGAAAATCGAAGTTAGTTACTTATTCTTTCGAACCTGTAATAATTATGCAATGATTTGAAAAATAAAATTTCGTTCATAATTGAATTTACAATTGTGCACTTCAGTTTGAATGGATGCCATACGCCAAGCTTGGTATCATAGAATATGTCCCGTCAAAATATTTGGCCAATTAGAGTATGTAGGAAACGAAAGTGCCGTTGATAGTGCACGTAACAGTGGAAATGTATGAATCAGATCGAGTGATGCGACAGTTCGGGTGGAGGCAAACAAATTCTCGGTGGTTCAAAGAAAGGTTGTTGGGGCGGTGGCTTAGGGAATTAAGGGTTGTGACATTAAGGGAGATGTAATGTGCGACTACTTGGAGGTGAAGGTCTATGGCAATGGAGTAAAGTAAGGGCTGCTGGTTTTTGTAAGGTGCGATGGTGGTGGTTGTTGAAGAGGTTACCACTGGTTTTGAAGGTTTTACCATAGGTTCAGTGGTGGAAGTGTAACAACCCGGTTTATAAAATTTATCATTTTAATATTTATGACGTTATTAACGTCGTATTAAGATTTGATTATGAAATTTTATATTTAGGATAGTTAATTAGGAGAAAATGGCTAAATTGTAAAAGGTACAAAAGTGAAATTGTTTAGTTAGAAGGGTCAAATCGATAAATTAACTAATATAAATTAAGTAAGTGGGATTACATGGTATCAAATGATTAAAGGTAAGGTTAATTAGAGTTAAAAAGGATTTATTAAGTTTAATGATGAAAGTATCAAAAATTACAAAATTGTCATTTAGTATATAAGTTATATTAATGAATTAAAATGAAAATTTTCACCAAATTTCAACCCATCTTCTTCATCCTCACAGAAAAACACAAGAGAAAGCTACAGTTTTCTTTGCTAACTTTGAGCTTTGATTTGGACTATGATCGTGTCTCAGATCGCGAAAAAGGGAAATTAGCGGAGTAGTCCTTGAAGTCTAACCGTAACTGCAAATTAGTTCGATAAGTTCGTAATGTAAATTTTTACTTAACATTTATTGTTTGTACATTATCATTGTTCTTAGGGAATTAAGGGTTGTGACATTAAGGGAGATGTAATGTGCGACTACTTGGAGGTGAAGGTCTATGGCAATGGAGTAAAGTAAGGGCTGCTGGTTTGTGTAAGGTGCGATGGTGGTGGTTGTTGAAGAGGTTACCACTGGTTTTGAAGGTTTTACCATAGGTTCAGTGGTGGAAGTGTAACAACCCGGTTTATAAAATTTATCATTTTAATATTTATGACGTTATTAACGTTGTATTAAGATTTGATTATGAAATTTTATATTTAGGATAGTTAATTAGGAGAAAATGGCTAAATTGTAAAAGGTACAAAAGTGAAATTGTTTAGTTAGAAGGGTCAAATCGATAAATTAACTAATATAAATTAAGTAAGTGGGATTACATGGTATCAAATGATTAAAGGTAAGGTTAATTAGAGTTAAAAAGGATTTAATAAGTTTAATGATGAAAGTATCAAAAATTACAAAATTGTCATTTAGTATATAAGTTATATTAATGAATTAAAATGAAAATTTTCACCAAATTTCAACCCATCTTCTTCATCCTCACAGAAAAACACAAGAGAAAGCTACAGTTTTCTTTGCTAACTTTGAGCTTTGATTTGGACTATGATCGTGTCTCAGATCGCGAAAAAGGGAAATTAGCGGAGTAGTCCTTGAAGTCTAACAGTAACTGCAAATTAGTTCGATAAGTTCGTAATGTAAATTTTTACTTAACATTTCTTGTTTGTACATTATCATTGTTCAACAATTGGAATCACTTGGAATTGAAGAGATCGAAGAAAGAAATGAAATAGATAATAGGCTTTAAGCCGTTGAAAAGGTACCGACGCGATGACTAGGGTACTGCATATGTTACAAGTTCTCGACAGCTCGTGTGAGTAGTATCGTGATTCGAAAAAGAGATATGAATCCTAAATGGATTATAGGTCCTTCGATGGCTGAGACTTATGTTGTATGCATACTCTCGACAGCTCGTGTGAGCAGCATCATTAGGGAACAGTTTACAGACAGACACCATACCGATGGCTGGGGTATCGCATACGTTATGAGTCCTCGACAGCTCGTGTGAGCAGCATCGGGTACTGGTAACAAAAAGTTATAGACAAGAAAGTGAAAGATTATAATTGACTCGAGGAAGCAATGAAACTATCCAGGCTCAGTTGAGTTATAGCTGCTTTATACAAATGTTTTGTAATTCTTTAAAACTATCGAACTTACTAAGCTATGAAGCTTACCAAAGATGTTGTTATTGTTTTGTAGATTGTTTGCTGAATGAAGATTGGATCATCACCTCTAAGAAGTTACACTATCGTGGAGCTCGTTGGTAGTTTTTACATCACTCGGTCTTATGGCATGTACTAGGATGATGTTATCTTTTGCTTTATGTAATTGGGATTGTGAAAACCTTGATATGTCGATGAAATGATTAATGTAATAATGCATGTTGTGCAATTTGGAGTATAGACTTAAAAGTACTATTTAATGACTTAGAATCTATGTATTTTGTGTTAGTTTAATGCATATTGAAGTCATTAATGTTTTGTGTTGATAAACTTGTGTTCTGGCATGATTCTTGTGATTCTGCATACTTATTTCGGTAGAACCCATGCATGTATCGATAGAAGTACAGGGTAGGAGAGAGGTTGTTCACTAACTTGGGTTGTATCGATAATTGAATAACAAGTAATGATAGTTATGTGTTTAGAAATATTGGTAGTTTGTATACTTGTATCGATAGAAGTAGCAGGGTAAGACTTTTAGCTCTCTAGAGTTTTTAGTATCGGTAGAAGTAAAACTTGTTTCGGTAGAAGAGTCACTTGTATCGGTAGAAGTTAGCACTATTCTTAAACTGTTTACTGGCTTGACAACTATCGATACTTGTCTAACAGGTACCGGTAGAAGTCTCCAAAAATATCAAAAATAACCTTTTTACCCTTGTTGAATTGTGTTTATAATCAAATAACGATATATGACGTAAGGAGTGGAATTATTTAATAAAATAAGACTAAATAACATGATGTTAAAGATGAATACTGATAAATGAATAGTAAGACATCGAAACCTTAATCGACGACGATTTATGGGTTTTGGGTGTTACAGGAAGAGTAAAGAGACTAAGGTAACTGTCAAAGGAGAGGAGGTAGGGAGAAAAATAGAGGTGGCTTGGTTGAAGGAAAAGGTGCGACGATGATGGTGTTTGCTAGGTTGGTCGACGAGTTTGAGAGTGAAAATGGGTGTAATGCGCGATGGTGGAGAGAGGAGAGAAGTGATAAGGCTAACGATGGAGAGATAAGGATGGTAGAGGGTGCGATAGTGGAAATAAAAAAGGTGGTAGGGTTTGTATCACACCCAATTCCCTTTAAACTTAAAAATCAAGAATAGTTGAGGGTTAAATTTAAAAAGATAGTAAAATGGCGGTCTCTACTGAAAACCAGAAAGATATAAAGGACGATTCAGAAATAGTTGAATTCCAAATTTGGTTCGGTTAGATTAGAACCAGTCGATCCTTTAGCAGGCCCAAAATGGTTGTAAACAAGTGGATTTTACACATTTGAAGATCATGTAGGAAGGGTAATAAATAGCTGGGAAGTGACTTCCTAGGGAGACTTCTTCTCAAATATGTTTCATTTTCTCTCTTCTTCACCTTTTTCCTGGGTTACTCCGAAGGAGAGATAGTTGTAAAAGCATTGCATAGGGTGATGATCATAAGGTTCGAGTAAGAAAAGTAGAGAATGCAATAAGCTGATAAGGTTCTTAGTCCTTCAGTATATCTAAAGTTAAGAGAATGAAGATAAGGATTTTTAGAAATCATTTTAGGGTTTTGTATGTTTCTAAAAAATTGAGTTTTAAGCTGAGAATATTGAGTCTAATTCGTGAATTGGTTGTCATGCTTAGCTGCTAGGAGAATGAAAACCCAAACGTTCAACCATTTTCTATACTCTAATCCTTAAAATGCTAAGTATGTTGAAAGGTTTCTTGGGTCTATAAGTATCCGCCATTTTAGTTCAGTATGAATGATCCCATGATGTCTTATTTATGCTTAACACATGGCTTCAATCCATCCATGAAAAAGAAGAATGCCTCATCTTCAGTCAAATTAGTGATTTACAGCATCAACTCACTAAACTGTTTCATATACTCCCTCATTGTCCCTTGTTGCGAGAGTCGACGCAACTTTGCTTGAGCCTAATTCTCAGTATATTTTAGGTAAAACTGTGCTTTAAACTCCTTTTGGAACTCCTCCTAAGTCCCAATTTTGATTCCATCACATCTCACATCTGTGGACCTACGACGCAACCATAACAAAGCAATGTCAGTGAGATACAAAGATGCAATATTTACCATAGCATCATCATCCTTGATGCCCATGGCATGGAAGTATTGCTCAATCTCCCATAAAAAGTTGTCCACCTCCCTTGCAGACCTAGCCCCTTTGAACTTCTTTGGTTTAAGAGCGTCAACCTTATGGCTTGGTACTCCACCCAACTCCCATTTTCCTATAGCAACTCGACACAAAGCAAGCTCTCCATTGAGTTCCTCAATCTTTGGTGTAATCCTACTATTATGGCTTTGTTGTCTGCCTTTATAGCCATCATAATAGCTTCTAGAGTCTCGTTCTTTTTCATCAGCTTAGCCATATTGGTGTTGAGGATAGCTTATAATGCATTCAAGTTAGATCTAAGGGCCTCATCCATTTGTTCCTTGGGTTGCTCATTATCCGACCTCAGCTCCTCGATGCGTCCCCCATCATCTTAAGAGTGTCCTTTGTGTCCCCCATTGGCTCCTCGAGGTTGACCACTCGACCTTTCAGCTCTGACAGTATATCCCTCGAATGGCTAGCTTTCCTTACCTTCACACGGGTCTCTATTGACCCAACATATTTAGCAATTTCTTTTGACATCTTTCAATAATGGCTTCAAAACACTAGCTTGGATACTAACTACAATAGGGCTAAAAATTGTCTCGCAATCCGTGCGATCTTACGCAAATTCTTTGCTTAAAAAATGCCTAAGTTAGCCTAACTCCCAACAATTGAGGATTCAAGGAGAATCTTCCAAGGAACTAACGCAAAGCGGAAGCAACTCAAAGATGAACGAATATGAATGAAATTGAAATATAAGAACAAAGCCACAGAAAAGCTAAGAACACAAGAGAGAAAGTTTTGAGTGAATACTCTCAAGAATTCAATTAATCAATGAAGTGATTTACAATGAGGTGGAGATGCCTCTTTACTCTCAAAAATTCAATTACTCAATGAAGTGATTTACAATGAGGGGGAGATGCCTCTTTTTATAGTTGAGCCTCTCCAAATTCAACGGTACAGATTAAAGTAAATCAACAATTAAGATTAAAAGCTATCTAAAAATCAAGTCTCTAAGATTATAGAATCATATCTTCTAATATTTACATATGATATCTAGGATTGCTTATCTTCGAAGATTACGTTCCATATTTGCTAATCTTTGTAGATGGGCCTTCAATTTCTCCAAGTAATGGGTCAGTCCGGTTGAGCCAAATGACCTTCCTTAAACATGATGGATCACTCAAATGTGACATGGTTACGAGCTCTCATGCGCACCTATGACAAAAGCGCGTCCAACACAATTGGTAGGAGCTGTGATTTTTGACTTTTTTAATATAAACAGTTTCTTTTGTCAGATGATTAAATGTTAGTGGTTTTATCCTTAAGTCCAAGGTTTGATTCCTCTCCCACTCACATTCATATATATACATTTCATGTTGTTTTAAGCTTTTTTTAATGAATGTTTTTAACATGTTAGTTTCTTTGGTTAAATGGTTAAATAATAATTGTAACAGACCATTTTTCAATGGTGTCGAAAATAGTGGTTTCGTGGCCACAAATCTGAAGAGTGAGTTTGTAAATATTACTATCTAATAGTTACGAGTCAAATATATTATAATAATAAATATTTTTTTTTGAAAGAAAATCAAATTGGGCTGTTTTATTCCAAACCACAAACGTCTAAGAACTAATACAAAGATGAAACATAAATTAAATGCTTAGATAAAGAAACTGCAATAAAAGAACCTAAAAATTGCCTAATCAGAACAGCACAACCGTCTAGACGCATAACATTCCAACCACTTAATGATGGTTTTCAATGTAGGGAAATAAACCAAAGAAACAGCAAATTGTTAGACCTTTCCCTTTCCCCTCAACACATCGAACTACTCTGGAAGAGACACCAAAGGGTGCTCCATAGCTGCCATGGCCTCCGCAAAATGTGGTACCCCAGCAAACAGGTAAGTATTTCCTCCATGATTCAATATTTTTGTAGTCAAAAGATGAGCCAAACCATTAGCTGATCTTTGCACAAATTAAAAAGTAATATTAGGAAAATCTCGTGAAATAAACTTGATATCATGAATAAAAGTTGCAATCTTCGAGCGGTCTGTATCTGTTGCTTGGCATCTCTTTATAACTGATAAAGAATCACCCTCGATGATGACCTCCGGCCATCCAAGGTTCAACCCCAAACGCACCGCTCCAACACAAGCTAACGCCTCCGCCGCAAGGCAAGAAGGTACTCCTTCACAAATTTCAGAAGACGAAACAAGAACAGTCCCCTCAAATCTCTATCAACTACTCTAACTCCGGATATACATCGAGCATCATCATACGCTCCATCAAAATTAATTTTGACAGCAAGCTAAGGAGGCATTCCCATTGAGATAGAGTCAAAACACGGGTAAGCTTCTGATATTTAATCTCATCTAATTCTTGTAAATAATGAGCGATAAACTGAGCTACTTCTTTGCTCGTGCAATTTTTTCGATCGTGAATTCTTATATTTCGGTCTAGCCAGATCACCCATGATCCAACACAAAACAGCTGTGCTGCACTTTGGAGGAGCTATCAAAAATCCACATTAGCCAATCAAAGAAACCCAACGCCGTATTAGTTCCAATCTGACCAAAGCCTAATTCTGACAAAATCGCTTCTGAGACATGACAGTTACGCAACAAATGATTCACACATTCAGCAGCACCATGACATCTCGGGCAAGAGGCATCCACAGCCAACCTCCTCAACTGCATATTACTAAGAGTAGGCAAGAAATTCCATGAAAATTTCCACATAGCAATTTTAATTTTCTGAGGTAGTTTAAGATCCCACAATTGTTTATAAAATCGCTTATACTTAGTCTGCATATCTTCAAAATCAGTATTATCGGTTCTCATTTGTAATAAGTTGTACGCACTGTGAACTTAATATTCCCCTGATGCTTCACCAAACCACACCTGCATATCATCATGAGCTACCACGACAAGAGGAATTTGAAATATAAGCGATGCATCACTAAGTGAAAAAGTACTGACTATCATCTTTGTTTTTCACTTTCTAGTCGTAACATCTATCAAATCTGCCACAAACACATTTTGTATACTAATAGGTGGATTAGCTAATTTAAAATTAACAGCCCCTATAAGCCAAGCATCTTAATTAATAAAAATACGAGTACCTGTACCAATGCGCCATCCTAACCCCTTATATAAGGCCCATTTAAATGCCCAAATACTACACCACGTATAAGACGGTAAATTTCCCAAATCAGCATTAATAAAATTTGAGGACAGAAAATACTTTGCTTTAAGGACCCTACTAACCAATGAATTCGAGTTTTGCATAATCCTCCACCCTTGTTTAGCAAGAAGGGCTACATTAAAGCTCTCCATATCCCGAAATCCCATACCCTCATCCTCATTAAATTGACACATTTGATGTCAATCGCACCAATGTATTCCCCTTCAACCATGCTTTTCTTGCCACCAAAATCGAGCCAGTAAGCTCCCAATCTCCTTACAAAATGTTTTTGGAAGCAAAAAATAATTCATTGCAAAAGTGGGAATTGCTTGAGAAACAACTTTCATAAAGACTTCTTTGTCACCCTGAGACAACACACGAGTACTCCACCCTTCAATGCGCATTCGGATTCTATCCTTAAGGTTTTGAAAGGAGGCCTTTTTATTCCTACCGACAATGTTGGGAAAGCCCAGGTATTTCTCAAGAAGTTGAGAACCCCATCCCCAGAATATGTGAAACACAACTCTTATCCACCTCTCTCGTGTTAGAGCTAAAGAAGATAGTGGATTTCGAATAGTTGACACTCTGACGGAGCATTTTTCATAATGACACAAAATATGCTTTAACGCTTGAGCCCCTCTCTCTGATGTTTCGCCAAATAAAAGACTGTCATCTGCAAACAGAAGGTGGGAAGTTGATGGACTCCTTCTATTTGCCTTAGCCCCTTTTATCATCCCTCTATTCATAGCATCTCGCTTTAAAGCTGATAAACCTTTACTACATAACAGAAATAAAAAAGGGCTGAGTGGGTCGCCTTGTCGAAGTCCCCTTGAAGGTTGAAATGTCATACCACAGCTACCATTAACATTAACTGAATACTTCATAGTGGTAATACACATCATCACAAGCCTAACCCAATTTTCTGCAAAGCCTAAATAAAGCATTATCTTCTCTAAAAACGTCCACTCCACTCGATCATAAGCTTTCCGCATATCCATTTTCAAGGCCATGTAGCCTTTATTTCCATATTACTTTATTCTATATGTATGAAGATTCTCATAGGCTATAAAGACGTTATCCAATATCAAACGACCTGGCACAAAGGCACTTTAAGCTATTGATCGGTGTTTTTACGACACAACGATTGTGTAAGCGTACACACGTCGATGCAAGTATAGTTAATAGACAGAGCTATTAGATATCGATCCCACGAGGAAATGGTTCCTGATGTTTTAATGTCTGAGCAATCAATACTAATAATCAGTATAATGCTAGTAAAGATGTCAGTGCAATTATGTCAGATTTGCACACTAAAGTAGTCATTACTGCCAACGCAATTAAAAGTAAATATCAAAGGTTAAATGTCAATGTACTGAAAATAAATCCAAATGTGTTGAGTGTTGAGTGCTAAAAGTTTAAATGCAGAAAATATAAAAGTGATCAAGTGTAAAAGGGTGGAAGTGATTCACTGATTCTACAGGTCACAACGCTGGATGCATCGACAAGGTAGAGTATAGATGAATTGTCGCAGTAATGAAGTCCCTTCGAGTTCTTACTTACAGTAGCTCCCTACTTAATCCCGACTCAAATACACTACTCTACCTCTTGGTGCGAGCAATGATGTGTATCCAAGAACAAGTAACTAGAGTCTGTCCCAATCTCGAACAGCTCTAGCCTAACCGACTTGTTAACCTAACCTGTCACCGCATCTCTCGATGTCGGTGTACTACAATTTCACTTTTGTGTTTAGAGCGGTTAAATCCAAGAATAAATGGATAAGTAATGTAAAGTAAGAATCAAAATGATATAACATTAAAAGATACTCTCGTATTCATTTAACATCATCAGAATTCATCATCGTTCAAGAAAAATTAATGAGTACAACGAAGTTACTATCTGTAGATTACTAGGCTTACTCACTAATGGTTCCTCTTGCTTGTCATCTAGCACTTCTCATCAGAAGCAATTACAGGCTTGCTTCATCAGTTCACCGATCCCAGCTCAAATCTTTAATTCACACAGAATTTTTGAAATTTAATCCCCTTGCTCACGATACCTTGTTCTCTCTTTGTTCTTCTATTTATAATCTCTAAAATGTTGCAGGATTTAGCCTTCATTTTAGATCCAGATCTAGATCTTGTAGCTATCAAAATTAGTTAAATTATAGCTATGCACTCACATAGTTCTAGTGTATTCTTTAAAGATCTATAGATTATCGCTGTATCGTTGGACGCATTCTGAAATAATAATTATGGTGACAACTGTGGAATTCCTATGTCTAGTGCTTCCAATTGTGAATTGATTCCTCTCAATTGAGGTTCAGTTTCAAAGCGGCAACATTTCATGGTCGCAATGTTCAGGTGATCGTGTGGCTGCACTTATCCAATATTCCATTCCTAGACTAAGTTCATGTGCTGACAATATTAATACGCAATATATCTGCTGCTTGCGCCAACATTAGTACAAAAATATTTGAAAATTACATGAATTCAAACTATCTAACAATAAATTGGAAAACAAGTAAACTAAGTATAAAATGCTAATGATGAATGCTAAATTAACTACAAAAGGGACAATTTAAACACTAAATTGGGATGAAAATCTATGTCATTTGTAATACCATCATACCCCCAAATTTGAGTTTTTACTTGTCCTTAAGTAAATAAAAATTAATAAGTAACAATTAGAATTATCACCACAATCTTTATTCACACAACTTGAATTCTCTAAAAATTTTTTAATGTTCAAATTGCATTCATATAATAGAATGATGTGTTGACAATTCATAAGTAAGAATAATTAAAACTGCAACTTCATCAATGTTAGCATCATGTATTGAATCTTATCCTTCCTTGAACCATTTCAGCAACTTATTCTCTTTTTCTTTTCTTTCTTCTTTTTCTCATTTTTGTCATTCGAGTGATTGAGAGATGTCATTGCATTACTCTACCTTTATTCTTGGGTAGTAACGATGAGGTGCAACAAACCCCCAGAAGGCATGTAATTGCGCCAGTACACACTCTTGCAGATACAACCTTTGGCTAGATTTTCTTTTCTTTAACTGCAACGGAGTATCCCCTTACGAATCATGATGCACTCATATTGTAGTGTCTTTTATTCATACAATGTCGCTGTATTGGTCAGTGAGTTCAAGATTCAAACATAAACACTATTCATTCATTACTGAAACAATTTTAATCATTCATTTCAAGATAGCATATTCATCATTCATTCATACTCTTCCAATTTCCACATCAGCATTCAAACAATTCAAGAATTACGCATTAAAATCAAAATTGTGGTCACATTTTTGTTGAAAATTGTCAATTTTTCATTACTGAAGAAAAATAAAAATCAAATAAGAAGATGTAGCTGCATTTCAAAATCACATTAATTCCCCCAAACTTAATGTCTGTATTGTCCCCAATGCATTGACAATGCAATGATAAAGCACTATATCAAAATGAATGCAGTGACAATAAAAATGCAGGCACAAGAAAATGCAAGAATGCTAACTAAAAAGGGATTTACCAACTTATTCGACAGCAATCGATACAGAAGCTACTTTTGTTTTTTTTTCTTTTCAAGCGCTCCTCCTTGTCATGGTGTTTTCTCTTTTTCTTATCTTTCTGCCGCTTCCTCTTCTTATCCTTTGAACCAATCGGATCAGCGGACTGCAACTCTTTAGTAGGTTGGGTGGTAGCCTCATCGATAGTCACATCGGATGAATGGATTTCAGCAAGCGGAGCCACATAAGGCACAATTGCTAACAGGTTAGGTTCTTCCGCAATGTTAGTGACTACCTCAACCTGACTCGCAGCAAGTGGAGTCTCGTCTGAGCTTGATGCGCCTACAACATCCTCAATGATCATTGTGGGGGCATCGGGTTCCTGCTCTTCCTACACCAAGACAAATTCGGTGTCAATGTGTTCGTCATCGTTCACTTCATCCGTCTCTTCATCCTTTTGTTTTTCATCCTTCTCGGTATGATCATCCTGATTTACCTCCTCTTTCTCAAGTTGAGTAGGTTCAATTGGGCCAATGTTAGCGTATCCGACTATAACAACATCATCATTCAGCACAGCCTCCCTTTTTGCCATATTCACCCCTAAGCTATTTAAGAACTCATCTTCAAAAATTGAGCAATGTTACGATGCAACACATCATCATCCGGCAACTACTCTCCATCGTTGTCATCATCATAAACATGGATATGAGCAGGTATAAGGGTTGGCCTACCATCAGGAGTAGGTTGTTCTGATGAGGAGTATTGCATTGGACGGTAGATGGTTGAAAATCGAGGGAAGTTTAGAAGTGGTGTCTGAGTGATTTAGCGCAATGCAGCGACAGGAGCTTTATTCCACGCCTTAGTATATGTATAGAATTTATGGAGCCAGAAGTCCCTGTCATACTATCAATGTGGATAGACTGTCTGTCGAGATGTTCCAAGTGTGACTTCATCAGGGCCAGTGTCTCTGTCATTTATGCCATTTTCGACGCATCAGATTTGTCGACCTTCATTTTACCTTTCCCTTTTTCCTTTTCCTTAAAGGTCACTTTGGCCATCGATGTGTCTTGACCCATTGTCATCCACTCGACGAAAATGTCATCAATTGAGCCTTTATTATTCACGACTTCCTCATCCTCTCTTGGCATAATACTCTTATGCTGGCAAAGAAGCATTATAAGAGATGGGAAAGGGATAATACTAGTTTGCTTCCCTACTGCCTCCGCAATCTGGGCATGTATCAACTCACCAATGTCGATGTGACAGTGATGCGAGATGAAATGTAACAAACACATACAGTCTAGAGTGGCCGTAGTGCTGTGGGTAGAAGGCATCACTCGACGATTAACGAAATGAAACCATGCTTTGCAGAAGGTCGTCAAGTAACGTCTACGCATTGTGAAATTATGGAATCCACTGCCCGTCCATGTGGCATTGTCAATGCAAAGGTCGATCATCATCTTAGTAAGGCTTTTCTCATTTAAATTGTGCAGGAAGTGCAAATGTTCGTCTACCCGTTTTGGTATCTGTAGTAGGACGTTAATGTGTACCGCACTCCATGACACAAGTCCTTCACGAGAAAAAACAAATTATTATTCTTGATCCACCAAGTTCGTGTAAAATTCTTGAACTAGAGTAAGGGAATAACCAGAGGGGTGGTCACAGAAAGACTCTCACCTTAAGCGAGTGATAGTGCAGTGGACTTGTTTCCCAAGGGGCAACTGTAGGGACAATTGGAGGCCTTGCTCATGATGGATATTGCGTTTAAACGTGGTGTTGTGATATCTTTCTTTGGCTGCAGTTGTGAGAAACAGTACTAGGCCTGAGAGTGGTGGTGTCATAGATGGGATCTCGATAGGGGTGGTTGGAGTGGTTTTTGATGAAGGTGTAGGATTAGCTTTAGAAGCGCGAGTTTTAGCCATGTTGGAAGAAAAAGAATATAAAGAAAAGTTGCAGAAGGATCTTGCTTCGAAAGAGAAGAAAAAGAATCTGCAGGAACAATGGCAATTGTGAAGAAGAAAGGTAATTGTAATGGGGGATTATATAACCTAGGTGCAATGAGTAGAAAAACACGGAGAAATGTTGTGTTTGCAGCCATTAATTGCCAGGCTGCAGATCGTATTGTTTCGGTTTAATCCAACGGCTAGGGTGAAATGAAATTAATCGGTGCAATTCTTGCCCAAAAAGTAATGCTGACGCATCGCAGAATGCGTCGACATAATGTTCTTCCATGCGTCGACAAAAAGAGGATTTTTATTTATCTAAGAATCTAAAACAACACAAACAAAAAGTAAAGTAATTAAAAGAAAATGAATGAATGTATCGACATTATTTAAATATCACCAGGTTGACAGTTTCGTCTGGTTCATGGACATCTGGGCTGACGTAGTATTTGAGACGTTGACCATTCACTTTAAATTGTTGGCTATCCTGTAAGTTCTCTATTGTCACCGCACCGTTAGGGAATGCTTCAACAACTCGGAATGGACCAGACCACCTTGATTGTAATTTTCCTGATGCAATGTAAAACGTGAGTTAAATAGGAGTACCAACTGCCCAAGATGAAATTGTCCATGCAATATGAGGTTATCATGCCATTTTTCTATCTTTTCCTTATATATTACCGCATTATCATAGGCTTAGCATCGAATCTCCTCTAATTCTGTGATGTCCAATATTCTTTTCGTACCAGCTACGTCATAATCTAAATTTACCTGCTTAATTGCCCATATGACTTTATATTCTAGCTCGATAGGTAGGTGACATGATTTTTCAAATACTAGCTGATATGGGGACATCCCCAAAGGAGTTTTGTAAGCGGTACGAAGTACCCATAATGCATCAAGTAATCGCACAGACCAGTCTTTCCTAGATAGGTTAACCACATTTTCAAGTATTCCTTTAATTTGTCGATTGGAGACTTCGGTCTGACCATTAGTTTATGGGTGGTATGCGGTGGCCATTCGATGCTTCACACCGTATTGTTTCAATACAGTTGCTACCTAATTATTATAGAAATGAGTGCATTGGTCACTAATCAACGCTCGCGGTGTACTAAAACTTGTGAGAATATATGTGTGAAAAAATTTCAACACTGTTTGAGCATCGTCTTTTAGTACCGCAATAGCTTCAATCCACTTGAAAACGTAGTCAACAGTTACTAGTATATAGATATTTTGAAAAGAGTTTGAAAATGGTCCCATGAAATCAATACCCTAAACATCAAAAAGTTTTACCTTTATGATAGGTTGTTGGAGCATCTCATTGCGATGAGAAATGGAACCAGTACGTTGACAACAATCACATTGTTGCACGAAATTATGAGCATCTCAAAATAAATTGAGCCAATAGAATCTAGATTGCAGGACCTTTGCAGCAATCCTTGTCCCACAAAAATGACCTCCGTAAGGGGCATCATGGTAATGTCGTAGTTTTGACATCATTTCTTCTTTAGGAATACAACGTCGAATTATATTATCAGTGCATACCTTGAATAGGTATGGCTCGTTCCAATGATATTTAGCAGCATCGCGTATGAACCTGATTCTTTATGACCAATTGTACTCATAGGTAGCTTTCCACACACAAGATAATTGACTACATCAGCATATCATGTTGATGTGTCGATAGTGAATAGTTACTCGTCAGGAAATGCTTTGACAATCTGATTCTATTGTCCATCTTTACTTCCACTTTCTAGTCGAGACAAATGGTCAATTACCTGATTCTCGGATCCCTTCCTATCTTTGATTTCAACATCAAACTCTTGGAGGAGTAGAATCCATCTAATGAGTATAGGTTTAGCATCTTTTTAGTTGAAAAGGTATCTCAAAGCTAAGTGATCCGTGTAGACTGTAGTCTTTACGCTGACAAGATAAGAGCGAAACTTGTCAAATGCGAAGATTACTGCTAGCAACTCTTTTTCAGTTGTGGTGTAACGAAATTACGTTTTAGTTAGTGTTTTACTAGCATAGTAGATAGCATGAAATACATTTTCTTTCCTTTGTTTGAGAACAGCTCATACAGCGAAATCGCTAGCGTCGTACATTAACTAGAATGGTTGCATCCAATCTGGTGCGACGAGAATCAGAGCTTGCACCAACTTTGTTTGTAGTATTATAAATGCATCCAGACAGATGTCACTAAATACAAACTTTTTATTTTGTTCTAATAAAGAACATAAAGGTTTAGCTGTCTTGGAGAAATATTTGATAAATCTTCTATAAAAACCTGCGTGTCTAAGAAAGCTTCTTATTTCTTTGACAGTTGTAAGTGGTGGTAGTTTTTCAATGACCTCTAGCTTTTCTCTATTGACCTCAATGCCTTGACAAGAGATGCAATGGCCAAGGACAATCCTTTTAGTTGCCATGAAATGACATTTTTCCCAATTCAAAACCAAGTTTGTTTCCTCGCATCTTCTCAAAACATTTGCCAAGTTGTCAGCTCTTTGGTCGAAACTCTGTCCATAGACTGAAAAATCATCCATGAATACCTCGAGTGTGTCTTCAATCATATCCAAGAATATCGCCATCATACATCTCTGGAATGTTGCTGGCGCATTACACAAGCCAAACGACATTCGTCGGAAAGCAAAAGTCCTAAAAGGGCATGTAAATGTGGTTTTTGCTTGATCTTTCGGTGCGATAACTATTTGGTTGTATCCATAGTAGCCATCCTGGAAGCAATAATAGGCTTTACCAGCTAGCCTATCTAACATTTAATCGATGAGAGGTAGCGAGAAATGGTCCTTCTTTGTGGCCGCATTCAACCGTCGGTAATCCATGCACACACGTCATCCAATCGTAATGTGAATAGAGACTAACTTGTTTTTATCGTTGGTCACAACAGTAAAACCACTTTTTTTAGGAACACATTAAACGAGGCTTACCCAATTGCTGTAAAAAATGGGGTATATTATGTCCGCATCCAACCATTTGATGATTTCCTTCTTCACCACTTTTTTCATTTTCTCATTGAGTCATCTTTGTTGCTTAATGGATTGCTTCCCTTCGTCTTTTAACCTTATCTTATGCATGCAGAAAGAGGGACTAATGCCTCTGATATCTGTGATACTCCAGGCTATGGCTTTATTGTGTTCTTTTAAAATTGTGATGAGCTTCTCTTCTTGTATTGCATTGAGGGATGCGTTGACAATAACAGGCAGTGTCTCGTTATCACCAAGGAATAAATATTTCAAATGTGTCGGCAATGGTTTTAACTCCAAGGTAGGAGCTTGCTCTATAGATGATTTAAAGACTGTAATTGTCCTGTTAGACAAATCCAACAACTCCAATTGACAATATCTTCGTAACTCACAATTGTTCACCTTCTCTTTGTCAACACAGTCTTCTAGGATATCATCAGTAGATGTCACCACATTAGTATCAGACAATGTTAAATTCTTGGTATGAAATTCTTCAAAATAATTTCATCCAACACATCAACGTGGTGACATTGTTCTTTGGGCTCTGACGGTGCTGCTTCGAACACACCGAAGGTTACGTGGTCATTATTATGGCGCATCATTATTTCTCTCTTAAACACGTCAATAAGTATTCGTCCCGTTACTAAAAATGGCCTTCCCAAGATAATGGGTACCTCCTTATCAGTTTCACAATCTAGGATGATAAAATCAGCATGGAACACCAACTTATCTACTTAAACAAGAATATCTTTGATTTGTCCCTCTGGTTGTGTTAGAGATCATCCGGTAATTGCAATGTCACTGCAGTGTGCTTCATTGATCCGATTCCTAGCTTCTTGATAGTAGACAAAGGCATTAGGTTAATACTAGATCCTAAATCACATAATGCTTTATCTAAGTAACGATCGCCGATAGAGCATGAAATTGTGAAGCTGCTAGGATCTTTCATCTTTGTTGGCAACTTGTTTGTGAGTACATCGCTACACCCCTCTGTGAGCGCAATCGTCTCAATGTCAGATAATTTCTTTTTCTTTGATAGCAGCTCCTTCATGTATTTCCCATAACTGGGTATTTGCACAAGAGTATCTATTAGAGGTATACTAATATGCAATTGCTTCAAAGTAGAAACAAATTTTTGGTAATCTTTGTCATGGACTTTTTCTTTGAAACGTTGGGGAAACGACAAAGGTATGGTGGGATAAGGTTTCTATGGATGTATTGGTTGCTTCGATAGTGGTGTTTATGTTGACAACTTAATTGGACAATCCATAAGTGCAGATTGTTCTTCAATCAGTTATTCAGCAGTGTTTTGTGGTTGATTTCCTTCAGTTATTACCTCGTCTTGTTACTTCGAAATGGATGTTTCGACATGGTCTTGGTTAGAATTGCTTGTCTTTACTGTCTGTTTCCCACTCCTTAGCGTAATTGCTTTGCAATGCTCCTTCCCTCTTTATGTAGGATTTTTAATGTCACTAGGCAAAGTGCCTGGTAATCTGGAGTTAAGATTAGAGGTCAACTGTCCAAGCTTGGCTTCCAATGCTCGTATAGAAGAAAAATTACCTTGCACTATAGCCTCAGTTCTTGTGATATGTTCGCGCATCATAGCCTCAATAGCAGTCATAGGGTCTACCTTTGGTTGAGCAAATTGCCACCATTGATGTAGATGAGGTTGTCCTTGCATATGTGGTTGCAAGCTTGATTGTAGCAGTAATTGCGATTATGGTTGCAATTGACTATGTGACTGCATCGATTCAGATCGAGGATGTACTTGTGAATTCTGATGATAGTTTTGCGATTAACTATTGCTATAACCTCATTGGTTCGAAGAATTTCCATATCGAAATGTGGATATATTCTGATTTCCCTAAAATTGTTGCAAATAATTGTTGTAAAAGTTACCAAATGAGCCACCTCAGATGTTCTTGACATAATATGCATTTTTTGCATGCTGTGGGAAGGCTTTATAACTGTGGTTGTCACAACAAATCTCACACGAAAATATCGACGCATCTATTTGCTGGGTCATTTGTATAGGAGCACTATTGCTTGTTCCATTCATGTTCTTAATGATGCTAGCCAAGGAAGATACTTATGCTGACAATGCAGAAATAGCATCTAATTTAAGAACTCCAGGGTTAGTTTTCACCTATGTAGAACAAGAAATCGGATATTAGTAATTGTTTTGGGCTATCCAATCCAGAATTCGAACAGCTTCATCATATGTGCAATCCAACAATGGATCATTTGCAGATGCGTCGACAAGATTCATTGTCTGAGCATTTAAACCATTATAAACTATCTCAATCTGGGTCTCTTGTTAAATTCCATTCATTGGACAGTGTCAAAGCAATGCTTTGTAGCGCTCCCATGTTGTGTGTAAATTCTCATTATCGAGTTGATGACACGCAATGATGCCATTTCGCAACCTCGCATTCATTATCAGTGGATTAAATCTCAAAACAAACTGTTGCCAAGGCATTCCAGGATGTAATGGATCCAGTCAACAAACCTAAAAACCATGTTCGTGCTTTTCATTGCAATGAGTAAGGAAATAATTGCATTTTCAAGGCATCATCAAGGACACCATGTTGACTGAAAGATGCATAAATGAGTAAGAATGATTTTAAATGTTCGCATGCGTCTTCATGAGAAAAACCTAAATATTGCCAATTTAAGTTGATCATTTGAAACATTACCGATTTTAGTTCAAAATTACTAGCCTGAATAGTTAGTCTCACAACCCCTAGTTGTAGATCATTGAGTATAGGCACGACAAAATCTTTTATTAGCCTATTCTGTATTTGTTCTTCTTGTGGGCGTGGTAGTGGTAAATCTTGTGACAGCACTGGAGGAATGTCATCTTGTGGCAGCAGTGGTGGTAGATTATTATTGTTGTTGTTACCAGCCATCTTCCTTTGTTCTTGCCTTCTCCTCTTAAGTGTTCTCTCAAGCTCCGGATCAAAGCTTATAATGTCTTTAGGATTTCTCCTTGTGGACATACAATACCTTCAAAATCTGAAAAGAAAAATAAACAAATTAATTGAAGTTAAAAGTTAATTAAGTAAAATTGATTGCATCAACAAAAGTAAACATCAAACAAACGTCAATTTCCCCGGTAAAGGCGCCAAAACTTTATCGGTGTTTTTACGACACAACGATTGTGCAAGCGTACACACGTCGATGCAAGTATAGTTGATAGACAGAGCTATTGGATATCGATCCCACGAGGAAATAGTTCTCGATGTTTTAATGACGAAGCAATCAATACTAAAAATCAGTATAATGCTAGTAAAGATGTCAGTGCAATTATGTCAGATTTGCACACTAAAGTAGTCAGTACTGTCAACGTAATTAAATGTAAATATCAAAGGTTAAATGTCAATGTACTGAAAATAAATCCAAATGTGTTGAGTGTTGAGTGCTAAAAGTTTAAATGGAGGAAATATAAAAGTGATCAAGTGTAAAAGGGTGGAAGTGGTTCATTGATTCTACAGGTCGCAACGTTGGATGCGTCGACAAGGTAAAGTATAGATGAATTGTCGCAGCAATGAAGTCCCTTCGAGTTCTTACTTACAATAGCTCCCTACTTAATCCTGACTCAAATACACTACTCCACCTCTTGGTGCGAGCAATGATGTGTATCCAAGAACAAGTAACTAGAGTCTCTCCCAATCCCAAGCAGCTCTCGCCTAACCCACTTGTTAACCTAACCTGTTATCGCATCTCTCGATGTCACTGTACTGCAATTTCACTTTTGTGTTTAGAGCAGTTAAATCCAAGAATAAATGGATAAGCAATGTAAAGTATGAATCAAAATGATATAACATTAAAAGATACTATCTCTAGATTACTCCGTAATAGTTCCTCTTGCTTGGGATCTAGCACTTCTCGTCAGAAGCAGTTGTAGGCTTGCTTCATCAATTCACCGATCCCAGCTCAAATCTTTAATTCACACAGAATTTTCGAAATTTATTCCCCTTGCTCTCGATACCTTCTTCTCTCTTTGTTCTTCTATTTATAGTCTCTAAAATATTACAGGATTTAGCCTTCATTTTCAAATCTAGATCTAGATCTTGCAGCTGTAAAAATTAGTTAAATTACAGTTGTGCACTCACGTAGTTCTAGTGTATTCTTTAGAGATCTACAAACTGTCGTTGTATCGCTAAACGCATTCTGAAAGAATAATTGTGGTGACATTTGTGAAATTCCTACGTCTGGTGCTTCCAGTTGTGAATTAAGTTTGATTCCTCTCAATTGAGGTTCAGTTTCAATGCAGTGACATTTCATGGTCTTAATGTTCATCTGATCTTGTGGCTGCACTTGTCCAATATTCCATTCTTAGACTAAGTTCCTGTGCTGACAATATTAATACGATATATTTTGGCTGCTTGAGTCGACATTAGTACAAAAATATGTGAAAATAACAAGAATTCAAACTATCTAACAATAAATTGGAAAACAAGTAAACTAAGTATAAAATGCTAATGATGAATGCTAAATTAACTACAAAAGGGACAATTTAAACACTAAATTGGGACGAAAATCTATGTCATTTGTAATACCATCAGCCATAACATTACAACCACCAATAACCAATTGCAACCGATTCGCTATAGCTTTCGCCACTATTTTATATAAAACAGTACATAGGCTTATAAGCCAAAAATTAAGAAGAGATGTAGGATTTGTTACCTTATGAATGAGGATAATTTCAACCAAATTAGCTCGTCCCATCTCTTGACCTCCATTTAAAACACTTAAGCAAAATCAAACCACATCTGAGCCAATCTCATACCAATATTTTTGGAAAAAAATTACCGAAAAACCATCCCATCTTAGTGCCTTCATAGGCCCCATCAATTTATTAACATTAAAATCCTCAACTGCAGTATATGACGCTATTAACATAAAATTTTCCTCGTGAGAGACACATGGTTTAATTTCTTCTAAAACTAGTGAAGGATCCTCAACCCCCTCTGAAGTGAATAAAGTTTGAAAGAAATAAGTAGCCATCTCTTTCAAGCCTTCAAGTTCCTCAACTTCTCTCCCAGTTTCAAAAACCAATTTTGTGATAGAATTTTGGCGTCGACGAGCAGAAGCATACCGATGGAAAAAAGAAGTAATTTTGTCTCCCTTACGTAACCAATTCGCACGAGCTCACTGCTCCTAATAGGCTTCGTCCTTTAAAATTTCAAAATTGAGCTGAACTTTCGAATCTATAAAATCTGCCTAATTCTCCTCACTTCTATCTCTCTCCCTTAACACCTCCATCTTATGCGTAAGTTCCCATTTTAGCTTCAATCTTTTATGTTTAATACCATCTGACCAAACCTTTAATTCTCAGCTCAGAACTTTAAGCTTATCAAATATTGTACCCGATAAAGGTTTCTAAACCCTTGTAAGCTCTTCTTCAAACGTCCTATCTAGTGTCCACCACGATTCAAAATGGAATTTCACATCCTGTTCTCTAACTCGACCTATCTTCATAGTCAACAATAATGGGCAATGATCTAAATATGAATGCGGTAAGTGACGCATTTAATAATCGGGAAAAATTTCGAACCATTTTTCATTCGCCACCCCTCTATCAAGTCTATCCCAAATATTTATTTCAAGAAGATTGCCCCTCTCCCATGTAAACCACTGACCAATTAAACCAATATCAGCTAGATGGCAATAATCCAACACATCTTTAAAAAGTGTCATACGTCTTTCATCACGAACCATATCTCCTATTTTCTCAAAAGAGTACATAATTTTGTTGAAGTCCCCATTCACTATCCAAGGAAAATTCTGATTTTACCTAAGTTGTCGTAACAATTGCCAAGCCTTAACCCGAGCAGTAATAGCCAGAGAACTATAAAAATCCGTGTATCTCCATTCATCTTCTATGTCACTCATAATTACAACATCAATATGACTTTTAGTATAACTCTGTAGAACCACATCAACTCCATCCTTCCAAGCCATACATAATTGACCCCTAGACCCTTCTGCCCCTACTTCAATTCCATTTTTAAAACCGCAACTTCTTTTAATTTGCTCCATTTTGTTCCCACTGACTTTCGTCTCCATTAAGAAGACTAATTGGGGATTATATTGCCTCAACATATCCTGAAGCATTTGAACACCCCGAAGGCTCCCCAACCCCTTAACGTTCCAACATAATGTTTTCATTGTGAACGGTTGGCTGACCCATTGGCAGCCGCCGATCCTATATTTGTGAAAGCAACCATGGCTCCCAAAATAGACACCTCTAGTTCATTTTTTATAGAATCCATAAAGTCCAAATTTAATATTTTTAGTCGTTTTCCAAATATTGCAATACCTCCTGCTGTAACCATGTCAAATTGATCTATGTGGGCTAAATCTCTCTTACCGCCAACACATGCCTTATTTATGGAGCCTACTTTTCGTTCTTTCAATACACATTTCTAGCTTTTCTTTTTTTGAATTTTAAACTACCCCAAGTCAACCAAATCAGCCACACCATCTGATGGTATTTCAAATGACATATTTTCTCCCGAAATTTGGGTATGAATTGTCTCTTTTGTAGCATATTTAGCATGCATAATAGGCATTACATACTTAGTTTTTATATTTACTAACTTATTGTTGTTTGGTTTAAATTCTGGTTATTTTTACCTCTTTTTGCACTAATGTCATCGCAATCAACCTATATATTGCGCCTTAGAATTGTCAGCGCAGGAACTCATCTCAGAAGATCAATGCTGGAATAAGAATGCAGCGATAAGTACAGCTTGGAATTGCGACCAGAGATGTCGACCTATTGAAAGCTTTACTTTGTTTGAGTGAATTCAAGCCATAAACACATTTGGAAGCACTAGCGCAGGAATTTCACATGTTGTCGCCACAATTAAAGATTTCAGATCGCGACCAGAGAAACGGCGACAATCTGTAGAGTCATAAAGATCACACCAGATCTGCGTGAGTGCACAGTTGAAATTTAACTAACTGTGATAGCTGTAATTAGATCTATATCTGAGAAGAGATGTCCAGGAATGAAGTGACATTCTGTTGACAAATTATCGATGCAATTTATAAATTGCGTTAACATTCTATAATAGTCCAGTAAACAAATCAGATTTGTATAGCTGTCAATAACAAACTTTTACAACTGTACAAAGTTATTGGATCTGAGAATGTTGAAAATCTGTAATTTCTTGAGCTTATAAATAGAGGAAAGAAGAAGGACATAAATATTAAGGAGTGAAGAATTTAAATCCAAAAATCTCTCAAATCTTCAAGCAAGCTACCATGAAAGCTTGACGTCGGAGGAGGGTGAGCTGATGGAGCAAGTGTGCAGCAACTTCTGATGAGGAGTGCTTGATGCAGAGCAAAAGGAACAATTAGGGAGTAGGCCTAGTAGTCTAGAGATAGTAAGCTTCGTTGTACTCTTTAATTCTTCCTAAACGATGATGAATTTTGATGATATTAAATGAATACGAGAGTGTCTTTTAATGTTAAATAATTTTGATTCTTATTTTACACTGCTTATCTATTTATTCTTGGATCTAATCGCTTTAAGCACGAGAGTGAAATTGCATTACACCGACATCGAGAGATGCGGTGACAGGTTGGGTTAACAAGTAAGTTAGGCGAGAGCTACTTGGGACTGGGACAAACTCCAGTTACTTGTTCTTGAATACACATCGTTGCTCGCACCGAGAGGTGAAGTTGTTGTGGATATTTAAGTCGGGATTAAGTAGAGAGTTGTTGTTGGTAAGAACTCAAAAGGACTTCATTGCAGCGACATTCCATCTATATTTTACCTTGTCGGCGTATCCAACGTTGCTACTTAGCGAAGTCAATGATCCTCTCTAATTCTTCTACACTTGATAATATTTACATTTTATGCATTTAAATATTCAGCACTCAACACTCAACGCAATTGGATTTATTTTCAGTACATTGACATTTAACCTCTGAAGTTTAACTTTCATTGTGTTGACATTCCTGATTATTTTAGTGTGCAAATCTGACATAATTGCACTGATATCCTTACTCACATCTTACCTGATTACAGTATTAATTGCTTCGACATTTAGACATCAAGAACTTATTCCTCGTAGGATTGATATCCGATAGAATTGTCTATCAACTATACTTGCATCGACGTGTGTCCACTTACACATTGCTACAACGTTAAAACACCGATCATCATCGCATTCCATCATCACAGAATCAGTCATATTAATAGGTAAGATTTAAAAACCCCCATTATCCCGATAATCATGCATCAAATTTTCAAAATCAAACGAATCACGTAAATCATGCACCGAAATATCCGCCTTCTAATTTCTAGCATTGTTCGTGTTGGTAGTTGTGTCCTGTACCACCTATCTTGCTCCTTCGGCCGTCGTACCTGCTCAATAGTCTTCGTGTCAAGTGAATCCAAGGTATGGATTTTTGGAACTTCTCTTTCCTCACCAACATACGAACATTAAACCAGAGAATTGCGCCAAGAGTAGCCAAACTCTAAACATTATTTTCCCATTAGATTTGATTCAGTCTTAAGTGCCAATGTATATGGCAATTCATTTTTCGACTGCTCCTTTACACTTGCAAAAACAAAAGAGCACTCCTTCAAACAATGACCCATGCACCCACAACCAAAGCAGAAATTTAATAACCGTTCATATTTAAACAAAACCCAAACCCTACCTTGATTACTAGTAGACACGAAAATACCCCTCCTAAGAGGTTGTTGAACATCCAGATTCACCCGTAAACGGAAAAATATCCAACAATTTTAGAACTATTAAGTCCCCTAAATGTAGACTTGATTGCATGCATGAGGTATTTTCTATCGCACTCCAGTGGACACGGTCCTACCTTCAGCCAAAACGGTGATACTACTAGTCGAATCTTACTTCTCTCCACAGAACCTGTCAAATGATCAAACACCACCAGTTGACGACGAAAAGACCATGGACGACCATCCATAATCAACTCCAAGTCATCCTTACTATCAAAACTAATTAAAAACAAATTAGGGCCTACCAACCGAATCTCAAATTTGTGTTTCGTTTTCCAAAGACTTTTCAAATGGGCACGTAGATTATTCGGATTAAACAGTCGTGTAGTCCAAACAGAACATATTAAGGCTAGTTTCTCTTGAGCCTCCACCTTCGAACTTTTAATAGACAGTTGAACCATTTCCTCCTCAAAGAAGGAAATCCCCTCCCTCTCCATAACACCTGATCAGAATCACCGTTCTTCTCCCACTCCATAGCTGAAAAACTATATCTTAGAGACTCACTGAGAGAACACTCTTGATTCTTCAATCATGGTTTTTTTAAATGGAGTCATGGTAAATTAGTTATGTTTGTGAAGGGTGATAAGTGTAAATTGTGAACTTAATTGATAGATCCTTGAGTTTAAAGGTCAAGTATAAGTGTTCTGTTAAATGTTTTTAATGATTTAATGATTTTGGGTTTATGAGCCTATTTGAGAAAATAAGTAAAAATGTAAGGTGAATAAAAGGAAAATGTTAGAAAAAAATTGGTTGTTATAAACTCATAATAAAATGGCTAGTTTGATTATTTGCATGGATGGTGATTAAATTATGAATTTTGGTTTAAGGATTTAATTGCATGAAAGTTAAGATGTTAGGGTAATTTTGTAAATTTTCATTAAAATAGGTTGTAAGCTAGAATTAAATATTTTAAATTATTGGAATGATTAAATTGATGAGAATTATTATCTAGATCAAGAAATGAAGCGATCGGATTTAATTTGAGAAAAAGTTAAAGTTCGGTATAGTCGTCGATTTTGTTTGGCAATCGTTTTAGTCTAGGTAAGTTCGTATTTAACTTTAAAAGTTTATAAGTGAATTTATAATTTTAATTGATATTGTTATATATATTTGTATTTATGTCATATATGGTCATGATATATTTCTTGAAAAGGAAAAAGACCATGGTTGAAAGACACCATGGCAATATATTTCGTTTTTCTGAATAGATGAATAGGTTGAAAAGAATATTATCCAGAAGGATAATAAATGAAATGGTCGAAAAGGTAAATTTATTGAATTAATTATCTAATGTTTTTGTGATATAATACATATCTATTTATGTTGTAATCGAGTTTATCTGCTTGAGATTAGTATGATATGAGTTGAATTATGAGATGATGATATTTAAGTTGATTACTATCTTTGAAAAAAATGTGAAATACATGGATATGAGTTTGAAAAGTATCCCGTTTGAACCTTGGAAATACTTAGGATACAAATGACATGTTATTAGGGAGTATTTATAATTCTGGGTGCTGGTCTTGGATGACCTATCGATGGCTGAGGTCCTGCATTTATTACGGATTCTCCACAACTCGTGTGAGCAGTATCGCGTAGCTTAACATCTCGACCCACAACTCATGTGAACAGATCCATTTCATAGCTCGTGTGAGCATATATGGTTACATATTACAGTCACAGCTCATGTGAGCATTTCTTGAGTATCCGGTGATATTTCAATTGGTTCAATGGGTGTTAAAGGCTAAAACGTGTGTGTACATATATATATAGTCTAGACATATGAATTGGAAAATGCTAATACAATTGTTTGAAATGAAACAAAAATTATGTTTATTGAACATATGATAGATGAAATATATACTTAATGTGTTATTATTATGAGTTACATTAATTGTTGAAATTATATGCTTCTATGCGATATCCATTAACCTAAAGATGTTGTATTGTGGAAGAAAGAAATGTAAGTATAGGACTTTATAACAATTACATGTTAACTTGTATAATGGATTAAGTTGTGAAGTTAATTAAAATCAAAGTCTCTGTCTCTCTCTTTATATATATATGAAAAATAGGAACTTCATATCATGTGTAATGGAATGGTACAATGGAATGAAAGGAAAGAGTTTGGATATGTACCAAGGTCCCGTTTGAACCATGTGAATACTTAGGAAACAAATGATATGTCATTAGGGGTTATTTATAGTTTCGGGTGTTGGTCTTGGATGTCCTACCGATGGTTGAGGTCCTGCATTGGTTGCGGATTCTCCATAGCTCATTTGAGCAGCATCGCGTAGCCAACATCCTGATCTATAGCTTGTGTGAGTAGACCCATTTCACAGCTTGTGAACATTTTCTCGAGTATTTAATGTTATTCGTTTTGGTTCAATAGGTGATAAAGGTTTATATATATATATATATATGAGATGTTATATGGTCAAGATAGATGAGTTGGAATACATTTATACAAACATTTGAAATGGGAATGTATGTTTATTGAGTATATGATGGATTAATTGTTGAAACAAAATGTATAGTACAAAGTGATTATGTGTTATATATGTAAATGAAATGATTATAAGGTATGGTTTTAGGGAATGAATTTATGTAATGATTATGTGAAATGGTTATGTGCAAATATATGTTGAATTGAGACATTAGATATAGATATTTGAAATGTATTGCGAGTGTTAAAGGCAAATATGATGGTTGGTTTATATACCAAATGTGTCTTCCATGAATAAGTTTAATATCGGGATAAAATTATATGTATTACATATGAACTCACTAACCTTGTGAGATTTGTGGTGTATAGGTAATTTAACGAACTTACAATCAAGATATTAAATTATATTGTAAAATGTTTAAATTTACATCATTTATGGTAAGTTAAAGTTTAAATTTATTACGAATTTACTAAGCTTTAAGCAAGCTTACCTCATTTGATTTTCTCCCTTGCAGACCGTCGGATTCAAGCTGTTAATTAGATTACTTTGGAGGTCACACTATTTGGTAATTAATCGTTTATGTTGGTCCGGTTATAAGTGGCATGTAATTAGGATATTTTCTACATGTGTTATAAGCCTTTTTGAATATGCTTTATGTTAAGCATGAGAATTGCATATTGATGTATTTCTTAAGGAGTTTTGGTTACTACCTAGAGTTGTTTCGGTAGAAACCAATAGGGTATCGGTAGAAGTCTTTCAAACTTTAAAAACTCATTTTTTTAATCGAGATAATTCAAAGTATTTTTTAAAGGTTGATTTTGCCTAACATTTTTTTATAATAAAAGAAAGAAAAAAAAAAGGGGATTTTAAAGATCATTAAATTGTTTCCGAAATGTATAATGTGCGTTGTAAAGACCACTTGCTCGGGTTCTGTGATTGAACCAGGTAAGGGGTTATACAATAATGTTTTATCCTTGTTTGTAATTTTTATTTCATATTGTTTCAAGCTTTTTATTATTATTATTTTCAATTAATAAATATATTTCTTAATTAAAAATAAAAAAGCTTGAAACAACATGAAATAAAAATTACAAATGTATTTAGAAGAGGGGAATTAAACTTGGTCTCAAGGATGAAATCAATATTATTTAACTATTTAACTAAGGGAGCTGATATTTTAAATATATTAATTAAAAATAAAAAAAAGCTTAAAACAAGATGAAATAAAAAAAATAGAAATGGGAATGGGAGAGAAATTGAACTTGAGACTCAAACACAAAACCACTAACATTTAACTATCTAACTAAAAATACCAATTATATTAAAAGGTTAGAAATTGCGACTTAAAAGGGAAAGCACGTCTAGCTAGGGGCACTTTCGTAAAAAAGACACACTCTCTCCAAAAACAACCTATTCTCCTCAATTTTCAAAAAATCAACCTATTTGACAAACAATTTTTTTCATATTTGGCATATTTAGCCAATTTTCTTGTAAAATTATAATTAATTCAAAAAATAAATCAAATGTGGAGTAGAATAACCTCCTTTTGAGGGTTACGTACCAATAAAACCCATTTTCGAGATTATTTACGAAAATGGGCCATTTTGAAAAATATTTACAGTTATGGGCCAAAAATACAAAAAGGCGCTTACGTGGAGTTGTTTTCAAGGGATAAATCAAAAAAGTGCTTCCACATAAACGCTTTTTTCCTTGTGTCAAGCAAAAGCACTAATATGGAAGCGCTTTACAAAAAAGTGTCCATGTGGGCGTGCTTTTGCCCATGTTTTCCCCAATGGGTTATTTGCTAATTAGGGCCTAGGTTTCGAGTTTTGAGGTTTAATTAGGTTTTAAGAAATTTAAATTAGGATATTAGATTTTTAATTGTTTAGGATTTTAGGGTTTAATTTTTTTATTTCTCATAAATATTTTATGAAAATATTTGATGTACTGTAAATGGAATTTTTAGACTTTACAAGCAGAATTAAGATGTTGACAAGTGTCCTATAAATGTATAATAATATATTAAAAAAAGAGACATATAATAATTTTTCTTAAAAATACTCATAAAATAAACAAAATACACTACCAATGTATCACATACTAACTCATATATCTATTATATAATATTTTTTTACACATAATCTTTTATATATAAATCAAGTGGATTCCTAAACATCATTATTCAGGTTGAATTATGTTTGATTTTACCTTGATTTTTTCCATGTGAAAGGAATGGTTTAAGATCATCCTGTGAAGTGCCCGTTGTTGACCAAACAAAACAATAAGTCCTTGTCCAAAGAGAATCTTGCCCTTTGGATCGAACCCGATTTTATCAAATGAGTCACCTTTTACGTTCATGGTGACCTCCTTGATCAAATCCAGGTCAGATATTGCTAGCTTGGGTTGTGAATCTGACCAATATAAAAATAGTTTCCCATATATGTTGGACCACTTGTGGTAGAATGGAGCCACCCGCGGGAGGACATCGTGGTCGCCATCGTGAAGTGGAGATGGCTTTGACATTGTAACACTCAAAACTTGAAAACTGTCGCCGGTTAGGGTTCTGGTGTCATACTATCCATTATTCACTGTTCATCTTTAACATCATCTTATTCAATCTTATTTATTAAAGAAATTAACTCCACACGTCATAAATCATCATTTGATTATAAACACAATTCAACAGGGGTAAAAAGGTTAATTTCGACATTTTTGAAAACTTCTACCGGTACTTGTGCAACAAGTACCGGTAGTTGTCAAGTCAGTAAACAGTTCAGGAATAGTGTAGACTTCTACAGATATAAGTGACAGTTCTATCGATACAAGTAACTCTTCTACTAAAACAAGTCTTACTTCTACCGATACTAAAAACACCAAAGAGCTAAAAGTCTCACCTTGCAACTTCTACCGATACAAGTATTCAAACTACTGACACTTCTAAACACATAACTATTGATACTCACTATTCAACTACCGATACAACCCAAGTCAGTGAACAACCTCTCTCCTACCCTGTGCTTCTATCGATACATGCATCGATTCTACAGAAACAAGTATGCAAAATCTCAAGAATCATGCCAAAACATAAGTTTATCAAATCAAAACATTCATGACTTCAATATGCATTAAGCCAACACAAAATACATAGATTTCAAAGCCCTTACATAGTACTTTTAAGTCTATACTTCAACTAGCACAACATGCATTACTACATTCGTCATTTCACTAACACAACAAGGTTTTCACAATCTCAATTACGTAAAGCAAAAAATAATATCATCCTACTACATGCCATAAGATCGAATGATATAAAAATTACCAACGAGCTCCGCGATAGTGTGACTTCTGGGAGATGATGATCTGATCTTCAATCAGTAAAACAATCTACAAAACAACAACAACATCTTTGGTAAGCTTCATAGCTTAGTAAGTTCGATAGTTTTAAAGAATTACCAAACATTTGTACAAAGCAGCTATAACTCAACCGAGCCATGATAGTCCCATTGCTTTCTTGAATCAATTACAAACTTTCACTTTCCTGTCTATAACTTTTTTGTTACCAGTACCCAATGCTGGTCACATGAGCTATCAAGGACTCGCAACGTATGCAGTACCCAGCCATTGGTACGGTGTCTGTTTGTAATCTGTCCCCAAATGATGCTGCTCACACGAGCTATTGGGAGTATGAATAAAGCATAAGTCCCAGCCATCGAAGAGATTATAATCCATTTAGGATTCATATCTCTTTTTCGAATCACGATGCTGCTCACACGAGCTATCGAGGACTCGTAACATATGCGGTACCTCAACTATCGAGTCGGTACCTTTTCAACGGCATAAAGCTTACTATCTCTCTCAGTTCATTTCTTCGGCCTCTTTAAATCCAAGTGCTTCTAATTGTTAAACAATGTACATATAAGAAATGTTAAGTAAATTTTACATTATGAACTTATCGGACTAAATTGAAGTTGTGGTTAGACTCTAGGGACTACTCCCTTAATTTTTTTTTTCCTGCGATCGATGACATGATCGTAGTCTACATCCTCAAATCATTCAATTTCTCACATTAACTCACACAACATAATCATCTAACACAATTTAGTCCTTTTTGGTAAAATGATGATTTTACCCCTACATTTTACCTTTATTCAATTTAGTCCCTAAGCATAAAACATACAAAATAAACCTTCTCTTACAGAATCAACACAAACCGATATAACCATATATCTCCACTAGTCCCTAAAATTTCATTGTTTCTCACAAAATGCACACAATTTCACCATTTTCACTTTTAGTCTTTAAACCATAATTTCATTCAAAATCACTTAACAAAATCAATGGATCTATTCAACAAGCATTCAAATCTATCAAAAACTTTCAAGAACAAGCATATTCAACAATGGTAATTTTTAAAACATTTGAAAGATTCACAAATTGGTCATTAGACTATCTAGGTTAAGCTAATACGAACCCAAAGACATAAAAATTACTAAAAACGGTAAAGGATTTCTCACCAAATCAAGCTTCAAAAGCTAGGCAAGCAAACCTTATTTCTTCCCCTTTTTTTTGCCGTGAAGATGATGAAAAAAAAGACGGAAAAATCATCTTTTCTTTCTAATTTTCATATATATACTTAATGGTAAAATGGTAAATTTTAAGACTTCCATGATTAACTTAAGTAATCACTTGTTTATCCTTAATTAATCCTACTTATTTTTAATTAATCTCATGACAAATCACCCACTAAAACATTTTTGGTTAATTCACTCATTTGGTCCCTCTAGTTGAACAACTCAACTTTTGCACCTTTTACGATTTAATCCTTTCTTTTTAATTAACTATCTAAACGTCAAATTTCCATAACCAAATTTTAATGTGATGCTAATGACATTATAAGTATTAAAATAAATGAATTTTTAATTCGACTCGTCAGATTTGTGATCCCAAAATCACTGTTTTCGACACTATTAAAAATCAGGTTATTACAACTCTTCTCCCCTTAGGGAAATTTTGTCTCGAAATTTCTTACCGGTGAACAGGTTGGGGTACTGTGTTCTCATTGAAGCCTCTGTTTCCTCGGTAACTTCTTCAAGCTCATGTCAATTCTACAGTACCTTCACTAACGGTACCTTTTTGTTTTGCAGCTTTTTACCTTGCAAGCCAGAATCTTAATCGATTCTTCTGAATATGAAAAAGTCGACTGTATCTCAACCTCACAAGGTGTAATCACATGAGAAGGATTTGAGCCGTACTATCTCAGCATCGAAACATGAAACTCATTATGAATCTTTTCAAGTTTCTGAGGTAAAGCCAGTTTATAAGCTACAAGGCCAATCCGTTCAATGACCGTATACGGCCCGATAAACTGTGGACTCATCTTTCCTTTTTTACCAAACCTTAGCACCTTCTTCTAAGGTGAAACTCTCAAGAAGACTCGATCTCCCACTACAAATTCTATATCTTTCCTTTTAAGATCTATGTACGACTTCTGTTGGTCAGACGTTACTTTCAAGCAATCACGGATCACCTGCACATTGTCTTCGATCTCATGAATCAAGTCGGTTCCAATCGACTTAGGCTCGCTCAACTCTGACCAATACAAAGGTGTTTTGTATTTCCTACCATATAATGCTTCAAATGGTGTCATTTTAATACTAAACTAATAGCTGTTATTATATGCGAATTCCACCAATGGTAGATATTTCTCTCAACTACCCTTATACTCAAGTATACAATATCATAACATATCTTTTAAAATTTGTATGACATGCTCTGACTGTCCATCCATCTGCGGATGATAAGCAGTGCTGAAATTTAGACTGGTTTCCAAAGCTTCATGTATCTTACCCCAAAACCTCTTGGTAAAACGCGAATCTCTGTCAAAGATAATAGATGCTTGTACTCCGTGTAATCGTATGATCTCCGACACATATAACTCAGCCAACCTCTTAAGTGGATAATCTACCCGGATAGGATAGGAATGAAGTGAGCTGACTTTGTCAATCTGTCTACAATTACCTAGATCGAATCTTTCTTCCTCGGAGTTACCGAAAGTCCTGTGACAAATTCCATAGTGACCTACTCCTACTTCTATTTCGGGATGGAAATCGATTGTAGTAATCCAGACAGTACCTGATGCTCTACTTTCACTTGCTGACATACAAGACATCTAGTCACAAAATCTAAAATTCCTTATTTCATGCATGGCCACCAATACATTTTCTTTAGGTCGTTGTACATTTTTACACTTCCCGGATGAATGGAATAAGTGCTATTGTGAGCTTCCGTAAGAATATTTCGACTCAAATCTGGATTATTCGGAACACACACATTGCCTTTGTAATACAACATACCCTCTGTATCTACTGTAAACTCTATAATGACATCACTCTACATTTGCCCCTTTTTAACTATGAGCTTTGGATTGTTCCCCTGTAATTCTTGAATCCACTGTAGAAATAATGATCTCGTCCTGAGTTCAGCAGTGATAGAACCATCATTCTCTAGGGACAATCGAGCATTCATTGCTCTCAGTGCAAATAATGACTTTCGGCTCAGGCTATCGATAACGTTAGCTTTTCCAGAGTGATAATCAATCACAAAGTCATAATCTTTTAACAGTTCTAACCACAAGCGTTGTCGCAAATTCAACTCCCTTTATGTTATCAGATACCTCAAGCTCTTATGGTTAGTAAACACGTGACATCTCTTCCCATAAAGATAGCGACACCAAATCTTTAATGCAAAGACTATGGTAGTTTTAACTAACGGGAGGCATAATCTATCACTTTCCCATCTTGCATCAAAATGCATCCCAACCCACTCAAGGACGTCTCACCGTAAACAACAAACTCTTTTTTCGACTCAGGCTACATGAGCTTCTATTAATAACTTTTTCAATTGATCGAAACTCTATTGGCATTTGTCAGACCAAACAAACTAGATATTTTTTTGTAGTAACTTCATCATCGACAAAGCTATAAAAGAGAAATCTTTCATGAACCGACGATAATAACCTACCAATCCTAGGAAACCGCGTACCTCAGAAACATTCTTTGGTACTTTCCAATTGAGAATAGTTGAGACTTTGCTCGGATCAACCCGCCTTTCGAAGATACTACATACCCTAAAACCCAACCTTTCGAAGCCAGAATTCACATTTACTGAATTTTGCATACATAACACTTCTCTCAAATACTGAGTATGCTCTGATTCTATCTTGGTGTAGATCAATATGTCATCAATAAACACAACTACAAACCTATCTAATTGAGGCTGGAATACTCTGTTCATCAAATCCATAAATGTTGTTGGGTGTTAGTCAACCCAAACAGCATAACCAAGAACTTATAATGACCATATCAGGTCTTGAATGTCATTTTCATTATATCACAGCCTTTCACTCAAATCTAGTAGTAATTTGAACGGAGGTCTATCTTGGAGAATATAGTTGCACCCTTTAACTGATCAAATAACTCCTCAATCCGAGGTAACGGGTACTTATTCTTTATTGTCACCTTATTCAGCTGTTTGTAATCTATACACATCCGCATCGATCCATCTTTCTTTTTCACGAATAACACGGGCGCACCCCAAGGTGATACGCTAGGTCGTACGAACCCTTTGTCTAACAATTCTTGCAACTGAGCTTTCAACTCTTTCAACTCGGTCGGTGCCATTCTGTATGGTGGAATTGAGATCGGAGCTGTGTTAGGTAGCAAATCAATATCAAACTCTACCTCTCTAGTTGTGGTAAACTCGTTAATTCTTTTAGAAACACATCTGTATACTCATTAACAATCGGTACCTGTTTCAACTCTGTCTTTGAACCCCGTGTATCGAGTATATATGCCAAGAATGCTTCACAGCCTCTACGAACCATTTTCTGCATCGAAATAGCTGAAATCACTCTGGTTTCACTATTTAATCTATCGGACTCAACTGTGATTACTTTACCTGTCGAGCATTTCAAACAAATCTGTCTTTGCTTGCAATTCACTACTACATCGTGTTCAGATAACTAGTCTATACCCAATATAACGTCAACATCAGGTCAGCAGGAAATTCACAGCCCTAGACTTTCAATGGACATTTACAACATACCAGGTTAACAATGACACTATGACCTAATGGGTTTGTAACTTGTACATCAAATTCAATCGACTCAACAGATAATTTCTTATCAGTTGCTAAGGCAGTACAAATATATGAATGAGTCGATATCGGGTCAATCAAAGTATATACAACATCATTAAAAAGATAGAATATACTAGTCACAACATCGGGAGCAGTAGCCTCTTTTCTAGCTCTGATGGCATATGTCTGTGTAGGTGCTCGGGCTTCTGACCTATTTACATTATCTCTGTTTTCATTTTGGTTCCAACATGCATTACTGCTTTGCCCTAGGCGTCTGCCTTTCTGTGGAGTAATTGGAAGGTTCACACTCTGATATTCCTTTGTTTCAGAATTCATCAAGTATTCTGCATAAAGTGATCGGTACTGCCACACCAGAAATAAGTTCCCTTAATAAATCAACATTCACTTGAATGGATCCTTTTATAATGATCACATATTGATTTTGATGTGTTTCGAACATTAACCACATTGTCAGTTGGTCGATTTTGAAATCTAGACTCTGGTGGTCCTGATCGACTCCTACTCAAAAATTTGGATGAGACTGCTCCCTGAGCTTCACTATCTCTGAATTTCTTTGGTGGTGGCATAGAGAAGGTTATGGTAGGATTCTTCTTTTCGAACTCTAGAAACCTCTTCTCTCTCTGTCTCTTTTGATTGTATATTTCCTCCATTTTTTGTGTTATGTCTGCTAGGACAATAAATGGTCGTATTTTTGAACCACCTACAATCATCTTTATCTCATTATTCAAATTACCCTCAAACCAAACACACATAGCCTCATCTGTAGGTACAATCTCTTGTGCATACTTGCTGAGAAGTACAAATTCTCGTTCGTATTCTGCCACTATCTTGTTTCCCTGTCTTAGCTTTAGGGATTCCTTCTTCTTTTTATCTAGGTATCGCTTGTTGATATATTTCTTTTTAAACTTTGCTTGGAAAAATCCCCAAGTAACTTCGTTTTCAGGCACCACTACTACAATCATCATCCACCAATTATATGTCTCGTCTTTCAATAACGAAACAACACACCTAACATAGTCTTCAGGCGGACAAGCCATTTTATTCAGTACTCTCAAAGTGTTTTCCAACCAATACTCAGCCTTGGATGGATCATCTTAAGCATTTTTGCAGAATTTTTTCGCTCATATTTTCTTACCCTATTCGTCGGTATACGATGCCTCTCTTCTATTACAGGAGAAGGTGGAGCCCTTATAGAAAGTGAAAGCCTTATCGGAGGTACAATAGGTCGGGCAGTAGGCTATGTAGTCGGAGGTGGTGCCGTAGGATTATTTTACATAAATTTTGAGAACCACTGTCCCATTAAGTCGAAGAACATGTTTCGGCTTCACTTTCTGTCATTGGCAAGATAGGTGCCCCAAGACTAGCCCTAGAATCACTCGTTAAGTCAATGTTATTTACCTCGTTGATTTCATCTCTTTCAGAATCAGACATCTCTATTTTTATTTGCAAAAATTGTGGTTAGATTGGATTCATCTATATCACAATATCATAGGTTCATATGGCATGTACTACTAGATCATTTAATGTAATCGTTACAGTCCAAGAAACGAATGAGCCATAAGCTTTGATACCACTAAATGTAACACCCAAAACCCAAAAATCATCGTCGATTAAGGTTTCAGTGTCTTATTATCCATTATTCACTGTTCATCTTTAACATCATGTTATTCAGTCTTATTTATTAAAGAAATTCACTCCACATGTCATAAATCGTCATTTGATTATAAACAGAATTCAATAGGGGCAAAAAGGTCAATTTTGACATTTTTAGAAACTTTTACCAATATTTGTTGGACAAGTATCGGTAGTTGTCAAGTCAGTAAACAGTTTAGGAATAGTACAGCCTTTTACCGATACAAGTGGCTCTTCTACCGAAAAAGTCTTACTTCTACCGATACTAAAAACTCCAAAGAGCTAAAAGTCTCACCTTGCAACTTTTACTTATACAAGTATTCAAACTACCGACACTTCTAAACACATAACTACTAATACTCGCTATTCAACTACTGATACAACCTAAGTCAGTGAACAACCACTTTCCTACCCTGTGCCTCTACTAATACATGCATGGGTTCTACCGAAAAAAGTATGCAAAATCTCAAGAATCATGCCAAAACACAAGTTTATCAACTCAAAACATTCATGACTTCAATATGCATTAAGCCAACACAAAATACATAGATTTCAAAGCCCTTACATAGTACTTTTAAGTCTATACTTCAACTAGCGTAACATGCATTACTACATTCGTCATTTCATCAACACAACAAGGTTTTCACAATCTCAATTACATAAAACAAAAGATAATATCATCCTAGTACATGCCATAAGACCGAGTGATGTGAAAACTACCAACGAGCTCTACGATAGTGTGACTTTTGGAAGATGATGATCCGATCTTCAATCAGCAAAACAACAACAACATCTTTGGTAAGCTTCATAGCTTAGTAAGTTTAATAGTTTTAAAGAGTTACCAAACATTTTTGTAAAATAGTTGTAACTCAACCGAGCCAGGATAGTCCCATTGCTTTCTCGAATCCATTACAGACTTTCACTTTCCTATCTATAACTTTTTTGTTACCAGTACTCGATGTTGCTTACACGAATTGTCGAGGACTCGTAACATATGCGATACCCTAACCATCGATATGGTGTCTGTCTGTAAACTGTCCCCTAATGATGCTGCTCACACGAGTTATCGGGAGTATGTATAAAGCATAAGTCCCAGCCATCGAGGGCTTATAACTCATTTAGGATTCATATCTCTTTTCCGAATTATAATGCTACTCACACCAACTGTCGAGGACTCACAACATATGCGGTGCCCCAACCATCGAGTCAATACCTTTTCAACGGCATAAAGCCTACTATCTCTTTCGTTTCATTTCTTCGGTCTCTTCAAATCCAAGTGCTTCTAATTGTTGAACAATGACAATATACATATAAGAAATGTTAAGTAAAATTTACATTACGAACTTATTGGGTTAAATTGCAGTTGTGGTTAGACTCTAGGGACTACTTCGTTAATTTCTCTTTCTTGCAATCGGTGGCACGATCGTAGTCTACATCCACACATCATTCAATTTCTCACATTAACTCGCACAATCTAATCATCTAACATAATTTAGTCCTTTTGGTAAAATTACGATTTTACCCCTAACCTTTCACCTTTATTCAATTTAGTCTCTAAGCATAAAACATACAAAATAACCCTTCACTTACAAGATCAACACCAACCGATATAACCATATATCTCCACAAGTCCCTACAATTTCATTGTTTCTCACAAATTGTACACAATTTCACCATTTTCACTTTTTAGTATTTAAACTCTAATTTCATCCAAAATCACTTTACAAAATCAATGGATCTATTCACCAAGCATTCAAATCTATCAAAAACTTTCAAGAACAAGCATGTTCAACAATGGTAATTTTTACAACATTTGACAGATTCATAAATTGGTCATTAGATTAGCTAGGTTAAGCTAATATGAACACAAAGACATAAAAATTACTAAAAACGGTCAAGGATTTCTCACCAAATCAAGCTTCAAAAGCTAGGCAAGCAAACCCTAGTTCTTCCCCTATTTGTTGCCATAAGATGATGAAAAAAAAGATGGAAAATAATCTTTTCTTTCTAATTTTCATATATATACTTAATGGTAAGATGGTAAATTTTAAGATTTTCATGATTAAATTAAGTAATCACTTGTTTATCCTTAATTAATCTCATGAAAAATCACCCACTAAAACTTTTTTGATTAATTCACTCATTTGGTCCCTCTAGTTGAACAACTCAATTTTTGCATTTTTTACGATTTAAATAAAATAAAATAAAAGCAAGCATGTAATTAACAAAGAAAATGAAAAATAAATAAATGATAAAAAATAAATATATGGAATGCACAAAATTTAACATAATTAAATTAAGGATTAAATGACAATATGTAATTAAAAAAATAAAATTTAATGATAAATAAATAGATAAACAAACAAGATAATAAATTAAATGTCAAAATAAACAATTAAATATAAATAACAATAAAAAAGAATACGAACTCTGATTAACTCCGAGCAACTTGAAGGAAGCCATCGGTCTCACATATCTGGAGGAGGTCGAGGACGAATCAACATCAAAAGGTAAAAAAAAAAACTATATCTATATTTGTTTTTGTTAGTTTCAAAAGAAAAAAAAATACAAATACAAATCAGTACCTTCAAAATGTTTTCTTTGATTCTATTGATGTATGTATGAATGCCCAAAGAAAATCTCTCAATTTTACTAAAAAAATTTCTCTGAACAAATAAAAAATCCTCCCCTCTACATTTGATTTCGTGTTTTTATAATATAAAATTTACATTTTTTTATGATTTTCTTTCTTATTTTTACAGATTCATAAATCTTCAAGATTTTCGGATAAGGACAACGGTAGTCAAGCATCTAAGGGCAGCTACTAAATTTTTTTTCATTTTAAATTTTTTTTAATTTTTAGGCTTTGTAGAAAATTAAACTTAAAAGCTCGGACAAAATTAGACCGTAGCAATATCAAGAATATTATTTTAAATTATTATTGTTAAAATTTATTATTAACACAATGATATTATATCTGGTTCAAGTTATTTTTATTTAAAAATTAAAATTAATCGTAAAAAAAGTTCTTTACCAAAAGTAAAATTAATATAATGATAATTTATTTCTCATGTTTTTGTTTAGTGAAAACAATTTTTTATTTATTGGACGTGTTTTTTAAATTTTTTAAAAGTAAAAAATAAGAAATAAATATGAAAATAAATATATTTTCAGAAACTAAATATCTAATATATTGATCGCCGTATCTTAACTCTCACCCACTGAGCTTTACCAAAATCACAAGAGAGAGTATAAAAGAAAACGCAGTTAGTTTGAGTTTTCCTTACAAATTTATTGTTGGATAATCTAAAATTAATACGGAAAAGAACCAAAAACACCCAGTCTGCCTCCTATCCTCTTCAAATTCTTTGTAATTTAAAGGAAAAACTAACCCCAATCCTGTAAACTCCTTCAAAACAAAAATAAAAATCCCATCCTGTTCTCACCTTCCAAACTGACCATTTGCTACCCTTTGGAAATGGAGGAAAACGGCAGCAGAGCTGAAGCCCTACGCCTTCTAGGAATCGCCGAGAAGCTTCTACAGAATCGTGATTTCAACGGCTCGAGAGAGTTTGCAATCTTAGCCCAAGAAACTGAACCTCTGTTGGACGGTTCTGATCAGATCCTGGCCGTCGTCGACGTCCTCCTCGCCGCCGAGAAAAGAATAAACAATCAACACGATTGGTACTCCATATTACAAATCGATCGCCGATCTGAAGACAATGATCTCATCAAGAAACAGTACCGTCGCCTAGCTCTCCTTCTCCATCCAGACAAAAACAAGTTCCCTTTCGCCGATCACGCGTTTAAGCTGGTAGCTGATGCATGGGCCGTTTTATCGAACATCTCTAAGAAATCTCTTTACGACAAAGAATTGGGCTTGCACACGAAGATTGATTTAAGCAGCCCCGGCGATCATTCGAATCAAGCCGGGAAATTACCCGTCATGAGAAAAGGGCAAAATCAGGAGCAGTCGCAACATTCCCCGCCCTCTAAGATCCAAAATGAGAATCAAAGGTCAAGACTGTCAACATTCTGGACAGCGTGTCCTTACTGTTATAGGTTATTTGAGTATCCTAAGGTTTATGAAGGTTGTTGTTTAAGGTGCCAGAATTGCGAGAGAGCTTTCCATGCGGTTCTGATTCCGACTTTGCCTCCGCTGGTTCCGGGTCAAGAAGCTTATTACTGTTGCTGGGCGTTTTTCCCGTTAGGGTTTGTATCTGGAAGCCAGGACGGTGGAGGAAAACCGCCGACCGGATTTCCGAATTGGATGCCTCCTATGTTTCCGGGGGTGCAGCAGGAGAGTGAAAGAAATGGAGGTAATGTGCCACCGAGCGCCTCTCCTCCTGCCTCTGGCCCAACACCACCAGCCGCTCCTACAAGCGCCACCAAGGTGGTATCGGGGGTTTCGCGTGGGGATGCGTCTGATTTCGCCCCGAGGAAGAGAGGGAGGCCAAGGAAGAATCAGCTGTGAAGTTTGATAGGTATTGAATTATCGTTTTTGTAGCTTTGGTTTAGAAAGAACCTGACACCATAATGCAAGAGTTTTGGATGGTTTTTATGAATGGAGAAGGACAAATAGGATTGAGGCTGAACCTCTGTAATGTTGGGTGGAATTTGCAAGTATTGTTGTAGTGGTTAAATTATTTGGTTTTGTAGAATTTAAATTGTTTTCATGTTCTAACTAGCACATAGATTATTATGTAAATTTATGATTTATGGAGCAATGTCCAGTCAGCAACTTCTTTCACCATTAATCTTTGATTGAATAATGGTGCATTTTACGTGCCCTGTTCTCTTTTACTTTGTATTGTTAGAGACTTGCAGTTCAGCAATGCTGGTGGGAACCTTTGCCCTGATGTTCCAGAACAGGGTGTATTCGAGTCAAGCCGAACCTGAATACTGTCAAGCTTTAGTTCAATCAAATATTTATTTTTAAGCTCGAGCTCGGTTTGATATATAATTGATCTCAAGCCTGATTAAGCTTGTTTACCAATTTTTATACTCAAACTAATAACGTAATTTATAATATAAAAATATGAAAAGCTCGCAATCGATTCGAATCAAGTATTACTAAGCTCAAATTTGACTCGATCAATAACTCGAGTCAAGTATTGATAAAATATAAATCCTATTGTTGGAAGAAGCCATATTTAAACATAAGATACAAATTATAGAACTGCTTAGACATACGAGGAAAGGGACGTTCTATAATCTGTATCATTATTCGCCAAGACTTTGCAATTTGCATTGCTTACTGCTTTGGCTCCAGTTGTACTTGCCAAAGCTTCCGCATCTAATTGCCTGCGGCTTAAAATCATGTGCTTCTTTCTGGGATCACACTTGACAGGCAACTCGAAGCTATAAATTATGAAGATTGGATATGCAGGGGAACCCAATAATGGGGCTCTCGGATCACCTGATATGGGTATTCTATGCAGAATGGTACCTCCTGCTGCGATTAAAACATGCTGTAGATCTCCCTTATATCCCCCATTATCTAGAACTTACACCCATCAAAAAGCTTTGGTTGCTGCAAAGATCATTGTTGTCAGTAAAAACAAAAACAAAAACAATCAGAACAAAATCAGATAAACCAGTATGATCATATTAAATACACCAGCAAGCATCATTTTCAAGAGTTTTTCCAAGAAGCCTGATCTATATATTATATTTTAGAAATAGAATCAAAATAATGAACTGAAATAATAGTTTAGGACAGATCAAGAACATCGTAACAGCTACATTCTAAGGTTTCGAAAATATAAAATTTTGAAGACCAAGACCAAAAGGAGCAGACCTTATTCTGGAGTCTCAGCCTTCCAAGTCGGCGACCATCCCTGATTCCATGAAATTCAAGATTTAAAAGTACTAACCAATTATTTTCAGCATCCACTTCCCCTCCAAGATACCCATCAAAATTTCACGGGTTCTTTTGCATGCTCCATTTTCATTGGTGGTAATATTTGAATCCCATCTCTTCAACACTGTAACACCAGCTAATTTCTCAAATTCAGACATGATTTCTTGTAGTTCAAAGTTAGATAAATGTTAAGAATTTTCTCTCTGTGAATAAAAAAAAAAAAGCACAAGCATAACAGTCAGTTTCACTAACCTTTTCCTCAACTGTGAGACCTGAGCAACAGAGGACCAATTTGTTGCGTGATTCACAAGGATTCCCTTTCTTCTGCATACTTCTGCATACTAACTTCATCATTTATAGGAATTTCATTGTGGTGAATCGGCAACTGTCTGGAAAATAAGCAAGAATATAATGAAAATTTTATGAGCATGAACTGGGTAAGTACATCCAGAAACTAAAATAAACTGAATGAATGTTCTGCATACCCTCTTAAATGGCGTCTTTTTCGGATTCCTTGGGACTCTGACTTTTCATTAGGCAACTTAGAGGTGGAATGGAGAGCGCATAAAATTACAAAGCTATCCTATAGATGAGATCCAGAATAAATACATGTTAAAAAGAAACACTGTCTTAACTTTTCAAAAATTTCACATCAAGGACAGAAAGGTGCTCGATCAGTACAATATCCCTCCGGCATTGTGAGACTAGTTTTGCACAGGGAACATGGAAACTCTTCTGACAACTTTTTTCATAACAGCCCAAGCTGCACCTTTAAGTCCACAACAAGAGCATTTTATTTTTTGATTTCTGGATGATTTGGGTTGTAATTAGAGGTTAAGAAAGTGGCTAATTACTGTTTATTTCTGTTAAGTTTGTTGGATTAATGACCATGTAAAAACAATACATTTTGGGAGAGGGTATTCTTTTAATTAATACGCTGCATTTTGGGTAGGAGTTCAATTAGTGAAACGGGGCATTTTGGTGTTTTGGGGGAGGGTAATCTTTTAATTAATACGCCAGTTGTGATGACCGTTACTCGCTTTTAGCACCCTCGTGTGTGCCGGAGGTGGTTATGAAAAATCAATATTGTTCTTTTCAGTCTCTTTCTTCTCTATTCTCTCTCTTTTCTCTTTGCAATCTCTCCCTCCTCCCTCAACTCTCTATTTTTCTTCTCCTTCAACCCGCAACAAAAGTATCAGGGCCTCTCGATTCTCATGGCCAACAATGGAGTCACCACCAGGCTTCAAAAAGAGATGAGTCAGTTACAGCAGGATTTCACTCAGCTGAAAACCGACCTGGCTTCCAAGATTGACACCAAGTTACAGTCCTTCCATGACACTATCAAAGGGGAAATTCGAACCGAGATTTGTATGGGTCTCCAAACCTTGTTTGAGCAGTACATGGGGAAGTCAACTCTGGCCAGTGCTGTTGGGACCAGCAAGGCATCCCCTGTAAGTGAGATCGGATAAGGGTAAGGGCATTCTTGGGAGCGTCCCTCCTCTGAGTCACCAAAGGGGGAGCAACTAGTAATATCCCTTTTGCGAGAGTCAAGGAAAACTAGAACGATGGTACGGGGGTCTTCAGGGGATGTGACAAGCAGCTTGTTCAAGCTAGAGTGCCTACGTTTTGATGGAATGGATTTTCGTGGATGGTGGTCGAAGCTTGAGCAATTTTTTTTATTGGAGTGTGTCAGGGACAAGGCCAAGGTGAAGGTGGTCATGCTTCATCTCGAGGGCAAGGCCCTTGACTGGCACCATTTCTTTTTTAAGAGGCGTGGAGGGTTGCAGCAGCTCTCTTGGGAGGTATATGCCTGAGGTTTAAAGGACAGGTTTGGTTCGGACACTCTTCTGGATCCTATGTTTGAGCTTGTTACTTTTAAGCAACAGGGCTCTATGAGTCAATTTCGTGATACGTTTGTTAGCCTGCCTAACCAAATAGATCTCACTGAGGAGCATGCGATTAGTGTGTTTGTTAGCAATCTCAAACTTGATATAAGGCAGTATATGCGTTTGTTTCCAACTGCAACTTTGGTGGTGGATTTCATTGAGTTGGAAGAGTGGAGAGTATTGTTTTAGGGACCTTAAAAAGAACATATGGTGGAGGGGTTTGTGGGCAAGTCAGACCCTTCCTGCCAAGTGCTAAGCCTATTCTTGCACTGCCTTTCTCTAGCACCACAGGAGGCCCTAAAAGCCCAGTTAAGTCTCTATCACAAACTGAAATAGATGAACGAAGGAGGAGGGGGCTATGTTTTTGGTGTGCATCCAAGTACACACTAGGGCACAAATGCCCCAAATCTAAGTTGTACTAGTTGGTGATTGAAGTTTACTCTGATTGTGAGACCGAACCTAAAGTCCTGAGGGTGATTTGTTTAAAGATTATAAGGAACAGTTGGAGCAATGGGAGCAAGAGCCTGAGGCTACTTCACCTGTGTTGTCCTTGCACGTATTGCATGGTTCCCAAGGGCACAATACAATAAGGTTGCTAGCTCACAGAGGCCAAACAAAAATAGTTATCCTTGTGGACTTTGGTAGCGCTCATAACTTCATGGATTCTAAGTTGGTAAAGAAGTTGGATTTACCTACTGAGCAAACTGCTGCATTGAGAGTGATGGTGGCTAATGGGGTCTGATTGTCCACACAAGGGATATGCAAAAATGTGCAGTGGGAAGCTCAAGGTTCCAAGTTTAACACTGATTTTTACTTGTTGCCTGTGAGAGGATGTGATTTAGTATTGGGGATGCAATGGCTCTTATCTCTGGGACCTATCATCTGGAGTTTCTCTTCCCTCACCATGCAGTTTGAACATTAGTGCAAAAACCACATTCTTCAAGGGTTTTTTCCTGGCAGCCTCCAATTGCTATATGGTAAACAAGCAACCAAATGTTTTACTATGATGAAATATGGCCTTCAACCTATGCTGCTATCCTTTACTCAACAGACAACTCTGCCAATGCCAAGTTCTTTTGAAAATCCAGTGCTACTGAATCTGCTAGCTGCTTTTGATGATGTCTTTCAAGCACCTTCAGGCCTGCCTCCTACTCGATTGCAGGACCATCGAATCCATCTGTTTGATGAGTCACAAGTGGTTAAGGTGAGCCCATACAGATAGCCCACTATCCAAAAGAATGAGATTGAAAGATTGGTGCATGAAATGTTACAAGAAGGGATCATAAGGGATAACAATAGCCCTTTTGCATCTCCCATTGTAATGGTGAAGAAGAAGGATGAGAGCTGACGTCTGTGTGTGGATTACAGGCAACTCAACATAATGACCATTAAAAATAAGTTCCCTATTCCTATCATTGAAGAACTATTAGAGGAACTTAGCCATGCTACCCTCTTCTCTAAATTGGATTTGAGGTCAGGGTATCACCAAATTAGGATGTGGGAAAAAGATATTCATAAAACAACATTTAGAACTCATGAAGGCCATTATGAATTTCTAGTAATGCCATTTGGCCTAACAAATGCCTCAACCAGTTTCCAAGCCTTGATGAATACTGTTCTTAAGCCAATTTTAAGGAAATTTGTCCTAGTTTTTTTTATGACATCCTAGTATACTCTAAGGATTGGGCTGATCACATGAGACATTTGGAAGTAGTGTTGCAACTACTAAGGGACTATCAGCTATTTGCTAAGAGGAGCAAATGTAGTTTTGCTACTGCTCAGGTTGAATATTTAGGCCATGTTATTGCAGCTGGCACAGTTAGCATGGATTCATCAAAAGTGGAAGGAGTTCTTTCTTGGCCCATCCCTACAAATACCAAGGAGCTTATGGGATTTTTAGGGTTATCTGGTTACTATAGGAGATTCATCTGAGGGTGTGGAGTTATGGCTCAACCACTTACTTTCCTGTTGAAGAAAGATGTTCAGTGGCAATAGATAGAGTTTGCACAAGCTGCCTTTCAAAGCCTTGAGGAATCAGTTTGTATAGTACCAGTGCTAGTTCTGCCTGACTTTCAAGAGCCATTCCGTGTGGAGACTGATGCTTGTGACATTGGTGTTAGAGTTGTGCTGTACCAAAAGGAAAAACCAGTGGCATTCTTTAGTAAGTTCCTAGGAGTCAAGCACCAAGCCTTGTCTATATATGAAAAGGAAATGTTGGTAGTGCTGCTTGTTGTCAAGAAATGGCATTTTTACCTAGTTGGGAGGCCGTTCATCATCAAAATAGACCACCAAAGTCTAAAATTCTTGTTAGAGCAACAGGCCATCACCCCATACCAGCAAAAGTGGGTATCCAAAATGTTAGGATACAACTACTCCAATGTGTATAGAATAGGGTCTCAGAACACTGTGGCTGATGCTCTATCTAGAAGGACTCATGTGTAAGAGGGTCAGATTCACCAATGCTTGGGGCAAGTATCACTTACATGGTCAGAACTTTGGGATTAGATAATCAATGCTGGGTTGGAGGACATCAAAATACAAAAGTTGGCTAAGGAATTGCAACAAGATCCTCAATCACATCCTAAATACTCATGGGATGGAAGGTTCCTCCGGAGAAAAGGGAAGGTAATAATTGAAAACCAAGCAAAACTAAGAAAAACCATCTTTGAGTTGTTTCATAGTGAGGCTATTGGTGGCCATTCTGGAGTGCATGCTACCAAGCACAGAATAGCTAGTCTGCTATATTGGAACAAAAATTGGATGAAAGAATGCAACATCTGCCAGCAGTGCAAGAATGATAATGCAACCTACCTTGGGTTACTGCAACCCCTTCCCATACCTGATCGAGCATGGGCTTCTATCAGTATGGACTTTGGGGAGGGACTTCCTCTATCTAAGGGTAAAAGTACTATACTAGAAGTAGTGGATAGGCTATCCAAACATGCTCACTTCCTAGTCTTGGCACACCCTTACACTGCTTCTGGTGTAGCTCAACTCTACTTGGGTAAGGTGTATAACCTGCATGGAGTTCCAGAACTCATAGTTTCTGACAGAGACAGAATCTTCCTCAGTAGATTTTGGTAAGAACTATTCAAGCTTTTGGGGACTAAGCTTCATCTCTCCACAGCCTATCATCCTCAAACGGATGGGCAAACAGAAGTCCTCAATAGGTGCCTTGAAGGTTATCTGCAATGCATGACAAGTGAAAAACCTTCTGAATGGGCCCAATGGCTATCACTGACAGAGTAGTGGTACAACACCACACACCATTCTACCATAAACAGCACTCCGTACACAGCTCTCTATGGTCAAGAGCCTTCTATCCACCTACCATACTTGGCAAGATCCTCCAAAGTGGTAAAGGTACACAGAACACTCTAGCACAGGGAGAGCCTAAGGAAGCTTCTTAGGTTTCATCTGAAAAGAGCTCAAAAGCGTATGAAGTAGTTGGCACATAAGAGAAGGTCTGATAGATCCTTTGAGGTTGGGGACTTGGTGTACTTGAAGCTCCAACCTTATAGGCAGCACTCATTGAGGAAAATGCGAAATCAAAAACTTTCTCCTAAGTTTTATGGTCCTTATCCTGTAGAAGCAAAGGTTGGACAGGTAGCTTATAGGCTGAAACTACCAGAAGGAACAAGGATTCATCCTACATTCCATGTGTCACAATTGAAAAAACACGTGGGTTCAGCCATCCACTCACCCACACTGCCACCTGTTGGGACAGGTGGATCTGTTTTGAAAGAGCCAACAAGGATCATTGACAGAAGAATGATAAAAAAAGGGGAATCAAGCTGTTACTCAAGTATCAGTGGAGTGGACAAACACATTTCCGGAGGACTCTACTTGGAAAGTTTGGACAGATTTTCAGAAGCTATATCCCAACTTCGATCCTTGAGAACAAGGATCTGCTTAAGGAGGGGAGTAATGATATGGGTTGCAATTAGAGGTTAAGAAAGTAGTTAATTACTGTTTATTTCTGTTAATTTTGTAGGATTAATGACTGTAAAAACAAATACGTTTTGGGAGAGGGTAATCTTTTAATTAATACGTTGTGTTTTTGGGTAGGAGTTCAGTTAGTGAAACGGGGCGTTTTGGTGTTTTGTCTTGATACCGAAAGGACAACTGTGATGACCGTTACCCCTTTTAGCACCCTCGTGTGTGCCAGAGGTGGTTATGAAAAATCAGTACTGTTCTTCTCAATCTCTTTCTTCTCTATTCTCTCTCCCTTTTCTCTCTGCAATTTCTTCCTTCTTCTCCCTCAACTCTCCTCTGTTCTTCTTCTCCTTCAACCCGCAACACTAGAGAGTTCAGCCTCAAGGTTGATTGCCTTGTCATTTTCAAAATAAACATTAGCGGCCCTGCAAAAAAAAATTCACTATAATATATTAACAATGGCAAGATTATAAAATCAAAGTCTAGATCAAAAGACAATTATAGAGTAAAAATTATTTTACCAATCAGTGCAGTTCTTGCGTGAATGTATGACCTTAGAACCACCATTGTAATCTAGAGGAACAAAATTGCCTTCATAGTAACGAACCATCTCTCTAGAAGCCTGCAATTTTATTTAGAAAATAAGCTTGGGCAATTTATAGAAAAGATTGGTTGTTTTAGTCATATAATAGATGGTATGAAATTCTAAAGCACTAACCTCAGTTTCTTCCATAGAAAGACAGAAAGCACATTGTATTTTAATTGTAATGGTCTCACATTTATGCGGTGCCACTCCATTAGCAAGAGGCAACTTCTTTACTGTTGAGCTCTCTGAAATTCCAACAGTGGAACTCCCATGAACCTTTTCACTTGGTCTCTCTAGAGAAATATTAGTATTTCCTCCCTGCTGCTGTTGGTCTTCAGCCAACCCGCTTTTCATGTCATCATTAAAAGAAACTTTAATCTTTTTATTGCAACCAGAGTTTTTTTCACTTTTCAAAGTCGTAGCCAACTTTACTTCTCTAGTATGTTTACTCAATCCTTTTCTGAACTGTTCAGCATCATTGTCATGAGCTAAGGGAACAGGAAGTGAAGACTTCTGTTGAATCATATATTCATTTGTCTGCCTGCAAACGGTTGAAACTTCTAAAGGGGTATCCACCTTAGCCAAACTTGGTTTTTGTTTCTTCAACTTTGAACAAGATTTCTTTTGGCACTGGGCAGTGATCTTCCTGCAACGTTTTACCATCCTCAAATTCTCATTTTCATCACCACATTTCCCCATACCCACTATGGCAGTCAATGGTGTGTCTTCCTGTTTAGGAGTTTTGGCAGAAAAATGTGATGCCATTGGTTCAGTTGCATGGTGATCCAAACCAGCCACCTTACAATTTTTCCTAGTCTTAGCCAAATATGAAGAATTACTAGAGTCATCTTTTTGTATTTTATCAAAATCTTCAGACACTTTTCCCAGATTGACATGATCTCCAGAAATATGACTGCTAGTTCTGTCAGCTATATTCTTTTGGGCAGTCTTTCTCTGTTTCTTACCCGACTTCCTGGATTTACAACTCCTTTTCTTATTACTACTAACACACTGGGTTGTGAAAGATTCTATATTAGGCAGCTTCTCCTCTGAAGCATCATGTCCTGTTATCATGCATGTGCCATTATTACAGGGTTCGGCTGTATTTGCACTCTGTGATGCAGGTACATAGGTGTCTGCAACCTGCATTTCTTTGAAATAATAGTAAATGATAATGACCAAACCTAATGAAATATTTCCCCGGAAAAGAAAAAAGTGCAAAATAGCTTTAGGTGGGGGGGGGGGGTTAAAGGAGATTGTTTTTACCTGCATTTTAACAGGACTTGAAAGAAGTTCTGGAGAACAATCTCCCTGTGTCCATTCAAACATTTCAATATCAAAAAGATTCAGATGATCGTGGTTTCCATGCACCTCCTCCTACATGATTTTATGAAAGTAAAAAATTTCAGGCCATTACAAAATCATGTCTGTTTGCAGAGTTCAGTTGCCATTCATTAAAAGGCAGGAGAGCAGCGAGAGGCAGCTAAGTAAAATGTAATTGTAGCTTAAACAAAAAACTAGCTTATAAATAGAAGGAAGATTCACATGCTATTGTTTAATAAAAATTGTTCTGGACACTGGCTAGCAAATTTTAGGAAATGCACTTAGCTGGCAGTGCCATAAGCAAGTGAGCACTTACTTTAGAAAAGCCTTCATCATCAGAATCCTTCATATCACTGAAAGAAAGAAGTCCAGGTGGTGTAAAGTACATCCTCCTCCCTCAACCAGAAAAAGGGTGAAAGTATTTGTTCCCTCTTCTCTTAGATTGTTCTCCTTCAGAGTATCTGAACTCATTTTAGATTCATCCTCGGTGATTTCAATCAATCCACCTCCATTCTTTTCAGGCAGCATGGGTGTTTCTGAAAGGGGATATTGTGGCACCTGAACCCTTTTGTTGGTTGGAAAAGAAGGCTTCACAGGAATGGGATCAGAAGTTTTCATTGATTTAGCCTCCCTTGATCCTCTTCATTTGTTTGCTCCCTGATTATCCACTCTTTCACAACAATTGAGATCATTTTCAACTCGCTTTCCGGCATCTGTAATGAACATAAAAAAGGAGGATGACTGGAAGCACTCAAACTACATATAAGGTTAAATAGAATATCCCTGTCTACAATTACCTTTACCAAGAAAAAAAAAAGGGTAAATCTTATGATACGTCCTTTTTTTGTTCATAAATCTTATGATATCTTGTGGAAAATGAATGTCTGGGTATATTACCTGCTGATGTGTCCAGAGGCGCATCCTGAGTGACAAATATATTGAAACCTGAAGCAACTTCCATGCTTTTGTAGATGCTAACCAAGTTATCCATGTGAGGGGCTGGACGAACCTCTACAGCATAAACATTAAATAAACAAGTTGAAAATTGTAGCAGCCAAGCAACTGAAGCTTGATCGTTAGTTATTGTCATCTGCCACTTATTTCAACAAATTAAAGCAATGGTTGAATATAAGCAAATGACTAAAATGTAATACCAATTGAAACAACATTGTCTGATATAGTAGCAAAGAACACAAAAAGGAGCAACCAAACAAGTTGAAAATTGTAGCAGCCAAGCAACTGAAGCTTGATTGTTAGTTGTTGTCATCTGCCACTTATTTCAACAAATTAAAGCAATGGTTGAATATAAGCAAATGACTAAAATGTAATACCAACTGAAACAACATTGTCTGATATAGTAGCAAAGAACACAAAAACGAACCACCAAACAAAGTAATGTTGCGGGCCCCAATTGTGGTTTAAACAGATGGAAGGATTAAACTCACTAACAACGAACAGGTTAACAATTTAAAAGGACAGAAACTCAAGAATGAAGAATACCTCGACGCCGGTAGGGTACTTTACAAACGGACAATCGGAACCCGATTTCATTGATTTCAAAATACAGATCGCAACGTAATGGATGAAAATTAGACCCAAAAATAAATAAAAAGAAACTGTGGAATGAATTAAAGGACTATATAACATACTTTGCAGAAGACATGGCTGCAAATGAGGGAAACGGCAGAGTTCAAAAGACTCAAGCTGCAGCATAACTGAATTTCTTTAATAAAGTAGTTATAATAGCATTCTTTTTAACAATCTAAATTTATTTTATAATAAGATAAATTTTATAATATTAAAATTAAAATATAATTTAAATTATATATATGAAAGAAATAAATTGTAATATATATTTTTTATTAAACTATTAATGTAAACATTTTTCAATAATATATCAAGAATATTGTTTTGAATTATTATTGTTAAATTTTATTATTAACATAATGATATTATGTCTGGTTCAAGTTATTCTTATGTAAAAATAAAATTAATCGTAAAAGAAGCTCTTTACCAAAAATAAAATTAATATAATGATAATTTATTTCTCATGTTTTTGTTTAGCTAACAATTTTTTATTTATTGGACCTGTTTTTTAAAATTTTTAAAAATAAAAAATAAAATGGAAATAAATATATTTTCAGAAACTAAAAATCGAATATATTGATCGCCGTATCTTAACTCTCACCCACTGAACTTAACCAAAACCACAAGAGAGTATACAAGACAACACAGTTACTTTAAGTTTTCCTTACAAATTTATTGTTGGATAATCTAAAATTAATACGAAAAGACGAAAAACACCCAGTCTGCCTCCTATCCTCTTCAAATTCTTTGTAATTTAAAGGAAAAACTAACCCCAATCCTGTAAACTCCTTCAAAATAAAAATAAAAATCCCATCGTGTTCTCACCTTCCAAACTGACCATTAGCTACCTTTGGAAATGGAGGAAAACGGCAGCAGAGCTGAAGCCCTACGCCTTCTAGGAATCGCCGAGAAGCTTCTACAGAATCGTGATTTCAATGGCTCGAGAGAGTTCGCAATCTTAGCCCAAGAAACTGAACCTCTGTTGGACGGTTCTGATCAGATCCTGGCCGTCGTCGACGTCCTCCTTGCCGCCGAGAAAAGAATAAACAATCAACACGATTGGTACTCCATATTACAAATTGATCGCCGATCTGAAGACAATGATCTCATCAAGAAACAGTATCGTCGCCTAGCTCTCCTTCTCCATCCAGACAAAAACAAGTTCCCTTTCGCAGATCACGCGTTTAAGCTGGTAGCTGATGCATGGGCCGTTTTATCGAACATCTCTAAGAAATCTCTTTACGACAAAGAATTGGGCTTGTACACGAAGATTGATTTAAGCAGCCCCGGCGATCGTTCGAATCAAGCCGGGAAATTACCCGTCATGAGAAAAGGGCAAAATCAGGAGCAGTCGCAACATCGCCCGCCCTCTAAGACCCAAAATGAGAATCAAAGGTCAAGATTGTCAACATTCTGGACAGCTTGTCCGTACTGTTATAGGTTATTTGAGTATCCTAAGGTTTATGAAGGTTGTTGTTTAAGGTGCCAGAATTGCGAGAGAACTTTCCATGCGGTTCTGATTCCGACTTTGCCTCCGCTGGTTCCGGGTCAAGAAGCTTATTACTGTTGCTGGGCGTTTTTCCCGTTAGGGTTTGTATCTGGAAGCCAGGATGGTGGAGGAAAACCACCGACCGGATTTCCGAATTGGATGCCTCCTATGTTACCGGGGGTGCAGCAGGAGAGTGAAAGAAATGGAGGTAATGTGCCACCAAGCGCCCCTCCTCCTGCCCCTGCCCCACCACCACCAACCGCTCCTACAAGCGCCACCAAGGTGGTATCAGGGGTTTCGCGTGGGGATGCGTCTGATTCCGCCCCAAGGAAGAGAGGGAGGCCAAGGAAGAATCAGATGTGAAGTTTGATAGGTATTGAATTATCGTTTTTGTAGCTTTGGTTTAGAAAGAACCTGACACCATAATGCAAGAGTTTTGGATGGTTTTTATGAATGGAGAAGGACAAATAGGATTGAAGCTGAAACTCTGTAATGTTGGGTGGAATTTGCAGGTATTGTTGTAGTGGTTAAATTATTTGGTTTTGTAGAATTTAGATTGTTTTCATGTTCTAACTAGCACATAGAGGATTGTGTAAATTTATGATTTATGGAGCAATGTCAAGTCAGCAACTTCTTTCACCATTGATCTTTGATTGAATAATGGTGCATTTTACAGGCCCTATTTTCTTTTACTATGTATTGTTAGAGACTTGCAGTTCAGCAATGCTGGTGGGAACATTTGCTCTGCAATTATGAAATAGTAGCTGTTCAAGAACAGGGGTGTATTAGAGTCTAAGCTGAACCTGAATACTGTCAAGCTTTAGTTCAATCAAATATTTATTTTTAAGCTCGAGCTTGGTTTGAGGTATAATCGATCTCGAGCTTGATTAAGCTTGTTTATCAATTTTTATACTCAAACTAATATCGTAATTTAATAATATAAAAATATGAAAAGCTCGATAAGGCTCGCAATCCATTCGAGTCAAATATTACTAAACTCAAATTTGACTCGATCAATAGCTCGAGATGCTTGAACTCGAGCTCAGCTCGATAATATTACCGAATCAAATTCGAATTTTCTTCGAATCGAACTCAAGTAGCTTGCGAGTACTAGTGCTGGATTAATCGTCACGGGGTCAGCGGTCGTTCCCGATAAAGAAGACTTTTGCGCGACATTTTTGGGAAGGTCTCGAACAAGTTTCAAGGGGGTTGGATAGCGATGAAGTGGTTAGAAACCAATTTCAAGGAGTTTCATCCGATCGCGATCGAGGTCATCAAAGAACGATACGCTCGAGCATTCATCTTGAGGTTAATCAAGGGTATTTTAATAGTCGATAAATCTTGAAATTTGGTTACTACACTTGGTCAACTTCAAAGAATGCGGATGATTGAGTTAGGGATCAGCTATGTTGGCCACGTTATATCGAGGGTTGTGTCGGGCGATATATCTGAATAAGATGTCAGTCAGTTGTTGCCTTCTCTTGCTGCAGTCGTGTGCTTGGGGGTGACTATCGCTTCTACGTCCCCGAGTGAATGACCCATACATATTCCCATTGGTGACAAGGTAAAAATCAATTTTTAATAAATATGCAGTTTGTATGGTAAATATTTTTTTTTGTTATATGTTTGAACTAACATATCAGTTGTACAGGTGGAATCATGGGTCGGGTTACGTGGGACTACACGAGCAGCTCGAGAGAATCAGACTGTCGTTAGATCAACACTCGAAAATCGAAGTTAGTTACTTATTCTTTCGAACCTATAATAATTACGCAATGATTTGTAAAATAAAATTTCGTATGTAATTGAATTTACAATTGTGCACTTCAGTTTGAATGGATGTCATATGCCAAGCTTAATATTATAGAATGTGTCCCGTCGAAATATTTGGCCAATCGGAGTATGTAGGACACAAAAGTGTCGTTGATAGTGTACGCGATGGTGAAAATGTATGAATCGGTTCGAGTGATGTGACAGTTCGGGTGGAGGCAACAAATTTCATCACCACCGCGAGACATGGAAGCATTGCACAAGGTGGACCTACGAGAAAAGAACGACGAGAATTGGCGAGACATTCACAAGGAGTACATCGATGCTTGGGATAGTAGGATGAAATTCTTACCCATTTGCGAACCATTTTTCTTATCGAACATGATAACCTATTTGGAGTACATGTCGTGGTTCAAAGTCGTCGATAAGCCGTATCTGCTACGAGATGATACCAAATACGCCAATGAGATGATACAGAAATTGCTACAAAGGTCATACAGAATACGCCACAAAGGCTTAGCAGATCACGCAATACAGGCAACATACAAAATCACGTGTTTACTGTCCCGACGGACTTTTACAAAGGTGTCATGGGTTTCTACCTTAGATTTATACATAAATTCATGTCGTGATCTGCCATTTTGATTACATATTATCGAAGGCATCACCATGAATATTCATATCATCATATTATGTCATGGGTCTTAACCACATGAACTTGCACACTTTCATGTCGTGATTTATCAGTCCAGTCTTCATCACACTAGAGGCATCACCATGAATTCTTTTGTTGTCATATAATGTCGTAGACCTCAGTCATGTAACACCTAAATCCCGAACACCGTCGTCGGTTAGGATTCCGGTGTTACTATTCATTTAATGTTGTTCATCTTTTTAAATATCCAAATATTTTAATCTTTATTCATTACGAAATTCACCTATCATATTTTAGATCAATATTTAATCATAACACAATTTCTTCAAGGGTAAAATTGGCATTTCTAGTAATTTAGGAGACTTCTATCGGTACCTAATTGTCAAGTATCGGTAAAAGTCACATCAGTGAACAATTTAGAGACTGTGTAGATTTTTATCGGTACTTGTGCTAATTCTATCGATACAAGTATGATTTCTACCGATACAAATCATGCAACTATCGATACCAAAAACTCCAAAAAGTAAAAATCCTTACCCTGCAACTTCTACCGAGATATGCATACATACTACCAATACATCAATGGTAAAAACTACCAATACTTGTTATTCAACTACCGATACAACTCAAGTCAGAAGACAACCTCTTTCCTACCCTGTACTTCTACCGATACATGCATAAGTTTTACCGAAACAAGTATGCAGAATTTCAAAAATTATATCAAGACACAAGATTAATATCTCAAACACATCCATTACAAGTTATATATTAAGTCATCACACAATATGCAAAACTTCTAAGTGTTTACAAGCATCATAAGCTTGAACATCTAAGTTGTACTTCATGCATTTACACAATCAAAATAGTAAGATTTTAGCATCTTTAATTCAACAACAAAGGTTAATATCATCCTAGTACATGTCAAATAACCGAGTGATGTAAATACTACCGAACGAGCTCCTAGGATAGTGTGATGTCTTCAAGATGATCCGATCTTCAAGTCACAAAACGAAATCTACAAAGCAACAACAAGTTCACTAGTAAGCTTTATAGCTTAATAAGTTCTCAAGTTCATCAATTTACCAAGTCTTATGTGATAAACAACTCTATAAATCTATCAAGCCAGCACAACTGAACTTCAAAGGTCGATATTCATTTAACTCCCTGTTGACACAAAGGTCATGAAGCTTATTTGCTCCCTATTGACCTAGGGGTCATGCCTGTTACCAGTATACGATGTTATTCTTAACTATAGATACGGTATATCTATTCCTTACGATGCTGCTCACACTAAGCTGATGAGAAACTACAATAAGCATAAGTCCAGTCATCGTAGGGCCTGTAATCCATTCATGGATTCTATTCACCTTTTGGTGACTCATTATGCTGAAGAGAATCTGCAACAAATGCAGGATCTCAAACATCGAACAATTTTCTATCTTTGGCACAAGGCTAGGAAATTCTCATCTCATAGCTACTATCTTTCACGTTTCCAATTGTCGTTTCACATTTCCAATATTCATTAGAAAGCAATTATAAGCAGTCATTAATAAGAATTTAACATTACAAACTTACCGGACTAGATTGCAGTTGTGAATGGATTCCAAGGACTACTCAGCTAATTTTCCTTTTCCTCGATCGATGGCACGATCGTAGTCTACATCCACAAATCTTTCAATTCTCACATTAAGTTACATAATTTAGTTATTCAACACAATATAGTCCTTTTTGGGAAAATTATAGTTTTACCCCTACTAGTTTCCTTTTATTCAATCTAGTCCTTTCAACACAAAACATGCAAAATAACTACTTTCTCCCATAACCAACCATAGTTGAATTTTCTTAGTTGTCCACTCAACCCATTCACTCATTTATTTTCATAATAATACATGTAATTTCACCATTTTTACATTTTAATCCTTAAACTCTATTTTCATCAAAAAATCACTTTACAAAAAGATTTAACCCAAGTATCAAACATTCAAATACATCAAAAGCTTCTAAGAACAAGCAATTTCAACAATGGTAAGTTTTTTAACATTTGACAGATTCACAAATTAGTCCTTGCATAAGAAGATTAAACAGATACGGACTCGAAAACATAAAAATTACCAAAAATGATCAAGGTTTGCTTACCCAAATCAAAGCTCAAAGATTTGAATTGAAAACCCTAACATTTCTATCCTTATTGCCGTGTGAAGAAGAAAGAAGAAGAAATAAGAAGAAAAATGGAATGAAAATCAATTTCTTTTCTTTTAATTTTCATATATATAGTAATGACATTTTTGTAATTATTGAGACTTTCATCATTAAGCTTTAATTAATCATTTTTAATCTTAATTAAATCTATTTACACTTAATATAAACCATGCCAATCACTAACTAATATTCATTTGGTTATTTTATTCATTTGGTCCTTCTAATTAAAAATCTATACTTTTAACCTTTTTATGATTTAGTCCTTTCTGTTCAATTGACTATTTAATCTATGAAATTTTCAAATCATAATTTCATACGATGCATATATCACCAGAAATATTCAAAAAAAAATAAATTTACGACTCGACTCATCGGAGCTGTGATCCCGAAACCACTGTTTTCGACACCACTGAAAATCAGATTGTTACAAGTCACATGGACTTACACATACTTTTTGATTGTGATTTTCCAATCTGGTTAGCAATAAGTTTGCCTTACCAGAGGCATCACAAAGAGGTTTTGTAACACCTTAAACCCGTAACCATCGTTGGTTTAAGGTTCTAGAGTATTACAAAACATTCTACATTAATTAATAACTTCTAACAGTTACATAGATTTTATATAAAATATGCACAAGTACATTTGAAATTATGCTAACAACCACATAAATTAACTCAATTTAAGCATATATGGCCATGTACAAACATTACAAACATTCAGGGACCAAATTGAAATGCATTAGATCTTTTAAAAGAAAACTAAAATTTTTCTTTATATAGGGGTCACACAGTCGTGTGTCTCAAACACACACCCGTGCCCCTAACCGTGTATTAGGCCGTGTATGTACTCAAATTGTAGCCACACCGTCGTGTCACAGACCGTGTGATAGGTCGTGTGTTTATACTGTTTTGCAGCACACACACGTGTAACGGACCGTGTGCTAGATTGTGTCTCTATACGAACTTGGCCACACGGTCATGTCCTAGCCCGCGTGTCTGCCCATGTAACCTGCACTGCATTTTTAAATGGTCCATGACCGTGTAACAATCTGTGTCATAGGCCGTGTGCAGCCTAATTTACTTCTAAAACAAGGCATAAAAATAAACAAATCTTGCATACAAAGGTACCCTAACATAAATTAAGTTTCTTTATTCAAAACACATTTTAAACATCATTTGAATTCAAAATACAACAATCTTAAATCTAATCAATATGTCATTCAAAGGCACCTCAATTCAATGCTAACAACCAAATAGGTAACTTGATTAGATGCACTACCTAAATCTATCATTTAGACTCAAAAATTAACCTAACAAATCAACAGGAGAATAATACAACAATATACACCATGCTATAACATCATTTCCAACATGTTAGCCAAATCTAAATCACTCCTCAATTCCAACCACATCAAACTCAAAGTTACCTAAACAACTAAACTCATAAATCAATCATTCAACAAGACGTTTATACCATGAACAGTCATGAACATAACATTCAAACCAACTACACACACACACACACACACACACACACACACACACACACACACACACACACAAACACATATATATATATACTCAAAACAACAAAAGTTAACATATTATTCACAAAGTTATACTCCACATTCTATACACATTGCATTCATTAAAACTTAACATGACCAATAGAGACTTAAACAAATATAGACTTCCTAGGTACATGCCAAAAAATAAAAGAGAACTTCATCGACATTGAGTACGGGGTTTCTTGCAAGATGTTGAGTTCAAGTCTACTAATTACCTAACTTGAAATCATGAGAAAATAATTTACATTAGATAAATTTCATTTATTTAAATAACCATATATATATTCCAAGCAATTGAATTTACTTAGCAACATTAATGCCATGAATCAAAATATACAATATATCTTCAATTGATTAACTATATACATAAGTATATATGCACTTCTTATTCAACAATATCTATCACCCATCCTTCTTCAATAGTTCCTCAAACCTTACCATTTGATTCAATTACAATATGGCACCAAGTGCCTAGCGGATAAACCACGAAAGAGTTTGCGCCTAGCGCTAGTCTGATAAACAAACAATATTAACTATGAGCTCAGCTCTAGTTGGATAAACCAACGATGTTTGCGCTCAACACTAGTCGGATAAACCGACGAATGTGTGCCCAACACTAGTTAGATAAACTGACGATATTAACAATGAACCCAGCTCTAGTTAAATAAACCAACAAATATGTGCCTAACACTAGTCAGATAAACTGATGGAAGTTGTGCCCAGCGCTAGTTGGATAACCAACGAATTATAAATATTCATTTCCACCATTTCCTCATTTCTAAATTAATATCATCATTTAAATACATATATGAGATTATATATATATAACAAGTAATTAAGTAATAATTAAATACATTTAATTAAATCAATAATTAAAATATAAATGTTAAGTTTGAGACTACGAACTTACCGAGTTACAATAGCTGCCTAGAATTGAGGTTGCTACTCGACGATCTTTTCCTTTCCACGATTAATATTTGCTCTACTTGCTCTTGATCTGATTGCAACAATTAGTTCGATTAATTATTTCAATTGCTAGCAAAATGCTTAAATAAAGAGAATTCTTTTCTCATTCAACTTTATACTTGTACCCTTAACAAATAACTTTTGATCAATTTAGTACTTAATAAAAAACATAAAAACTCATCCCTTTCTATATATATATATATTATTAACCGCACATCCCAAAACCTACAACAACCCACGATTATCTCATTTTCACTAAAACTCCATAGCAAATTTTCATATTCACAAAAAAGTTCACATACTCCATAATTGCTACACTTATTTAACAAATCAAATCTATCTAACAACCAAATATAATACACCGTAGAAAAACATTATCACACCTTCAAAAATAATCATGGAAAATATCTTAACTTTTAATAGATTTGTAAAAAGACTCTCAACTTAGCTAAATTAGACCAAAAACATAACTTTCATAAGAAATCAAGGCCAAAAAGCCTACCATGCAAAGACTCCAACTATGACGAATGTGAGAGCTCCCAAACTTTTCTTTCTTTTCTTTCAATTTTAGGTGGTGAGGGAAAATTTTAGAAGATGATTCTTCTTTCTTTTGTTTACTTCTAATTATTAGTTTACTAACTTAACCTTGCCCTTTAATTAAAATTTTAGTCCAACTTTCCACTACAACATCCAATGATCATAATTTTGGTAGATTTGCACTTTTAAGACCTTAACTTCTCAATAATCCATTCTCATTATAATTTGACATATCATACTTACTTTAATGACTTTTACAATTAAATCCTTCTTTTCCATTTAGCATATTAATTATCTAAATTTCTTAACCTCGATTTATATTACTTTACTCTAGCTAAATAAACATAATTAATTAGTAATTATCTAACTCTTATGAAAAAATTAAAATTCCTGAGCAACGTTTTCAATACTACTAAGTACGAATCATTACAGGTTTTTCATTTAGAAGTCACTTACCCAAATCTTATTGTAACAGCCCGATTTTCAGTGGTGTCAGAAACAGTGATTTCGGGATCACAACTCCGATGAGTCGATTCATTAATTTATTTATTTATATGATTATGACTTCGTTCTTATCATATTAAATTTTGGTTACAAAATTTTATCGTTTAAATGGTTAATTAAATAAAAAGGACTAAATTGTAAAAGGGCCAAATGTTGAATTCTAATAGTATAATGTGCTTAATAACTTAAGGAAGCAAATGATGAGGACCATTAGAGTTATTAAACCATAGGAAGAATAAGTGGACAAATATGGACAAGTTTATGCGAATATTAGTTAAAAATAAAGAAAGGGTAAAGTGGTAATTAGATAAATAAAGATTATAACCTAAATTTTTACAAAAGAAAGGGGTTATCTTCTTCATTTTTAGTACACCATAGCCGAAACCCTAGAGAGAAAATAAGAAAGAACGGCCAAGCTTGAGTTATTAAATTGAGTAGGTAAATCTCAACTGTTTTTAGTGATTTTTATGTTTTTGAGTCTATATTAGCTTAATCTAGCTAACCCAAGGACTAATTTGTGAATCTGTCAAATGTTAAATATTTTACCATTGATGAATATGCTTATTCTTGGAAGTTTATGAAAGTTTTGGAAGCTTGGTTGTTAGATTTGTCGATTTTATAAAGTGATTTTTGATGATTTTAGGGTTTAAGGATTAAATTACTAGAATGATGAAATTGGATGCATTTGTGTGAAATTATTAAATGTAAGGGGCTTGTATGAAGGCCTTGAGTATTCGGCTAGGATGGATTGTGGAAAAGAAGGATTATTTTGCATGTTTAAGGTCTAGGGACTAAATTGAATAAAAGTGAAATGTTAGGGGTAATTTCATAAATTTCCCAAAAAGGTTTAAATGTACGAAATGAATTGATTGTGTGATTTAATGTGAGAAATGGAATGATTTGTGGATGTAGACTATGACTATGCCACCGATCGAGGAAAAGGAAAATTAGCGGAGTAGTCCCTAGAATCCATTCACAATTGTAATCCAATCCGGTAAGTTCATAATGTTAAATTCTTATTAATAACTACTCATAATTACCTTTCTAATGATTATTGAACATGAGAAACGATGATTGGAAACGTGGAAGATAGAAACGACGAGATGAGGATTTCTTGGCCTTGTATGAAGGATAGAAAATGGTCCGATGCTTGAGATCCTGCATTTTTTGTGGATCCTCTTCAGCATCGTGAGTCACCGTAAGGTGAATAGAAACAACGAATGGATTACAAGCCTTACGATGGCTGAGATTTATGCTTGATGCATTTTCTCATCAGCTTAGTATGAGCAGCATCATAGGAAAGAGTATATCGTATCGATGGTTAGGAATAACAGCGTATATTGGTAACAGGCATGACCTCTAGGTCAATAGGGAGTAAATACGTATCATGACTTTTGAGTCAATAGGGAGTAAACGAATAACGATATCTGAAGTTCGGTTGTCTGACTCGACAGATTTATAAAGTTGCTTAGCACTTATGACTCGGCAAATTGATGAACCTTGCGAACTTATTAAGCTATGAAGCTTACAAGTGAACTTATTGTTGTTTTGTAGATTTCATTTTGCAACTTGAAGATTAGATCGTCTTGAAGACATCACACTATCCCGAGATCTCGTTCAGTAGTATTTACATCACTTGATTATTTGACATGTACTAGGATGATATTAACTTTTGTTTTGTATTAGAAATGATAAACCTTATTGTCGAAACGTTTTTTTGGGGAAAACAAACAGGTCTCAAAATAAAAAAATCAAAAATTGGAAAAATGAGAGTCACCACCAATCTTTTTATTTGGTGTGATTGGATCACCATAAAACGTTTGAAATCTGTTTTGAAAAATATTTTAGTCTTCGAAATCCAAAAAACGGGTTCGGGAGTGAGTTACGTGTAAGGAAGGATTTGCACCCTCACACGTCCAAAATTGGTACCACATCAATTATTTTCGGGTCTTGATTTGTTAAAAAATTGAAAACTCGAGTAAAATTTAAAATACGATCCTTAAATGCATAAGTTATTTTGATGTACATGTTTAAGAAAGAAATCAATTTTCATTTAGAAGTCTCGCTATTTCAAAGTGATCGAGGAAGAAAGTCACGTCCAGTGAGTTAGGACATGGCGTTTCGAGATCCGAAAATAACGAGCTTTCCTTCGTAGCAGTTTTTAAACCTTGAGAAGGGTATTTGATTATTCCGATTTGAAGAAAATCCGCGCCAAGTAAGTTAAGGCACAAAATTTTAAAACACGAAATAAAGGAATATTGCCTCGATTTTTAAATATTTGTATCTTGGAGGAAAATAAAAAAATGACTTTAATTAAAATATAAAGATAAGAATGAGCATGCAAGTTAAATACGAGTTATGTAATTAATGAAAAAATTAAATAACACAAAGCACGAACAATTATACGAATGAATATGTATACGAAAATAGATATAAGAAAAATAAAATATGAATCATGGATCAAAATAAATGAGAAAATACAAGATTAATTAAAAATAAAAAGGTTAAAGACTTATATATGAAAGTTGAATAAAGAAAAAAAAAATGGGGTCGAAAATGAAGTTTCGAAGAGTTAGGGGTAAAATGTCATTTTGGGAGAGTTCGAGGTAAAAATGTGATTTTTGAGAAGTTCGGGGCAAATATGTAATTTTTGAAAGTTTGGGGGTAAAAAATGTAATTTTTGAAAGATCAAGGGTAACAATGTGATTTTTAGTAGTACAGGGGTTAAAATGTGATTTTTGGAAGTTTGGGGGCAAAAATATAATTTTTAGAGGTTTAGAGGCAAAAATGTGACTTTTGGAAGTTTAGGGTAAAAATGTGATTTTTGGAAGTACGAGGGCAAAAATGTAATTTTTTAAACTTAAGGGTAAAAATGTAATTTTTAAAAGTTTAAGGGAAAAATGTAATTTTGGAAAAGTTTAAGGGTAAAATGTATTTTTGGAAGTTTGGGTATAAAATGTAATTTTGGAAAAGTTCAGGGACCTTCTGGGCAATAATACAAAAAATAAGACACGTGGCAGCTTCTCTAGCATTTTGGGGTCAAAGGATCAATTTGTAAAGCTTTTAAAATTATTGGGCTAATTTAAAATAAAATAAAACTTGATTTAGGGATGAAATTGAAACAAAATAAAAAAAGGGAAGGATCAATTACATAAATAACCCAAAAAAGGACACGTGGCAGCTTCTTAGGCTTCCAAGGAATCAAGGGACCAAATTGAAAAGCAATTAAAATTGTTGTGCAAATTTAATAATAATTAAAAGTATGAAAAAGGATTAAATTGAAACAATAAAAAAATGCGGAAGGACCAAAGGCATAAATATCCCAATTTTTGAAAACACGCGAATCCTGAGTTGGGGTGGGTTGAGTCGATCGGATCATGGCAAAACGACGTCGATTTGATGTGGGTATTTAAGCCAAACTTTGCCTTAAAATTTCATTCTTTCCTTTCTGTTTTTAAAGAAAAATTATTTTCCTCTCTTTCTCTCAAATTTCTTTGCAAAGGTCGGCCTTGCTCCGGCCAAGGGTGTCGCCGTCCATCCATCGCTTCTGTCGCCACGTGCCACCATGCGCCGCCGTCTACGGTGGTTTGAGGTAAAAACTTCATCTTTTTTCATTTTTTTTAAAAGAAAATCCCAGATCAAGGCTTAAGAACCCCGAATCCAAGCCAACCACACCAAAGTTTCGTTTTTTATTTCTTTTATAAAACCTTAGATCTGGGTATAAAAAAAACAACGTTTTGATTTCTCTTTCATTTTTGGTTTTTAAAACATATTCAAATTTAGATCTATTAGATCTATTTTGTATTTTCGAAAAAAACAACTTGGATTTTTCTAATCTACAAAAATAAATTTTAGTTTCATTTTACTCAAATCTGTTTCCATTATTATTTTTTTAATTTATTTTTTCTTGTTTGTTTTCTTTGCAAATCTCAATCTTCGGAGGACCACCTACGAACAGGAAATGTCTGCTAGTCTCTCGACCACCGTCCGTGGCAGCGATGGGGCGGAAGGAAGGTACGACTCTAAAACTTCCTCTTTTATTATTAAATATTTTTATTTATTTTAAATAAAATCTTGGAATTAAATAGTAATAAATGATAATAATGATATATTAAGTATATTAACATATATTGAAACATTTTGAACAATTTTTAAAAAAAATATAAATGGGCAATAAATGAAATATATTAATAATTAATATGCATTTAAAAATATATAACTGAGTATGTGAATGCTTGGAATTTGCCCTTTAATTCTGATATTAATTGCCTCGAATGCTCTACACGTATTGATTTTTTTGAATGTTTGAAGGTCTGCCTTTTTTGTATTGATTTCAAAATGAAGGTCTATTTGTATTGATTTTTGAAATTTTTTTGTAACCCCTAACAACTGATTTCAATTTCGGCTTTATAGCCTAAAATGCAATGATTCTCTTTTGTTCTTCTATCTTAATTGCTATCTTTTCTTCCCTTGCAAGCGATAATGGTGGTAGCGGATGGTGACAGAGGTAAGTTGCTGGTGGTGGCAGATGGTGAGTGCTGACGTGGCGGCTCCTGTGTGGGCAAGGTAGGGCGATAGCAAGAACAAGTTACCATTTAGGGTTTTTTTATTTTGTTTGGGGTTTGGGCCACTTGGGCCTTTATCATGTAATTGGGCTTTGTAATTGGACATTTGGTCTAATTTTGGGTTTATAATTGGATTGAGGTTTGTATTTTTGGGACATTTTAAATTAAAATTAAATGAATTTAATTTAAAATTGTTTTATTTTTGGTTTCAATGTTGGGCCCGGACAAAATTGGGCTCCAACACTTATTATGTTGAATGTGATTATGCATGAAGTGCAATTTGGGGATGAACTTAGATGCTATGTAAAGATTTGGTTATTTTTGTAAGTTGTGTGATGACCTATTTGCATAATTTGAGTTGTTAAAACTTTTGTTTGACATAGCTCTTGGATTCCTACATACTTGTTCCGAAAGAACCCTCGTATGTATCGGTAGAAGTACAAGGTAGGAGAGAGGTTGTTCGCTGAATTGAGTTGTATCGTTAGTTGGATTGCAATTTTCGGTAGTTATGTGTATTGATGTATTGATAGTCTTATGCTTGTATCGGTAGAAGTTGCAGGGTGAAAATTATAGCTCTCTAGAGTTTTTAGTATCGCTAGATGCATGACTTATATCGGTAGATCTAGCACAAGTATCAGTAGAAATCTGCACAGTGTTTGGAATGTTGATTTGCTTGACTACTACCGATACTTAACCATCAGGTATCGGTAGAAGCCTCCTAAAATGTTGGAAAATGTCATTTTTAACCTTAATGAATTGTGTTTATGAATTAAATGATTACATATATATAATATGTGAAGTGATAACTTTAACAAATAAAGTCGAATAATATGATGCTAAAGATAAACAGTGAATAATGAATAGTAAACATCGAAAATCCTAGCCGACGACGGTGTTCAGGTTTTGGGTGTTACACTTATTCACTTACATGACTGATTCTTATCTTCCTCTATCAAATTTCACTTGCTTACTTACCATTTAATTTCTTATACTAACAATATCTCATGCATATCATTACACATGGTAACCAAGAAGTTATCATCTTGATATTTTTGCCTGTATTGTTCACATATGAGAGTCAATATTAAAGACTCACCTGATACTCACCTAAACTGTAACTCGAAGCTCCAGACTCGGACATCCATTTCGACCCAACAACAATAATTGCTTAAAGTGTTGGTTTGTCGATACGCCTCTTGGCTTAGCAAAAAACTTATTCCAGTGATCATCAACCATGGATCCATGTATAAAGAACGAGTTGGGTTGATATAGGGTTAAGGATATACCTTTTTGAAACTAAAAAATGGTGAATCATGCTGTTGATTGGATCACTTTGCACAGTAACAAAAATGTACGTAGTTCACCCAATTAAGTAAAAATAACAAGCTCTTTGAACTTTTCAAAGAGAATCTTAAAATTGGCTGCTAGACCTTTTTTTATTTTTTTTCTTACTTACACCCACATAATCAGGGATTATATTCTTTTTATTAATATCATATATTAAAAACTAAATAAATCACTTTTTACTTTTAAAGAAAATTATGGAAGGTATTAAAAATTATATTCTTTCCAAAAGAATATTAACTTCAATAAATATTAACTATAGGAAAGTAGTTGCGAATCATGTCTGTCAGGCAATACCGTCTGCCAGGTTGTACTGTCCACCAGGCAATATTGTTTGCCAAGGATAAGAATCCACCATAATTGTATGTAGGAGGGTATACGTGCATCATTTTTGGGTGAAGTTTGTTGACTTTAACCATAAGGTATGACCTTGTAGGTTCTTGTAACGTTAGTAGTAATACTAGAACATTTGTAATGTTACAAGTAAGGAATGACATCTAACAATGTATCATTGCTACCTAAGTTACAAGAAGTCATGATTCAACATAATCTTTTTGTGATAAATTTTTCATGTATTATATCCTTTTATCCTTTATATCTTGATTGAAATAAAGTCAAGGAATAGTCACACTTATAGAGTCTAATATCATATTTCTTAATATTCTGAGTAGGCTACGATAAACAAATAAGTGTGATATCTCATATCAATTTATTTGAGTATGACCATGCATTTCTAATCTCACTCCATCAAGTGGCCAAGATATTACTCCCATTATGTTAGAAGACAAATCCTATCTTAATCAATCATATCCCACTACATATATTGTGACATACCCAACATCAGTCTTTATAGTACAACATATTATGGTAGACGTTTGACTGTATCAAAATATACGACTCACGATGTTGGGACAATGATGATCTCAAGTCTGAGGATCATATACATAATTATCACTATGAGTAATGTTGTGACTATTACATAAAAATCCAAGAAACATACTCATAATGGGTCAATCCAATATGTTGTTATCTAACACATACTCATGTATTGATTTTGACATCCTTATGTCAATGACAATACTTTGTCATCAATCAACTACACATTAGTCTCAATGCATTATCATTGTCCAAGCCCACAATAATACTTGACTAAGGATCTTTTCAGATTAATCATATTATTCACTAGACTTTATTAGTAATAAGTTTATTTATACACATAGAAAAAGAAACCGGAATAATAATGACAATACCTTATATTAACAATAAGGTAAAATGAGTATGTAATTACAATCAATCTCATAATTGATCTTTGGGCATACTCTAACATAAAGAACATAGAATCACCATTAAAATCCATTTACATGCAACTTCTAACATCTCAATCATAGATAACCTTGGTACAAGGCCTTGTATTCATAACCTATTGTTCATATACCTCTTAATAGTCTTACTTTTAAAAAAAAAAAAAACTCAACATACAAAACTATAATACTTACCGATAGGTAAAACAACCACTAATTAAATCAAGAACCTTAGCTTCCAGCTTAATGATAAAGAGATAACATTTAAATTTAAGAAAAATAATTAAACCTAATTAATAATTCAAATTTGTTATACTCAAGTATCTTTTTTATTATTATTATTTTGGTTTGAAATATTTTCAAATATATGATTTCAAACTTATATGTTTTGATATGAAATTAGTTATCCTGTAACAATATTTTATTTGAAATGTTTAATTTTTTTAATTTAACTCGAACAATTCCACTCGATTTGATTCGACTCGACTCAAATTTCATTTCACTCGACACAATTCGAAATTTTTTAAATTAAATTAGGATGATAAAATAAGACTCGTAAACTAAATTTTTTTCACTCGATTCGATCGAACCTTCACTCTTATTTTTTAGATTATTAGGGAAATAGGTGACTTCTTTGCGAGTAAAAAAAACCCCCCAAAAACTCCTAATTCACTACAGGATTATATTGGAGTTAAACCCATAGCAACATGTTAACGACAGCGTTTGAAGGCAAATTTTAATTAATCTTGATGGTAATTATGCTACTGTCCTGTCTCTGATTGTTTCAGTTTTACACATGCAAATTGCTTGCTTTACTTTCTCATGTGGAGCATGTGGTTGCCGTTAGATTACCAGATATTCCACTGAATGGAATTCCTGGTCTCGAAAATAATGCTAACGACAGAGTGGTGGATTTATTTTGTCAAAGAAATATGAATTCTCACAAAGCTGCTCCTTTCTGTTAATATATACTCTATAATTTTTTACTAGTTGTTGATTAAAAATATCGCTTATTTTCTTTTCTGGGTATATATGTAAGAGCTGATTAATTTTGATTCATCAGAAAGAATGAGACCCATATAAAGAAGGTGATGGGAGAGAATTTTGAGTTGGGCTAAACTCTAAAGTCTCCATCTAACGATATTTTATAAACCAAGGAAATGTTAAATTAGAATAGTTGCTATACAAATAACAATCAATCCTACCAGGTTTCTCTGGCAACAAAAACCAGTCGCCAAGATTCTGACTTATTCAGCTTAAATCTAAGGACATAATAATTGTCTTTTTTTCATCTGCAGTAAAGGGTGTTTTATCAGCCTCTCGTCTTTTAGTACGGGAATCGAAATCAGTCGCGCCTTGCAAAATAGCCTATCCCTCCTGGTGGAATCAGAGCACCACCAACAGCCCAAGGGGGAATGAAATCAATGTCCAATGCAGAAAAATGGTTTGAAGATTATGTATAAACCAGTACCACCATTTGGAGCAACACTAGCAACTGGCATACCTCTTAATTCTTGAGAATTTTAGGACATCATGACCTTCAAATCATCCCTTGCTAAGAAAATGGGTTTATTTGCCTTGGGGTGTTTTTTAAGTGTGGATCTTATCTTTAGGGTTATTGGCTACTGTCCGGTCCTCTACGTTTTTCTCGATTTCGAGCAGTTCGGACACGTTCTGTTCCTTTGCCTTTGTCTGAGCTTGCAACAGCTTGACTTGAACCACGGCCTTTCTCATTGTCTGGACTTTCATTTGCAGTCTGGCTTCGCTGTTCCTACGGGGAGTTAAACCGAGTAGTCAGTTTTGTAAGTGCTGAAGTTGTGAATCGATTCCCTAGATAACAATCACATTACCAAAAGAAGTAAAACATACCTCACCCTTTTCAGCTGACTTCTTGGAATTACTCGAAGCATGGGATTTCTTTGAATCTGTCTCTGCTTCATTCATACGGTTGCCGTTATTTTCTGAATGATCTACTTGTTGGTCCGGAGGTGGATGTTTATTTTCCGAAGATGATTCCTGCTTCCTCCCTTTCTCAAACTCTGCTTGGTCCTGCTGAAACAGATTCTTGATTCAGAGAATTTTGTTTAACACACAGCTAAGCTCAACTTAAATGCCTATAAAGGAAAGGAAAGCCCCAAAGTATGAGGCATAATCTGATGATATCACTAAGTTCACAACTATTAAAAGAAATTTATAACTATGAAGCAGTAGATATATGAAATTCAACCATATAACAGATCACATCCCTCGGAGCCTGTCCAATTTTCTCATCAACTTTCACTATCACAAGTTCTCTTGACGTGAGTGCATCAATAATCTTCATACATCCATAAGCAACAACTTAGGTTTATGCACTGACAGAGTAGTGGCTTATCCCCCATTTGACCATTCATTGGAATTTATGCTCAGATGACTTTAATTAAAACTGAATTTGCTAACTAATACTATTTCCATACTAATAAAGGCAAACACTCAAAAGTTCAATAAATAGGTAGTTATTTGGATTTTGGAGAAAATGGAATACAGTCATCAAAGTAAAACAACAGAACAATTCCATTCGTTTTCTAGTAAACTACAGTACTACATGCAGTCTCAAATGAATGTGAATTTACCTTGCTTCCTGACCCTTTAACAACAGCTCCAGTACCCTTCGGCTTATCCTCTCTGTATAAAGTGTAAAAGCAGCATAAATATAGTTTAAAAAAAGTTAACGAGATGAGGATGTGAATTGTAAAATATATGTCAAACAACTCCAGATGTATTTTACTTTAAAGTTAAACAATCCAATCACTACAAAGATGACTAGTATTTATCACCAAAGAGACAAAAAGAAGAAATGTTTTGCTACATATACCCAAAAAATATGATATTGTGATAGAACCAACTGAAAGCTTACTTTTTTGCATGATGATTTGGTTGACGTTGACTGCATGAATCATTCATGGACGCAGAATTTTTCTCAAGCTGTTGATTAAGCTGCATCTCCAGATCTTCAACCTTCTTTTTCAAATTGATTATATCTGCCTCTGCTAGAGCTATGTCATTGAGATCTGCCTTTGTCTTCATAATAGTCGCAAGTTAAAATTTGATGCAAGTGAAAGATTAGGTGGATTACTTAATTCAGAGTCAGGCCATCGTATACCTTTTCGTCAATCTTAGCTCGGAGAACTGTGGGTTGTTCTTGAGATAAGTTAAGAACGGATTCCAGAGCTGTCCTCTTCTCTCTCTCCCTTTGCAAGTCTTCCTTTAATATTGCTACCTGTTAAGTACAATCAAGAGCAACAATCAAGACTAGGCCATTCACGACCATTAATTTATAAAGCGAATACAAATATTAAACTCCATATATTTCAAAAAATAAACCAAAAGAGCTTCACATTACAAACGTACTTCTTTCTCAAGACATAGTTGACGCCCTTGCAATGTCTTCTTTCGTTTTTCCACACTGGCTTCGAGTTTGGTATTACCTTCAATCTGTATCAGAAAGATGACTTTGTCATGAAAAGTTTCCATAAAAGTAGAGATAATAATAATAATAAGTTTTCGACAGGTAGATAGATAGCAGAACCTCTTCTCTATATCTGTTTTGCAAGTCAGATTTTTCATCCTCAAGTGGCTCAATTTCAAACCTAAAATAAGGCCAAATTGGTAAATACAAGATATTATCAATATAAAAGGTCTTACTCTAATATTTTTGTTATTTCACTTTTAGCCATGTAAATTATGTTATGTGAAGGATAGATTCCATCATCCTAAGCTTGAAAGAAAACTTTAAAAGATGCTTGCAAATTTTAGTTGGTATTGTGTCTTTGTAAGGTATATGAAAAATAACCAGGAAAACAAGTCGTAGCAGGCAAATTTATACAGGGCTTTTACATACAGATCATGGGAACATTGCTTACTCTTCTCCAAATGGATAATCAATGGATTCCATGGAAAGGTTCTTCCTTGCCTGGAGAAGCAAACCCAAGAAATTAATAATTAGAAAATACATGACTATAAACATATTGACCAATTTGAGCAGTTATATGTTTTTTTTTTCTTTTTTTTTTTGTTCATTATAAGTTGATTAATCTAAGGTAACTCACAAATTCTCAAATTCATTCTTGGAAATACTTGTTAGCTAACAAGGCAAGTCAAACGAACCAGGCCAAAGGCATAACACATCATAAATGCAGGAAACAAACACTTACAGAAGAACGTCCCCAAACAGCATTACGCCTAGCTCTGTGTGCAGCAGCTGTGGAATGGTGGCTGCTTGGGATTTGAGTATGATGAGCTGACCTATCCTCCACATTGGTTGGACCATGAACACCTTTTGATAGCTCAGCAGACTTGTTGGTCAATGTTTCTGTACTTTTACTATGATTATCCTTGCTCCTCTCTGAATCATCTTTTTCTGACGATGGGTTGGGAATTGAACTTGAAAGCTTCTTGGTGGCTTTTACATCATGATCAGTTTCAGAGGACTCAGAACTTGAGCTCGAAGAATCAGAATCCTGCAATTTTATACTTAGTGCATTAAATTTTATTACTGATTTATTCAATGACGGGCTAGGATGTTAATTTTATTGGGAAAGCTAAAATTAGACTTGTAACTTAACAATCAATTTAAACATATAAGCAATTTATTCAAAAGAAGCAATATTTCAATGTAACATTCCATTTAAACATATAAACAATCGATTCAAAAGAAGCAATATTCAACCATAACAATCGATTTCAAAGAAGCAATATTTCAAAATAATAATTGATTTAAAACAAACAGTATTTTAACATGACAATTGATTTAAACATAAAAACAATCCATCCAAAAGAAGTAATATTTTTGGGAAATTACAAAAATTTTAAATTTGGAGGGCCATAATATATCTACAAAGCTTAGAGTACATTTTTAGGAAAGGCATGCATTTTTATTCCTTTCCTTAGGTTTATTAATTATGTTTTTATTTTTGTTGATTTGTTTTCCTTAGAATAGGTTTTCTATTTATGTAATAAGACTAGTCCTTATTTAAAAGGATGTATGAAATAATAGAACTTTAAGTAGAATTTCTATAAAAAAACCCAGAAGAGCTTTGGGTCTCTTTTTAACGAGTCCTAAAATTTCAGTCTCCCCTTGATGATCTTAAAGGTTTCAATCTCCTTTCATGAGTAGAGCTATCAATTACATAGATTGTAACAGTTTGGCATCAAAGCCAACGATCCCAGGCAATGGTAGAACAATGACCCGCAAAAGGGCACACTGGAAAACACAAGAAGCTTGAGCATATACAAACAAAAAAAGATCATATATTAGATTCTACATTGCAGCATGTTCATAAAGTATTGCTAATACCAAAACCCAACTGTTTGATCAAATGCGTAAAGGAATCGATGAAATAATTGCTGGTAAACAGGTTAGTAACTCTGGTATCCACGAAGGTGGGTCCTTTAACCAAAAAAACCAAACCACAACAGTTCCTTGTACTTTACCTCAAACCCTCCTAAGCCCATCTCGACAAAAACCATGGTAACCACAACTCACGACCAACTTCACTTCCTTGTCTTATTAATTAACCCTCCTCAATTCATATAAAAAAACCTATTATACCCAATTCAAAGAACCTTTAACTCATATTGGAAAAGTTTAATGGGTCCTAAATTATGCGACATGTGCTATTTTGTTTAATGTTAGATGTTTTTTGCTAATTGTGTGGCTGTAACCAAACATATATATATACTGTAAAGGTTTGTAAAAAGATGATGTAAAAGAAAATTGTCAGCAATTCATTTTCTGAAGTTAGTCTTCTCCACCTTCATCTTTTGATTTCTGTAGCAATTTACAGCTGCAATTTGATGTTCTATTTTTTTCTGAGTTTACCAACGAAAAGCTTTTAGCTGTTCCAAAATCCATATTAAATTTATTGCTTCCATCCTTTTTAAATTTTATGAACTATAATAAAATGTAAATTCCATTTGAAGACAGTAGAGGAACAAACCTTATCAACATCCACGTCATTGGTAACAGATTGACCACTTTCACTGCCTGTTTCACTTGCTGCATCACCATCATCATCATCATCATCGTCGTCGTCACCATCCTCATCCTCATCATCATTGGATACATCAGAGCCTTCTGTTCCATCATCGTCTTCGTCAGATTCATCTTCGTCATAGGACTCACTATCATCTTCAGCGGCCTCCTCACTTTCACTGCCACTCTCTTCTGAATCAGAGTATAAATCAGAGGAAATAGAACCTTCCTGCCAACAAAATTCTGATCTCGTAACTACAATGTAAAAACCAAATCCAAACCAAAGTCATAAAAATTTGGAATATGAACGAGACTCATCTTTTTTATGTTTTTAAGAATATTGGGAAAAAGAAACAATTTTGACTTAGTGATCATGTTTGCTCAAGAAGAACAGATAGAAAATAAAACAGATCAATGGTGTACATACTTGTCTTTATAGCGACTACAGAAAGCCATATTGAAAGTTAAGTGAAAAAGAAGAAATAATTGGAGCTCACCCCAAATATTTGATCATACTCTTCCAATAGTGTTATAACAATGGCTTGAGCATGATTAGCTGCAGCAGCGGCTTGTAGCAATTGCATAGAACCATCACCACCCACATCAAAATCGGTTTCAATCTCACAATCACCAGCTAGAAGGGGTCGAAGAAGTAAGGGTGCCATGCATGCCGCCACGGCTGAAGTGCTCATTAGGTTTTCATTTTTGTGAGAAGCCACAACTTGCATCATCATTAGAATTCTGAAATGAAGGAACAAGACAAGTAAAATACGGATAAAGCAACAACAGGGTAAAGAGTGACAGTGATGAATCAATTACCTCTGTAGCAAGCGACGGTTTGGTTCAGGAAACGTGTCCAATATTGCCAAACGCATAGCACTGACTCTAGAACCACGTTGAGTTCCTAAACATTGTATGATGTCCAATAACAGAATAAAAATAAACAATAAGTATTATCCAACGTATACTTCCCTTTGGAATTAGAGGCATCAAGAATCCAATTACTGTGAATCAGGTTATCAACTGAATTTGTTAAACAAAGAACAGTTGAACAAAAGACTTACGGCATGCTTCTAGTAGCGCATTGCAGCATGATGCAGGAACAGGATATGATGGCAACTCTCTGAGGATATACTGGAAAATGGCATTAAGGAAATTAGAAAACAAAGTAGCAGGAGCAGTATATGTTGCAATTTAAATGAAACAATCTTCTAGAAACCAATATAGCTTACCTTGACACAATCACCAATGACATGTGCATCCTCCTCGGGAGAAAACTCAGTTTTTCCTGCATTAAAAAGCATGGCCTAAAAGAGTTAGAAGGCTGAACAGAGAATAGTTCTGTAGAACTACAAGTAAATATATATTACTTTTTACAAAGCTACCCTTGACAGCATTGTTTACAGCCGAACATTAAATATTGAATGTGTAAATCCAAAGAAATTGTAAGAAAAGAACACAACCTATGGTATCTCATCTGTAACCAATGTTTAAAAAAATGAACATAGAATATAGTCAAGGAGAATGTGTCCGAACAAACCCTGTTCATATTCCTGAATTCGACGCTTAACATCTTCAACATCTGCAGCTTGTCGTAAGATCCCTTCTACTCTGACACCTATTATGTTATTTTAACATGATTATATATGCATAGACAGTTATCCAGTACAGGGAATTAGAAATTTAGAATAATTCTTAATTGAAATTGTAGCAATTAACAGAAAAGAAAAGCTCACCATGCTCTTCAATAAATTTAAGGGCCTTTTCTAAAAATGTTGGAGCTCCGTCAGCATCTTCCAGGGCAAGTAAAACTGGTCTGCCTATGACTGTAGATCTCACAGGCGGTTTATCATTTGCTAACGAAGACACAGAGAAAAGCATCAATATCTCAAATGAGAGGAAATCAAAGCAAAGCAGCCAACCAAGTTAAAAGCTTGACAGGCTTGTGAAAAAACACAACAGAAAGAAAAATGAAAACTAGAAGAAAAGGAGCATATGGTTAAACAAGGATAGAACTAACTGACAGCTAAGGATCAACAGTACTAACATGCTTGAATTCTTCTGATAATTTACATTGTTCGAATGAACTGATAGCTCTCCTCACACTTCAAAGATACAGAAAACTCAAAAAAAGAGGCTGCAGAATACCTGGTTCCTTAGAAGCATCAACTTCCTCTGATTGATCATTCCTGAAAGTGCCATTTTGTCCCATCGCATTAGCAGAACTTGGTGCTTGAGACAAAGCATTCTCAAGTGCAGCTTTCCACTCATACAAATCGTCCAATGTTTCAGCCTGGAACATCAACAAAAGCAATCATCATGTCATCTAATTTCTATCTATTGAATTAAAGAGAGGCTTATGAAATAGCTCCATTGATTTATTGATAAAGGTAAAGATAGATAGATACAGAGAAATTCAAACTACTAATTCACAAATATAAAAATAATAATAATAATTCAAAAATAATTTAAAATTAAGACAACAGTTTTTTTTTTTTTTTTTGAATATTTGAATGTTTAAAATACTAAAACAAAGCTATCATGCTCCTGCAAGACTGATGGTTAATAGAGAAACAATCTTGGATTGATGATGACTAAAAAGCACAAACGGTTGATGAAAAAATAGGGGGATTTTGCGACTGAGAGTGCTATGATAATGGGCTCTTGTTATGAGTTACGTCAACAAGATCGAAAATATTGTGATTTTGGAGACTGCAGATTGTGGTGTAGTGTTGTGAGTTATGGAGCTGCAGTTGGTTAATCCAATACATGGTTTGACATCCATTAAAAAATGTCCCTCGACCGGCTGCCAAGAAAGTCGGGCACAAACCAGGCCTCTTGGAACTGGTATATAGGAGCCGATTTGTTGGCTTTGGTGAATAAGTATTGGCATTGTTTCAGCTGAAAAAGTAATTTATTGGTGTCATATGAAGATCCAAGAATATGCTCCTTTGAGCAAAGGAGTAAGAAAACGTGTTTGGGCCAAGATCACGAACTAAATTGTTAGACAGAGTACTCGTATAAAATTGCAGTAATGCGAGGCTTATGAAATAGCTCCATTGATTTATTCATAAAAGTCTCTATTAATAGAGAAAAATAAATTGATATTTAGAAATTCAAACTAGTAATTAAAAATATGGTAAAATAATATTTAAAAAAAACAATTTAAAAGATAATAACAATTTATTTGAATGTACCAAATTCTAAAGCCAAGCTATTAATTTCCGAACATCTTACTGTTTCTTTAAAACCAATGATCTTGTTAAAGCAGTTCGTAATAATGGGTTCACAGGAGAAAAGAATGCTATCTGTAGGGTATTAAGTGACAGAGTTAAATAAAACTTGTTGCGAAATGACTATTCATGCATTGACGAACCCAAATTGCTAAACTACGAGCTCACCATATTTGCAATCTCACCCAGACTACGAGCTCACCAAACCGATGACGACATCAAAAGTGCGAGCTCTGTCAGGCGAACTCATACCTGCAAGCACTTTAGTCTGCAAGTTGCCAACTTGCATTGAAACAGAAATGATTTTTTATTAGACGTTTTGGCAGCTGATTAGATTGAAATCAGCCGATGAGGAAGAAAGTTATATGAATCTAGCTGCAAGATTAAGCTAAGTTGTAATTATTTTACTATTATTTTTAGCCTATTTAAGCTCACTTGTTCTTGTAAATAGAGCATCAATGAACAGCTGATTACAAGTTGATCTTTTTTGCCTCTGTTTCAACCTTTTATTCATCAAATTTCTAACAATTGGTATCTAGAGTCACTTATCTTTGAGGGCCTGATTTCATAAAATTATCTTCAAAAAACTTTACACCACCACCACCCCTGTTTTCATAGGAGAAAACTACTATATTTGAGTAGTAAAAATGAAAATCTATCTTCAAGCTATTGATCTTTGGGACGTTGTAAATGTTGAAATAGAACCACCAGTATTGAGACCAAATCCTACATTGGCTCAGATGAAACAACACAGTGAGGAATCTGCCAAAAAGCACAAGGCGATATTTTGCCTACAAAACGGTGTTTCAGACGTGATCTTTATAAAAATTATGGCCTGTGATACTCCCAAATAAGCTTGGGATAAGCTTAAAGAGGAGTTCCAAGGTTCATAGAAGACAAGGCAACAACAGATGATAAATCTCAAACGAGATTTTGAAAACTTAAAGATGAAGGAAGCAAAGACTGTGAAGCAATATTCCGATCGAATCATGATAGTGGTGAACCAGATAAGATTGCTAGGTGACCAGTTCGCGGATAATCAAGTAGTTGAGAAGGTGATTACCACAATTCCTGAGAGATACGAATCAAAGATATCCTCACTAGAAGACTCAAAGGATTTATCAACCATCTCACTCTCAGAACTAATCAATGCTTTGTATGCTCTAGAACAAAAAAGGGCAAGCAGAGAAGAAGGGCACGCCGAAGGAGCTTTTCAAGCCAAAAACAAATATGTTGTGAGCTCCTCAAGTCAGAAAGGAAAAAAAGAGCTGGTCAGATAAGAAGGAGAAGTAAAAAAAAAATATCCACCGTGTTCACACTGCAAGAAGTTGGGTCATCTTGAGAAATTTTGTTGGTTCAGGCTTAATGCCCAATGCAAAAACTGCAAGCAATTTGGCCATGAAGAAAAGGTATGCAAGAATAAAGGGCACGCATAACAACAAAACACTCAGGCACAGACTGCAAAAGCAAGCCAAGAAGAACTGATGTTCACAGCCTCATGCGAAGCACAACTTGTAGAATCCTGTGAACCCCCTTGTGAAGACCAATTCGCGATACCATGTGAACCCTCAAAAAAAGTAATAAAAAACTAGTTGGTTGACAGTGGTTGCACAAGTCATATGACTGTAGATGTGAGCATCTTCAATAGCATTGACAAAAGGTTCAACTTCAAGGTGAAAGTTGGAAATGACCAGTAAATTGAAGCAGTAGGAAAAGAAGATGTTTTAATTAAAACTCAATCAGGTACTAAACTTGTCACAAATGTTCTTTTAGTTCCTGACATAGATCAAAATCTGCTGAGTGTAGATCAATTGCTTGAGAAAAAATATTCAGTGGTATTCAAAGACAACAAATGTCTAATCTTTTATCCAAGTGGATGCGAGCTCATTTCAACAAAAATGGCTGATAAAAGCTTTGCTATCAACTAGAACTTAGCAACTTCAATAGCATATAACAGCTCGCTGGATGAAACCAAGTTATGACATAGAAAAATGAGACATGTTGACTACAAATCCTTAAGTCAAATGTCCAAGAAAAACATAGTTGAAAATTTATCAAATATGGCTGATCATGAGGATGTATGCGAGGTGTGCCAGCTTTGGAAACAGGCGAGGTCTCCATTTCTTGTGAACACAGCATGGCGAGCCACTAAAAAATTGTACTTAGTACATACTGACGTTTGCGGACCCATGAAAACAAGTTCGCTATATGAAAGTAGTTGGTTGAAATCTTCTTCAAATTTAAAGTCATGGTTGAGAATCAAAGTGACTGCAAGCTCAAAATGGTAAGATCAGACAATAAGGCAGAATACACCTCAAAGAAGTTTGAAGAATTCTGCGAAGAGTCTGGTGTTTATCACCAATTAAGCAATGTGTACACTTCACAACAGAATGAAGTAAGTGAAAGAAAAAATATAATTGTAATGAACATGGCTAGCTGCTTGTTGTTTAAAAGTAAACTTCCAAATGAATTTTGGGCAAAGGCAATAAACATTGCTATTTACTTGCTAAACAGACTACCTACTAAAGCTGTTGAAAGGAATACATCATTTGATGCCTGGTATGGTTTTAAACCTTTTGTTTCACTCTTACGAGTATTTGGTTTCACTTGTTTTGTTCATATTCCAGAAGAGAAAATAAGCAAGCTGGACAGCAAATTGCATCAGAGATATTTGTTGGATATTCCAGTGTTAAAAAAGGATATAGAATCTATAATCCTTTCACCAAGAAGGTGATAATAAGCAGAGATGTAAAGTTTGATGAAAGAAAAATCTGGAATTGGACTACAACATAGGAGGAGATATGTGAAAAGGAGGATCCAAAACTTGATCTGCAAGCCATTTGGGACCAAACTGAAAATGATGCAGTCGATGAACAATCGATAAGAGGAACCAGGTCCATCACTGAAATCTATCAACAGTGTAATCTGGCAAAGCTAGAACCAGTCACTTTTGAAGAAGCCGCTCAAGAAGCTGAATGACGAACAACTATAAAATATGAAATCACCATGATCAACAAAAATGAAACATGGGAATTTGTGGATAGAGCAGTCCGCAAGAAAGTGATTGGAGTTAAATGGGTGTTCAGAATCAAGATGAATCCTAATGGATCAATCAACAAATATAAAGCAAGGTTGGTTGCGAAGGGGTTTAGCCAGCAATATGGAGTGGACTTCACTGAAACATTTTCCCCTGTTGCCAGGTTAGACACCATAAGGCTGTTAATAACTCTTGTAGCTCAAAAGGGTTGGAGAATACATCAATTGGATGTAAAGTCAACCTTCCTAAATGGCTTTTTGAAGGAAGAAATTTATGTTGAGCAACCTCAATGATTCGCAATACCTGAGTGCGAGGATAAGGTGTACAAACTGTACAAAGCACTCTATGATTTGGAACAAGCACCAAGAGCGTGGTATGAAAGAATTGACAGTCATCTGATAGAGATGGATTTTGAAAGAAGCATCAGCGAGCCCACTTTATATGTCAAGAAAACTAGGAATGAAGTACTCCTTATTATTTCATTACATGTTGATGATTTACTTGTGATTGGTAGCAACAGTGAATTAGTGATTGTATTCAAGGACCAGATGCAAGAGAAATTTGAAATGTCAGAGTTAGGTGAAATGACATACTTCCTCGGTCTGGAGGTAAATCAAGCTCGTGATGAAATTTTCATAAATTAGAAAGGGCTTGCAATAAAAATCCTATGAAGATATAGCATGAAGAATTGTAAACTTGCAAGCACCCTTATCGCTCAAGGTGAGAAGGTCACCAGCAATGAAGATGTTGAGAAGGTTGATGAAACAAGCTACAGAAGCTTGGTGGGATGTATGTTTTACTTGACAACATCCAGACCTGGCATAATATTCGATGTAAGTCTGCTGTTTAGATACATGCATTGCTACAATGTGAACCACTACAAGGCAGCAAAAAGAGTTTTGCGATACATAAAAGGAACTCTAAGCCATGGAGTGAAGTTTGTGAATACTGAAAAGGTCAAGCTAGTTGGGTATACAGATAGTGATTGGGCTGAATCTACTGAAGACATGAAGAGTACCTCCGGTTATTTCTTTACTCTAGGATCAAGTGTGTTCTGTTGGAGCTTGAAGAAGCAAGAAACAGTGACACATTCAACTGCTGAAGCTGAGTATGTTACAGATGCAGCTGCAGCAGCTATGAATCAAGCCATCTGGTTAAGGAAACTGTTGAATGATTTGCATTTGAAATAGGAAGCAACAGAGATTAAATGTGGTAATCAATCTGTTATTGCAATTTCAAAAAATCCAATGTTTCATGGACGAACAAAACACTTCAACATCAAATATCACTTTGTAAGAGAAGTGGAACAAACCAAGGAAATAACCTTTGTACATTGCAGTTTGCAATATCAATTGGCTGACACTCTAACAAAACCTCTTGGAAAGTAGGTTTGAAAAGCTATGTTATGATATTAGGGTTCACAAAATGGAGGTCAAGGAGGAGTGTTGCGAAATGACCATCTATGCATTGACGAACCCCGATTGCAAAACTACGAGCTCACCAAACCTATGACGAAATCAAAGGTGCGAGTTTTGTCAGACGAGCCCATACCTGCGAGCTCCTTAATTTGCAAGTTGCCAACTTGCCAACTTGCACTGAAACAATAATGATTTTTTATTAGATGTTTTGGCAACTGATTAGACTAAAATTAGCCAATGAGGAAGAAAATTATATGAATCTAGCTACAAGATTAAGTCAAGTTGTAATTATTTTATTATTATTTTTAGCTTATTTAAGGTCACTTGTTCTTGTAAACAGAGCATCAGTTTTTATCAATGAAACAGCTGATTACAAGCTGATCTTTCTCCAATTTTTATATTTTTTGCCTCTATTTCAACCTTTCCTTCATCAAATTTCCAACAAAACTTCTATAAAGATAAAAATTTCATGTTCATGGCATTTTGATCACATTCAAGCGTTGGTCACTCAGGACAAGGTCTTCTGCTTTCATAGAGCTCAGTGTTGGTCAGATTCATTTGGCCATTTTTACATGCAAGAATGTCCTTTTACTGTTTTGGCAGAATCATGATATGTGCTGTTCAAGCAGAAAGCTCACAACTATTTATCAAGCTAAGGAAATGTAAAACTAAAGGCCCATGGCTCTGAAGAACCACTCAAATAAACAGTCGAGTTAAAATAGTTAAAAAAGAATCAAAGAGAAATTATAGATGAAGAAGGGGAGGAAGAACCTTGAGTGTGAAGGTTCGTCCATCGCGGCCATCTTGAAACTGTACTGTTATAAGTTTTTTATCAGCTTTGACAATCACACTAGAAATGTTGAAAGGCACCACAAGTTAGTAATTCCAACTTTAAAGATATTTGCAACTTGAAGAAGAGACCAAGAATTGGTAATCTTTCAGATATGCAAGCCAACCTGCCTGAATTGTTGAGATCAATACCGCCAAGAGTTAAGTTCACTTCATTCCCCTTCTGAGAAACGGCATTCTGAGAAGAAAAACAAAAGTAGATTAATCTTCTAAAATCTTATATATACAAAATGCAGCGAGAGAGAGAGAGAGAGAGAGAGAAACTGAGTAGTGCGTGGGAATGTGGAGACAAGAAAACAGGATGCCATCAGGATAATAATATCTAACCATTAAATATCAACACATCTAAACTTTATTTCCTTTTTTGACTCAGAGACTGCATACTGAAGTTCTTCTCCAAAACGAAGCCTAAGTCCTTTCCTCAACCAAAGCATCATTTCTTTGTATTATTTTTCAAGGTGAAGCACTCGAATGTCACACATTGCAGAATAGTGAATCTAAATAAAGTCTAACCCAATTATAAATTAGGGCCAACCTTATGCATTTCCATCTTTCATTTTTAGGCTCAATAATCAATATGATGGTGAACCAAAGAAGAATTGGCAAGTGAAATGATATATTAACTAAAGTACCATAACTATCAAATAAGCAGTGTTTAATAACAATCAATTTTCTAGTACACTAAAAATGTACGTTTGTAAAATTACCAATAGGTTCCACTAACTTAGCACTCAATCCTACTTGTTAAGTTTATAACTAAATTCCATTGATTTATGTGGGGTAAAAATTACCAATAAAGTTTAACTTCGAATTATTAGTTTCGAGTACTACAATCTATAATTCATATGTGAGTTTTCTCTCAAATTTATTATGATTAGTTAATTAATTACTTCGAATTGAGATATTTATTGAGATAATTGTTTAATTTAATATTTGTAATTATTGATTCTGATTAAAACAGTTAATATAATCATAACTGTTCAAAAAAATCTCCTTCACAATTTGATAGGTAAACTTTATTAATTTAAAGCCGCAATAATGATTTAATTTTGAGATCATATATCCCAATTTCTTTATGTTTAATCTAGCTTAAGAGTTTCCAGAGCTTATTTAGTCTGTCCTAAAACAAACTAAAAACTGCAAAATCACCGACAAAACGCGCAGCGTGAAATAAACATGAGAGTTTCATATTCTAGCCACTAATAATTATTCATAGAAGACGACATGAAACTAAAAACCAGATGTTCTAATTAACAGAGTAGTGCAAATAAAAGATAATCATAGCAAATTAATATCATCTCGATGATCTTAAAACCTAGTAGAGTAAAAAAAACAGCAGATTGCTTTATCTTTTATTGTATCCTTAGGATAATTCAATTGCTGTGCCAAGAAAAGAGCAACAAATGATGTAAAAAAATGGATAAGCAAGCACAAACATCCATGTAGAGAGTTGAGACCGATAGTCTGCAAGAGTAAAAGAACTTACAGGGTCGCTTCTAAAGAAAACCAATGAAGTATGAGTCAAAATAAACCATCTTTTCTTCCATGACGTCCACCCAATTCCTTTAATCAAATAAAAATAGGAAAACGAAGGAAATAATAATTCATAAGAATCCAAGCAATTGGTCCTGGAACATTGATTTCAACATAATGCGTATTTTCTAGTAAAAGTAGAAATTGCTTCACAAAACTGTAAGATGAATGGCAAACGATGAAGAACTGAATTTAATTGCAAAAGCAAATTTAACAAACCTTTGGATGATAAAAAAAGTGGCCCACTCTTTAAAACCTGCGAGAAAGTTTAAAAACCTTAAAATGCACAAACTTTAATAGTTTTGAAAACTATATGCTTAAGAAACAGGGAATGCAGGCCAGGAAGGTAAAATCCAGCAAACACTTAAAACAAAGGAGACAATTCATTCTCTAGCATCAAAATTCCTGATGGCCGCTTAAAAGTCTAGGATTAAACTTAGTGGTTATTAAAAGCTAAAATATACTGCGCAACAAAAAAAAATAGTTGCAATCTACTTGATAATAAACAGAGAATTGCTTATATACAGGCAATCCTTCCATGAAATGGTTCAAAGCGTTTAGTTGACATCTCCGGATGCCCAAGCACATAAGATGTTGACGAGTGATGAACAAAGATAATTGTCGACATGATCTTAGTAATGGCAAAGGTTACCGCATGGTAATTTAGGGGACGAATGCTCACCTACAACTCTCAATCAAGAATTCTAAATTCAGAACATTAATTGAACAGTTCATAGAGGAGAGAGAGTGGTTTACTGTATTTCCAGCCCGAGAGTTCTGATGCTCCAGTGAGCCTGGTTTGCCGGCTTGACCTGAGCCCGAAGCAGCAGCTGCTGCAACATCTCCCTTAAGAAAAAAAAAAAACCAAAATTGATTTCAACCCATAATCAAACTTCAAAATTAGACTTTCGGTTTTGTTTTCTCCTGAAGGTTGAAAAACTTTCCTAAAAGAAAGCAAGATTGATTTACACCTGATGTCCTTGAGACGGCTCTCGATCTTCTCTTTTGGAAGCCATCCTCTGCAAACAACATGACACCCAAACAATCAAAAACAAAACAAGGTAGTCCATTTCTTCATAAAAACTATAATGTAAACCAGAAAAGAAAAGAAGGAAAGAAAAAGATGCCTGTTGCAATAGAGAAGGGTCTTCCTTTTTGTTAGCCATTTTCTAAACAATAAAAAAAAAAGGAACTAACGAAAAATCTCCGCTAAATCTACAGAACACCAAAATCTTCGAAAAACGAAACGAAAATTAACAGAAGGGGAAAAAAAAGAAGAAAAAGAAGAGAGAGTGATTGATCAAAACCAGTTGCGCTGGAGACGGCTCTTCCTTTCTGCTAGCTATTTTCTGAACAGGAAAATTAAAAATAAATTAACATAAAATATACGTTAAATCACAATGTATTTCTTCCCTGTTTCTGAACACAAAAATCTTCTAAAAACGAATAGAAAATTAACAGAATGGAAAGAGAGATTGCTCAAAACCAGTTGCGCTGCAGACGAGTCTTCCTTTCTGCTAGCCATTTTCTGAACATGAAAATTAAAAATAAATTAACGTAAAATATAAGTTAAATCACAGTGTATATTTTTCCATGTTTCTGGACACCAGAATTAAAAAAAAAAAAAAACGAATAGAAAATTAACCGAATGCAAAAGAAAAAAAAAAAAAGAGAGAGCACAATCAGTTGGGATTGAGACGGCTCTTCCCGTTTGCTATGTAATTTCTAATGACGTTAAAAACAAAAAGTAAAATCTCCATTACAAACACAAAATATATTTCTTTCTCTTCAACACAAGTAACAGCAAAAAATAAATAGGTTGATGAAAACCTGCTGTAGCAGAGATGGTTCATCCCTTTTGGTAGCCATGATACTCTGATAACTCAGAATAAGAAAATCACATACCAAACAATTCACAAAAGGAAATGATCAGCAGCCTCTGCATCAATTTCATTTATGCTCTTCGTTCACAATATTTTTAAACAAACAAATACAATTTCAAAACTCGAAACTCAAAAAAGAAAAACATTTTGAATTAGGAACGTACTTTGTGGAAAAAGAGGAAAAAAGAAAATGTAAAAGAAAATTAAAAGGAGATAAGGAGAAGGCAAAGGTGAGAACAGAGAGACATTTTTTTCTTTGTTTGTTTGAGAGTGCGTTGGCTCAGAATTCTTTGCTAGGCGGAAACCCCGTTCGGTCAACCAAAGGGATAGCCTAAAAGCAGTGAGGCATTCCCTCCATAACGGAAATGGGACGGGGAATTGCGTTGCTGTTGTACACGTCAACCCCTATTTTTATTTTTTATCTTTTTTTTTTTTTCCCTTACGAAAATATTCGTCTTTTGGAGGGAAATGGCTTTTCCAGTAAATTTGCCTGTTTACAACGGTCCTTTTGTCCCTCGAGAATTGACGTATTGGGCCCACCGGCACACGATTGCTCAGTCTGTTGTGGGCTCCATTGGGTTAAAACTCAAAGGTCAAAATTTTCTATTAGGCCTTATACTTTGTATAAGTTATGGATTTATCACTTGCACTTTAATTTAATCAATTTTAGTCCATACGCTTTCCAATTTGATCAATTTTATTTCTTATACTTTTAGATTTTTGAAATATTAGTCCTGACCAAACGATAACAATTAAATATGTCTGTTAAATTCTATTATTAGTTATGTATTATGCATAAAATTAGATAGTTACTTCATGTTCTCCACTTGGATCATTTTTAGTCGTTATATTTTTTTTTAATTTCGAAATTTCAATTTTAGTATAAATGATAGTAGTTAAATCTATTAACTATTTTTTTAGTAATATGTGTAGATAGTAAACTAACATGATATTACACATGCGATAATATGTTTGACACATCAAATTTTGAAAATAACAAAACTTAACTTAATGAATTTAATAACTATCATTTGGCCATGACTAAAATTTTAAGATTCTAAAAGTAAAGGGAATGAAAATGATCAAATTAAAATATAAGTACTAAATCTACAATTTACGCAAAGTATAAAACCTAATAGTGTAATTTGACCAAACTTAAAGCACAAAATATAGGATATAAACACCAAACAAATATCACTTTAAGTTGAGTAAGATGTTTAGTAAAATTTATGACCTTCCAAATTAAAAGCAACCAACTAAAAGAAAGCTTCCTTCGAATATGGAAACTTGATTATAAGTTAACAAAGCTTCTTATAAGTAAAATTTTGTTAAGGAAACCCGTATAAACAACGAACAAGAAAAGTAGAGAAGAAATTGAAAAGATCAAATACAAATATTTTACTTGGAAAACCATCAAAGAGGAAACAACCACGGACAAAGGAGGCTTCGACTTTTCACTAAATGAGTAAACAAATGAGAGTACATTATGGAAAAAAAAACCTAAATGTACTAAATATAGATTGCCCAAAACCCTAAATACAAAGCTCAAAATCTCAAAAAAAAAATCAATAAACAAAAACCTTAAATCTCATAGAGCATTCACAAAGAGGGTATAAAATACTCTCCATAATTACCACGAAACTCTTACCAAAACTCGTATGCGGCTATATCTTGTTGCCCCTAAAGAAAAACTTTTTTTTCTTATTGGCATATCAAAACAAGGATATAAGGCCCCTTTCAATAGACTAAGATTAGAGTTCTAATCATACTAAAATATCCATGGAATAATCAGAGTTTAACTAGGAGAAGATAGAAAAGTTTAATTGGGAGAAGAATACAATGCGCACCCTACAAATCTCCAATTGACTCGTATTTATCACGCCTCCTTTTTCATTTCTCATCACAGGCCCAACTCGAATTTTGGAGAAAGTCAACCAAGTCTAAACCATGCTTGAACTTGGAAACTGATGCATTCATAAACTAACTAAAAATCTGACTAAGGCAAGCGCACATATCAATTAGTAGTATAGTCATGGTGAGCAAAAATATCGTTCCCACGAGGACTAAAATTACTAGTAATTACCATCTTTCTATTATTTGACCGATTAATTGGAGTGATTAATTAAAAACTAAAATTATCTAAATCAATTATTAAAGAACGCGTGAAAGAACAAACCAAGAAAGCAAATGATTAACAACCAAGAAGCGAAACAATACCTAGGAAAAAATCCACCTAGATTTCATCTGTCTTTATCAATCTGAATTAAACAATTTTTTCACTTAGTATCTTGATCCATAGAAATCCCTAAATTATGTTTATATCTCTTTCGAGAGTAAGAGCAACAGACTCTAAGTTGATTAATTAAAATTTCTTTCTAATTAAAACCACTATTATTGCATTAACTCGATCTATGGATCCCATATTAAATTTGACTCTAATTTAGTATATTTATGTCTTCTTATTTCTAGAATTATATGCAACTCCACTAAATTATGCTAGATCTACTCTTAAAGAGGGTATATTCCTCCTCTGATTTAAGCACATCAAACATGAATTAATATTCTAGAAATATTAAACCAAGGATTAAGCACACATAACTTTTTTTTGGTGAAAAAAGAAAATGAATTACATCAAATAAAAAAACCTTAAAGATATCAGTCCTTTTGTCGACTTGTAGGATCTCTAGAATTTCCTTAGGAGGTTCGTCGAAGATTTGTAAACTGGACTTCCAAGACAAACTGAGTTTAGCGAGTTTATCAGCGGCTAAGTTATGATCTCTCGAAATGTGGATAAGCTTCCAATATCCTTCTTCTTTCATCAAGCGTTGAGTTCTTCTGAACACAATAATTCTTAGATTCTCCATACTAGGATCGGATAGGGCCTGAATTGCTTCGAGGTTTTCAGACAAAATAAAGGCACGTCTGTATCCTTTCTCTAATAAAAGGAGAATTCCATCAAGGATTCCCCATACTTCTACCTCAAAAGGAGAGTTGTTTCCCAAATAGTGGTTAAACCCCAAGATCTAGTTTCCATCTTGATCTCATAACAATATCTAAGTATTTATTGCGTAAAATAGAAATCAAAAGACATAATTCATCATAGGGTTTATCTCCTATAGGTATTAGAAAGTTAGTTCATAATCGCCATAAAAACATCCCAAAGACAGTAAAACCAACAAAAACAAAGAAACTCACAATAAACTTCAAAGAAATCAAAAAGTGATTTTCAATCTTGATGGATATTTGTTTCAGAATCCGCTTTAAAGGTGTTTTTCAAGTTGTTTTCTTCAATATTTTATGATAGCTCACTCCTCTGTTCTTATATTTTCATATATAGGTATTTGAATGCCCAAAAAACTTAAAAATTATGTTTTTCTGCATGTTTTTAGTGTAATTCGTGATTTCCACACAGTCTGGCACATGGCCGTGTGGCTCACACGATCGTATCTCTAGCCCGTGTGGGTCTTAAAACTTGCTCCGATTTTCTAATTTTCGCTCATTTTTTTGGCTCCTTTTGCTTCCAAATGCTCTATTAAGTATAGAAACATTTATTTAAAGGATTAGGAGCATAAAATTCACCATTTTACATTGAACAGTCATCGAAAAACGCATTAAGAACCGGATCAAAACATGTTACTTTTAACACTTATTAAATATCCCAACACTTAAGTGTTTACTTGTCCTCAAGCAAAAATCCTCAACCCATAATCAAGTTAATTTTCTCAATTTTTCATTTTTATCAGTAATGTTTCAAGATAATTCGCAAACAATTATGCATTAGAAATTCAACCAAAAGAACACTAAAGATTCAAGCAGTCCAAGTCGAAATTTTTAAAGCACAAAAACATAGGTGTCTCCCATTATCTAAATAATTACCTTAAATTCAAAATCAATAATAATTGACATCTTCACTAAAAATTCACTCAAAGCACTCAAAGTGTTTAAGGTTCAAGTAATATGCACACAACAGTAAAGAGAAAAATGCTATTACCATATGCTTGCTTAAAAATAAAAATTCCACCACTATAGAATGAGATGGCACACCAATCAAGGTTGTAAGGGGATTAGGTTAAGGGTATGAAAATGTCAGAAAAGTTGGTTATAATTGAGATTGAGTTAATAAGTTACCAAGCTAGAAAAACAATCAGTTGCTGAATTAAAAAAATACATCAACAAGAATAATCACAAATGGAATTGAACTTTTTAACAGAATATGAAAATAATTATTCAAGCTCAAACAATTTTTAAATTTTTTTTCTTTGATTTTTTTCTTTTTTAGAACAAAATACAATTAAACAATTCAAATAATGAAACATAGTTAGGCAACTAACCAAATAAAATCTCGACAAAAAGAGAGTCTATAAAAAATATAATTTTACAACATAGATATGGGTCACGGGTTAATAAAAATGGGTTAAAAAAATGTTAGGATCAATGGGGTTTACTAGGGGTTAATTCAATAGGTAAGCTTTTTACAGGTTAAGTGGGTTAAATCTTAAGTGTCTCTATCATCTCAGTTTATCAAATCAATAATGTAATCTTGACATGCATAATCGAAGCAAGTTCTAAAGTAACAAATCAAGTTGACATACTCACAACCAAAAATAAAATGAGCACGAAATAAAATATATGCTCTATAGGCTCAAAAGTTCACAAAAAAATTATGGTTTTGATGTCAAACTTGAAATTTTAAAATTTCAAGATAATTCTTGAATTTAGGGAGACAACCTAAAATTAAAATTTCTAAAAAAATGTATCCTGCTTGACTCTTTCGTGTCTTAAAGTCTAAATAAACCAATGCACAATATCCACAAATAAATCCCAAAACAAAATCAATAAAAACTCCAAATTAAAAGAAATTCCTTCATTGTTAGGTACGAGAAATTTACTTAAACACAAACAATAATTCATGGTCTATATTGCATAAACATATAAAATCCTTCTCACACTTAATATGTACATGGCCCTCAATGTACAAACAATTATAAGCACAGAATAAGCACAACACCATAAGGGAAATGCAGAATTGAAACTGTCCTGAATTTAGATAAATTCACCGGAATATTGAAAATTGGACTTGTGGGCGATTCTAAATGAAGTACATTTTTTCAAGCAAACTAATAAGAAATAGATAAAAATAAATAAGAAGATAAAGAGATAACAAAATAGAAAAACAACTGACAAAACAATAAAAGTACAATGCATAATAAAATAAAATAAAAGTAAAAACAAAAACAAATAGAATATAAAACTAAATGAAATCACTTTGGTTGGGTAGGGAGGAAACAAAAGAAGAAAGAAAAAATAATAAAAAAATAAAACTAGCTTCACATGGCTTGGCACATGACCATGTAAGCCATACATCCTTGTGAACTATTGTAGCTTGTGTGTGATTCAAAAATTTGAAAAAATTAAGCGCAAATTCCACACGGCCTAGGATATGCCCGTGTGTATGCCAGGTCATGTGCGATGCCCCGTCGCTTCTCCCACGCCCGTGTGACGGGCCGTATGTGTAATAGTTTGATTTTTAGTGGTGTCAGAAACAGTGGTTTTGGGACCACAACTCCGATGACTCGAGTCATAAATATAAGTTAGTTGATATTTGTGATGTCATGAGTGTCGTATTAAATTTTGGTTACGAAATTTTATCGTTTCGATAGTTAATTGAGTAAAAAAGATTAAATCGTAAAAGGAGCAAAAGTAGAATTTATTTAATTAGAGGGATCGAATAAGAAAATTATCCAAAAGTAGTAAAGTGAGTGGAATGTTATGACATTTAAGTGAAATTAGGTGAGATTAATTAAGGTTAAATTAGATTAATTAAGTTAATTATGAAAGTATAAATATTTACAAAATTGTTATTGTGTATAAATATGAAATTAAATAAGAAAAATAACATTTTCCATCTAATGTCTTCATCTTCTTCACGGAAATACCTAAGGAAATTAAGATTTCCATTGTTGAACTTGTGAGCTTGATTTAGATTTCGATCGTGCCAGAGGTCGAGGAAAAGGGAAATTAGAAAATAGTCCCTAAAGCCTATTCATAACTGCAATTTAGTCCGGTAAGTTCGTAATGTAAATTTTGTATTTAAATATTAGGGATAAATTTCAAAATTATACATGAATTTTGATTTAATGTGCAATTGTATAAATGAATTTTAATTTGGTGCAATTATACACGTGAAACTCTGATTGTGGTTCAAATGTATACTTGAAACTTTGATTTTGATTTAATCATACACATTTAAAGAAATAAATGCATCAATTTATTTTATATTGGATAAAATAATCATTTATGTATGCAATATATCAACATAAAATGATGTTATATCAATAATTGTGTTAATAATTTACAAGAATTGGATAAAATCAAAATTTCATGTATACAATTGCACAAAATCAAAGTTCATGTATACAATTGCACATTAAACATAGTTCATGTATAGTTTTAGTATTTATCCCTAAATATTACTTGTACCTATTTTATATTTGTTGCAAACAAATGATTGTACTTGAAATCTAGGAGAATGACAAGGAAAGGATCGACAGAAATATCTGGCTTTAAGCCAATGATTTGAAGCTGACGTGATGACTGAGGTACCGAATATGTTGTGAGTCATCGATAGCTCGTGTGAGCAGCATCATGAGTCGGGAAAATGAGAAATGAATCCAAGAATGGATTATAGGCCCTACGATGGCTAGGATTTATGCATAAGTGCATATTCTCGATAACTCGTGTGAGCAGCATCGTTAGGGAACATTTATATGCACAGATACCATATGGATGGCTGAGGTACCGCATATGTTGCGAGTCCTCGATAGCTCGTGTGATCAGCATCGTGTACTAGTAACAGAGATGATACAGACAATAAGTTGAAATGCTAGTTATGGCTTGTAGAAGCAAAGTCTTATTCTGGATCGGTTGAGTTATAAGCTATTCAATGCATATGATTGGTAACTCGTTTAAAACTCTTCGAACTTACTAAGCTATGAAAGCTTACCTATGAAATTGTTGTTGTTTTATAGATTCTATTTTGCTGCTTGAAGAGCGAATCATCTCGAAGAAATCACACTATGTCGAGAGCTTGTTCGGTAATATTTACATCACTTGGTTATATGGCAAATACTAGGATGGTGTTATTTTTGTAATGCTTGATTTTGGATTGATTGGTTAATTTTTGAAATCCTAGTTGAATGTTGAACTTAAGCTTGTATGTTTGTTTAATGTTATAAGTAGGCAAATATGCATTGAAATGTAATGACATGTGAATTCCTGAATACTTTAGATGTTTCTATTGTATTTTGTGATTATGTGATAAGGAATGTTTGGTAAACTTGGAAATTTATGTGTATATTTGAATTCTACACACTTGTTTTGGTAAAACTCTAGCATATATTGGTAGAAGTACAAGGCATTTGAATTTTGGTTATTGACTTGCATTGTATCGGTAGAAAAATTTGAGGTTTCGATAGTTCTATTCATAGTAGTATTGGAAGTCCAAATACTTGTATCAGTGGCCGTGTGTTTCACACGACCGTGTCTCTAGACCGTGTAACTCATTGTGTTGAAATAAAATTTAAAAAAATACACTCCAATATGCACATGGTCATATGCCTAGGCCATGTGGACTCTAAAGTTTTTTAATTTTTTACAATTTTTTTTATTGTGATGGCTTAATGAGCGTTATTGTGACACTTTAAGTGCAGTTAAATACGAATTTGATAAGCATGCAATGCGTATAAGTTTTTGATATAAATCGATGAGTATGAACAAAGATGATGTGCATTAAATCAGTAATTAAAATTGTGTAAATGTGGATATTTTGGCCTTGTGACCTTATGAGATCGTTGGATATAATTGACATGTCATGGGATTGTGACTACTCACCTATATGTATATGTGATTTGGGCATTGAAGCCTAGGGACATGTTTAGAGAGATAATAGAATGCGAGCTAAGCTCCATTCAGTGGGATATGTGTTTGGAGAGTGTTAGCTATATGCTTCACTTATGAGACATTTTCGACTCTATGAGTCATATTTGGTGTGTTTGGAGATCCGTGTATTCGATGTGTGGTGATAGAGTCCACTTTATGTTTCATAACCTCAAAAGCCAAATTATCAATAAATGTGACTATAGATTAATATGATTTATGCCCATATGTGTTAATGTGATATGTGCTTGTATGTAAATGTGACTATTGATTAATGTGATATATGCGTATATGAGTTAATGTGATATACGCTTATATGTGTTAACATGATATACGCTTATATGTGTTAACGTGATATACGCTTATATGTGTTAACATGATATAAACTTATATGTGTTAACGTGATACATGCTTATAGGTGTTAACGCGATATACACTTATATGTGTTAATGTGATACATGCTTATATGTGTTAATGTGATTAATGTGTAATTAAACTCATGAAAGGTGATTAAATGAAAGTAATATGACACTAAAGTTAGAAGTATTGTGAATATATTATATGACTATTTCGTTAATGCATAATGGCTTGTTTCGTAGTACTTATTCTGAACATTCACTGAGCTTGTTAAAGCTCACCCACTCCTTTTAACTAATTGTGTAACAGCCCTATTTTCAGTGATGTCGAAAACAGTGGTTTCGAGACCACAGCTCCGACTAGTCGAGTCTTAAATTTATTTATTTTAAATATTTTTGGTGATATATGCATCTTATGAAATTATGATTCAAAAATTTCATTGATTAGATAGTTAATTGAATAGAAAGGACTAAAACATAAAAAGGGTAAAAGTATAAATGTTTAATTAGAAGGAACAAATGAATAAATTAACCAAGGGAGTTTTAGTGGTGGATTGGTATGATTATATTGATTATAAATAGGTTTAATAAAGGTTAAAAATGGTTAATTAAAGCTTAATGATGAAAGTCCCAATAATTACAAAATTGTCAGTTATATATATAATAAATTAAAAGAAAGAAATTGAAAATTTCATGGCATATAAGGGGAAAACCTAGGTTTTCAATTCCAATCTTTGAGCTTTGATTGGGATAAGCAAACCTTGATCGTTTTTAGTAATTTTTATGTTTTTGAGTCTGTATCAGCTTAATCTAGCTTATGCAAGGACTAATTTGTGAATCTGTCAAATGTTAGAAAACTTGCCATTGTTGAAATTGCTTGTTATTAAATGCTTTTGATATATTTGAATGTTTGATACTTGGATTAAATCTTTTTGTAAAGTGATTTTTTATGAAATTAGGGTTTAAGAATGAAAATGTGAAAATGGTGAAATTACATGTATTAATGTGAAAATAAATGTGTGAATGGGTTGAATGGACACCCAAGATAATTCGACTATGGTTAGTTGTGTGAGAAAATGATTATTTTGCATGTTTTGTGTTGAAAGGACTAGATTGAATAAAAGGAAACTAGTATGCGTAAAACCATAATTTTCCTAAAAGGACTAAACTATGTTGAATGACTAAACTATGCAACTTAAAGTGAGAATTAAATGATTTGTGAACCGCGAAAAAAAGAAATTAGAGGATTAGTCCTTGAAGTCTTTCCTAAACTACAATCCAGTCCGGTAAGTTCGTAGTGTAAATCCTACTTGATATTCCTTGTGTATAAACTATCAATGTACAAAAAATCAAAAGCATTCGGCATTGAAGATGATCGAAGAAATAAAACACAAGAGATAATAGGCTTTATGCCGTTGAAATAGTATCGACACGATGGTTGTTGTTGTTATTTTGTAGATCGTTTTGTTGACTGAAGATCGGATCATTGTCATCTCTTGAAGTCATACTATCGCGGAGTTTGTTAGTAGATTTTGCATCACTTGGTCTTATGGCATGTACTAGGATGATATTAACTTTGATGTTGAACTAAAAATGTTGAAATCTAGTCATTTTTATTGTGAAACACATGAAGTACAACTTACTTGTTTAAGTCCATGATGTTTGTAAAGACTTAGAAGTTCTGTATATAGTGTGATGACTCAATGCATAACTTGTGTTTGATATGTTAATCTTGTGTCTTGGTATAATTCTTGAGATTTTGCATACTTGTTTCGGTAGAACATATGTAGGTATCGGTAGAAGTATAAGGTAGGAGAGAGGTTGTTCTCTGATTTGGGTTGTATCGGTAGTTGAATTACAAGTTTCAGTAGTTTTTAGTACTGATGTATTAGTAGTAGGTATGCTTATATCGGTAGAAGTTACAGGGTGAGAATTTTACTTTCTGGAGTTTTTGGTATCGCTAGTTGCATGATTTGTATCGATAGAAATCATACTTGTATCGGTAGAACTAGCATTAGTACCAGTAGAAATCTGCACAGTTTCTAAATTGTTCACTAACTTGATTACTACTGATACTTGACCATCAGGTACCGGTAGAAGTCCTCTAAAATGTTAGAAATGTCATTTTTACCCTTATTGAGATTGTGTTATGATTGGATATTGATTTGAAATCTCAAAGGTGAATTTCGTATTGAATAAAGATTAAATATTTGGATATTTTAAAAAGATGAACAGTGTTAAATGAATAAAACACTGGAATCCTATCCGGTGACGATGTTCAAGATTTGGGTGTTACATTTAGTGGTATCCGAGCTTTCGGTTTAGTCGTTTATTGGATAGTCATGATTGTATTAAATGATTTCGCAGTACATGCCGTATGAACCTGTGATAGTGTGATACAGAAGAATCCAATTTAATCATATTTTTTGCAGATGAAAGTAAATATGCTTGAATTTGAAAGAGATAAGACTAATGAAGTAAACAATAATGACCCGACAAGTGATTTCGGGGCTAGTCATGGGTTCCCTATTATACTAATGATAGAAAGTGAAGCTAAGAACATGTTCTTCGGCTTAATGGGACAGTGATTCTCAAAATTTATGCAGAATAACCGAATGGTGCCACCTCCTCCACCCCTAGCTACACAGCCTACTACTCGACCGACGATACCTTCTGTAATGCCTCCACCTCCTCTGGTGATTGAACCAAAGCGTCGTTTTCGGTAGATAGGGTAAGGAAGTACATGGCAGAAAAGTTTCACGAAAATGCTGAGGATGATCCATCCAAGGCCGAGTATTAGTTGGAAAACACCTTGAGGGTATTGAATGAAATGACTTGTCCACCTGAAGATTTTGTGAGGTATGTTGTTTCGTTGTTAAAAGACGAAACTTATAATTAGTGAGCAATGATCGTAGCAGTGATACCAGAAAACGAGGTTACTTGGTAATTTTCCAGACAGAGTTTAAAAAGAAGTATGTAAGTAAGAGATATCTGGAAAAGAAGAAGAAAGAATTTTTGGAATTGAAACAGGGAAATAAGACTATAGCAGAATACGAACGGGAGTTTCTATTTCTCAGCAAGTATACACGAGAGATTGTACCCACTGATGAGGCTATGTGTCTGTTTTGAAGATGGTTTGAGTGATAAGATAAAGATGATGGTGGGTGGTTCAAAAATTCGATCATTTGTCGTTTTGGCAAACAAAGCATAGAAAATGGATGAAGTATACAATCAGAAAAGACAAAGAGAAGAGACTTCAAGATTTTGGGAAGAAAAATCCCACCAGAACCTTTTCAATGTCCCCGTCGAAGAAATTTAGAGACAGTGAAGTCCGAGGAGCAGCCTCTTCTGATTTTCTAAGTAGAAGGTGATACTAGAATCCAGATTTAAAAATCAGTAACTGAAAATGTGGCAAGTGTTCGTAACGTGCCAATGCCAGTGTGCTAGCATTGTAAAAGAATTCATTCTGGCGAATGTCGATTAGTTAAAGGAGCCTGCTTTAGATATGGAAATACCGGTCATTTCATGCGAAATTATTTGATAAACTCGGAAGAAAAGGAAGATCGGAGTGTTAATCATCCGGTTACACCGTAGAAAGGCAGACGCTCGGGGCAGAGTAACGGTGCAGGTGGAAATCGAAATAAACAGAGAGATAGTAGGAGTAGGTCAAAAGCTCGAGCACTTGCACAGACTTATACCATCCGAGCTAGAGAAAAGGCTACCGCTCTTGATGTGGTGACTAGTATATTCTATCTTTTTAATGACATGATATGTGCTTTGATTGACCAAAGGTCAACTCATTCATATATTTGCACTGTCATAGCCACTGATAAGAAATTGACCGTTGAATCGACTGAATTTAATGTGCAAGTCACAAACCCTTTGGGTCATAGTGTCATTATTAACTTGGTATGTCGTAAATGTCCATTGAAAGTTCAGAGCTGTAAATTTTTTGCTAATCTAATGTTGTTTCTATTCACCGAGTTTGATGTGATCTTGGGTATGGATTGGTTATCTGACTATGATGCGATTGTAAATTCCAAAAAAAGACAGATTAGCTTGAAATGTCAAACAGGTGAAGTAATTACAGTGGAGTTCGGTAGATTGAATAGTGAAACCAGAGTGATTTCGACTATTTCGGCACAAAAGATGGTTCATAGAGGCTGTAAAGCATTCCTGACTTATATACTTGATACTCGAGGATCGGGAACATAATTGGATCAGGTACCAGTTGTTAAAGAGTATACAGATGTGTTTCTAAAAGAACTATCGGGTTTGCTGCCAATCAGAGAGGTAGAGTTTGATATTGATTTACTACTCGATACCACTCCGATCTTTATTCCACCGTACAGAATGACACCAACCAAATTGAAAGATTTGAAAGCTCAACTGCAAGAATTGTTAAACAGAGAGTTCATACGACCTAGTGTATTACCGTGGGGTGCGCCTGTATTATTCATGAAAAAGAAGGATGGATCGATGCAGATGTGTATAAATTACAGACAGCTAAATAAGGTGAAAATCAAGAACAAGTATCCATTACCTCTGATCGATAAGTTATTTTACCAGTTAAAGGGTGCAACTGTGTTCTCCAAAATAAACCTTCGGCCAGGTTATTATCAAATGCGAGTGAAAGATTATGATATAATGAAAACGACATTTAGAACTCGGTACGGACATTATGAGTTTTTAGTTATGTCGTTTGGGTTGACTAAAGCTCCAATGACATTTATGGACTTAATGAACAGAGTATTTTAGCCTCAGTTGGACAAGTTTGTGGTTGTGTTTATTGATGACATATTAATTTACTCTAATCAGAGCATACTTAGCATTTGAGAAAGGTGTTATGGATTTTACGAGAAAAACAGTTGTATGCAAAATTCAGTAAATGTGAATTCTAGCTTCGAGAAGTTAGATTCTTGGGTCACGTAGTATCTTCAGAAGGAATACGTATTGATCCAAGCAAAGTTTCAGCTATTCTCGATTGGAAGGTACCGAAGAATGTCTCCGAGGTACGCAGTTTCTTGGGTTTGATAGGATATATCATCGATTAGTGAAAGACTTTTCCATCATAGCCTTGTCGATGTCGAGGTTGCTATAGAAAAACATTCAGTTCATGTGGTTTGAAAAGTGTCAGTAAAGTTTCGATCAGTTGAAAAGGTTATTAACTGAAGCTCTGATCTTGACGCAACCAGAGACGAAAAAGGAGTTCGTTGTTTACAGTGATGCGACTTTAAGCGGATTGAGGTGTGTTTTGATGCAAGATGGGAAAGTGGTAGCTTATGCTTCCCGACAATTAAAATTGCATGAAAAGAATTATCCGATTCATGATCTGGAGTTAGCTGCCGTAGTTTTTACATTGAAGATTTAACAACACTACCTTTATGGGGAAAGATGTCATATATTTACAGATCATAAGAGTTTGAGATATATGATGACCTAGAAAGAGTTGAATCTAAAATAGCGCCGATGGTTAGAGTTGTTAAAAGAGTCAGAAATCGATGTTTGCTTTGAGAGTAATGAATGCTCATCTGTCATTAGAAAGCGACGGTTCTATCACCTCTGAGCTTAGTACGAGGCCGTTATTTTTACAGCGAATTCAAGAATTACAGAAAAAGGATCCAAAACTTATTGCTAAAAGGAAGCAGATACAAGGTAATGCTACTGCAGGGTTTACAGTTGATACAGAGGGTATGTATTCTGAATAATTAGGATTTGAAACAAGACATTTTGACAGAAGCTCATAGCAGCATATATTCCATACACCCGGGAAGTGTGAAAATGTATAATGACCTAAAGAAATTGTATTGGTGGTCAGGTATGAAACGAGAGATTTCAGAGTTTGTGACTAGATGTCTTATATGTCAGTAAGTGAATGCCGAACACCAGGTGTCATCTGGGTTACTACAGTCGGTTTTCATTTCGGAGTGAAAATGAGAACGAGTCACAATGAATTTTTTCATGGGACTTCTGGTAACACGAGAAAGAAAGATTCAATCTGGGTAATTGTAGACAGATTGACGAAGTCCGCTCATTTCATCCTCATTCGGGTAGATTATCCACTTGAGAGACTGGTCAAGCTATACGTGTCTGAAATAGTTTAACTACACGGGGTACCAACCTCTATCATCTCCGATAAGGATCCACGTTTTACCTTGAGATCTTGAGGTAAGCTACATGAAGCTTTAGAGACTAGGTTGGACTTAGTACTGCATATCATCCGCAAACAGATGGTTAGTCAGAGTGAGTGATACAGATTCTTGAGGATATGCTATGATGCTGTACACTTGAGTTTGAAGGAAGCTGGGAAAAGTATTTACCATTGGTGGAGTTTGCATATAATAACAACTACCAATCTCGTATTAAAATGGCACCATTCGAAGCATTATATGGTCGGAAGTGCAAGACACCTCTGTACTGGTTAGAATTGAACGAGCCTAAGTTGATTGGAACCGATGTAGTTCATGAGACTGAAGACAAAGTACGAGTAATTCGCGATTGTTTGAAAGCAGCATCTGATCGATAGAAGTCATACGCAGATGTTAAAAGGAAAGATATAGAATTTGTTGTAGGAGACAGAGTTTTCTTAAGAGTTTCACCTTGAAAAAAGGTGTTACGATTCAGTAGAAAGGGAAAGTTGAGTCCACAGTTTATTGGGCCATATGAGATCATAAAATTGGTTGGTCCTATAGCATATAAGTTGACTCTACCACCAGAATTGGAGAAGATTCATAATGTATTTCATGTTTCGATGCTGAGACGATATAGATCAGATCCTTTTCATGTGATTACACCTTGTCAGATTGAATACAACTAGATTTGTCGTATTTAGAAGAACCGGTGAGGATTTTGGCTCGCGAGGTGAAAGAGTTACGAAACAAAAAGGTACCATTAGTGAAGGTACTTAGAACAAACACGGGCTTAAAGAAGCTACTTGAGAAATGGAGTCTTCGATGAGGTCACAGTACCCTAACCTGTTTACTGATAAGAAATTTCGGGACAAAATTTCCCTAAGGAGGGAGAGTTGTAATAGCCCGATTTTCAGTGGTGTCGAAAATAGTGGTTTCGGGGCCACAACTCTGACGGGTCGAGTCATAAATTTATTTATTTTAAATATTTTTGGTGATATATGCATCGTATAAAATTATGATTCAAAATTTTCATTGATTAGATAGTTAATTGAATAGAAAGGACTAAATCATAAAAGGGTAAAATTATAAATGTTTAATTAGAAGGACTAAATAAATAAATTAGCCAAGGGAGTGTTAGTGGGTGGATTAGTATGATTTATATTGATTATAAATAGGTTTAATAAAGGTTAAAATGGTCAATTAAAGGTTAATGATGAAAGTCTCAATAATTATAAAATTACCATTTATATATATAAGAAATTAAAAGAAAGAAATTGAGGATTTCATTTCATTTTTCTTTCTTCTTTCTTCTTCACATGGCATATAAGGGGAAAACTTAGGGTTTTCAATTCCAATCTTTGAGCTTCGATTTGGGTAAGCAAACCTTGATCGTTTTTAGTAATTTTTATGTTTTTGAGTCCGTATCAGCTTAATCTAGCTTATGCAAGGACTAATTTGTGAATCTGTCAAATGTTAGAAAACTTTTCATTGTTGAAATTTCTTGTTCTTGAAAGCTTTTGATATATTTAAATGTTTGATACTGGGATTAAATCTTTTTTTAATGTGATTTTGATGAAATTAGGGTTTAAGGACTAAAATGTGAAAATGGTGAAGTTACATGTATTGTTTTGAAAATAAATGTGTGAATGAGTTGAATGGACATGTAAGAGAATTCGGCTATGGTTGGTTGTGTGAGAAAATGATTATTTTACATGTTTTGTGTTGAAAGGACTAGATTGCATAAAAGGAAACTAGTAGGGATAAATTTGTAATTTTCCCAAAAGGACTGAATTGTGTTGAATGACTAAACTATGTGACTTAATGTGAGAATTGAATGATTTGTGAATGTAGACTACGATAGTTCTACAGACCGCGGAAATAAGAAATTGGCGGATTAGTTCTTGAAGTCTTTCCTAAACTACAATCCAGTCCGGTAAGTTCGTAGTGTAAATCCTACTTGATATTCCTTGTGTATAAATTGTCAATGTACATCAAATCGAAAGCATTCGGCATTGAAGATGATCAAAGAAATGAAGCACAAGAGATAGTAGGTTTTATGCCGTTGAAATAGTACCGACACAATGGTTGAGGTTTCGTATGTGTTGCGAGTCCTCGATAGCTCGTGTGAGCAGCATCGTGACTTGGAAAAGATATGGATCTTATATGGATTACAGGTCCTACGATGGCTAGGACTTATGCTTTATGCATACTCCTGACAGCTAGTGTAAACAGCATCGTTAAGAAATAATTTACAGTACAGATAGACACCGTACCGATGGCTGGGGTACCGCATAGGTTGCGAGTCCTTGACAACTCGTGTGAGCAGCATCGGGTATTGGTAACGAAAAGTTATGAACAGAAAGAGGAGTTGTAAATAACTCAAAGAGCAATGGAATTACGTTGGCTCGATGGAGTCATTGTTGCTTATTACAATGTTGGTATTTCATAACTATCAAACTTACTAAGCTATAAAGCTTACCACACTTATTGTTTTTGTTTTGTAGATCGTTTTGCTGACTGAAGATCGGATCATCGTCATCTCTTAAAATCACACTATCGCGGAGTTTGTTAGTAGATTTTGCATCACTTGGTCTTATGGCATGTACTAGGATGATATTAACTTTGATGTTGGACTAAAGATGTTGAAATCTTATAATTTTGATTGTGTAAATGCATGAAGTACAACTTAATTGTTTAAGTCTATGATGTTTGTAAAGACTTAGAAGTTATGTTTGTAGTGTGATGACTCAATGCATAACTTGTGTTTGATATGTTAATCTTGTGTCTTGGCATAATTCTTGAGATTTTGCATACTTGTTTCGGTAGAACATATGTAGGTATTGGTAAAAGTACAAGGTAGGAGAGAGGTTGTTCTTTGACTTGGGTTGTATCGGTAGTTGAATTACAAGTATCGATAGTTTCTAGTACTGATGTATCGGTAGTAGGTATGCTTATATCGGTAGAAGTTGTAGGGTGAGAATTTTGCTCTTTGGAGTTTTTGGTATCGATAGTTGCATGATTTGTATCGGTAGAACTCATACTTGTATCGATAGAAATCATACTTGTATCGGTAGAACTAGCACAGGTACCGGTAGAAATCTGCACAGTTTCTAAATTGTTCACTGACTTGATTACTACCGATACTTGACCATTAGGTACCGGTAGAAGTCCCCTAAAATGTTGGAAATGTTATTTTTACCCTTGTTGAGATTGTGTTATAATTGAATATTGATTTAAAATCTCAAAGGTAAATTTCGTATTGAATAAAGATTAAAATATTTGGATATTTTAAAAAGGTGAATAGTGTTAAATGAACAGAAACACCGAATCCTAACCGGCGACTGTGTTCGGGATTTGGGTGTTACAAATGGAGATTAGTTGTGTCGGTGTAAGCGGTGTGGCCTTCGACAGGTGATCCAAGCCAAATTTTAGTTTCTATTAGTAGGGTGTTATTGGCTTATTTGTGTTATGGGGAAAAAGGCAACGTGGTAGATTTTATTTTAGTTTTGCCATGATTTTTAGTTAATTACTTGATATTATGCTTAGATTTTGTGAACTCTAAATGTGATGCTTGAGGCTGTTATTTCGGACAATTTTATGCTTATTTGACAAGGTGAATGATGCATATTGATTAGAACTAAGTTTGAATGGTCTATATGCTGATTTATGCTGTGTTTTTATGGTCTGAAGCAGATGTATCGATATTCAAGTTTTAAAAACGATACCTCTGTGATTTTCGAAAGTGAAGGAAACAGTTTTGTAAATTGGTATCGATATTTTATCACGAGTTTCGATACTCGGGGTAAAATTATAGATACTTTTTCAGTGGTATCAATATTTTTCGAAAGTTGGGTTTTAATACAAGAAACAATAAGCCAAATTGGTATCGATTATGGTATCGGTACCGCTTGAGAGAATTATTGATACAACACTACCAGCATCGATACCTACGTAACAATTTTGGAAAATTTTGCTAAGTGGTCCTAAAGGATGTTTAATTGATGGGATAAGCTCAACTAAAGTATTTTTGGCAAGTGCTAGCAATGTTTAATATATGTTTGTCATAATGTTCTTATAAATGCCAAGAAAAAAAGATGCATGTACATTAATGTGACGATTTATGATGAAAACGATGTGAGACAGTGGTGTAGCGTCCTAGAATTCGGGTTCGATGATCAGGCTAGATATAGAGTGTTACAACCAACTCAAACAAACAAAAAATGTGTTAATTGTTTTTAAGAAATACCAAGTTCTTATTCATTTGAAGTACAAAGATAGCAATGTATTTAAGGATTATCTAGTTAATAATAAACATAATTATTTTAAAAAATGTATTTTGTTCATATTTTAAATTAAACATTATGTTTTGAATTGTCTCTTCTTAATAGAAAATAGGATAACATTAGGTAATGTGTAAACAATGCGATTTATATTTTTATAAATTAAGATTAATTTGATAAGTGTAAACATTGATGTTTAAATTTTTATTATGTAAATTTAAAAAACTGTTAGGTTATCTTTCCATTAGTCATTCAATGATTAGTGACCAAAAAAGAAAATAATTAATTAATAATTGAATGATTATTTTATAATTTTTCATAATTGAGTGATCAAATAAAATACAAATAGTTGGATGACTTGTAATATAGTTTACCGTAGTCATTATTATTTTAGGGATTAATATTTGGTGCACTCATAGTGCATTTTTTTAACCCCACAACCAAAGTTCAAAAGATTAATCTGTATCAAAATTTTTTATATATTTATTTGTTTTAATTTTTTACTATACCTTACATCAACTTATTATCACCTCAATTTTGTTGATGGAATTTTTAAACTTTATTGTACCAAATATTTTTCTTTGTGTTAGACTTTAAATCAAGGGTGAATCTAGGGAGATTGGCAAGAATTTCGATCCCTTAAAATGAAAAATTTTTCATTTAATTTTAGTAAAGGTAAAATTGTATTTTAGTCCCTCTAAAAATGATAAAATTTTAATTTAATCTTTTAAAAATTACATTTTTACTATCGTAAAAATTACAATTTAATTTCGACCCTTAAAAAAGTTTGTTCTGACTTCACCCCTGCTTTAAATCATCCGGAATTGAATACTTATATGAAAATGGAAAAGCAATTCCTAGTATGACTGATAAATTTCTTATTTTGTAAATAGTTGTCGAGATAAAAAAAAAATCCATTAAACACTATTCTGGCGAATAGGAACTGAGGGCATCTCTGATTGAAGAAGATGAAGAGGCTGTTTGTTGATCTTGGATTGCTTAATCTCCCCACAAAAGTAAGAAAGGAAGCCCCAAAGTGAGAGTGCAAGAGCCACTCCCTTCTCGGCATGAAAGCTTTCTTTGTAGAAAATTACAGCCAGAATCTCAGTTACAGGCAATAGAACAGCAATTACAATACCCGATACCAATGATGAGGAACAGAAGATTATTCCTATCACTCCCAAGTAAAAACATTGCCATACTATTGCACTCATAATCACAACTGTGTAATACTTTGTTTCCCCAAGCTCGAATTCTCTAGCCTCCCTTGCAATTACCTTGACAATTATGTCAATTTAATGTCATTCATAGCTACAAAATAAAATGCTTCAATAATAGAATTTACTATGTAAAAATTCACATCATTAAATTAAAAAACTTCTGGTTACTTCATATTTTAATTACGTAACTTGTTAAAGTTTATTGACAATATATATGCATTATTAATATATCGAAGATAAATCTTAATTACAGTGACGAAGCCAGAATGTTAATTATGGGGAAGTTAAAATTAAACGTGCTACGTAACAATCGATTCAAAAAAAGTCATATTCAAACATAACAATTAATTTAAACATATATAATTTCTTTAAATATGTCTAACTAAAATTTCGTAAATTGTATATATTATTAGTATGATTAAAGATGTGAAGTTTGTTTTATTGTCTAAGATTAGTCGTATTCAAGTTTTCTCATAATAATTCTAACCTTTCAACTTAGTACAAATATTTGGAATCAAAGAATTTCTGTATGTGGAAATTTAGTTGTTAATTTGGGGTTAGAGTGGTATGGGCAAACAAAATCCAGTTGCCATCCTAGACTAATATAGAAGGAGGCAGAAAAGACACCTTAAAATCATTGTTGACCAGCATTCCGATTGTGGAAAAAGCAGTAGCAAACAAACACATCACCGCCTGAATCTCCAGCACAAGGCTGTAGCTGATCTCTTGCTTTGCCTTCTTGTAGGTTAACTCCACCAAAGGCAAAATACACCCATACAAAGCCGCTGCACCCACCGTCATCACAAATCCCAAAACGTATTCTCTATTTGATTCATTCTTAGGACGATCACTGCTCGTATTCAAACCTAAAACCCCCGCTCCAATCGTTAACAAAAACACTGCGTTAATGGAATAAGCAGTGAACTTTTGCTTTACCAAAACAAAAGCAAACACTGCCGTGAAAACCAACTGCGACGCAATGATTAAAGCAACGGTTGAAACCGGAAGACGTGCCACGCCGTAGGCGTAGATGTAGTCGTCAACGCCAGTTAGGATCCCAATGACGGCGGCGGCAATGAACAAACGGGGTTTCATTAAGAAAAGCTTGTTTTCCGAACTGGGTTGGGTCCTGGAACGGTGCAAGTAAGCACAAGCGATAGGGAAAAGGATAATGGGCCAACCACCGGTCTCCAACCAGCTCGAGAACCACACTCGTTTTCCGCCATGGATGAAGTAGAGGCGCATCATAAGTGGACCCCCACAGTGGCCTATAGCAAGGATGAAGCAGTTTATTACTAGCAAAAGCTTTCTCATGGTGGTAGTGTTTTCGGTTTACGTTCCTTAATTGACAACTTCCATGGATTATGGAGCTCCTAATTTTGTGTAGTTTGAAAGTATATTTATTGTAATAAGAAAAAACACATTAACTCAACCTGGGTTACAAACAGTCAGAAAAGTAAGTTGATAAGGTTGGAGAAGTTGAAACCAGTGGTGGACATCTTTTATTACAATTATTGGAATTTGTGTGGGGAATGTATATTTCGATTGATTGGGCTTCTGGATAATTTTTAATGTTTAAACGTTCGTTTTATAGAAATAAAAATAAATATTTGGTTGTTAGATAATCACTTAACAAGTAAATGTCTTAAACTGTATATTTTTCATGTCACACTCAAATAGGTTCGGTTTTAAAGTTGTTTGAAAATATAATCGCTTAAAACTTAAAGTTAAAAAGGATCCAAAAAAATATTTTTCAGTTTCTAACGTAAAAAATATTTTCAAACTAAAATAAATTAATTAAATATTTAAGATTTTTAATTTTTTCATCATAAATGTTTCATCTCTTAAGACTCTAAAAATTTCTCAACTTTTATTATATTGTATTTTATATATTTTTTTAAAAATCTAATTTATTATTTGGTCTAAAGTTTCAAAAATATCAAGAACGAGCTTGCACTAAAATTTTTTTTAGTTTAAAGTAATATTAAACTATCAATTTTGTGACTTTTTATCCTAAAAGTATATGCCGTTGATAAAACATGTTGCACGTCACATTTTAACTTTAAAATAAATCGACACAGAATCTCATGTGATAATTTGATGGTTAAAGGTGTTTATTATCTCAAGTTTGGCCTGAATTCGAGTTGTATTAGTCGCGTTTGTTGTTCGGGCTTTACTCTGTTATTATAATTTATTAAAAAAAATAAACTGACACAATTGATAGTTTTTATATCACTTTTGAAAAAAAAAAATACTTTAGGGGTTGTTTTACTAATAAAACAAAAAAATGTTTAATATAAAATAATAATTAAATATACTTAATAATTAAAAAAATATCTGATTTAGTGGTACCATATACAATTTACAATTAACATAATTAAAATCAAGATTGGTAGTACTATATCGATGAATGTACTATTTTTTTTACTGAAATGTACCATTACGGATATGTTTCAATTTATAATTCCAAATCTGTCAATATTTTGAAAACTATTTAATATAGGTATAAGAAAAATATTTACAAATGCCAAATAAAATTAGATTAAATGAATTTCGTATATAATAAAATATTTAAAAAAATTAAAATAAATAAGAAAAACAAGATAATCTCTCACCCCATAAATTATTTTGGTAATTCATTTTAGGAATTGAATAAATATATATATTCTTTAATGTTAATATTAATATATAATATATGTAAGCATTGAAATTGTCGAGTTAATTATTTGTTAAATTGTAATTTAAAAAATAATTTAAAATTGAAACAATAAATAATAAATACGTTAGTTTTTTACAAAGTTCATATCTAATCTTACATTTACGGAACCTTACCTAAAGAATAATTCACTACAATATTCACAAGTCAAAATATGATTTAAGGACAACTATACCTACATATGTTATGGCACTACTAGTATACAATTACATTGAAAATCTACTCCAACTAAAACTTTCTCCATGAAAGCAGGTAAAAAAGATTTATTCTAAAACAAAAAGCACAAAAAATTCCTCTGAACGACTAAATATGTTCACAATTAATTCCACACACTTCTAAGTGAACAATACCTTCAATATATAGAGAGTACTATCTAGGTGAATCTAGCTAGTATAATTAGACTAAACTATTAAAATTTTGCAACATTAAAGTTGTGTGACTCAAATTATTGTTAAATAAATCAAATACAAGTGGCAATATAAGGTATGGTACAAACTGCACAAGTAGAATCTGTATAGAAATACATGTCTTGTATTTGATATTGGTTAGAATAAGGTGTTTCAACCTTACTAGAGTACTTATATTAGACATTTATTATAATAAGGTTTTTTAACCTATAAATAGACGTAGTCGACTCCTTTTGTATTCATTTGAATTTTGATATTAATGAATTTTCTTTTTCTCTACTCGTGGTTTTTTTCTCGAAATGGTTTCCATGTAAAATTTGTGTGTTCTTTATCTCTTTCGTTTTCTTTGCAATATTTCTTCATTCTCGACGCTCAATTTTTAACATGCACCATAACAATTATCATAATGATTTCGATAATATTGGGACATATATAATAATTATCCATTACTCAATCACATATCTCTCAATATATGAAAAGATATTCGAAATTTCATCTACTTGTCTCGGTGTTTGTCATTAATTCTTTCTTTGTGAGGACACAAAATTTACTATATAGGGTTTGTTAATTTGCCACCCAAAATCATGTCAAAATTTACTAATCAAAAGTAGACAAGTACTCTAAACAAAACTAGTTGCCAAGATGAGTTGCAACTGAGGTTAGCAACTTGTTGCACTAATAGTCAATCCCCTTTGACACTTTTGAAGAAAAACTTGCAGCAATTGTCTTAAGCACAAAAATAAAGAAAACGAGAATTAAACTTCCCCTAAACTAGAAAATCATCATCCATTCAGAACAACCAATTACATAACTAGGAAAATAACTAGTCATAGCATCCATAAGGTTTGATACAAAACAGGCAATCTATCACGCCAAGAAAACATGCAAACATTAAGTTTAAACAACCAACAAATACCAAGAACAAACAACACAATAAAATCAAGTTACAACAAAGTCAAAAGAGAATGCAACCAAGCAAACTCCTCACCTTAGCTCTAGTAGTTCCCCCTATTGTCATGGGTCACAGATCAAAACCAGTGACGAATGCACACAGAATATCCCATATAAGTCAACTGATTAAATGAGACTCATTTGGCCCACTTGAATTGACCCAATTCATGGAACACATGGAGAAGCCCATCTACTTGAAGCCTTAGTGGTCCAGTGAAATACTCCAGTAAAAATAGAGTTATTAGGGTGATCGCGCCCTGACGTGCGTACATCGAAACTTAGAATAATGCAATTAAATATAAGTGAAGTGCGTTGTCTTCAAGTGTACAAATCAAATTGTAATATAGTAAATTTATAACGAAATACTAAAAGTATTTCGAGGATCGCACCTAAAGAATTACTAAGTTAGTGAAAGTTGTTACTAAATTAATTATTCCTAAAACAAGTACTAGTCTAGTTGAGTTGAGTTATGAATTAGTAGTGCAAATTCAAGATTAAGATTTCAATAGAGCTAATTTAATTAAAAGTAAACCTAGGGTTAATATCTAAAAGACTATTGGAACTTCCTACTCAAGATTAAGTTTACTAAATTCTTATGCAACACAATACCCTTTTGGTCTCATTTGTCTATGAAATTTAGCAAACTCGAATAAACAACAAATTTCAGATAAATAATCACTTAATAAAATCATCAATTAATCAATCAATGATGCAAGAAATTAATTTATAACACAGATTTTATTCGCATATTTATACCGACATTAGATTAATCAATAAATGAACGAGATATAAATTACAAGAATAAAAAAGTGAATGCTCATTGATAAATTAAGATGAGTGCACACATTTGGAACATTTCTGCTCGCAACGAATAAACTTCGGAGAGAGGTTGTGATTAAGAAAATATAGTAAAGATCTAATCTACTGAAAATTAAAATTGGATTCTAGAAAAAGTCCCCTCAAATATAATTATAATGTTAATTATATAAGCAAAAATTAAAAGAGTGTCCCTTCGTCTACAATAGCAATTAGGGTTTGAAGTTGGAAAAAACCTCTAATTGCCCTTAAAATTTGAGTAGCCACGCACTAGAAATTGTAGTGATGTCGAGAGCTTCCTTGTCACGACTTTCAAGTCCCAATGTTGCAACGTTCATGGCAATTTGAATGTGTTTTCCTAGTGGATTCCTCAAGCTTGTTGGCTAGCTACCAATCACCAACACTTATATTTTCCATTCAAACCCATTTTTCCTTGTCAGTGTGTTTTTCTCCTTTTATCATCTTGGCAATCTACCCTATGTTTATTGTCCCCATGGACTAATCAATGTTTATTTTCTAGACGGTTACCTCAATATTGTCCCAGCGGAATGCATTGGTTGCCATAGTCAAGCTATGGTCTTACACCTTATACCTCTTGAAGGTGTCGCCCCGAAGGACTTTACTGCCATCGCAATGTCTCCCCATAAAGCCTATTGACTGCCATCGCGGTGTTGCTCTATGGATCCTTATAGTTGTTGATATCAATCCATCTCATATCTACCTTGATGCTTGAACACTAAAGTGTCCTCTCCGCAAGGCTTGAAGCTTCACACATCACGATTTGCACTTAGCAACACCGTATGGTGGTATCTAACAAGAATTTCATTTTCTCTTTTCCTCCACCCATTCCTATAACAGCTTGTTTTCAATGGTGTTGGGAACGGTAGTTTCGGGACCCCAAACCCAACTAAATTTTTTTTTATAATGAGCATTTAAATTAAATAAGTTAATAATAATTTATATGGAATTTTGAATTGAAGAATTTTAATTAAAAGTTAGTATAAGTGGTTAAGTTCAAAAGTCAAGTGGTTTTAAAAAATGATGTATCGGGACCTCATTTCTAAAATTAAGGGCCATAAATATTTTATTAAATATTTACGGAGTCTTATTATATGTGAATTGAAGTTTGGTTGGGTAATTTTGATGATTAAGTACTTAATTAAGGAAAAAAGATTAAATTGTAAAAGAGATAAAAGTTAATTGTTATAGATTAAAAATAGTAAAGGGACCAAAATAGTAATTAAACCATTGTCAAAAAGTCTAAGCAGTGGTCGCATGATTACCATCCACTAACTTTTGGGTTATTTGTTCATTTTTGTCCTAATTAGTTTAAGGTTAAATTGTAAATAAGTTGTTTAAGTGAAATTTAATATAATTGAAGGACCAATGGTGAAATTGAATCCTCTTTAAGTGGCCTAATAATAGAAATGATGTGAAACATTTTAGATTTTAGTAGATTGCAACTAAATCCTAATAAAATGTGGATTTACTAATTAGTTATTTTTAGTATGATCGAGAATGATGGTTTTGAGTCCACAAATTCGATACGTTAGACCATAAATATTAATTATTTAATATTTACAAGGTCATTAGTTAATATTAAATTTTGGTTACGAAATTTTGTTGATTGGATAATTAATTAAGTACAAAGGATTAAATTGTAAAAGGTCCAAAAGTTGAATTCTATTAATTGAAAGGTAATTTAAGGTACTTGAATGATAATTATACCATTGTAAGTGTAAGTGGACGGTTTAGCCTTTTAAATGGGTTGAAATTGAAAGAATTAATAAGGGTAAATATGTAACTACTGAATTAAACCTATTTTAATTAAACAAAAGGGTGAAAATTTCATTTTTCTTTCTACTTCTTCATCTTCCTTAGCTAAAAACCCTAAGAATATTCGGCCAAGCTTTTCCCCTTGGTTGGTGAGTGAAATCTCGCCCGTTTTTAGTAATATTTATGTTTTTGAGTTCGTTTTAGCTCGATTTAGCTAATCCAGTGACTAATTTGTAAAACTGTTAAATTTTGTGGATTATGCCATTGATGATTTTTGTACATTCTTGGAATATTATGATAGATTATTAAGCTTGGTCGTTAAATAAGACTTTTTTTTGTAAAGTAATTTTTAGTAATTTTTATGTTAAAGGACTAAAATGTTACAGTGTTAAAATTACAAGGACTTGAGGAGAAATAATAGCAAGTGTGGGCTGTAGCGGAGATCTAAACCATTCAGCTGAACTTAGTTTTGTTTGAAATGGTTAATTTGCGAGTTTTGAGCTAAAGGACTAAACTGAATAAAAGTGAAAAGTTAAGGGCAATTTTGTAAAAAAACTAAAAAGGCTTTTTGCATAAAATGATTAAAAATTCATGTTGATTTAAATAATTAAATGAAATTATTGTAATAGATCAAGATCGTGTTATCGATCGTGGAAAAAGGGAAAATTTCGGATTAGTCCTTGGAATTCACTTTAACTGCAATTTCGTTTGGTAAGTTCGTAACTTTAATTTTGCATTTCAATAGTACATTATTTTTATTCTTTATTATTATTGCAGAACAGGTTATGGTACGTGAAATTGAGAAAGATGAAAAAGAAATGAATAAAAGAGATACCAAATTTTGAGCTAGTGATTTGAAACTGACGCGATGGCTGAGGTACCGCATATGTTGCGAGTCCTCGATAGCTCGTGTAAGTAGCATCGTAAGTCAAAAAATGAGAAATGAATCCAAGAATTGATTATATTTATGCATAAGTGCATATTCTCGATAGCTCTGTGAGCAGCATCATTAGGGAACAGTTATATGCACAGATACCGTATCGATGGCTAGGGTACTGCATATGTTGTGAGTCCTCGACAGCTAGTGTAAGTAGCATCGTATACTGGTAACAGAGATGATACAGACAAGAGGTTGAAATTCTAGTTATGGCTTGTCGAAGCAAAGTCTTATTTTGGATCGAACGAGTCAAAGATTGTTCAACAGAGGATGTTTGGTAAATTTTTAAACTCTACGAACTTACTAAGCTATGTAAACTTACCTATAAAATTGTTGTTGTTTTGTAGATTCTATTCTGCTATTAGAAGATCGGATCATCTTGAAGAAATCACACTATCTCAGGAGGTCGTTCGGTAGTATTTATATCACTTGGTTATATGACATGTACTAGGATGATGTTATCTTTGAAATGCTTGATTTTGGGTTGATTGGTTCATTCTCAAATTTAGTTTAATGTTGAACTTAAGTTTGTATGCTTGCTTAATGTTTTAAGTAGACTAATATGCATTGGAATGTAATGTCATTTGTGCTCATGAATAATTGGATTTTGTGGTTATGTGATGAAACAAGTGTTATCATGTATAAGTTATGCAAGCTTTGATTCTTGACTAATTGTCTTGTGGTGAAGAATGCTTGCAAACTTGGAACCTTATGTGTATATTAGAATTCTGCACACTTGTTTCAGTGGAACTCTTGCATGTATCGGTAGTAGTATAGGGAATTTGAACTTTGGTTACTGACTTGCATTGTTTCGGTATAAGTTTCTGAGATATCGATAGTTCTATACATAGTAGTATCGATAGTTTGAACACTTGTATTGGTAGAAGCTACAGGGTAAAACTTCTTAGCTCTCTAGAGTTTGTAGTATCGGTAGAAGTAATAATTGTATCGGTAGAACCTTCCCAACTACTAGTAGGAAACTGTAGCTATTTTAAAGTTGTTTACTAACTTGACTTATACCGATACTTGTCCAACAGGTACTGGTAGAAGTCCCCCCAGAATTGTGAAATGACATTTTTGCCCTAAATAGATTGTATTGTTATTTAAGTTTATAATTATTTTCCTGTATGATATATTAATTTATTTAATTATATTAAAATTGATGTGATATTGGAAATCATTCAATGGTAAATGATTGAAAAGACCCCAAAACCCTAACCGACGACAGTGTCGGGTTTGGGTACTACATAGTGATAGTAAGAATGATTGATGTAGCTTGGATGATATTGTGGTATTATGATTTGACATGGAAAATAAATGTCATGATATGTGATATGAATATTGATTTCTTCTTGCAAATATATTGATGAGTATGTTTTGGGTTATAATTTGGTTAGCCAGTGATGAAAGTTGCGTTTTTGAGACACAGGGCCATGTGATCCCTGATGGAAAATTTTCATACGTGATCCTAAGTTCTTGTGTGATTAAATTTGATTCCTAATTGATTGAAATGTTGTAAACGAATGTGTGGGATTAAATGGAGTTAGTATTTTGAGTTGCAAGTTTGTAAAGGTATAAATTGTGATTGATTTGTATGTATGAAAATAAAAAAAACTCGTAAAGTTCTGTAAACCTTAAGACCTTAGACCAGAGATGGTTACGGTTTTTAGGTGTTACAATTCCTCCATTTCTTCATTTCTAACCTTGATGCTTGGAGCTTCGTACACCATGGATTGCACCAACAACTCCAGATGGTGGTATCTAGCGAAGATTTCATTTCCCCAATTCCTAACTTCATCTAACTCGTCAACCATTTTCCCTTCTTACTCTGTTCATAACATGCAGTCACAAACATATTATTACATAAATATAATATCATGAAGTACGCCAAACTTATACATGTATCACCACAGTTATTTCATGCATGTCGACATATTTGCAGTACTACCGACTCAACCTTACGCTTTCATAATATTCAATCAATGTAGATCATATAACTCAATCTGAACTCCACACTAACTCATGTCAACCATATAACATTTCAGAATTTGAGTATAAAAACTCACCTGATATTTCTTTGCCTCACCGGCTTAGATTTTCCAATGCTAGAGCTTCCACTTCCCTTGACAGCTAAGCATTAAAACCACAATCATAAATTAATTTCAACATTTTTAACTTAAAATTTAGTTTTCTAGAAACATCCATAACCCTATAAAGGTTTTTAGAAACCTTATAAAGGCCACCAGCTTATGGCTCTTTTCAATTTAGCCCATCAATTATTCCTTAATCTACGAACTTAGAGAAAATCGGGTTTGACACATCGTATCTATAACCTTAGTTTTCTATAATTATCTTCCTAAACAAAAGCATGCATAAATCACCACAAATCAATTATCGCACACAAAAATCTCCTTAAAAATGATGCCAACAACTTGGTCGTGCCATAATGTATGAACACTAAGCAAGGAAATTTGCACAAAAGATATAAAGATAATAATGTGGTTTAAACTACAAGTGTGACATGTCAATTATATATTTATGTGTTACACTAAAATACGAAATATTCCAATGATTGAACCCAAAGAAGACTGAGTGATAAGATTGATCAACATTAACTAAACAAGCAAAAAGTAAATCTAGCTAGCTAATTCCTAGGTAGCATAGTACGACAAGTCATGAAAAGAGGTAAATTATATGAAATAATGAACTAGAAGAACTAAAAAGCAATAAAAACCAATTTCACAAAATTAATAATCAAACAAAACAAAGTGGTTGATTAATATCCATGTCAATGGTTAATTACAAGTTTAGGGAGCTTGGATGTCTAATTTTTCGAATCGGTCCAATTCTACCAATTTGTCACCATTTTACTCAAATAAAAAATTTAATCCAGTTTATCTTTCGACCTTACTTAATTAAATCAGGCTAATCGAATTAATGCTCAATAAGATTTCCTCTCAATCTCACTTATCTAAATAATCCGTTAGAGTCGTCAATTTTAGGTTTTCAATTTTATTTGATTAAATCCAAATTTTACGAACTAGTTTTTAAACTTTAATTCAACCAATGAACATTTCAATTAATCAACCACAAGCAAAATCAGTTTATACACATTATCAATTCACAAAACCCAATCATTTTAATGCTAGATTAATCAAGAAAATAATATAAAATAGAGAAGGTTGAGAAATGCTCAGTAAAATTGATGGAACCCTTGAATTGATTTATGGATAATATGTTGAGTCCTCATTTATCCATAGCCCAATTGTTAATTAGCAAAATTGGATGGAGAAAATACTCTAATTCTATTGAAACAAGAAAAGATTACAAACAGTACAAGAAGGTCCCGGTACTTTTTGCTAAAGAAAGCAAAGTGCAAAAAATCTAAAAGGAATTTTCTAAAAAGTTTAACCTAAAGAAGAAAAGTATTAAGAAACTAATGATAGGATCTATTGAAAATGTGTTATAAAGTGACTTATACAATCTGTCACAATTTGGCCTGCAATCGATAATTATGCCCTCTTTTAATATTTGATTTAAGGTTGGCTATATTGAAAATTGCCCTTTAGATTTTTCCCTCGTCAAGCACTAGTGTCGCGACACCCAACATTTGGTTTCGTGATGCCCTCGACAGTCGACTCCCTTAGGTGTTTGGAAGCTTTAGTGTTGCAACATTGTCCCTCTAGTGTCACGACATTGTCTTCAAGCAAAATGACTTCCTCAACTTTAGCTACCATGCTCGATGTTACAACCTTGATAGCTTGGAGTAATGACTACATTGTCTGGTGTTGCAACAACACTCCCTTGATGTCACAACTTCAAAGACAAACCACTTAGAAGTACAATTTGGTGAAGTCTAACTCTTTGATTAGGATGAAGGCATTGGTGTCGCAACATCAAGTCATTTTGTGTCATGGCCTTGGCCTCAAGGAAAACTCCTCTTCTAACTTTCACCTCAACCACCTTCTTGATACAAGCTTAGTTCAAAAGTTAAACCCCTCGTGGCATAAACTTGTCATTTTATTTTGACATTGAACACAAAATCTAATAATGAAAGAAAAATGATAAAAAAATGCATCATAAAATACTCGAGAACAAGCTCTTCATGTGTTTAAGGAACTTAATTTGACGTATATAAATACGACAGATCAACTATAACCCTATTTATGGAGGTTTTTTTAATTACATCACTAATGCATAAAATAATTATCTTCTTTCAAATTCTTGGAGTTGTTTTTTGGAATCCTATTGATGAATTTGAAATTCCTAAGGAATTTATGAATTTTACAAATTCCTACTTTTATATTTTCCAAATATATTATATTAAAATCCAATTAATTTATCAATAATTTATGTATTTCATTCTTACAATTTAGTTAAAATATAAAATCAAAATCAAAATTTCAATTCCAGCAAACATAACATAAGTTGATTTATTTTAATTATTATTTACTATTATATATATAAATTATTTAATTTATTACTTTTGTTGGCATTATTGATTGGAATCAAATCTCTAGGAACTACATTGGTCCATACTTACAAGTCCACGTAGATCATTTGTTATTTGTCTACTCTATATGTGCAAATTATGTAATTTATAACTTTTAATTCTCATTTTTTTTTGGTAAATTACAAATAACGATTAATATGATTTGAATTCATATCACATTTAAAATAATGAATACTCTTAACCATTAAATCAATATAAAAAGTTCAATTTAATTCACATTTTTAAATCCTATAAACATGCTAGTAGATGAATTTATTAATCATTCAATCAATCTAAATATATAATTTTAGTTTTAATCCCTATTCAATTCATTCATAAATGGAAGATTTTTAAATTTGACTTCTTAACCTTTTCTTTTTTGTTAATAAGCGTCCGGCGTGCTTATTTAGTTTTTTTTTCTTAAAGATTAGTTGTGAAAGGAATAATTACATATTTAACTCTCCAACTAAAAAGAAATTTATTTAAACCCTTCATTTAATTTTCCCTTTTTTTAGTCTTTAAACTTACATTGTTTGTTAAATCACTTCAAAATAGATGAATATTAATTTTACTAACTTGGTATACACATGAATTGCCAAGTGGATGTCACATCAACAATGAAATAATTTTAAAATTTTTAAAAATTAATTAATTGCTTAATGGTATCCACATGGCACGTGTATGTTACATCAGTAAAATTAGTAAAAATTAATTTTTTTTTCATTCATTTTGAGATGATTTGATAAATAATGTAAGTTTGAATATTAAAAAAGACAAAAAAAAATTAAATGAAAGAATAAAATAATTTTTTTAAAATTAAAAAATTAAATAAAAAAGTAAAATGATTTCTTTTTAATTTTAAAATTAAAATTAATTCGTTTCTCTATCAATTTGAATTGGTTCTTACTGTTGATATTGGATTTGATGCTGGTTTGAGTGTCACAATTATATAGTAAAAGTACAATATTAGTTTATTATTCTATTTTCAAAGTTAACCTCTTTTATGTTATTAATTTTCGTAAGCATAGAAACTCATTGCAAAGAAACAATGCCTTTAAGACAAAAAAACGACAGCATTGCAAGATGAGAGTGATGGATTATTATTATTATTATTATTACAAGGAGAAGATAAATCCCTAATAACAATGTGACTGACGTAATTTGAACTCATGTCATACGTAAAACAATAAACATTCTTGACTACTAAACTCAATTATTCGTCTTGAATAATTTTAACCACCTCTAAACTATCCGTGTATATAATTATTTTATCAAATTTCCTTTCTGAATTTTTTGTCTTTAATAATTGAATGCAAGTAGCCAGGCATATAAATAAAATAATAAATGATTGGCATTACAACTTTGATATTTTTCGCTTTTAATTTATAATTATAAATTTATATGAATAATATATTTAAGTAAAGGTGTACATACAATCACACCGTAATTAGATGAATGTGTAATCATTTAATTCTGTAGATATATTTGAATATAAGATATAATAACATAATAATTTTCTATTTCATTTTTATAGTATAAATTATAATTACACAATAATAGATTTTTAAATTCTATAAAAAATTGTTCAAAAATTCTATAAAAATTGATTTTTGTAAAACCTATGAATAATACTTCAGAAAAAATTTCTAAACAAATAACAAAATCTAAAGTCAAATCAAATTACATCTTCTCCTTCAAGCTCTTAAAATCGAAAACCCTAAAGTAAATCAAGAATGTGTTCGGCCAAGCTTTGGTTCCATGATAGGTAAGTGAAATCTCAATTGTTTTTAATAATTTTTATATTTTTGAGTTCATATTAGCTTAATCTAGCTAACCCGAAGATTAATTTGTAAAACTGTCAAATGTTATAAAATTTTCCATTAATGAGTTGAGTTGTTTCTTGAAGTTTATGAAAGATTATTAAGCTTCGTTGTTAGATTGGACTATTTTGTAAAGTAATTTGTGAAGATTTTAACGTTTAATGACTAAATCGTTAAAATGATAAAAATGCTTGTATTTGAAGTGAAATAATTGCATTTAGGAGCTTTAGAGAGGTCCTTAGAGGTTCGGCCAAAATGGTTGTAGTTAAAAATGGTTAATTTGCATGTTTGGGGCTTAAGGACTAAATTGAACAAAAGTAAAATGTTTGGGAAATTTAATAAATTGTCAAAAGGTCTAAATTGCATAGAATGAATGTAGTTTCATGGTGATTTAGTAATTTAATGAAACTATTATTTTAGATCAAGAATGTGTCAACAATCGAGGAAAAGACAAAGTAGCTGAGTAGTCTCTATACTTTGGCGATTACTGCAAATCAGTCCGGTAAGTTCGATCGATTTAATTTAGTCGAATTTGATTTGTATTGTAGTAGTTGATATTCTGTGAATTCTTTATATAAATGGTTGAATGTAATAATTGAAATTTGTGAGATAAATATATGGATTACTATGCTATGGAATGTTACGGACTGATGAATACGGGATTGGGGAGAGTAGTAGAGATGATTACATGAGGTTTAAATTCACTAGATATGATGAGGTCTTGCATTTTTTGCGGACTAATGTTATATGATATTGTGTATTGGTGTGTTGGTTGGTTAGCTCTTACGAGCATACAGTGTGTTTACGAGTATATGATGAGGTCATGCATTGTTACGGACTAATGTTATATGACATTGTGTATATGGTGTGTTAGATGGGCTAGCTCTTACGAGCATATAGTGTGGTGGATGGATTAAATCTTACGAGTACTTGGTGTTAGGATGGAATGGCTCATTTGAGCATATAATGTGTTGGTTGATTAACCGCGAAGTTGTAATCACAAATTCATTTATTGACATTGATTAAATGATCTTTGAAAGTTAATATAAAAGTGGAATTGTTCATGCTATTTATACAGCAATACTCATCGTTGAGATGTGTTTGACAGGGCTAATTCTACAGTTCCTTATTTAAATTGTTACGCTCATATGGTAAGATTTTCGTTTAATCGACGAACTTACTAAGCTTTCGTAAGCTTACTTGTGTCATGCCTTTTGTTTTGTAGATTTCATTTTGGTTTTGAAAGATCGAATCAACTCAAAGAATCATTCTATCCCGATGACTCTTTTGGTAGCTTTTGTAAACACTTTGCTTATATAGCATGTACTAGGCAAATGATTATGTTGTAAAGCTTTTGTTTATGCTTGACACTTTGGTATGATGTATGTGATAGAATAGTAGGCTTGTGGCATGTTGTTCAACTTTAAGTAGGCTTGGGTAATGACTAATGATATGGTCAATGTTTTGTTTGATTTGAGTATGCTATACTAGAAGAAATTGGTCACAATATGCATTACTTGTAAGTGGTTGTAATGGAAAGAATGTGTATGTGTTTGGTGTTATCTTAGGTGTATGTCACATTAATGGGTTTTAGATGATTGAAAATGAAGTGTTTTGAATGGTTTTGGGCACGTTTAGAGTCTTGGTATAGCATGTTATGAGCTGGTACAATTACTTGTGGAATTGGTGTGAAACAAGCTTGATTTGGGTTAATTTTAGGGACACACAACTATGTGTCACACACGGGTAGCCCACACGGGCGTGTGTCCTGAGTGTGTTAGGTGCACGATTCACACGGTTTTGCACACGGGCTTAGACACGGGTGTGTGGCCTAAGTCAGTAAGTCACACGGTTGAGCACGTGGGTGTGTGGGAAGGCCACATAGGCAGGTGGGAGAGCCACACGACCGTGTGACCCTGTAGGTGGAAATTTTTCAATTTTGCATGAAAAGTTTTGATTAGTTTCGATTTGGTCCTCAATTATTTTTAAACTATTTTTTGGGCCTCGAAGGCTTAATTTAAGGCCCGTAAATGTATGATCAAGTTCATTTTTATACTATTTTTGAATTTATAACATTAATTCGATAATTGAGTGTTAATATCTATAAAATGCTCGATTCTCTATAACCCTATTTCGACGACGAAAATGAGTTATGAATGTTACAAACCAAGTGTAAATAATTAATGTAAATATTATGTCGATTAGTTAATTTTATTATAAATAATTTATAACAAATACCATGTAATTTATATAATTATTTAGTAGGTCAAAATGTATTATAATTCATCTCTCGTCATTAAAGTTATCAGATTATTTAAACGAGATTAATAAAATAACATATAATTATAATTTAAAAATATTACATCCTAAAATTAAAATAGTATTTTTATTTTATAAAAATAATTTTTTAAAACTTGAATCATGTACGCGTAAAAAGTCATAGAGTAATTGGATTTAAGTGTAATTGTTTGTAAATACATGTGTAATTACTCCAACTCTCACCCTTTCCCATAAGAATTGTATAATGTAATTGGAGACCTCTAATTATACTCAATTCATTGGGACCCGCTAATTATAGTGATTTATTAAAAAATATCACAAATGTGTAATTAAGAGTAATTATACCCAAATGCAATTATTAGAAATTTTTTCGAAGAGGTAGTCATGACTAACCTAACAAATTATAATATATATCCATACAACTTTAATATAAAATATTGTGAATTTAAGAAGAAAAGAAAGAAGAAGGGAAGGAAAAAAAAAGGGAAAAGAAGGTTGATGGATGTTACCAATTAAAGAGAAAAACAAAAGGAGAAGATAAAAAGGAGGGAAAAGAGAGAAAATTCTAAATAATTGCTTGATTATTCTTTTATCTTGGAGAGGTATATATACACTTAAAGCACATATAAAATAAGGAAACAAATCTCTCTACAACCCTAATTGATAGTCTAACTCACATGATCACATTCCCTAAAATTATACAAAGAATCTCTACTTTAAAGCGTATCTTAACACTCCCCCTCAATCTGAAGCGTATAGATCATATGATCCTAGCTTCTGACATATATGCTCAATTCGAGGTTTTCGAAGAGATTTAGTGAGAATGTCAACTAGTTGATTACTAGAATTGGCAAAAGCAGTAGCAATATTGTAACACCTCACTCCCACTTGGCGAACTAAGACGTTACAGCAAACTTAAACTTGATTTATTATTTTTATACATTTAGCAAACGTGGGAAAACATTTGGAAATTTGCCATAAATAAATAGTTGAAATTATTGAACCATAATTGACAAAGCAGGATACTTTACAACTATTCGCCAAACAGACTTTTTAAAGTGTGCCATACAATTTGTGAAATATATTCTTAGTAAGAAATATATACATCGTTTCAAAATACAAGACTGATATATCACGCCTAAAATAATTTGTGGCAAGAACTCAAGAACACTAAATGAACAAAGCAAGAACAGAATTGACACAAGAGCATAATTGAAAAACAGAGAAGAAAATGTAAATTGTAAATTTTGTAATTCTTTAGAAATAATCTGGAAATTCATCCATTCTTTGCATTTGCAGATTACATGTGTATTTAAAGACTTGACTACTCAACTTTTCTACAACTGTTATTGTTAATTTGTTATTAACTGGAATATAACTTCTACTAACTGCACTTTAACAACTAACAACTAATCTGTTAACTCTAATATTCACCTATCTACTCAAATTTTGAGACCCAAAGAAGCTGTCAAAGCTTACAAAACTGTGAAGTCGATAACGATTTAGTAAGGATGTCTGCTACTTGGTCACAAGCTAGTACCTCTCTGGCGATAAGGACACTTCATCCACTTTCTCACAAACAAAGAACAAATCAACTTCGACATGTTAAATTTTGAATGTAACACCGGATTAGCTGCAACTATTACAAGTAACATCCGTAGTCGCAGCCGCCAACCCTCAAAATCTACCTCGACTGTGGATTGGGATACGACTTGTTACTTTTTAGAGCACCACGATACATGGTTATCCCCAAAATAAATACAATAACCTATTATTGACCGTCTACCATCAAAGTCCAATCCCCAATTTGCATAAGCATATCCAACTAAAGGCAGTCTCACAGATGGTTTTATAAACAAGCCATAGTCAACTGTACTACTTAAATAGCGCAAAATCCGTTTGAAAGCCACAAAGTGAGCACCCGTTGAAGCGTGCATAAATTGAAAAATATGATTTACAGCATAAGCAATATCTGGTCAAGTAAGCACAACATATTGTAACACACTGGTAAGACTAAGATACTCACTAGGATCTTCAATCGGAGTACTCATAGTCTTACAGAGAAAAGAAGAACTAACCATAGGTGTATGAACAGTCTTTGTATGAACCATACGATAACGATCAAGCACATCAAGTATGTACTTACGCGGACACAGATGAAGTGTGTCGTCAATCAAGCGAGTGAACTCAACTCCCAAGAAATAATGAAGATCCCTCATGTCTTTGAGTGAAAATTCAGAATGAAGTTGTTGAACAAACACATCAATCTCTTGAGATGAACTTCTTGTAATGATGATATCATCAACATAGACTAACACATACATATTAGTGTCATTAGTGACTTGAATAAACAAAGAAGCATCATATTTTGATCCTACAAAACCTACAGATATAAGATAAGACTTCAACTTATCAAACCATGCTCTCGGAGCTTGTCGTAACCCATACAATGCTTTTGTTAATCGACAAACAAGAGGTCTCCCATCCACACCATATTGAACATACCCGAAAAGTTATTGCATGTACACTTTCTCGGTGAGCTTTCCATTTGGAAATTCATTATTCACATCAACTTGTCGTAGTGACCACTTCTTAGACACATCAATCGAAAGAATGGTCCAAATGGTGGCCGGTTTAACAATTAGACTAAACGTTTCCCGAAAATCACACCCCAAAACTTGAGAACATCCTTTTCCTACTAGTCTACCTTTCCGTCGTGCCACAGTGCCATCAGGATTCTGTTTAGTTTTAAACAACCACTTGCAACCAATTGTCCTTCTTCCTTACAGTAAGGGTACTAGCTCCCAAGTGTGGTTACGAATTAATGCATCATACTCGACTTGAGTCGCTTCTCTCCATTCCTTATGTGCAAATGTTTCATCAATCGTACGAGGCTCGTGATCAACAACTTCTACTACTAAAGCTTTAGGTTTGAAAATTCGAGCTTTTGATCGAGTAACCATATGATGTGTATTTCTAGATTGCTGTGGAGGATCCGTTATACTAGTAGAACCATCAGGCATGGGAGAGAGAGTGTTACTACTCGAACTTCCAAGTTGCTATGAAGAATCAGGTCTAGTGGTGAAAAATTCAGGCATGAGAGAAGTGTCATTATTATGATCCAAACCACCTAAATCATCTGCCAAGTGTGAAGAGTCACAAGATAATGCCACATCATTTTGTGATTCGATAACTTTGCTAGAAGAATTAGAATTAGATGATTGAGACTGCACAAGAGGAACAAATGTAGTAACAAACTCATTTGGCATGTTAGAAGATAAAACATTCAAGATACAGAAAACATCTTTCATCAAATACATGCCGTGAAACAACAATTTTCCCATCAGACGTAAGACATTGATAACCTTTATGATGAGAGCTATACCCTAACAATGTGCATGGCTAAGATCAATACTTCAGCTTATGATTATTAAACGGACGAAGATAAGGAAAACAATAACACCCAAAAATTCAAAGATGATCATAAGTTGGACGTTTTTCATAAAGAACTGAATAAGGAGACTTATCTTACAATACCAGAGTTGATAATCGATTTATTAAATAAACTGCACATGTAAAAGCATACCCCCAAAACTTTAGTGGTAAATTTTCTTGAGTAAGAAGTGTAAGACGAACCTCGATAATATGCCAATGTTTCCGTTCGACCACTCCATTCTGTTTCGAAGTATGTGGACATAAGACCCGATGAATAATACCATGTTGTGCAATTAATGATTTGAAAGACCGAAACTCGCCATCCCAATCACTTTGAAATTGTTTAATATCTTTTCCAAATTGTGTTTTAACCATCCATTGAAATTGAGTAAAATAGTCAATCGCCTAAGATTTTCGTTAAATGAGAAAAATCCATGTAACTGAAAACATCAAAAAAAGAGATATAATACCAATTACTACCAAATTTAACAAAAGTCGATCCCCATAAATCCAACATGACTAATTCAAAGGTAGAAGTATACATAGTATTAGATTTAGAAAACGGTAACTTGTGTGATTTTCCTTTTTGGTATGTAGTACAAACATGAATAAGATTATTTTTATTTGTGACAACATTACAATTTTTTAAAATTGTCTGAACTAAAAGGCTGAAGGATGACCTAGATGGTGATGCCATAGTTCGAACACGTCATCAATCGAGGATCTCAATCCCAAAACAATATTATGTGTTGATGGAGTAACACTGGTAGTAGTCTGAGCAACCGGTGAAAATCTATAAACATTAGTCAAATCATCAATTTATTTCTTGTAACCATCATAGAATTACCCAAATATTTAATTCTAGCACGCGTTCCATTATACATTAGAACAGGAATATTACTTGAATACGGAGTGGAATTATTTAGTGCAGATGTTTCCTTGCACACGTTATGAGTAGCTCCCAAGTTAGGATACCACAAAACTGAATTGTTATTTCCAACAGGTTCAGGAACATACAACTCTTCAAGACCAAATGTTTGAGTGCCGAAACCGAATCCAATATCATACCCGGATGCAGCGTTATTTGATTCGCTTTCAATGAGGAATTTGGATCCAAAGACATCAAGAATTCATGGAAGACCTATACACGATGGAGATCTCATGACCTGAACTTGAACGAACAGCCCAACACCGGCATTGTGATAGGCCCTTGAAAGACTTGCACTCTAGGCTTTGTTAACCAAGGAACACCCATTTTACCAACCATATTTGGCCCATATTCTTTGTTCCCACTTGACCTAATCATAGCATGTCTACACCACTAAACATTGTTAGCACAAGGCCAATTATTAAAAAACCCAACATTTTGCATATTAGAAAACCCAAAATTTTGATTAGGGTTAATATCCCTTTGTGCATCAACCATTGTAAAGATATGATGCGACGTTCCTTGTCCAACAATGAACTCAAAAAATGGTTGTCGTTCGTGTGGCCCCCAAGAGCTCCTCGTTGTCAGTGGTCCACTAAAGTAACCAGCAGCCATTAGACCAACACCATACTTCCTTGCGCAGCAGCGGCTTGCATATCAGGCACCATTTCGTGTCCAACCATCAAGTTGATGAACGATGTTCGTTCGGGAGGAACCCATGAGGTTATCGGCACTAGAGATACCTCAAAGTGTCAGTCGTACCTGTAAAAATACCGTTGTGCGAGATGTCCCATACGGCCACAGATCTGGCATTGTACACGACCTCTTGTGCTCTGACCACATCCGCCATAAGAGGTACAACCACCTATCAGAGACTTCATCGTTCCTGAAAACCCATGATCCATCGTCCGAGGTCCAACCAAATTAGCCTGAAGCAGAGTATCGTACACCATTCTGTTCTGTCGACTCTCATATTCCAAAAGGATATCGATTAAGTTCCTCATGGGCAATGGTTCGGACAAAAATGATGCGAGTGTAATCATTGCATTGAACTTCGGTGAGAAACTTACGAGCACTATTTTGACCCTCTCAGATTTTGAGATCTGATGCCTTAAAGCTTCAAGTAAAGCACATGTATTTTGAACTTTAGAAACATATTCTTTAATCGTCATGTTACCTTTCTTGATGGAGTGTAAATCGTGTTTAATCCTTGATAATTTTGCTCCGATCATAGCAGCAAAAAGACAATTGGGAGTATTCTAGACATCACTGGTTATGCAGACCCCTGTAAAACACGACAAAAAAGAAGCACTAATCGTGAAAAGCACCCACGACACGAGTAACTTGTCTTCTTGTAACAACAAAATATCAAGATTCAAAACCATCTTTCCTTCTTGATCCGGTACAAACTTCAACGGAATTGGCTGAGTTCCGGTCATGAATCCGGTAAGTACGTATCCTTCAATTATTAACCTCAAGTGTTGTTGCCATTGGATGAAGTTGCTCTCATTAAGTTTTAACGTATCATGCTTAGGAAAACTGTGAATTAAACGAGATGCAGAAATACCCGGTTGTGGACCATTATTTGGAGTGGTTGATTTAGCAAAATTCTCCATGTGTTGCAGCGGAATGAGGTGCCCAGGATCAGTATTATGTGTTGAACTCAAGAACACTCAATGAACAAAGCAAGAACAAGATTGACACAAGAGCAGAATAAAAAAACAGAGAAGAAAATGTAAATTGTAAATTTTGTAATTCTTTAGAAACAATCTGGAAATTAATCCATTCTTTGCATATGCAGATTTCATGTGTATTTAAAGACTCGATTACTCAACTGTTCTACAACTATTACTGTTAATTACTATACAAGAATATAACTTCTACTAATTGCACTTTAACAACTAACAACTAACAACTAATTTGTTAACTCTAATAGCGCCACTCTAAAATATACATATGCATGTTACAAAACATAGGCGAGGCTCACAATAGAGGTTGCTTTATCTGACTATGTCCCTTCTACAAGACCTTAATGCCGAGGTACCATATAGAAAAGGGAAAGAAAGTGAGTAAGTTCGATAGAACTTAGTGAACTCTAGAAATAAAAATGCTCAACCCTTTCCAATAAAGTTCTAATAACATGATTATTGAACGTATATATATACATATATAAATAATAATAATCCAACAGACTTTTCGCAGAGACAATTGGGTTGAAATCCTCTTACATATAACAAGGGAGGATACCTATCCCTTGGTGGATAGTATCATCTTTCCAATACAACAACTTTCTCGAAGAATAGATTCATTAACATATACATCACCTGTATGGACACAAAAGCTACTACCACTTACTCTATCATCTCAGACATACCAGTTCATTAGCATCTATATGCTCACCAAGTATAACCTTTTTTTGGCGAATAGAATACGCCAAACTAACAGATACATTTCGTCCAAAACAAGTTAAATAAGATTAAGACCTAATACTTATCATGCAATGCAACTACATAATCAACATTCCTGTTTGGCGGTTTCATACCTCGCTTTGAATATACATAAGATGCATTACATACAACAAATCCAGATTCACGTTTTCTTACTTTTTTCCACGTTTTTCCTTGTGTTAACCTCAGATCCCATATTTAAACATCATAACAGATGTCTTAGTCTACGTTATTATAAACATATGCATTTTTCCCACAGGATCAAGGCTTTTTGCCGTGGTTAAAAACTAACATGCCCTACCGATGGCATCACCCATAACGCCAAGCTAGTAAGCATTTAACATGCCCTACCAGTAACCCAACACATATGCCGATTTGGTTAGCGGCTAACATACCCTACCAGTGGCCTAGTTTATACGCTGACTTGGTTCTCAACTAACATGCCCTACCAGTGGCCCAGCATATCCGGATACCGAGTTTGCAAACCAAGAAAGTCGTGTATATTTCTTTTCATTTATATGCACATGCAGATGATTACATGCAACAACTTACCATGCTTCAGAAAAAATGGTTTTACCTATACTCATAACCTTTAACTATGATAACCATAAACTATCAGTATACAGGGACACGAATGAGACTCATAGAAGACTCACACAAGTTGGATACTCACGAAAGGTCTCAAAGAAACTGGTTACCCCATGATGTCTCTTGTTACAACCCTCTCTTGCTTTTCGGACACTTACTGGTTCTTCTCCAACGAAGAACTTCCCTTTTATTGGGTACTAAAATAAATACATACAAGGCAGAAGAAAGAAAAGAAGAACCCCCCACTTCACCAGCACGCTGTTATTTATAGCCCAAACGAACTCTCAATAACCCTACACATGGCCAAAACTCAGAGTTGATTCGGTACCCCTTGGTGTTCGACATATCAATCTATAGAAAATCCTTTCTACCAAACACCACTGTTACCACTAATTAGAGTGGTACACGTTGCTTGTACTCATAAGCAACCAACTAAACAAGTCATATAACAACCTAAACCTATCAAGTTATCATTGACCACCTTCGCCGTACTAACATCTAGAGTGTGAATACCGCTTCCAAAAGATATAGATTTGAGGCGATTTTCGCAAATATACGAGCTAAATTGTAATATAGTTTACAACAAAATAAGTAAATACTTCAAGGATCGTACTCAAGGGAGGTGAAGCACTAGAACAATTCTAATCTAAGCAAAACAATATCTAATTAGCATTTTAATTAAGTTATAGTACGAATAATAATAAAAGGGTTTTGGGTTTTATGATAAAATAATAAAATGCTAAGATTAAATAAAAATTGGAAAAACACGATTTAGAGATTTGTTGGGTATGAGCATCATCATTCTCAAGAGTCTCAACTAATCTTTTTACTTTGTAATGTCATTTTGGACTTACTATTAGACTCTTTAAAGTCAACTTGATAAAGTCTTCAATATCGAATGAATCAATAGAGATCTTCGTAGTGTAATCTTCTTTACAAATCAAATCTCTTCAAATAAAGAAAATCTATTGCATTGAAAGTCTTCAAAATATCTTTGCTTGGCTTGATTTCTTCCACAATTTGACTTCATTAACGAACTGTTAAAAATCCTCAAAGATGTGCTTTTAAAAAGTACATCAATTTTTATCCAAAGATGTTAACCAGATATTGTTAGCAGTAAGCTGTGTAAGTCAGTTATTATTAGTTGTGACAGTTATGTTAGTTCAAGTTTGTTATTGTTAGTTTGTATGAAGCCTTGTATTATATAAAGGCTAGTAGTTGTAATTCTGAGATTATGCTTTCAGTGAATGAGTTATCATTCTTGATTCAGTTTAGTTTCTAATATGGTATCAAAGGTGCAAGTCAGTTTCTTTCTTGTTGTTTTTGTTGCTTTCTTGCTACAATGAAGTCTACCACTATCGTCGGTGGTAAGTCATTTAATCCACTTACGTTTTCCTGTCAAAAAGTTGCTACGTTGGTGGATGATAGGAATTTTCTTGCTTGGAAGCAACATGTGTTGCTTGTGGTGAAAACTCATCGTTTGCGTGGGTTTCTTGATGGCACTGTTGTGTTCCTGAGTCTACAGTACAAGATGAGAGCAAGGCTTCGATTGAGAATTTTGAGTTTGTACAGTACGAACAACAGAATGTTGCTATTTGTGCCTGGTTATTATGGACTGTTAGTCCTGCACTACATAACCGATTGCTTGGAGATTCGTCTACAGCTTCTACGTTATGGGCTGTACTGAACCGAATCTTTGGTATGCAATCTACCACAAAAGCTATAAGGAACTGTTCTTTGTTGCATAATTTTCACAAGAATGATATGTTTATGAGTGATTATCTTACTGGTATTAAACACCTTTGTGATTACTTAGCTAGTTGTGGACAACAAGTTCTTTTGGAGGAGCACAAGTAGGCTATTATTAATGGTTTACCTCTTGAGTTTGACCATGTAGTGTCTATTATCACTACAAGTCATGTACCCTTTGATTTGCAAGGTATTGCCACTGCTCTTCTTGATACTGAGGCTCGTCAAAGTGCACATTTTTCACAGGTCACTGTTGTTGCAAATCTTGCCACATATAATGCTAATAATGGTAGTGGTTTTTTACCTGCATATGCAGGACATATTGCTCCTACAAGAGCTCAAGTGAATTTTAGTAGGGGTCGTGGTCGTGGCAAGTTTGGTAATCTACAACCTAAGTGTCAAATTTGTGGTAAGGTTGGTCATGTGGCACACAAGTGTTATTATCGATATGAAGATGATAATAATATGGACTCATCCTCTGGAGAGGGTTCTTCGAATCATACTTCATCAGGTGTTACTGCTCATCATTGTTTTGTTGACTATGGCTCACATCAATCTTATAGGTGTGGTGTTAATGGTGGTTGCAGTACTGGTGTTTCTCCAGTTCAGTCACATCTTGCTTCAGTTGTGGCCACTCCTAGTACTGTTAGGGAGTTAGCTTGGTATCTAAAAAATGGTGCCACAGCTCATTTAACAAATTATGTTGCTCGTGTAGTTCATAGTCAACCCTATCATACTATAAGTAAAGTGGTTGTTGGAGGTGGTAGGTCTATTTATGCACTTTGGAACTGGTTTTTTTGTCCACTGGTAATAGCAAGTTGATTATTAAATATTTGCTGCATGTTCCTCAAATGCATAACAATCTATTGTCTGTTTCTAAATTTGCAAAAGACAATCAGGTTTATTTTGAGTTTCACCCTGACTGCTATTATGTGAAGGATATTGTATCACACCAGATATTGCTTCAAGGACCTGAGTGTGATGGCTTATATCAACTACAATCGAGGGGACAGTTGCAAAGTTACAATGCTGTCATCCTGCATCAGGATAGCTCATCAAATGCATCATTGGTGAATCTTTGGCATAAAAGACTTGGTCATCCTTCAGTTGATATCTTAATTAGATGCTTGAAGTCATACAAGTTGTCAGTTCCAAAGAATACTGGTGTTTTACAATGTATTGCTTGTGCTTTAGGCAAACTTCATAAGTTACCTTTTTCTGATTCTTCTTCAGTGTATAATACACCTTTGGAGTTAATTGTTACTGACTTGTGGGGACCTGCCCCTTATTTTTATAATGGAATGCAGTACTATATTTCGTTTGAGGATGCCTTTAGTAGAAACACTTGGATATTTTTCTTGAAACGAAAATTAGAGGCCTTAACAACATTTCTTTTATTCAAGAAACATGTTGAGCTACAGTTAGGGTGTCAAATTAAGCAGGTGCAAACTGTTGGAGGAGGTGAATTTCGAAGTTTTGAAGGTCCTTTGAAGAGTTTTGGAATCAAGCATCGTGTGTCTTATCCACACACGTTTGAGCAAAATAAACTTGTGGCGCGTAGACATAGACAGATAGTGGAGACAGGTTTGACTCTTTTAGCTCAAGCGTCTCTACCATTGTCATACTGGACTTATGTGTTTGAAGTTACTGTGTTTCTTATCAATCGACTTCCCACTAAGGTGTTGAGTGGGGAGTCTCCTATTTTGAAGTTATGTGGTCAAACACTAGACTATGATCAGTTGAAGGTCTTTGGGTGTAGATGCTATCCTTTGCTCAGGCCTTATAATCATTATAAGTTATAATATCATTCGATTCATTGTGTTTTTCTGGGGTATGCAGATAAGTACAAGGGATACAAGTATGTTGATCCTAATGGGAGAATTTATATCTCTCGTCATGTTAGATTTAATGAACATGAATTTCCATTTGCTCAACAACTTGGTGTAAGTTAGTCATCTGTAGAGGTTAGTTGTCCTTGGATATCGTCTATGTTACCTGTGTTTGTGCAACCTCCATCTGTTGTGGCTGAAAATTCTTCTACTTCTTCTCTGTTTGTGCCTGGTGTTTGCCTTTTTCTAGTTCATATAAAGGTGTTGTTCCAACTGCTCATTCTCAAGTTGAAACATCTGTTGGTTCAGACTCAGCTGCACAACAGTGTGCTGCACTTGATTTATCTGTAGATGTTGCTGGTGAACTGTATGTAGAAGAAGAAGAAGAAGGAGCAGTTGCTGAGTTCAATAAGGTTGGTAGCAATCAACATCGAATGATTACAATGAGTAAAAATAAAATATTCGAGCCTAAAGTCTATGCAGTTGAGCTTAGTCAGATTGAGCTTAAAGATATACATGAAGCTGTCTCTATTCCCTCTTGAAAGAAAGCAGTTGATGATGAGTTGCAAGCACTGATCCGAAATGACACTTGGGAGCTTGTTCCAGTACTAGTTGATCAGAACTTGGTGAGGTGTAAGTGGTTGTTTAAGAACAAAACTAACCCTGATGGGAGCATAGCTCGAAATAAGGTTAGGCTGGTGGCACAAGGGTTTTCACAGGCTGCTAGTACTGACTATCATGAGACTTTTAGTCCAGTGATAAAAGCCAATACAATTCGAACTATTTTTGTCTTGCTGTGTCTCAAAATTGGAAGATAAGGCAACTAGATGTGAATAATGCCTTCTTAAATGGGGCATTCTCAAAGACTGTGTATATTCAACAACCACCAAGATGTGTGTAACTCAGTAGGCAAGCAGTTGGTGTGCAGGTTAAAAAAGTCTTTGTATGGGCTCAAGCAAGCCCCTCATGCTTGGTTCCATACTTTGAAGGAGTTTTTAGTGACTGATCTTCAATTTCAGAATTCAAAGGCAGATACTTCCTTGTTTTTTTAAGAAAAATGCTATTGGGTGTATTGTTTTATTGGTATATGTTGATGACATCCAAGTAATAGGCTCACTCACAGGTGAGATTGATGAGATGATTGGTGATCTTCATCAGAAATTCTCTCTCAAAGACCTTGGTCAGTTGAAGTATTTTCTTGGGCTAGAGGTTACTCGTTTACATGATGGTTTGCATGTGTCTCAAGCTAAGTATGCTCGAGAGTTACTTGAACGAGTAGGAATGGCTAATGCCAAGCCTGTACCTACACCAATGATAAGTGCTCCTACTTTATTTGCTCATGTGGATGATCAATTGACAGATGGGTCAGTATACAAGAAGGTGGTAGGTGGTCTATAGTACCTATGTTTGACGAGGCCTGACATTGCCTTTGCTGTGAATAAAATTAGCTAGTATATGCATTCTCCAAGGGATGTGCATTGGACAGCTGTGAAACATGTGTTGAGGTATGTGAAAGGGACTCTGGATCATGATGTTTGGTTTCGTCCTTTTGCAGTCAAGCTTGTAGGGTTTTTAAATGCTGATTGGGCGAGTTCTTTGGAAGATAGAAAATCTACCTTTGGCTACTGCATTTATCTTAGTGAAAACCTCATTGGGTGGTCATCCAAGAAATAGTCAGTTATCTCTAGGTCCACTACAGAGGCAGAGTATAGAAGCCTTGCCAATGCTACTACAAAACTTGTTTGGCTTCAATCATTGCTTGCTAAGCTTGAGATTATGTCTAGCAAGGTTCCAGTTATTTGGTGTGATAATACAAGTACTGTGAGCTTAGCTGCTAATCCTATTTTACACTCTCGAGTTAAACATGTTGAGATTGATCTTCATTTTGTTCGAGACAAAGTAACAAGTGGACAGTTGGAAGTAAACTATGTACCAGAGAATAATCAAATTGCTGATGTGCTAACTAAGCCACTGACAGTGGGTGCCTTTGAACGTTTTAGAGAGAAACTAAATGTAGTATCATTAAACAGTTTTGCTGAAAAGTGAAGGATGCAGGGAGAATGTTAGCAGTAAGTTGTGTAAGTCAATTAGTATCAGTTGTGACAGTTATGTTAGTTGAAGTCTGTTACTGTTAGTTTGTATGAAGCGTTGTATTATATAAAGGCTAGTAGTTGTAATTCTGAGATTATGCTTTCAATGAATGAGTTATCATTCTTAATTCAGTTTAGTTTCTAATAGATATGACATGCTATATTAGCTTGCTAGTTGCAAACTAAATTGCGATTTTAGATGCATCTAGCCAATGTAACTCGTACTAAAAGAGCTGATCATGAAATTCTTCATAAAAGGGAAGATCAACCTCCATAGAGAGATGTGAATTGTGAGCTTTCTTATTTGGTTTGTTTAAAATTTACATTGATCATTGGAGAGGAGTATTTACAGCCTTTGGGAGGAATTTGGGAGGAATTTGGGAGGAACGCTTTGTGAAGAGCAAAGGGATCTTGCAAGTATCCACATAAAGAAATACGACATGGAGACTGTAGTAATCGTATGAGGTTCTAGATTGACTAAATTTTCATCAGTAGTTGTTTATTCTTGAATAGCGGATTGATTCCGGGCCTAACCCTATAGAATTGGATATATTCATCAAACTAGGTAAACAATGTGTTTCTTGTGTTTCAAGTTTCATGAAATTTTCTCCAAATATTTTTCACAGAATTACAACACCGTCAGTAACTCTACATTTCACTAACCATTCACTCAAAACATGTACCAACCCACGACAATCCATTTTAAAAAATATATAAAAATTGAAAATTAAAACCGAATCGGGGGACCAACATGTCAGATTCGGGTTGTTTTCAGGACCTTACGAACAATTTATCTATGCTGTTGTCACACGCTTCGAAACAAAACTTGCTTTCATATTATACAGTTATACTATAATTACAGACAGGACGCTCGACACACACAAAGGAGAAGCTCCATATTTTCTCTGTAATTAATTCATGGAGGTCGTCAAGGAATCTCAACCAAGCACTACCACCATGAGAAAAGCTCTGCTAGTAATAAACTGCGTCATCCTTTCTATAGGTAACTGTGCAGGTCCACTTATGATGCGCCTTTACTTCATCCATGGTGGGAAACGAGTCTGGTTCTCGAGCTGGCTCGAGACGGGTGGTTGGCCCATCATCCTTTTCCCAATCGCCTGTGCTCACTTTTACCGTTCCAGGACCCAACCCGGTTCAGAAAACAAGCTTTTCTTCATGAAACCACACCTGTTCATTGCCGCCGCCGTCATTGGAATCCTCACTGGCCTTGATGATTACCTCTACGCTTATGGCGTCGCACGTCTTCCAGTTTCAACTTCATCTTTAATCATTGCCTCGCAGTTGGCTTTCACCGCAGGGTTTGCTTTCGTTTTGGTGAAGCAAAAGTTCACTTCTTATTCCATAAACGCTGTGTTTCTGTTAACGATTGGATCAGGCGTTTTAGCCATGCATACCAGCAGCGACCATCCCGCGAATGAGTCAAACAGGGAATACGTTTTGGGATTTCTAATGACCGTCAGTGCATCGGCTTTGTATGGGTTTATTTTGCCTTTGGTGGAGTTAACATACAAGAAAGCAAAGCAAGAAATCAGCTACGCGCTTGTGATGGAGATTCAGATGGTGATGTGTTTGTTTGCTACCGGTGTTTGCACCATTGGCATGCTGGTTAACAACGATTTCAAGGTTCCTTTTCTTGTCTCTTTCAATCATAAACTCTTGCCGGCCTACGTATATTCCATTTCCATCAAACGAAAATTGAAATTTATTACTATTGCCATAAACATAGTTTAATTGATTTCTAATTCATGAGATATGTAAGTTACAACTTTCTTTCAATGGGTCTGTTTCTGTTTCCTGTTTATCGAAAAGATTAAAAGCTAAGATATAACCCAAACCAAAGCCACTTTCATAAAGTAGCTGCTTTATATTTCCATTCTAAGGCGGAGAGAGAAAGTAACCATTAATTTATATTTCCATTCTAAGGCGGAGAGAGAAAGTAACCATTAATTTACTGGTTCTATTTTGCAGGTAATTCCAAGGGAAGCAAGGGAATACGAACTCGGGGAAACGAAGTATTACGTAGTCGCGATTTGCAGTGCAATGATATGGCAATGTTTCTTCTTGGGAGCGATAGGAGTCATCTTTTGTGCTTCATCTTTGTTATCAGGCATCATAATTGCTGTTTTATTACCCGTAACTGAGATTCTGGCCGTAATTTTCTACAACGAAAGCTTTCATGCCGAGAAAGGTGTGGCGCTCGCACTCTCTCTTTGGGGCTTCCTTTCTTACTTCTACGGCGAGATTAAGCAATCCAAGGAAAACAAACCAGCTCTTGAAACCGAGGTGGCTTCTGTTCCCAATCGACAGGAAAGTGTGTAAACCATCCGCCCGAGCCCACCACTTCCGACTACTTCCATCTTCGGCTGCCTAGGAGTTTACGCCAAAATTGCTCGAAACATTTATCATAGTTACTTAAGTGATAAATTAGTCAATTAATTATCTTTACGTTTGAACATGTAAGAGTTCGGTTCGCTACGATTTCAGGGTTATAAACATTATATGGCAACTATTAATACTATTATCTTTTCCATTTTTCTTCATTTCCCAATTTAACAAAAAAAAAATATACGTCTATCATGGCGTCATGCATGCCCTTTTTTCTCAATGTACGAGCATATAAAATATAATCCATTCATTTCCTACAAATAAGCTATCGATCCATCCAAATATGCCAAGACGTATAGTCCCATTAGACTGAAAAATATCTTCCCACGTATGGCTTAAATTCAACGTCATCTCAATTGCTATCGGTTTGGGGCGTAAACTCGTAAATTAAATAATACAACACAAATAAGAGTGAAAATGAGTTAGGAGTGCGATTACATGTTTTAATTTTTTATTATAAAAATAAGTACATTAGTTTATGTACATTAAATGAAAAAGTAAACTAAATTTTTTATTAAAAATTGATTCATGTACGTTAGCATGAGGTACACGTAGCACATCATATGTCATTGTATAATTTTTTTATCAATCAATTCAGTACAAATGAGTGAAATTTTTAATAGAAATGATCAATTTGCACCTCAATCTAATGTAAAACAATTAGTTTATCTATTTTTATATAAAAAGAACATAATGCAATCCAACAACTAATTTAACTACGTTGATATTATTTTTAGCGGTAAGTAAACGAAATTTTCCGATTTGATATAAAACAACCATTTGTTAACTACTTACGAGTAGTGACGAAACCAAGGGAACTGGAAGGGTCCTCACCTCCCTAAAATGAATTTTTTTTCACTTAAACTATTTATAATTTATAAAATTTTAAATTAACAATGATAAAATCATACTTTACCCCTCAAAATAATAAAAATTTAATTTAATTTTTTAAAATTTATAAACATATAAACTATTAAAATCATAAAATTCGCTACTACATAGGAACGAAAACGTAAATTTCATGCATTGTTGTATGAAATAGCCAAAAATAGTTTCATTTATCCATTATGGATCAATATATACATAAAAAATACTATTTAAATCAAATACAAAACATTTACATCATCAAATCCAAGATTAGCATTCGGGGGGGGGGGTTTTCTCTTTCGTCTTTCCTCTTTTACGTCGTATCATAGCAATCTTTGAATCCGATTCTTCGTTTCCACCCTTTTCTTTTATTTCTTTTTAATGATAGAGCGCTGTGAAGTTGGCTCTCTCCACCACAATTTTCTGAAATTCCTTCACCATTAAAATCTTTCAAATATTTTATCAGACCTATCTTACAATTTCTTTACTTGAAAAGATTCATACTCGATATGCATTGACCCCACTCACAAGAATTATTTTGAGGGTTATTATTGCTTATAGAAAATTCTAACATCTGATTTGTCATTGAAAATAATAACATTTGGTACAAAACAACGTGTTAGAATTTTTCTTTTATCAATTTATACTTAAAAATCACAGAAAGAGGAGAGTGAGAGAGGATGTATACGAAGTTTTCTTCACCTGTTTTATCAATTTCAGGTTAAAAAGTTAGATGCTTGCTTCCAATTTGTAAATGTGTTTAATTTATTTTCCTTTCTAAAATTAAACGGAAATGCTATATTAATATTTCTATCTTTCAACTGAAGAATTTATATATATACAATAGGTTTATATTTAATAATATGACATGATTTGCCTTTTTTTACTGATCAATATATATCGACGGAACCAAGTAGAGGTCTAGGAGGTCATGGTCTAAAGTTTAAAGTTTTTCAATTTAGTTCTTAGTAAATATACTATGGCTCTCTCAAAAATATAAATAGCTCCTTAAGATTTAATATTTTTGTAATTTCCTCCTTTGTATATATATTATAGCCCCCCTTCAAATGGTAATTTTTTAATTTAGACCTTTTATAGTTTATAAAATTTTAAAATAGTAATGATAAAATTATACTTTGACCTCCTCAAAAATGATAAAAAATTAATTTAATTCTTTAAAAATTATAAAAATATAGGCTATTAAAATGATGAAATTACATTTGTACTATCATAAAAATATACAATTTAATTCCGGCCTCCCAAAAAAAATTTTGGCTCCATCACTGCTAATATATTCACACACATGCGCGAGAGGTTTATATTAATTGTTAGTTTGTTCTTATAGATTTAAATACTAAATGGATCAAAATGGTGATTAAATTATGGTCAAAATGGCCAAGCGGTGGTGGATGACAATCATTCCACTAAATTTTGAGTTATTTATTCATTAAGTCCTAATTAGTTTAAGGTTAAGTTGAAATAAAATTGTTTAATTGGAATTGAATATAATTGAAGGACCAATTGTGTAATTGGAATTTTCTTAAAAGGCCAAACGGTAGGAACGATTTGGAATTCTCTAGTTTTGTGATTAATTGTTGTTAGACCCTTATTATTTAGTAATTATTTAAAAAGGATTAAATCGTAAATGATGAAAAAGTTGAGTTTTTTTAGTTAGAAAGGTAAATTAATGGAACTAGATGGTAATTATTCCATATATATGTGATGGACAATAATTGACATGTGTTAGTGATATTAGAAGTGTAATTTAAAGGTTAATTTTGTAAATAGGTAAATAGGTTAATGTAAATAAAAGAACAAAATTGGAAAAAAAAAATATCATCTTCTTTACCCATTGAAGAAAACCGAAAACACCATTTTTAGAGGAGAAACAAGTTCGGCCAACTAAGTTTCTTCCATTTAAGAGGTAAAACTTGCTCGTTTTTAGTAATTTCTATGGTTTTGACTTCGTTTTAGCTTGATATAGCTAACTCGAGGATTAATTTGTAAAACTGTTAAATGTTATGGATTATGTCATTGATGATTTTAGTGTGTTCTTGAAGTTTAATGATATATTATTAAGATTGGATGTTAAATAAGATTATTTTGTAAAGTAATAGCCCCCCAAAGTAGAGATCCAAGGGGGTCATGGTCCCCCAAAGTTTAAAACTTTTTCAATTTAGCCCTTTGTAAATATATTATGGCCTTCCCAAAAATATAAGTAGCCCTTTCAAGATTTAAGATTTTTGCAATTTCCCTCTTTGTATATATATTATAACCCCCTTAAAATGGTCAATTTTTAATTCAAGCCTTTATAATTTATAAAATTTTAAATTAATAATGGTAAAATTACACTTTGGCCTCCTCAAAAATGATAAAAATTTAATGTAACCCTTTAAAAATTATAAATATATAGACTATTAAAATGATGAAATTACATTTGTACTATTGTAAAAATATACAATTTAATTTCGACCCTCCAAAAAAAGTTTTCTAGCTCCGCTATTGTTAATATATACATATAAATTGAAAAATATATAGGTTTTTTCCTATGTAATTTATCACATTTTTAATTAAATTCATTGTTAAAACCAAGTAAATGTTTAATAAATTGATGAAATATGTGAAAATATGAATTTAGGACATAGAAATTTTTAAAATGTGATTTTATGCTTTATTATATAGTTTTCATGCATAAAATGACTTATTTTATGGTTATTTAAAAATAATATATTTTTAAGGTATGAAGTGGGTCATGCATGATTAAATTAAATAATAAAACATGAAATTAATTTTAATAATTTAATATAGATTATTTCATTAATAATTTGGGTTTATTCAATTATTTAATAATCGGGTTAATTTTATTCTTTGGTCCTTTAATTAATTTAATTGTTTTGGACAAGTTTGATAATTTTGCTGGATCACAAAACCATCCAATTTGAAAAGGGACTTAGTGGCTACACGTGGCTGCCCAAATAAACCATTTTCGATTTAATTTCAAGAGGTCCTTGCACTTTAGAAGAAATCAAAGATTGACTCGAAGATTTGTTGTTGACCAAGTCTCAGTCCCTAGTTGATGTGGCATGAAGATTGCTTCAAATTGAAGCATAATTCCACTCAAATTCCTTGAGTGATGGTCGGCCACCCATTTGAGAAGAATGAAGAATTTTAAACTCTCTATTTTTTGTAAACAACCCCTCACTCTTCACCTATAAATAAGACCCCATTTCCACCATTCCAAATCATCCATTGGTCGGCCACCTCGGAGAGCTATCAACAAAGGACCGAAGCGAAGGAATGAAGGAGTCTTCTTCGATCAGAGTTTTGGGTGACAACCACTTTGATTTGGGTTTATTCTTTCTTTTCTTTAATTTGATTTAAAAATGTTTGCTATGTGTTCTTTATTCTTGTTTAGAATAATGTTAGCTTAATTTTATTTAAGCTAGGATAATTGCTTTTATTAAATAACATTCATGTGATTCATGCTTATGATGATTGTGCCTCAACTGATTATGCTTTCAATTAATATCATCCATGTATTTCATTCATACATGATTGGAATGCATTAGAATTAGTGGAGAAATTCGAACCAGACATCGGCTAATTGACACAATAATTGAAATGTGCTTACTTAATTCATATCCGACGCATAATAAATTGAAGGTTCGTAATAACTTGACTGAGCTCTATTACCTTGCATGGCTTTTAGGTTCATGCAATTAAATTGTTTCAAACTGACCCAGTCCTTGTTGCTTCACAAGAATACTAAGAAACCCTTAGTTTTATATAATCAGTAAAATGTGTATTTAACTAAGTAAGATTCCGAAATAACTTAATTGGTTTCCAAGCCCATAAAAGATCGAGTTCCCATGGAATGTTTTTCCGAATGTTATTAAGCATGTTGATAATTAATTGAATTTAATTAAAATAATTGTTCTAATTTATTTATGTTATACTTGTTGTGAATTGTGTTTAACTTGTGCTAAAATCTATTTCATTCATATAGTTTGCATACTTAGATTAATTTGCATTCGGGATCATTTGCATTTAGTTTAATTATATTTAATTTTAGTTACCACTTATCCAAATATATTGTGTTTTTATTTACCAAGTTGTTAATATAATTTTACAATTAATTAATTAACATACATACAGTTCCTGTGGAGACGATAACTCAATACTTACTTATTACTTGATAACAACTGTGTAGACTTGCACAAATCTACGCATTACACAATACACACACACGAGGTTTATATGTAATTTTTATTTATAGTTCTTATATTTTTTTTCTTAAAAAAGAAGACATGATCTGAGTTAGTGTATAAATTTATAGTCTATATACAAAACCTAATTGTCCGGCAATTCTCTAAACTTCACCATTGACTTGAATCGTCGTTCACGACCATCATAAGCTTTCCAATCGATTCCATTCCTATCAAAATCTCGCCAGTTATCTTGTTCTCTTACATTACGAGGACCTATACTTGCACAACTCAGAAAATACTTTTGATCGAGGTTTTTAGGGGTTAAATTAAATAAAACATAACATTCATCCCTAAGTAATCCCTCACTTTGGGAATCGCAACCACATTTGAACTCTTCTATCTCGTCATCGATTTTACTTATTAACTTGTTTCACTCGAGATCGATTGTCCATTTATAAGTGGCCAACAAAATGAAGATTTCTCGATCTTCCTCAAAATTGATGGGAATTATAAATTCTCATACCTTGACCAATACATCCTCGAGTACACCTTTTAGGTGTACCAAGGATCTATCGACTAATTGTAACATTATTGAGGTCTTCTTTAATTCCCCGAGTTTGAGTTTCTGATAGATCGATAAAGGCATTAAATTTATATTAGCCCCTAAATCACAAAAAGTCTTGCTAAAATGTCGATCCCTATCTCTATTGAAATCATGAAGTTGCCTAGTTCTTTTAATTTTGGGGTATTTTCTTTACAATTAAACTGCTACACGAGGTGTCAATGTCAATTTGCTCACCCTTTTTCATTTTCTTATGCCTGTCAAAATTTCTTTTAAGTAGTTGGCATATTTTTTAATTTTATCTATTAATTCCAAGAGTGGTTGATTGACATTAAGGGATTTAAATAAATTAAGAAAATTTTTAATGTCTACCTCATCCTTCTTTTTATTGTCCTCAAGTCATGTTGGGAATGGTACCTTTGTTGTGCTCAGATTTTAGATTATCACATCAGGCACTGTTTCGACTACCTCCTCAATCGACTCATAATGCTTGACGTCCTCCTCCATGGATTTGTCGGCCTCTTCGGGAACCTTCTCCTCTTCATGGATGAGTGTACATAGCAATTTCAATTCTTCTCCCAATCGTAAAATGATCGTCTTTATGTGATCCTTCTCATCTTTGTGTTATTTGGGAGACTCTAGCCATTTTTCTTTTAAAACATCGTCATTAATTGACTCATCTGGTTGCAAAGGTTGTCCATATAGAATTCGAGTCGTCCACACGAGGCTTGGACTTGTCAAATGTTCATCTTCATTGTTTACATATCCCTTCTAATCAGTCGAATCTTTGACCACATGCATCATGGTCATTCCCCATGGTTCTTTGTTGTAATGGTGGAGGTTGGTAATGAGGGTTTTGTAAGGGTTGCACCTGATTTGCACCTCCTTGTCTGCCTCCCTACTTGAGGTTTGGATGATCTCTCCAACCAAGATTATAAGTATTTGAATAGGGATCTTGACCTCTATTACCTACGTAGCTCGCTTCCTCCGGTTGGTTCTTAGATCATGACTCTGTTCTCATCAGCTTAACAGTAGTCTCCAAATGGTTAAGCTTTTCTAAAATTAGTTGGCATTAATCATCTTCGTTGTCTACGTTCACAATTTTTATAGTTGGAGACTTGGCTTTGTACATAGATCTCTCTTTGGGCCACATGTATGAATTCATGGCCATGTCATCTAAGATTTTGTAAGCTCGTTCATAGTTTTGGAACATGAGAGATCCTCTTATCGCTCCATCTAGGCTAGATCTAATGTTATCTTCAACACCATTGTAGAATATTTGGATCTAAAATGCTTACAATCCATGATGTGGGCACTTTTTTAACATCATCTTAAAATTTTTCCACGCCTCGTATAAAGACTCACATTTGTATTATTTAAAATTGGCGATTTCTTATCTAAGCTTAATGGTTCAATTGATCGGGAAAATTTTATAAAGAAATTTTTTCACTAAATGAATCCAACTAATCGCATTATCTCATAATTAGAACGCGAATAATTAAAGACGCACAGCATCATCAGATACACCGTTGTACTTAAAGGTGTTGCAGAGTTGTAAAAACTACTTCAAATGCTGGTTCGGGTCTTCCACCATGTTTCCTTTGAATTGCAAGGTGTTTTGGATCATCTGGGTCATTTTCACTTTTATTTCGAAATTATTGGCGTTAATCTTCGACCGTTCTATGCTGCCTCGCACCGCATCTAATGTTGGTAGGGCATACTCGCACAACATCCGTTGATCCATTAAGACTTCTTCCCATGTATTTCCTTTTCGCTCTCGTGGATATTCAAATAATGGGTTTTCTCGAGATAGGTAATTACCGTGGGTGGATCAAGGTTCATTAGTTTACGATTACGCCTGAACAGTTACTCCAAATGTGGATGTGGTTCGATTGGAGTGCTAGAGCTTTGGCTCATAAAAAACTTGAAAAATTTAAAACAAATTAAACGAATAAAGATAAAAAAAATGAACAAAAATTAAAAAATATTGTATTTATAAGCTTTCTTATTCCTACTTATTTTATTAATTGTAAAAAAAAATTCAAGATTTAATGTCAAAACCTCCCCAACAACGGCGCCAACAACTTGACCGCCTATAAATATGTTATCATTTATAGTAAAATGTCACACCAAAAATATATTACAGTAAATCAACGGTGTCTGCAATTATACGAGTCAAATTTTAATATAGTGTATGTGTACAACGGAACACAAGAAGTATTTCGAGGATAGTTCCTAATGGAGGATGGAATAAATCTAATGAAAATCTATTTAAAATAATAAGTCTAAATAATAATAATTAAATCCTATAATATGACAAATCATAAAAGGGATTATTAAAGGAAATTAAATAAATAAAATAAATAAACAATAAAATAGACAAAGGACTAAATATATTAAACCAATAAGGAAGATTAACTCGTTTTAGGGTTTGTAACTAACTTCATATTAGGGTTTTAAGGTGGATTAGCTATCAATTAACCAATTATAATGTCTCGACCTCTAACTAATTAAGTGATTAGTTGATACTCTCTTATCTCCCAACCTCACTTTGTCAACCAATATAAACTACGATTTACTCAACTAAACTTATCTTCCGATCTCGTTTAACATATGATAACTTCCTAGGGTTGTCATGTAACAACCTGTTTTTTACTAGTGTCGAAAACATTAGTTTCGAGACCACAAATCCGACGAGTAAGTTCGTGTAATTAGTATTTAAATTATGCGAGTTAATAATAATTTATATATTGGATTTTAATTTGATGGATTTTAATTAATTGAATTAATTATTAGCATAAGTGGTTGTCCCGAAAGTCAAGTGGATTCAGAAAATGAGATATAGGGACCTCGTTTCTGTAAATCAAGCTCGTGCATATTTTTAAATATTTACAGTCGTATTATAGGTGAATTGAGGTTTGGTCTGGTAATTTTGACGATTGGTTGCTTAATTAAGGTAAAAGGATTAAATTCTAAAATAGGCAAAAGTGAATTGTTATAGATTTAAATACTAAAGGGACCAAAATGGTGATTAAATCATGGTCAAAAAGGCCAAGCGGTGGTGGATGACAATCATTCCACTAAATTTTGGGTTATTTATTTATTAAGTCCTAATTAGTTTAAGGTTAAATTGAAGTAAAGTTGTTTAATTGGTATTTAATATAATTGAAGGACCAATTGTGTAATTGGAATTTTCTTAAATGGCCAAACAGTAGGAATGATTTGGAATTCTCTAATTTTGTGATTAATTGTTGTTAGATCCTTATTACTTAGTAATTAATTAAAAAGGACTAAATTGTAAAGGATGAAAAAGTTGAGTTTCATTACTTAGATAGGTAAATTAATGGAACCAGATAGTAATTATTCCATATATATGTGATGGACAATTATGGACATGTGTTAGGGATATTAGAAGTGTAATTTAAAGGTTAATTTTGTAAATAGGTAAATAGGTTAATGAAAATAAAAGAAAAAAATTGGACAAAAATTATCATCTTCTTTAACCATTGAAGAAAACCGAAAACATAATTTTAGAGGAGAAACAAGTCAGCCAACTAGGGATCTTCCATTTAAGAGGTAAACCTTGCTCATTTTTAGTAATTTTTATGGTTTTGAGTTTGTTTTAGCTTGATCTAGCTAACTCGAGGACTAATTTGTAAAAATTTTAAATTTTTTGGATTATTCCATTAATGATTTTAGGGTGTTCTTGAAGTTTAATGATATATTATTAAGCTTGGATGTTAAATAGGACTATTTTGTAAAGTAATTTTTGGTAATTTTAATGTTTAAGGACTAAAATATGAAAGTAGTAAAAGTACAATGACTTGTTCTGAAATAACAGCAAGTATATTCTGTAATGAGGTCCTTTATAATTTGGCTGAATTTGGTTTTAAATAAATTTGATTAAATTACAAGTTTTAAGCTTAAGGACTAAATTGAATAAAAGTAAAATGTTTAGGGTAATTTAATAAAAAATTCAAAAATGAATTGTGCTGTTGATTTAGTTAATTGAATGAAATTATTATTTTAGATCAAGAACGTGTTGATAATCGTGGAAAAGAAAAGGTTGCGGAGTAGTCCTTGTACTTAGGGTCATTACTACTGTTAAACTAAGCCTTATTGGATAATATGTTTTGACATAACAAATTAAAGTGTTTTTTAATATAAAATCAAGTTGAAATGGTTTCAATTGAGTCAAACATTTTCAAATATGTTTTAACCATTTTCAAAATCAGTTAAAATTGCTCCAAGACAAAAAGTATCGAAACGTTTTGTCTAAGTATCGATATTTTTGAAGATATTAATACCCCACTAATAAACGATACCAAATGAGCATTCTTTTTTTTTTCACAAACCCTAGCAAGTATCGATATGGTATCAATACCTTTTGTGAGGTATTGATAAAATCCAATTTGTATTGATACTCCTGCTCCAACGGTCACTGAAATCAACATTAATTACAGAAAATATCGATACCTTTTTAGTAGGTATCGATACTCAATGTTGCAGGTGTAGTAAATGAGTTGGTATTTCATCCTCAACGACTATATTTACTTTCCCAACAACCAAAACGGTTGGAAATCATTTAAAGGGTATAAATACTATCTTCCAAAGGTCTAGCAAGAAGAAGAGCAATGTGCAAAGCTTAAAGATCAATCAAAACAACCTAGAGATTAATCCTTTCATACATTTTCTTGTAAACACTTGTGAGCTTTTATTGTAGTCATTTAGCTTAAGTGTTCTTGTTTGTATTTATGTTTAATTGGTAAACATCCTGATCTTTTAAGGATTGTTTTTTGTTTGCTTATTTGTTTCTCTTTAAGAGAGGTTTATACTTAAGGTTTGGGTAGAAACTCTAAGAGGGTTGTATCTTAAGATTTGGGATATAAGTCTTAAGACAGATTGTAATATTAAACCCTATCCTCAAAGGTTGCCAAATTAGTGAATTTGGGAAAATCTATAGTTCTCGAAAGCTAAGGTAGTGGAGTAGGCAATTGGGGTCGAACCATTATAAATCCTTGTTTTTTTTGTTGCACAATCTTTATTGCTTCCACCACAACATCTCAAAGGTCGATTCAACTTCCTTATTGGCGATCTCGAGTTGATCTTTCCGATCTAACAACTGCAAATCAATTCAGTAAGTTCGTATTATATATAAAGTTTTATTTTATTCTTTGTTAATGGATTTGCTCTTTTAGTTTTGGTATTATAATGTTGAATGTTGATTGCCAAAAATATATAATAGAATTAAGTTGTTATGGCAATGTATTTATCGGGCTTTATGCCTAGCAGGCCTTGAGCCGGTGTTGTCTATCAAGGCTTGAACTGGTGATCATATAGCAGGTACTGTGTATCAGTAAAACAAAACGTAACGATGACTTGAGATCCCGCTTGTGTTGTGTATTCTTTGTAATTTGTATGAGCAGCATCATAAACCGGTGAAAGTTCTAAAGTTAACTCGAATAAATTATACCCTTTCGATTACTTGAAATAAGATATTATTAGAACGATGACGTGATTTATGATAATTTATCATGTGAAATTTTTATTAATATGAATTATCCAAGTGTAAGTGTTTTCGAAAAGTTGAAATGATAGTAATATGGTATATGATTTGAATTATTGCACTGTGTAATACTCACCTGTTGTAAGATAATAACCTCGTTGAAAGGAACTCTTTTCATTTTCTTTTATTTCAATTATTATTAGCTTTACCGTTCAATCGACGAACTTACTAAGCTTTCCAAAATCTTACTCGTGTTATTTGTCTTATTTCTTGTAGATACATTGTGTGGATCTGGAGATCGGGTCAGCTCAAAGAATCACAGTATTCAGGAATCATTCGGTAGCTTTGAATACATCTTGGCTTATATGTCATATGATAGGTGTAACAACCCTTTTTCAGTAATGTCGAAAACAGTGGCTTGAGACCACACATTTTGACAAGTGAGTTAGTGAATATTATTAATTTAATAATATTTACAAGTAATGAGTATGGTCATATTAAATTTTAGTTAAGAAATTTAAATATTTAGGTTGCTAATTAAATAGAAAGGACTGGATTATAAGAGCGGCAAAAGTTAAGTTCTATAACTAAATATATCAAATAACCAAAGAAAAGGAATTAGGTGGTCTAAAATGGTAACTAAACCCTACAAATGATTAAATATTTGGGTTGGAGTGACCAACTTTTGATATTTGTGAATAATTTTAATTATAAAAATTAAGTAGTGTGTTGGGTGATAAAATAAAAATAAAGAAGAAAACATTGTGTGGTTATTTCATCTTCTTTCAAAAACGTAAAAGTCGCCATTTTTTAAGAAGGAAATTTCGACTAGACTACCTTCCTTGTTTGGGTGAGTTTTGAGTTCTTTTTTCAATGATTTTTATGTTTTTAAGTTCGTTTTAACTTGATCCAACCAACCCGAGGGTTGATTTGTGAATGTATTAGAAGTTTAGGGTTTTACCATGAAGGAGATAGGTGCTTTGTGAACTTTTTTGTTAAACACTTGAGCTTAAGGTTATGTATTAGTATTTTATTAAATGATTTTTTATGATTTTTAGTTTAAGAACCTAATTAAGAGTATAGTAGAATGTACTGTGAATAAAAGGAAATGATGGAAAGTTTGAGTGGAAATGAACACATGAAAAGATTGGCTAGTTTGTTCTTGCATGGATTGTGATTAAATTATGAATTTCGATTTAAGGACTTAGTTGTATAAATGCTAAAATGTAGAGGGTAATTTGGTAAAATTATCATAAAAAGGATTTCGAGTTCAAATTAGTTATCATATTGATTTTTGGAGGATTTAATTGAATAAATCTATTATTTAGATTAAAAGACGCAACAACCAGACTTGAATTGTGGAAAAGCCAAGGTCTTGGATTAGTCGTCGATAATTTTGTGCCATCGTGTGATCGAGATAAGTTCGTACATTCTTTCAAGTTATTACAATTAAATTGATCATATTATTTAATGGTTTTCCTTGTATAATTAAATAATGTTTGATATGTGAATTTGCTCTAATTTTGAAAATGAAGAAGATCACGATTGAAAAACATTATGGCACTACGTTCGGTAATATCGAAAATTGAAAAGGTTATATATGAAATGGATATATATATATTGAAAAGGTTATATCCAAAATGGATATCTATTGGAAAGGTTGTATCCGAAAGGATATTAAACGAAAAGGTTAAAAAGGGTATTAACTTTAACGAATTAACTTCTGAAAAGGATTATGGAAGAATTGTACTCATATTGACTGAAAGTTTTTTAAGTATGAAATTGGTTGGTAAGTTATAGTTTTCATTTTTCAAACTTATTAAGCATTAATAGCTTATGTAGTTGTTTTCTGTTGATTGTAGATCATCGGAAGCTCATTCGGTTTGGACAATAACAGATATCTATCACACTATCCAACAAATACTTGGTAGTTTTTGTATTATTTTGATTAAGGTTATAAATGGCATGTATAGGTTATTTCTAAATGAATGTTATGAATTAGGTCATTGGTTATCATGGTATAGTCATGTTTTGAGTATATGTTTGTCTAAACTTGAAGTGTTTTGACTTGTGAATAGAATGTTATAGTGAAATTTGGTTACTTTGGTTTGGATTGATTTACTAAATTAGGTTTTTGTTATTATATAGGGTATTTATAGTATGCCATGAGTAATTTTGATTGTTTTTGCTTACAGCCTAATGTTGTTTCCGTAGTTGGTACCAAAGTATCAGTAGTTACCCTAGTTGTATTTGTAGTTTGGATTTGGGTATCGATAGAAGTCCCAGGCCAAATCTACCTTTTTTACTGGAGTTTGTTATACCAGTAGTTGTCTGAGTTGTATCGATATAACTCAAACTTGTATCGATAGAATTACCAGTTCTACTGATAGGATCCTATAGTTGTTTTCAAAGTTTTTACTTCTTGAGTATTATCAATATTCGATCATTCAATTATCGGTAGAAGTCTCTCGAACTTCAAAAATAACTTAAAAATCAAGTTAATTCAAGGATTTTAAAATTTTTTACTTTCAGTAGTATTGTGAAATGTCTATAATAGTTTTGGAAATGTGTAATAGTTGTGGTAACACTCAATTTGCATGTGTCTGGGACCGGACTCGGTTAGGGGTGTTACAATAGGAGCATTTGGTTATGTTTTGTAATGGTTGCTAAGTACTTATAATGTGTATTTGTTGTGCATTTGATGTTGTGGTATGAGTAAGAAAATGTGGTATGCATGTTTAATTCCAAATTTAAGCATTAAAGGACAACATGAAGTGGTAAGTTTGACGTGAATATGATATGGAAAAATTTGACATGAGTTAAGCATGACATTTTGGAATTCATTGTAAGACATTTGGAGCATGTTTGTGGCTTGTATATGTAATAGGAAAATGATTATGTTATAATGTTCATAGCTATGTGTGGTGTCATGGTATGTTGATGTTGTTGAATGGTACCCTTATGTGGTATGCTTAGCACACTTGAGTAAGCTTTAGTTTTTTATTATGGAATGGTAAGTGTCATGTTAAGCTTGGTATGATATTGTTAAAATAGGTTGGATTGAAAGTGTGTGTTTGTTTGAAGGTCGTAGCTATGATGATGAAAGTATATGTGTCTTATATTGTGTTTAAGTGTATCATGCATAAGTAAGTCTTAGGTGGTTAGAAATGGCATTTTTTTGTTGGCCTATGATGTGTTTATGGTCTTCTGAATATATGTTATGTAATGGTGAAGGTACTTGTGCAATTGGGTGTGGAATAAGCATGATTTTAATCACTTTTGGGCACACACCTTTTGGGACACAGACTCTCGAACGGTTTTGTAATGCACACGGGCATGTACCTTGAGCGTGTTAGGTGCAGGATTCACACGAGCTAACACATGGGCTGAGACACAGGCATGCGGCTCAAGTCAGTGAGTTACACGGGCAAAGACACGGGTATGTAGAGTAACCACACGAGCATATGGGATAGCCACATGGCCATGTTTGGAGCCACACGATCTAAGCTCTATCACACAGCCGTGTGACCCCTGAAGTGATTTTTTTAATTTTCCTTAAATGTTCTTATTTGTTTCAAATTGGTCCTTGATTGTTCCTAAATTATTTTTGAGGCCTCATAGGTACGATTTAAGGGCCGTAAATGTATGATTTATCCCATTTTGAACTACATATGAATTTTTTAAGTTAAATTGATAGTTCGATGTTATTTATTATGAAATGTTCTGATTTGTACAGTAATATTTCATAACCCTATTATGATGACGAAAATGGGTTATGGGTGTTACATGTCAAGCTTAAGGTTTAGGAACACATAATCTATACTAACTAATCCTTTCTAGAAACTCTAAATTCTCTGTTAATCACATCCCCATTCACTCGTTAATCTCCCTTAAGGGATTTAGCCACTCATGTTATTCATAATCTTAGTCTTAATTGAATAAAACATGTAAGAACACGATTGAATCGAAATAGAAAAGAGACGAGATTACCCATTGACCTTCTCCCACACTTTATTTGGCACATTTCCTCAATGTGCACCCGAAAATAAAAAAGAGACGAGGTTACTCATTTTGTCTTGAACGGTTTGTAAGCTTAGTTGGGTCATCACCACTTGCCGATTTAGCTTGAATATGTAGTGTCATCTAAAGTTCAGAATTCCTACATAGAAAGAAAACACAATTTTAATATTAATAATTAAATAAAGCACAAAAACTAAAAAAAATCTTATATACTTTCCCTACACTTTTGAACATAAATCACCCTCAATGCAAAAGAAGTAAAGTGCAAATAAGATAACTTCCCTGAAAAGGTCGAATTCTCGTTCTTGTCTCGACATCGAGATTTGTCTGCTCCAAGTAGACGAAAAAGTACCTACATGGAAAAGAACAACAAAATATTATATCTAAAGAAGTAAAGTGCAAATAAGATAACTTCCCTGAAAAGGTCGAATTCTCGTTCTTGTCTCGACATCGAGATTTGTCTGCTCCAAGTAGACGAAAAAGTACCTACATGGAAAAGAACAACAAAATATTATATCTAAATAAACTTAAATAATTAATTAATTAAAACAAGAGTTGTTGAGTTTGTGGAGGACAACTGGATAGTTAGGGCATCGGGACATTGGATAGCAATCAACTCATCAAGATGTGATCCCCTCCTCATCGCGATGTTGCGATAAATTTTATACTCCCCAATCGTTTCATCACTATCACACCCCAAAATTAGGCCTAGAAGTTTTAAGGCTATTTTAGGAATTTTAGCTCTAGTGTGCTCGGGAATTTCGTGGCACGGTAAACCCGTAATTTATTTACTATGACTTTTAGGAAATTAAATCAATTTTAGAAAATGAGTTTTAAAGACCTTTAATTTTTAATTAAGGATTGATTTATAAAAGAGCCAAAATTGTGAGTTTTTAAGAGGAATTAAACCATTTTTTAAAATTCAACCTAAAAACCCCATTTATAATTTTACTTTCACGATAGTTCCTCTCCATAACTTCTTCTTGTCGTCCCTTTCTTTTCTCCCAACTCTTCCATTCCATTTTCTTTGCCAAACCTTTTTTTTCTAATTTGTATCACTTTCCAAACCATTAAATTTCCATTGAATCTAAGAAAAAACACCAAAACACCATAGTTTTCTCTATCGTCAAGTTTGACAATTTTTCGGGTTTTTGATCAAACGCTTGGTTTTTTGTCAAATAAGGTAACGATTCGATTCCTAATTATTTTTAATTGATATCTAGTCTTTAAAATAGCGTTTTTAGACATTAAATCGCATGTTTTAAATAAAAGTCAAAAATTAAATCGTTAATGGTGAATTTCGGGATTGTGGATAAAAATGTGGATTCAAAGTATTTTTTCAATTTGTTTTAACATGACTAGAAGGTTTCTATACTTACTTTGAAGTTCTGTTAAAGATTTCTCAAGTTTTAATGAATTTTCATAATAATAGACATTGTATGTCAAAAATTTTCGATACTATGAATTGATGTGGTTTAAAGGTTGAGAATTAGTCGTAGATGAATATCTAGATGAATGGAATTCATTTCGTGCAATAAGATTAAATATAATCTGAGATATTCTAATTTTAAGTTTGCTATGTTGAAAGTTTAGATCACAAAAGAACCTAACTTAGGCTTGTACTTATGAATTTTTTATGTGAGTCTTTGACTGAATGTTGACTATGTTGTTGTGTGATTTACTTGTTTTAAGCGTCGAATTCGTTAGGACCTTTTACGAGTAAAGATAAGGGCAAGGAAAAGCTTGTTTGAGCTTTCAGCTTTTCGATGAAAGCATATTTGGTGAGTGTTCTCAAGCGACGTTCTACTTCCACTGTGAGAGAACAAAGAACAAGCTATATTACATAAGTTTCCTTAATATGGGTGAGACTGATCACTTCCAAATAATTCAGAACTTAAATTTGCTATATTGTTTAGGTTTAATTAAATAGGAGGCCCTTAAGCCTTGTGTTTGAGTTAAGTAACTAAATATTTTTTGGTTGAACCGAATATCTAAACTATAACTCCTTAGCCAATGTTGGCCCTTATCGTTGCATCCATTAAGAAAACCCTTTCGGCCAATAAAAAGCAACATGTGTTAATAAAAAAAATTATTATGTGTTAATAAAAAAAATTATTCTATCTTAATTTAACTACAAAATTGAAAATATAAAATAAAATAAAAATATCTCCCTCTCCCTTCCACTCTCCCGCTCCCTTTCTCCCACCCCCATTCCATCTTCTCCATCCCTCTCCCTCTCTCCTTCCCTCTTCATCTTCTTCCTCTCTTCCCTTTACTGTTCCCCTAGGGGCGAAGCAAAAAAAATTTTTAAGGGGGGGCTGAAATTAACTTGTAATTTTTACGATAGTAAAAAATGCAATTTCACCATTTGAATAACCTACATTTTTATAATTTTTAAAGGATTAAATCAAAATTTTAAAAATTTTAAACGGCCTAAATGACAATTTTTCATTTTAAGGGGGCTAGGCCCCTGCCAGCCCCCTAGATATGCCACTGCCTTCCCCCCTCTTTGATCTAACCAGAATTTGTGGTCTTAAATTTCTTTCATTACTCATTTATTTTTGGTTTCTTGAGTTCTCTCCATGCTTTATCTTTCATTTTGAATGGACTTTAATATTTTCCATAACACGTATGTGGATCAATTATCATCATCTGCAAAATCAATTTGTATTCCCAATGCAACCAATAAAATTGTTTTTCGCAACCTTAGCCTTTTTTAAATTGAAATGGTTTTCAATGTATCAATTAACATAGAAAACACAGGTCACTAAACATTTCTATATAAGGAATGAATACATTTTGTCTATGAATAGTTAGTTTTTAGGTAAATTTCACTCTTTGTGGTCTTAAGGTTCTTCCGTTGCTCATTTCTTTCTAGTTTCTTGAGTTCTCTCCCTCCACCAAGCAAATTGGTTCTTCTATTAGTGGGAGAAGAAAAAGAGGAGAGAAATGAAGAAGGAAAAAAAGGCAATTTGATTCTTCTATTAGTGGGAGAAGAAGAGAGGTGTCATATCCCGAAATTGGATCTAAAAGTTTCAAAGGTAATTTTGAAATTTTAGCTCAAAATGAGTTCGAAAATTCATAAATGTGGTAACCTAAAAATGTCGTCGTCCATGGCTTTTAGAAAATTAAATCAATTTTTAAAAATAATGTGAAAAAGACCTTGAATTTTAATAATTGGACTGTTTTGAAAATTAGGTTAAAATTGAGAATACCACAAAGGTAAAAATATCAAAGTTTTTAAAATGCCTTATTTTCCTCAAGAAACCTTTCTTTTCTCCACTTATTTTTGCCGTCCCTTGAAATCCCCAAGTAATATTCACCTAATTTGATCTCCATTACTTCCATTTTTTTTTATTTCTATCATCTTCCAAACACTAAACCACCCTAGAATTTCAAAAAAAGCATCAAGAACACCGTTGATTTTGATATCGTTTAACTTGTAGGTTTTCTTAGATTTACAACAAACATTCATTTTTCCCCTAATCGAGGTAATGTTTTGTTTTCTTAATAGTTTTTTATGTAATCTAGTCGTTTAAATCAAGTTTTAAGCTATTGAATCAAAGGTTTTGTGTAGAAGTTGAAATTTGGATCATTAATGGTGAAATTTGATTTTTTTTGCATGAAATGACTGTTTTAAAGTATTTTTCAACTTGTTTTTATGTGATTATAAGGTTTTTAAACTCTCCTTAAAGTTTTGTTAAAGAATTCGAAGGTTTTGTAAAGTTTTTGTTAAAAGATGGCCATGTATGTTGAAATTTTTGGAACCATGAATCGGAGTTGTTTAGAGTGGTTTGAGGGTTGAGAATCATTCTTAGGTAAGTAATTAGATTATTGTAATCAGTTTTAAGCAATGGGAACGAGTAGGAATTGAGATTTTTGAGTTTCAGCTATGCTAGCTGAAAATTTCAGTTCCGAGAGGAACTAGCTTAGGCATGTGTTCTTGGTTGATTGAGGTGTGTCTATGGCTGAATATTAATTATGCTTGTTGTGTGATTTAATTTTGTGAAGATTCAAAACCATTGGAGCCTTCTACGAGCAAGGCAAAAGGAAAGGAAAAGCTAATTTAAGCTTTCGATGATTAGGCGAAAGCGTGAATAGTAAGTGTTTGGAATCACTACTTGTAGACATGATTCATAGTGTTAAATGGGTGCTTAAGAGTAGCTCAAAACCCTATCTTAAGTTTCGAGTGTAAGCTTTCTTATTTCTCTCTTTAATTTTGTGATATATGTGATTATGTGATGTGAATTGAGTATTATGATGTTTTAATGTGATATGAGATATATGTTTGTGGTAGCTATTGTGAATGTGTTAAGTGTGGGCATGTTAAACATGTCGAATAACATTGGTGATGTTGTGTCAATGATGTAAATGTGCAGTGAAAGTGTGCAGAAACGATAAGTAAATATGTGTCTTATTGTGGATATTTTGGCCTTGTGACCTTTTGAGACCGTTGGATATAATTGGCATGTCATAGGATTTGTGAGTACTCACCCTTATGTTTTGATTTGGGGCATTGAGCCCGAAACAGCTTTAGAGAGATAAGGGAATATGAGCTCAGCTCCATTCGTCAAGATATGTGTTGGAGAGTGTTAGTTAAATGCTACACTTTTGGGATATGTTCGACTCATCGAGTCATTGGTGTATTAGAGATCCGTGTATCTAATGTGTGGTGATACTCTTATGTTTCATAGCCTCGAATGTAAAATTATCTTTGAATGAGATATAATGAAATGTGATGTATGCTTGTATTTATGTGATTATTAAGTTAGATGAGCTAGTAAATTATGTGTAAATCTTTAGTACGTCACTATAGTTAAATATGTATGTAATTGTGCTTTAGTTGCTTTCATTTAATGTATGATGTCATGTTTATTGGTGGTTTTCCTGATCATTCATTGAGCTTGTTTAAGCTCACACACTCTTTTCTAAACCATTGTAGATAATTAGTGTTTCCGATGTAAGTGGTGCGAAATTCTATGGAAGTAATCCAAGTTAGGCTTTTGTTTTTTAGTAGATGAATTTCATATTATTCTTTGCACTGTGAGAATAAGGCAATGTGGTAGAATTATTGGTTGTCTATTATCATTTTGTTTTAAATGGTTGTTTTTATTTTAAACACTTAAGACTTGAAGGATTTTTGTTATTATATTATTGGTTTTATCTTGGATTGTGCTATGAATGTTGTTTTGGTTTACAACTATGGTCAATTTGATTATTGAATATTGAGGTTGTAGATGCATGTTGAAGTGGTATGTAATAGAATATACTAAATGTCCTGTTTTGCTGTAATTTTTGTTGGTTTATACAGAGGTATTGATAATCGGGGCATATGTATCGATACTTCAATGTTGAAATGAAGGTGCAGGAAAACAGTAGCTCAATTTGGTATCGATACCAGTTCAAGAGTATCGATACTTGGGGTGAAAATATACTTTGTATCGATAATTTGCTTGGTTTTAAATTTTGCAGAGAAACAGAATGCTAAAAAGGTATCGATTTTCTTAACGATATCGATACCCATTTTGAGAAATATCAACACTAACGATTGTGTACCGATACCTACGTGACTTCTTTGGGAATTTTCAGTAAGTGGTTCCTAAGCATGTTTTTTTATTTGTTATAAGGTCGTTTAATGTATGTTTAGTCAATTTTAATGTCGCCTAGAGTATTTTACACTTAAATCTCCTATAAATTCTTAAGTGTGACGATGATTGAATGTAAATGAGACTGTGTGAATTCTGAGAAGATGTTATGGTTGATTTAGTGTCCTGTTACTCGAGCTCGATGATCGAGCCAGGTATAGTGTGTTAGAAGGAGAGAAAGGAAGAAAAAAACGAAAGAAAATATAGATGAAAAAGTGAAGATATTAAAAAGAAAAATAAATAAAAGCATCACGTGTCATAATTTGATTAGTTCAGATTTTTTTAACAGAACATAACATAATAACGAATATTTATTACCAAATTATAGTTTAGGTAATCAATTTAGACTTTATTTGTTTCAACATAAAAGCTTCTACAGAAAATATTTTGTCTTTTCCAATATTTGTTTCATGTAAAATACGATAGTCAACGTATAAAGTTTTCAAACAACGTAAAATTATATTCCTATAAAATGTCTTACCAAATTTTTTTCCATAAGAGATTTTCCAAACTGATAAGGTTTTGTTCATAGTAACACCTCCATACCCGACCCGAACATCAGGTCAAAGCTCTAGGATGCTACATTCTCTACTATATTCTTCACTTATCAAATATTTTCTTATAAGCTTTCATGATTTTTCAATTTAGTCCATTTTTATCGTAAAAGTTCAATATTCACTAATTAATCATATTAAATTAATTTTCTTTCTTGTTACACTTTAATCACATAATTTGTCTCAATATCTTGTCTCACATATCAAATTTCTAAGTATTTCACTTCTATTATTTCATCAACATATTTTCTCAAGTTTAACAATTTAGTCATTGTCATCATAAAAATTCTATATTTTACCACAATTTCACTTTTACAATACTTTATGCATATTTTATCATCTCATAACACATTCATTGAACTTTTATCATAATTTATTTATTCACACTTAAACTTTTGTACATTTTTCAATTTAGTCTATATTGCCATGTAATTTATTTTTCGCCATATAAGCACTTTAATCAAATAATTCATTATATATCTTATTTCACATAACAAATTTTCATGCATATCACTTCTCTTGTTTCAATTATAAATTTCACAAAGTTCACAATTTAATCCTTAACATCATGAAGATTCATTATTTACTATAATTTCACCTTTATATCACTTTGTAATCAAATCATTACTTATCATAAATCTCAAATATATATTTATTTTATTGAAAACAACGTTTATGAAATATTTTCAGGAAATTTGTCAAACAACAAAAATTTATATAGATTCATTGAAACAACAAAAAATATTAATTTTTCTAAAAAAATAAATCATTTTCTAAAAATTATTTTACACTTAAATAAACGAAGTCTTAAAAGAAAAATTAGATAACTAACTTAATAAAATACTATAGTTTGTTCAATAGCTTTTTTCCCCCAAATCATAAAAGAAAACGTTTATTTGGAGATATTTTAGTATCCTATAACAAAGAATTGTTGCATATTTTACACCTTTTGATTCTTTATAGTTAGGGGTGAACAAAACTCGATTCGACTCGAAAAAATCAAAAAACATTTTGAAATAAATCAATCGAGTTATTCGAGTTCGAATCGAGTTGACTTTTCAAATTCGAATAACTCAAATAATTTAAATAACCGAATATCAAACTATAATATTTTACATTTTTATCTCAAACTCTCAAACATTTCCCCAAAAACTTTTACTCCTTCTCACTTTTCCCCCAAATCTTTTACTCCCCTCTCATCCCACCCCCTATCTATCTCAAACTCATTTTTCTCCTCCCTTTTTTTTTTAATATTTTCCATACAAAATTTACACCCCAATTTACTTTTTCCACCCTTATTTACTTTACCCAAAAACCCTCAAAACTTTTCATTTTTTTTCAAATTTTTTTACTTTCTCCAACTCTCCTCTTAAAACTTTTACTCCCCTCCCATTTCACCTCATCTACTCTAAACATAAATATTAATAATTTTATTTATATATATTATTTATATTATTAAACTAAAAATCACATTTTGTACTATTTATATTATTGGATTATTTAATCATATTGAATATTTATATTAAAATTGATTGTTAAAATTTTATGTTGATATCAAATTCACATTTTATCTTTAAAATATTTTTTTATTAAAAAATTACATTTCTATATTTAATATATTTTTTAATTTTAAAATACATAATGACAATAATTAAAAAATAATGGAAACAATTAAACAAGCAAAAAAAACTAAACGTATATAAAAGATAAAATAAATAAATTATAGAGTGATGAAAGTTAATAATAAATTTAATTACGATGAGTGACAGTAATTACAAATATTTAAAGTTTTTTTTAAATTAACTCGAATAAATATATTCAATTTAATTTTATTCAAATTTCATTATACTCAACTCAATTCGAAAAAATTTAAAATCAAATTTATCATACTCAAAATTTTTTCATTTGATTTTATTATTACGCTCACCCCTATTTAAGCTACCGTGAAATGGATTTTGCCTCCCGACAAGATAGTCTCCTTAATCCCTTATCCATTCCACTTCTCCCTCTCAAAAACCTCAAAGAAACCAAATCACTGTTTCAAACATCGGCCTTTTCTCCCATGGCTCTGCTTCGTCTTCCCCACCAATTTTCTCTCTTCCCTCTCCAACATAAACCTCAATCCATCTCCAATAACTTTAGCTCCATCACGAACATCTCTTCCACTTGTTTTCTTCCTCCATTCTTTCCTCTCCCTACTACACTCCGATTCAAAGCTACAGCGTTTACCAGTTTCATCCTTCATTTTTCCGCCACTACCCAAGACCCTGCTTTAGAAGTAAAACAAGAAGAAGAAGAAGAGCTTTTGAATACTAAATTGATTGCCCAGAACGTACCTTGGAGTTGTACCGTTGAAGACATTCGTTCTTTGTTCGAGAAATACGGCACAGTCGTAGATGTTGAGGTTTTTCTCAACATTTTTCTATTCTTAAATTTAGGTTATGATTTGTGGTTGAAATATTGATGTTATTTCTTTTAATTGTGTTTGGCTTAGCTTTCTATGCATAACAAGACCAGAAATAGGGGATTGGCATTTGTTTCAATGGCTTCGCCTGAGGAGGCTCTTGCGGCTCTTAGTAATCTAGAGTCATATGTAAGCATTTTATTTAATAGATATATTTCCTTAAATACTAGTTTAACAAGTGCTCTCAAGGTAATTTCCCCTGGCTAACTACTTATAAATTGAGTTTCTTTTCCTTTTGTTAACTGATGTAGGAATTAGAGGGTCGTACTTTAAGGCTCGATTATGCTAAACCTAAAAAGAAGAAAGCTGCTCCACCTGAGAAACCCAAGCCAGTGCCAGCATTCAACTTGTTTGTAGCAAATCTTTCATATGAAGTAAGGGCTAAACATCTTAAAGACTTCTTCAGTTCTGAGGGTGCTAATGTTGTTTCTGCTGAAGTTATATTTCATGATAGTCCAAGAAAGTCATCTGGTTATGGCTTTGTCTCTTTCAAATCCAAGAAAGAAGCCGATGCAGCAATGTCTGCTTTCCAAGGGAAGGTAGTTCCTAGATTATTTGTCTGATTTTTCGAATTGGGTGTGGCCGTTTCGATGGTATGAATCTGCCTTTTTGTTTGTTTATAATCAAGAGACTGATAAGTTGTGATTCTGTAGATGTTCATGGGAAGACCAATCCGAGTGCAACGTAGCAGACAATTCGTGAAAGTTCAATCAGACGACGGTTCCCTGGCCGATAATAAATCGACTGAGTCGAACAATAATTCGAAACAAGCAGCCATGGATTAAAGTTGAATTTGAGTATACTCAGAGCAAAGAGAGTTTATTGTTTGTTACTCTGTAAGTAAGCAATATATGTACATGAATGTTTCAGTCATTTTTGCTCTGTGTTATTTTTGGTGGCCCTTTGAAACAGTTCTTTGGCAATATAAATGCTGTTGTTCAATCAAAACATGTACTAGTTTGGTGATTGGCTGAATTCTGATCCTTTCTCGTCTCATTCTAAGAACTCCCGTTCTGTAGATTCTAAGCTGTGTTACCTCAAGTCTTCATTTTTCGTACATGTCCTTAGATTAATGACTGCTGTAGTATAGACTTTAAGCTATGATATTCCAACAGTTCATTTTCCGTAAAATATGTGTCCAACATGTACCTGGATATGAGTCGGGATATACATGGAACAACTTAGAAAAATTGAGTGAACTCGTATCACGCACTTGTATCCAACACTCAATCTCTAGTTTGATGAACATCAAGTTTAGGACTCATGCCTAGGGCTGCAATCATGTGAATGGACTGTTGATTTTGTTTATATTCGTACCATTGATGAGATTTATGTGCTTAAAGTCCAAAACCAGTTTCGTTCCTAATTTGTTTTGCATGCTTGTCAGAAGTATTGCTGCAAATGTATCTTGAAACCCATTAGATGTTTAAGTTGGAAACTGTTCTAATCTTAAAAACCAGATGGCCATCTAAGGATGGGTTTGGATGGGCAGTGGTTTACCTGTAGTTAGTGTAAAATTAGCGATGGTTGTGAGATTAAATACAGTAGTGTGAAACAAAAAATAAGCTAAATGAACCGTACCACACCGTCCATTCAAACCCAACCCATATTGAGTGTTTCTAAGGTCCTTTTGCTTTTCTCAATTAACGGAGAGAATGTAAAATAACCTTAGGGTGTGGGACATGGAGGTTTCATCTCTAGGTATTGAGTACGAAAACTGAAAATATGAGAAGTAAGAAGATAGCTCAGTTGAATTTTGGATTCTATTAATGAAAAGATGGATAAAGGGTAAGTTGGAAAATGTGTTTGATCTTTCAAATATCTAGTTTAATTAAAGTGAGGTGTGTAACCGTAGTAGTCTGTAGAGGCACATTATATATTTCATGAATTTCGTATCACTTGTGGTATATAAATGTCTACCTATTTTCAGTATATGAAATTGTGAAATCTAATGAGTTAAATCAAACAATACTACATTATGTCATACCCATCCATGATTTGAGTTGAAAAAATTATGAGAAATTTTGATTTGTTAAATGTTTTGTTGGAGTGGTTTCGTCATCGACCCAAGTTCAATATACGACTGGATTTGAGCCTAATGGGCTAGTGGTATTAGCTAGCATCTGGGTCAAATCTGGACATGTGAGCGGTTAGAGCTAACAGGTAAAGTTCGTGGGTCAAGCTCGCTCTTCTCTCTCACAAGGGTACGCACACTCACACTAAGAATCATGTAACTGCATGTACAGTCTAGGGTAGAATACATGTTTATATGCATGAAGTTTACCTAATATGTCATTTCGGTGAACAATACACATCATATAAATAGATAAACACCACCATCCAAAGGAGAGAGAGAGAAACACTCAACATGTTTATATAAAACATCAAATAAAGCTTTGGTTAAAACAGTAAAATCAAATGTTTAAAACATGATGTTTTAGGTTCAAATTTTACCATTTGTAGGATTTTATTTATTTTAGGAATAAATATTCAAATTACATATGAATTTTGTTTCAATTTGCAATTCAATATATGAACTTTGATTTGACGCAATTATGTACATGAAACTTTGGTTGTAATTCAAATGTGCACATTAAACTTTGATTTTGATTCAATTGTACACATTTTTAAAAAATAAACATATCAATATATCCTCATATTAGATTAATATAATTGTGCGTGTGTAATATATAAACATAAAATGGTGCTCTGTTGATAATGTTGCTAGTGGTTTGTAAAAATTGAATCAAAATAAAATTTCATGTATAAAATGGCAAAAAAACTAAAGTTTACATATAGCATTGTATATTAAAACAAAGTTCATGTGCAGTTTTGATATTATTTTGTATAAAAATATTTTAAAAAGGCAAAAACACCCCTTTGTAAAAATAATGTATTTTAGTCAAATCTAATTGAATTAGTATTCGGTTTGACTTGTGAGAGCAACTTAAGTTTAATATTTTCAATAATTTAATATTTTGCGCATGTTTGATAATTCAAAAATAAAAATAATCCAATAGATTTATTTTGAGCAAAATATTAATCAGAGAAACTTATCAATTAATTTTAATAGTATATTATTATATAAAAACTTTTTGTTTAAAAAAATTATTTTTGGCTTAGAATATGGTAAAATATTTAAAAATAAAATATAAAATGTAGATTATATTTTTTTATAATTTAATATTTATATTATTAAACAATTTAATTATATTTCGTAATTAATTTTAAATAAGGTACCAAACTAATTTTCTATCTTAAATTTAGTACTTAATTTTTTAATATTTTATTTTTCATCACTTATTTTTTTTCAGTTTATCAAACAATACCTTAATCAAAGACACCCTCATAACAATATAACTTTGTAAAAATAATGATTCTTTTTTAACATTTCTCAATTAAATTGATATCCTGTTGATTTACGATATTAACTCAATCAAAATTTTAAAGAATAATACCAATTTTTTTATTTGATATAAATAATAAGATTAGGTATTCATTTAAGATAGTAATGATGTCTGATTACAAATGGTAGATTTTGTTCACCTTAAAGATCTTCTTAAAAAGAAGCCATGAGACAAAAAGTATAACTGTAAAACAGGCGAGTTTAGGTGGGCTCGAATCAAGCTTACTTTGAATTCGGATCTTTTCGAGTTCGAATTAGTTCGGGTTTAGGATTTTGAGTTAAGATCTATTATAGGTTTGAACCCTTTTGGATTTGGATTTTTTAGATTCGGGCTCGAATATAGTTGGACGGACTTTGACTGATAAAAAATAATTTTGAATTTTTTAATTTATAAATATTTTAATTTTAAATGCAGTAACTCATTTAACTTTTATATGATGACAACATAATTCAAATTTATCTTATAAAAAGTATAAATTATATATATAATAAAGTTATTTTTATATAAAATAATTAGAGTGCTTATTGTAGGTAAAATTTATTATCCTATGATATTATATAAATTAATGAAAATATATTTTTATTGTTTCTATCATTATATTTTATTAATAATTGAATAATGTTTTATGTAACGTCGTCAACCCAATCCGATTTACCAGATTCGAATCTCGGATGTTACGTCTTATACAGATGTAACTTAATTTTTTCTTTAACATTTTTGCCTATGTAAGAGTTCATTCTATGAGTATGACAGAATTTCTTATGGTGTGTATTGTGTGGTTGCATCTACAATTTTTAGTAATAATAAAATTTCATCGATTTCTATTTTCTCTCTTTGTCTATCGTATACATATTAGAATGCTACTTAATAAACTTATGCTCAGACTTAGGCACGCCACTTAACTTCCTCTGTAGCATAATAGTCGCTCCTTCGACATAGCTCTGGCATCGACTCTCGATACATACTTCTTTACAAACCTGAAAACAAAAAATAATTTTCATGAGTTCATAAGAACTTAGTGAGATGCCATTTAAATACTTATTTCATTTACTTCATGTCGCATTTGTTACTTTGCACATCCTTGAAGTATTTCTTAATGTTTCTTTTCCCCTATGACGGGTACTTCACTGAAACTATCATCTTCATACTGACATCATCTTTTTTTTTTCTCAAGATCATTTCCTTTCTCTCGGTTACCTTTAAAGACTTGATTACCTTTAAATTTGGACACTTAAAGAGCTTGTAATTAAGCATTTTTATGTTTTAGTTTATGATTTTTAATATTTGTTTAATATCTATTTCTTTTGTTAAATTATGCATTTGAAGTGTGTCTAGTGACCAATTAGGCAAAATTTTTCCTTTTGAGCTCTAACGATTATTTGTAGCTTATGTAGGAGGTGATTTGGCTAAGAGATGAAGAAACCTTAAGGCTGTCATTGAAGTTGCGACACCATATCTATGAAGTCGCGACATTGAAATTTATCACTAACCTGAGAGTGAATTTTGAGCAACAACAACACTATAGGTGGACTGTGGCCAAAGTCGTGACACCAAATATTCAAGTCATGACATCAAAGATTTTAAGATCACGTAGTCTGTACACATCAAAGATGTTATCCACAATATATGAAACTACAAGGTCTTGGGCTTCTGAGGTCTGGGGCTCACAGATATTTTTAGCTCGCAAGGTAGTTTTAGTGTATATCTTTAGTTAGGGAGATCAACTAAAGGAGATGCAAATATAGATTTAACAATTATAGATATGATCAGGAAATATCATATAAATTATTTTTTTTATTTCTTTTCTCTCTCCAAATGTTCATAAGTTTGATTTAAATGTTGAGACATATATATACATCTTTCATATAAAACACTTAGTTTTCTGTTTGATTAGTGTTTTTATATTTATTTTCTTACTTTATTATTTTCACTTGTCATTAAAATACACAAAAAAAAAAAGTTAAAAGCAGGAACCAAACTCTTTTGTTTCTCTTGTTTCTTACCATGTTTTAAGATTTTAACAAGAGAAAGATCTAGAAAGTCTACTCTTTTAGCTCAATAATTTTTCAATGAGAGAAGTTAAGAGTGAGAATTCGATCGAGTCGAGTTAAATCAAGTTAAAAAATTTCGAGTCGAATTAATAAATCTTATTATTTATATTCAATGTTGTATTTAAATAAACCGATTATTTAACTAGTAAATGAAGTACAATATTATTTAACTGCATAAGCAATATAATGGTTTTTGCCTTTCAACTTAATGGATAAACATTTATTAAAACGGCGTAGATTTACCTTTTATTATTCAGATTTTAAGATAACTCTAATTGTGTAATTTCATATTAATTTTGATTTTTTATTCAAATTAATCTGAATAACTCGACTGACTCAAACTATTTAATTTAAAATTTAAATTTTTTATAAAAATTTTCGAATCGAATTAAATTTTGTTCATCACTAAAAAAAGTTGAGGGAGTAGAGAAATTTTAAAATTTTGAAGAAATTGCTTTTAGAACTATGTGAGAAAACATGGAACATAGTTCATGTACGTCATGTGAATGAGGTATTTAAAGATGACAATATGCATACGGAATGTCTTTTAAATATATATTGTTAGCCCTTTAGTTACTAATGTCAGAGCCTCCCTTTTGTATAAAAAAATTAATAAGAAAATTATTAAAAAAATTTAATATCTGTATCCCTTTCAAACATCTTTTTTATATTATATATCTTGCATTATTATATTTTCATTAAATTTTAATTATCTTTTTCTTACAAATAATCTCCACAGAGGTTGATGGTTCTTAATTTGATGATATGAACTTAGTAGTTAAATGGGGGAAAATCATATAAATAATCTATAAGTCATTTGCTATGAAAAAAATCATTTACTAAATTATTAAAACCATATCTATTTATTATATATATATATATATATATAAATACGAGTTTGAAAAAAGTTAAACTGACAAAAATACTTTTTATTTTTTATCATTTTATCAAATTCACATTTAAAAAATATTATAATTTAATAAAAATTGTGATAATTACCTTGTAATTTAATTTGCAATTATTAATTAAAAATTATGTTAATTTTAAAATAGAGTTATTACTAGAATGGGAGTCTAGGCATAAAATATAGGGTAAAAAGTTTGATACTTATAATTATAATTACAATTTAAGTTGCAGTTATTAGTATTAAAATTATTACTTGAATAGAATTTTAAACATTTTAATTTTCACTTAATTAATATTATAATTAATTATGTTATTTAGTTATTGTTTTGAATAATATTACTTTGCATTAATTACCTAAAATAAAATTATATTATAAGTTGAATATGTTCAAAATAATCATAATGAAAAATATAATTTCTAACGTCTGAGTGTTGAATCACTTTGACCCTTAATTTTTTTTTTTGGAACACTTTCATATTTAACCTTTATTTTTTGGTCAAAATGGTTAGTTTTTAACGGTGGTGCTGGCATGGCAGTTAATTGACTAACGGTCAACATAAATCGTTGATGTTATTTTGTTTTATATGCCACGTCAATGAATGATTTTAACATTATTAAAATTATTTTTTTAAGTAATAAAATTATTAAATAATTTTATTTTTTAATTTCATCTTCTTTCTCAAATGAAACTGAAAATTTAAGTTTTTGAAATTTGAAAATTTTTAAAAATCAAATGTATCTTCTACCCTATTGTTTCATGCTTTTGTTTATATATAAGCATTTAAATACTTTTAAGTCTTTTGCTTTTGATTTCTCAAAATATTCACTGGACAAGTTCCGTAAAAAAGTAATTATTCATCGATAAAATTATTTACTGACGTGGCATATAAAACAAAATAATATCATGTCAGCATTTAAATACATTTGGACTATCACATCAACGATTTATGTTGACCGATAGTTAACTAACGACCACGTCAGCATTACCGTTAAAAATTGACCAAAAACAAAAGTTAAATATGAAAGTGCTCAAAAAAAATTAAGAGTCAAAGTGACCTAACACCTAAATATTAAGGGTTATTTTTGTTATTATGCCTTAAAAATACTTAAACTATGATTTGTAAATTTTATATTATAATATTTTAATGGATAAATTAATATATTTTAATTAAATTCAAATTCAAATGAAAAAAATATTATTTTAAGTTAATTATTTTACTAAAAAAATAATATTTATATAAAAATTAAAATAGAAAAATAACTTCATGTTACTCTAAAATAATTTATTAATTTTTTCCCAACAGAAATAATTATCAAAGTATTGATTATTATTTTAAAAACTATGAATAGTATATGGGAAATATTTGGCCCATTAAAAACAGCTGTGACCACGTGACACTTGTTAATCCCCATGCCTCCCCCGCCCAAACCCAACCTTCCTACCCCCAACTAGCAAAAGACAGAAATGTTTTTTTTTATAATAAAAAAATAGTACAAGACCAATCCAGCTGTCCTTCGACCATGTTAACACTAAATCGATCATATAAAAGACAAGACACCACCCCTCTTTCCACGTTTATACGTTCACTTTCTCTCCCACTCTCACCATCGCTCGCACGTTTGCACTTTCCATCACTCACTTTTGTGTCTTTTATTTTTTTTCCTCAATCCTTCATTACTTTCCTCTTAAACGTTAATTAGAAAAAACAAACTTAAATAAATAGAGAAAAATACATAAAATATATGATTAATCGTAGTAATTATAATAACAATCGAGAGTAAGCTATCATCAAATCTCAACCGTCAAAATAGCAACAGGCTAAAATGATATAAAATCATCATCACCGTCAAAATATAAATAAAAATAAATAAAAACAAAAGAAATACACTACTAAAAATAAGAAATTAACAATGACAAAAATAAAAATCATCAAATCCAAATCCTGTCCTCTCCCGAAAGTCAGATCTAAATCAACAAAGCAGAAAAAACGACTGCAACGGCAGATCCAGCGACGGTGACTCTATTCAAAGCGGCTGCACTAGGAGGAGAAGAGGGAGAGCTTATTGGAGTATTGCTGATGGAGTTTGTGGGAGACTTAGTGCCAGCGGGAGAGCCAGCAGTAGAACCAGTGGGAGGAGCTGGGGGAGAAGTGCTGGGAGTGGAAGTTGGAGAAGATGCAGGGGCTGAAGACGGGGGAGTGGATGTTGACGGCGGAGATGCGGTTGGCGTAGCGGTTGGAGACACGGTTGGAGAAACCTTGGGAGCCGGAGTAGGGTTAGAAGACGTCGTTGACTTAGTTGGGGCCGAGCTAGGAGCCTGACCAAGTGCGCAACTAACTATGAGGGCTAAGAGAACAAAGCAAGCAAAGGTTTTAGCCATTGTAGAGTTTTAAGAGGAATACGAAACAGAGAACAAAGAGCCTTTAAACAGAGGAAACGGCACTAGGGTAAAGAGAGAAGAGAGAGGAAACGAGATATATATAGAACGTTTAGGCCTTGGGGGAGGGGTTTGACAGACTTTTTCCACTTTTTTTCCATGCCTTCTAAAACTTTGGAGTTTCCTTATTTTTTCTATTAAGCCCATTAATTTAATATTAATTTCAATTTAGTCCGTTCTTCAGAATTCATTAAATCACTTTTTTTCTCATTTGAATAGTCCATCTATTCTTTTTCTTTTTCGGACTTTGAAACAAAGCAAAAGAGTTTTTGACTACACTTTCTTTTTCTTAATTGTGTGTATATTTTTAACTTTTGTGGAATTCTATTTTGTTAAAGAAATTATATTTGGTGTGTTATTGTGAATTATAAAAAAAGAATAAAATTCTAATAATAATAAAATTAACACGTTTTGAGATACTATATATCTTAACTATCGTGTCAATATACGAGATTTTATTTAATATATTATTTTTATTAGATATAATGTATTAAATACATATGTTTGTGGATAAATTAGGGGTACTATGATTAATGAAGCATACCAAAAGAAAGTTACAAGCGGCATTTCACAATTTGTAAAAAGTGCATGGAAGCAAGTGAAATCAACCTCCATTAATAGTGACTTTTTATTGTACTTTCAAGCTAAAAGACAAACACATCATTAACATAACGTGTCCCATTTGGATCTCACTCGGAGAATCCCAACCGTTTAATACCTCCTTTTTCTAAATTCCAAAACGCGTTGATTTTAAGCATTCTAGATGAACGCTTAGTGAGGCTGAGAAAAACCCCGTTTAAAAAATATATTTAGGAAATTAAGTTGTAATTTTAAAATTTAAAAAAATAAATTGATTTTAGAGAAAAAAAAACGCATTTTTACAAAAAAACGTTTTTATTAAGGTGGCCGTTAGAAGCTGAAAGTACGCCTTATAAGATAATAAAAACAAACAAATAATTTATTTATTTTTCATTGTTTCTCACTTTTTGGTAAATTATAAATATTGATTTTTTGACATAATGATAAAATTAGTTCTTAACGTTTGAGTTTTTTGTCATTTTGATTATTATGGTTTTTTTTGGCTCATTTTTATATATAATTTTTGTTTTTTTTGATCAAATTGATCATTTTTTAACGTTCTTGCTGACGTGACCGTTAAAATATTAACGGTGCTGACGTGGTATTTTTTTTCCAGCTGGGCGCGTCCACGCAAGCATCTACTGATGTGGTACTATTTTGTCTTATATGTCACGTCAGCAACTGATTTTAAAATTATTAAAATTATTTTTTAAAATATAAAATTATTTAAATTATTTTTTGAAATAATAAAATTATTAAATAATTTTAATTTTCAATTTCATCATCTTCTTCTTCAAAAAATTCTAGATTTTCTCACATTTTCTTATCAACCAAACACCCAAAAAAATTTGTTTTTCTTACATAATCCCATGGTTCCTTATTTTCTTTGCCAAAAACCCCCTAAATTCTACCATTTTTGTCTTCTTGGCCAGCAACTCCAGCTAATGGATAAATGTCTTTCCCTCCAAACCCTTATCTTTATACTGCCCCTCTTAGCTATGGTTCAAATGGCAACTCACCTTTATGCATGTAGTATGGCACACTATTGCATTTACCTACATCCTTGTTTAATCCTGATCCTGTTCCCATTTATCATCCAATCTCAAATGTCAATGGCTTGTACGTAGAGCAAATTTCGATTCCCGAACATGGTACAGAAAAAGAAGGTTTGCTTGAAGTTAATTCAAAAGGGGTTTCTGGCAGGTTGTAAGTAATAAAATAAGTGAGAAAGGGAGAAGGTAGGCAAAATGTTGTCTATGCCAAATTGCACACGGATGACACTAGCTTTTCCTTGTTCATTATCTTCTTCTTCAACAACAATAAATTCCAGATTTTCTCACATTTTACCATCGACCAAACACCCAAAAAATTTTGTTTTTCTTACATAATCTCATGCTTTCTCATTTTCTTTCCCGAACCCCCTTCCAAATTCCTCCATTTTTGTTAATTTTCAATTACATAGCCTTAAAACAGTACATGGCACTCTCCCAACTCTATTTTTCTCTCTCTACTTTAGATAAAACAATAAGAAACTGGGGTACCTTACTAAAGAAGTATAAGCTAAAACTGGATTTTCTTATACGATAAGATTATTGTATACCAAATAACAAAGTAGTCTCAAACTTAGTATATTTTGGGGAAGAAGATGGGGACTAATTCCAAAACCTTCACCTATACCTAACTATTTATTTTAGAATAACGAAATCTTAAGCAATTGCTCGCTGCAAACAAATTGTATTCTTCAATTGTAGATTCTTTTTTATTGCAATTGTTTTCAACATGATCCGTAGAAATTTGAGATGAATGTTCTCTCACAACAATCTCATCCTTCAAAGGAACATGGTTAGATTTGCATCTTGTTGAAAATTATTTAATAATTTTATTATTTCAAAAAAATAATTTTAATAATTTTATATTTTAAAAAATAATTTTAATAATTTTAAAAGCATTTTCTGATGTGGCATATAAGACAAAATAGTGTCACGTCAACAGATGCTTACATGGACGCACCCAGTTGGAAAAAAAATCACCATGTCAGTGTTGTTAGTCCCGTAACGGTCATGCCAGCAAGATCGTTAAAAAATGATCAATTTGACAAAAAAACAAAGGTTATGTATGAAAGTGAGCCAAAAAAATCATAAGGGCCAAAGTGACAAAACACCCAAACATTAGGGCTAATTTTGTCATTATGCCATTTTTTTTGTAAATAAGTATATTATTAATGTAAAATAATATAATTGGAATAAGTACATTATAGATTAAAATTTTTAATTGATACAAATTAAAAGTTAACAAAGTAAATGATGATTTACATGAAAAAAATTAAAAAAATTCATCGACGTCATCGGTCCGAATGTATGCCACAACTCGGATTGAGATCGATACGGATGCTGAAGGTGGATTTGATAATAATGGTTGTTCTGATCACGAAAGTGAATATTTTAGTGACCTCAATCCAGAGGAGGTCCTAAATGATATCGACGATGAAAGCGTGGATGATGGTGAAAATATTTATGCCCCTTTGATCAAGTCGAGTCGTGGCATTGTCATACGTAATGAGCTTGAGGCCACATGTCGAGTATATATCCCAATGCGACGCATGCATTCGAATTCTATGAGTACATCAATATAATATCTGCTCATCGATTGGCGGTAAATCCTAAATCAAAAGAGTTGTTCATGAACCAACAATTCACTGACAAGGATGATTGCATATTTACCATCAAGCGATATAACATGAAGCTGTCGGTTGACTATAAAGTCGTTGTGTCTAAACCGACATTATATGATAGGGCGTGTTGGAGGTCAGTATAAGGGTGTAATTGATGTGTATAAGTTGCATTTATCTAGAGGTCCCAACTGTGGAATATTCGAAAATTTATTGGGCCTTACACATGCATTTCTGCACGTATAACGCAATATCATCATAAACTTGATGCGAAAACTATATGAAACTACATCATGACACTGGTGAAGGACTTGTCTACCATTTTTGTATTGATCCTAATTGTCGAAATAAAAAAAACGATTCCAATATCGAGTATAATATCGAAAGACAATGTTGGCTAAACAGAAAGCTATGGACCAGTTGTAAAGAGATTGGGATGCGTCGTATAACTAACTTTAGGGGTTGATAGTCACTATGTAGGAGTACATGCCAGAGACTGTCATTGACTTGCAAACGTTACCCTCTTACAGTCCAAATAGCTAACTACAATCGGGGAGAATAATTTTCCACCGAATATTCTGGACATTCAGTCCATGCGTTTAGGCATTTCCCCACTACAAGCCACTTATGTAGGTTTATGGGACTTAACAATACAGGAAATATACGCAGATCCTCCTTATTATGGTTGCACAAGACAAGAACCAGAACGTGCTATCGATAGCATTTTCCATTATGGAGTTAGAGAACATGAAACCGTGTTAAGTTTTCCTGACAAACTTGTGGAGGTATATTGTTAGACAATAATATTTGCATCATTTTTAATAGATTGAATGGGCTAATTACGCGATTACGCCACATTGCAGTGAACTTCCTTAAGGGCTTCAAGAATGCAGATTGAAGCAAACAAGTCTCGAACATAGGTAATTCTCAATTTCATTTTTTAATACATTTACAAACTATGTAACCAAATATAACATGTTTTAACGGAATACATACGTAGGTACGAGCTGAAACACTACTGTTTCAAACAGAAGTTGGCGAGGCTTTAGGCTTATATGAATGGTGAAACAAATTGTACATTACAGGAGTGGTTTGAAAGTATGGAGCTGTGAAAATGGGCTCAAAGTTTCGATGATGGATCTCGATATGATTATATGACCACCAACCTAACAGAGGCAATTAACTTCGACTTGAAGCACATACAATATCTTCAAATTTCATCTGTTTTATCAACTACATCCTACAAGCTGGAAACATTGATGCCATGAATGAGGCTGAAACAAGTAAATCAAATGGAGGTGGGACATGTGCATGTCGAGAGGGTTAGGAAGGCAATGGATGTCAACATCTAGAGACCGAGGTTGATGCATATAGAATTGTATTCTTCATAGTTGGAAACTTTTCGAGTGACAGGGTTCCTCGATCGTCAATTGAGTATTTCGTCTAGGTCCTACAGAGTTTATCTTCAAAATAGGTGGTGCGACTGCGGGAGGTTCCAAACTCTTGGATATCCGTGTGCGCATGTTATTGCAGTTTGTACAAAAACCTAGATTTATATCGAACAATATATTTATGAGGAGTACATACTGAAATACCCATTGTGTATTTGGAGAAACGAGTTCCTCGCCCTACAAGATTTATCGACTTGGGAAGTGCCTCCATTAAATTTCGAGTTGGTCTCAAACTTAGGGCTACGTAAAAAGCCTAAAGATCACCGTTACATTACCTGGATTCATGGTGACATGACTTGAAAGAGATAATCGACCCTAAATACTACAGCCTGTGCAAAATAATTGGTCATATTTGAAACAATTGCCCGTATCAAAACTACCATTCTGGACAATCGTCACGGGTGAGTGAAATATGAATTTATGTACCCCATGTTTAAATGTATCTTAAATGTTTTTATCAATATATAGACTTTTCCTATATGTTTGAAAAATTAAGTATCAATACCCTTGATTAAGGCATCGAAATCATTTTATGGTATGATGTTTGAAAACTTAATAGAAAAATTTTACCTAAGTATCAAATCTATCACTTAAGTCCCTACAAAAAGTCAAAATCCAACTAATCCAATTCACAATTCAACCACATAAGATCAATTTTAATTTCAATAATCACATTCACAGAAACATGTTAAAGTATAAAATTGAAAAAAACACTTCGTTAAAATGAATTCAATGTTATATTGAAACACTAAAAAAACTTTTAAATTGCACATTACAAAATTTTTATAATTTGAGTTATAATATTTGTTCATAGTTATGAATAATTATTTTTACATGTATCAAATTTGATGGTTTGATGGTGATGTCCGTGGGGTAAACTATCATAGCGGCCTTCGTTGGCGTCAGGGGTATTCGCGATGGTCAATTTTCTCCCCACCTGAACCTACATTCTCCTTCACAGATGAACTTTGAGATGTATTGAACAAACTCGAAAAATCATATATCACAAAGGTTTGCCCAAGTGGGGTGAGTACTAGGTGGCAATGGGCTAAAGATATCAAATATCATTGATGACCTCGGTTACTGATGATCAAAACTTCAACTAGGGTTCCCCAAGTGATATGTGTAACCTAACAACTCCAGCTCAAAATTGTGTACCCCAAACTCCGAATGATAAGAATTACCAATTGATTGTGTATGTAACCTTGCAGGTTCGGGCTCAGGTTGGGGAGTAAGAGGCATATGACCTCGTCGACTTTATTGGTACCGTTGTTGGTACATATGTCTAGGAACTATCATCAATTGGCCACCAAGTAAATATGATAAATCATTCTCCATGTACCAACATTGGTAGTCGACTGAAGGTATGAAATTAAAAACATGTAAAATCCAATCGAGGCGTCCTTTCCATCGCGGTGTTCCTCAATGCAATATATTGTTGATGCTCTAATACTCGATTCTTTGCATCTTTTCCTCTCTTGTTAATTTCGTTGACATTGTCAAAATTCTGTGGAACGTCCGAAACATCTTATTTGCCCCTGAATTATCGCAGAACTCGATGCTTATGAGTGAAAATTTTAACACGGGTGAGTTAATGCACCACATAAGTGAATGGACATGAATCGACGAAGGAATAATGTAACTCCCAAATCCTTTTTTTACAAATATCCAACTATTTGCATCTCTATTCAACAAAATCATGTCTCATAATTTAAAACAATATCTAAACATAACACGATTTTATCAAGGGTAAAAATAGTATTTTTAACATTTTAGGAAACCTCTACCGATACCTGATGGTCAAGTATCAGTAGTAGTCAATTCAATGAATAATTTTAGAACTGTGCAGATTTCTACTGGTACCTTTACTAGTTCTACCAATACAAGTAGGATTTCTACCGATACAAGTCATGCAACTACCGATAACAAAAACTCCAAAGAGTAAAAATTAACACCCTGCAACTTCTACTGATACAAGCTTACATACTACCGATACATTAGTACCATAAACTACCGATACTTGCAATTCAACTACCGATACAATCCAAGTCAGAGAACAACCTCTCTCCTACCCTGTACTTCTACCAATATATTCAACAATTCTACCAAAACAAGTATGCAGAATTTCATTAATGACGCCAAGATACAAGTTTAATACCTCAAACACAACCAATATAAGTTATGCATTAAAACATCACAACACACACCAAACTTCTAAGTCTTTAGAAGCATTATAAGCTAAGTTATCAAAGTTACACTACATGTATTGACAAAAACAAAATAGTAAGATTTCAACATCTTTGGTTCCATGTCAAAGGTTAATAACATCCTAGTAGATGCCATAAGCCCAAGTGATGTAAAATCTATCGACAATTCCGGGATAGTATGACTTCAGGTGAGGTCGATGATCCGATCTTTAGTCAGCAAAACGATCAACAAACAATAACAATAACTGTGGTAAGCTTTATAGCTTAGTAAGTTCGATAGTTAAGGAATACCAACATGGTAATAGCAACAATGAGTCATTCAAGCCAAATAGTTTCCATTTCTCTTGAGTAGTTACAACTTCTCTTCCTATTCATAACTTTCTGTTACCAGTACCCGATGTTGCTCACACGAGCTGTCGAGGACTCGTAACTTATGCGGTACCCCATCCATCAGTACGGTGTCTATCTGTTCTGTAAAGTGTTTCCTAACGATGCTGCTCACACGAGCTATTAGGTGTATGCATAAAGCATAAGTCCCAGCCATTGTAGGACCTATAATCCATATAGGATCCTTATCTTTTTCGAGTCACGATGCTGCTTACACGAGCTATTGAGGACTCGCAACACATGCGATACCCCAACCATCGTGTCGGTACTATTTCAACAGCATAAAGCCTAATATCTTTTGCGTTGCATTTCTTCGATCATCTTCAATACCAATGCTTCCAATTTGTTTTTCATTGAGAATATATGCATATACAAAGATATTAAGTAAGCTCTACACTATGAACTTATCGGACTGGAATGCAGTTTTAGGAAAACTTTAGGGATTAATTCGCTAATTTCCCCTTTTTGTGGTCTGTAGCACAATCGTAGTTTACATCCAAAAATTATTCAATTTCTCACATTAAATCACACAATCAATTCATTTAACACAATCTAGTCTCTTTTGGTAAAATTACGATTTTACCCCTAATACTTTCTTTTTATTCAATCTTGTCTTTTCAACACAAACACGTAAAATACCATTCTCTCCTCGAACCATACCAACTGAACATTCATAGCCCTCAAACAAGTCCATACGAATCCATTTATTTCACACCAAGTACAAAAATTTAACTATTTTAACATTTTAGTCCTTAAACCCTAATTTCATCGAAAATCACTTTACAAAAAGATTTAACCCAAGGATGAAACACTCAAATACATCAAAAGCTTTCAAGAACAAGCAATTTCAACAATGGTAAGTTTTCTAACATTTGAAAGATTCACAAATTAGTCCTTGCATAAGTTAGATTAAGCTAATACGGACTCAAAAACATAAAAATTACTAAAAACGATCGAGGTTTACTTACCCAAATCAAAGCTTAAAACTTGAAGCGTAAAAACCCTAACTTTCTCCTCTTGGCCGAATGAAGAAGTAGAAGGTGAGAAATTTTGAAGGAAAAATGTCATTTTAATTCTTTAATTTCATTTATTTACTTAATGGGAATTTTGTAATTATTTAGATTTTCATAATTAATTTAGTTTATCACTTTTAAGCCTTTAATTAATCATTTCATTAGCCCTTAAAAGCCGTGATTTTCCACTAACTTATCTCTTTTGGTTTATTTACTCATTAGGTCCTCCTAATTACACATCTATACTTTTGCACCTATTACAAATTAGTCATTTCTATTCAATTATCTAATTAAACGCCAAAATTTCATAACCAAGACTTAATACGATACTGCTGACATCACAAATATTAAATAACTAATATTTATTACTCAACTCGTCAGAGTTGTGGTCCCGAAACCACTGTTTCTGACACCACTGAAAATCGAGCTGTTACAAATAACATCTGCAACGTCCAGCACGATATATGTCATCCACTCGAACTACATAATTAATAACATGATTATAGTAACTTGAGTAAAATAACATTGAATTAATTAATTAATTAATTACATTAATATAATTTTATTTTAGGACAAAAATTACCCCCTCCTCGATGTGTGTCTCAATCTTCTATCGGTAGACAACGAGGGTTCCTGACTTTCCGATACCCGAACAAGTATGCCATCCAAAATAAAGTAAACTTGTTAAAAAAATTTCATAAAAAAAAATTGATCTAAGTTTTTTTTTTTTACCTATTTACAAGAGGGAACACATGTGTTTGGTACTTATTAATGCCAGAAATGGCATCTTGTATAATGTCCAGGACTACAACAGTATCAGGCACCCCTCTATATCTTGTGTTTCATGCTTTGTTTCCCAACGAAGCTAACGATACAATGTTGCTAAGATTGCTGAGCCCCAACTGTACGAATGGGAAACTTCCAAAACAGACAATAGGGGCAAGTACATTAAGTAGACATTATTATTATTTGCGTCTGGCATAAGTACCTCGTATCAATTACAGTATATACACCCGAGCAGTGCACATCTTCTCCCACTCAGTGGCACTACTCAATAAGGTTTCGAAATTTTCCTTCAACCTGAAAATTTTCAAACTCATAAATCTAGTTTCACCATCACTAGACGAGTGTCCAAGCAAGTGATAGCAGAGCGTCATAGGTTCGAACACTTTACTTGAACCCGTGACTATATAATCGTCAATTGGGAGCCCGAGTTGCAGTGCGACATCTTCCAAGGTGATGGTGCACTCTCCACACGTCAAATGAAATGTGTGTATCTCTAGGGGCCACCATTCAACCAAGGCGGATATTAAGTCAGCCTTCAACTCAAACATTCAGAGGAATGTCGCTGATCCAAATTCGATGGCATCCAAGTATGGTATAATTCGTTCGTCCGACTAGTAACTCGGACCATTGACACGCACCCTCAATACGCGGTACTCACCTTGACCATATTAAATTACCACATTAGTTAAAATCTTCCAATTAAATAAAAATGGCGTGCAACTTTATAAATATACCCGTTATTAACAAATAACAAATTATATTACTGACATATTAATCATCCTTGTTGTGTGATTATTTGCTCTAATCTAAGAACTCAATTTTGATATCTACATAAACAATAAAATTTTAATCATGGACTGAACAAATAAACAATATACAAATAATGAAAATGATTTTTTTTAACCCATTTTCATAATTAATTTTTTTAATACTTTTTTTTTTTTTGTAAAATACAAATTTTTATAATATTAAAATATACAAATTATTATTATAAAATAAAAACATACATTACTAAAACTATTTAATATATCCATAAACGTTAAACACAAATCTAATCTTTAAAACAAAAATATAATGTTAAAAGTTATATCTAAAAATTAACAATAATCTAATCTAAAATTAAAAATATATATTTTTAATTTATTATTTAAAAAATACTTACCTTAATTATTGTAACTTTTTCTCTCTAAAACTCCAAAAAAAAACTTTCTTCCAAAATATATTAAACTGTTATGAATATTTTATTAAATGGATGTTCATCAACATCAACATCAACATCAAGATCAAGAAAAAGTTTGGTATACCTTAAACTCTAATAGTTATTAGAAATAGATCTCTACTTCTTATGTCTATAAATAGAGACTTTGGAGAAACATTTTAATTTACTTCAATGAATCAATAAAATACGTTCTCTCGTTCTCTTATTCTCTTTGTTCTTTACTCTTTGTCTCGTTATTTTATAATACGTTATTAGCACTATACTTAATTTATTTGCTCTAACTTACCATTTCAGAATGGTTGCTTGGCTACCCCAAAGTTGACAGAAAAAGATGTTTCAAATTGAGGAATCAAATTTAGTTTCTTTTCAACTTAAGTGATTATAATGTCAAAGCTTGCCAAACTTGAATTTGTCGCCTCGGACATCTCAGGCAATAATTATTTGCCATGGATGTTAGATGTTGAAACTCACCTAGATGATAAAGATCTAGGGAATACTATATTAGCAAATAAAGAAGCATCTTACCAAGAAAAGGCACAAGCAATGATTTTCATCCGTCATCATCTACATGAAGGATTAAAAGTAGAATATCTCACTGTGAAAGACCCTCTTGAGTTATGGAAAAATTTGAAAGAAAGATTTGACCATTAGAAAACGGTGATCCTCCCTAAAACTCGTTATGATTGGATGCACTTATGGTTGCAAGATTTTAATACTGTAAGTGAATATAATTCAAAACTCTTTAAAATTAGTTCTTAACTGAAGTTATGTGAGGAGAACATAACAGATTCAGACTTGTTAAATAAAACCTTTTCAACTTTTAATGTTACAAATGTGCTCTTGCAGCAACAATACCGTGAAAAAGGTTTTGTAAATATTCTAAATTGATTTCATTCCTTTTGGTGGCTGAACAAAATAATGAATTGTTGATGAAAATTCATAGAATTTGTCCCACTAGTATTGCACCATTCCCTGAAATGAATGTTGGAGTACACTATAGATATGGAAATGAAAAATATAGAGGTCGCGATCGTGGACGTGGGCATGGTCATGGTCATGGTCGTGGACATAATGGAGGACGTGGTCAAAGACGTACTAGTACCCGTTATCATAGTGTTCATAATAGTGGTACTTTTAACTACTAAAAAAGGAGTAGAAATAAAGGACAAGAAAGAGATGGTCAAAATAATCTTTCAAAGGTTATTGAGAGTTTATGTCACCGATGTGGTATGAAGGGACATTGGGCACATCTCTGTCGTATCCCTGAACATTTAATGAAACGTTATCAAGCATCCATTAAAGGGAACAAAAATATTGAGACAAATTTTATATCTCGAAGGATGCTATAGAGGCAAAAGGTGAGGGTGATGTAATTCATGGCCTTAATGATGAAACTCACATTAATGTGACAAATTTCTTTAGGAATCATTAGAAAAGTTGGTGTTATTTCAACATTTTATCTTACTTTTAAGTATGTTTCATTTTCTTGCATAAAAGTTGATGTTATTTAGGTTTTTTTGTTATTTTAAGTATGTTTATTTTCTTGCATAAAGAATAAGTTATACATATTCAATAAACATTTGCAACGCTTCTAATGTTATGCTTTTTTTACAAAGAATATGAATGATCAACAAAATCTTATTGAATTCAAAATCAATGGAGACATGTGTCTTGCTGATAGTGCTACAACACATATGATACTCAAAGAAAAAAAAAATTCTCATTTAACAATAAGTGATACTCATATTAATATAATATCGAGTAGTTCAAAACTTATTGAAGGCTCTAGAAGAGCTATTATATTATTACCTAAAGGTACAAAATTGGTCATTGATGATGGTTTATTTTCCACTAGGTCTCAGAGAAATCTATTGAGTTTTAAATATATTTGTATCAATGGATACAATATTGAGACTATGAACGAGAACGATATTGAATATCTATATATTACAAAAGTTGAATGTGGAAAGAAATATGTGTTGGAAAGACTACTTGCCTTTTCATCGGGATTATATTATACACATATTAGTGCAATTGAGGCATATGTTACTACAAACCAGAAGTTTGTAGAACCACATACTTTTACTATTTGGCATGATCAATTAGCGCATCCCAGTTCTATTATGATGGGAAAAATAATTGAGAATTTAATTGGGCACCTATTGAAAAACCACAATATTCTTGAATTCAAAGATTTCACTTGTAATGCTTGTTCTCAAGGTAAACTTATTATTAGAGCATCACCAACTGAAGTTGGGATTGAATCTCCCGTATTTCTGAAGCGTATTCAAGGTGATATAAGTGGGCCCATTCATCCACCATGTGGATCATTTAGATACTTTATGGTATTGATAGATGCATCTAGTATATAGTGACATGTATCTTTATTATCGACTCGCAACCTAGCATTTGCGAGACTACTTGCTCAAATGATTCGCTTAAGAACACAATTTCCAGATTATGAAATAAAAATTATTCGTTTTGATAAGGCTGGTGAGTTTACATCCCAAGTTTTCAATGATTATTGTATGTCAATTAGGATAGAAGTTAAACATCCTATAGCCCATGTTCACACACAAAATGGTTTAGCCGAATCGTTTATCAAACCCCTCCAACTAATAGTTAAATCATTGCTTATGATAACAAAGCTCCCTATTACAGCTTGGGGATATGCTATTTTGCATGCAGCAGCACTTGTGCTCATCAGGCCAATAAGTTATAATAAATACTCTCCATTACAATTGGCTTTTGGTCAGGAGCCAAATATTTCCCATTTTAGAATTTTTGAATGGGTAGTATATGTTCCAATTGCTCCCCCACAACGAATAAAGATGACCAAAAGAGGTTGGGAATACATGTTGGTTATGAATCTCCCTCTATAATTAAGTACGTGGAACCATTAACAGGAGATTTATTTACTGCAGGATTTGTTGATTACCACTTTAATGAGACAATATTCCCAACATTAGGGGGAGAGAAATACAGTTGGTAAAAGAAATTATATGGAATGGATCATCATTATCTCAATTAGAGCCTCGTACAAGTCAATGTAAACAAGAAGTTCAAAAGATCATAAATTTCCAAAACATCGTCAATCAACTGCCAGATTCATTTACTAACCTAAAGAGAAATACAAAATCTCACATACCAACTAAAAATGCTTCAATACGAATTGATAACCCAATAGAGTAAACTGTTAATGCAAACGAAAGTAATCTACGCTTGAAGCATGGAAACCCAGTTGATTCTAAAGATAAAAGTCCTCGTAAAAGGAAAGGAGCAAATACTTAAGGTGATTATATTATGGAGACAGGTCCCTAAGAAGAGGCCAATGATATAACTAATCATAATCATAGAATCCTAAAAGGGAATCAAGTACTTGAAAATTATGACAATGAGGAGACCTCAATAAGTTATGTTACTTCGGGGAAAAGATGGAACCGAAAAAATAGAGTTATCGACAACAATTTTGCATATAATGTTGCTATTGAAGTAAAGAAAGAAAATGATAGTTCTGAGCTTAAATCTATTGAGGAATGTAGAAATAGAAAAGATTGGCCAAAATGGAAAGATGAAAATCAAGCAGAATTAAATTCGCTTTCAAAACATAAGGTTTTTGGACCTGTAGTCCAAACACCTAAAGGTGTAAAGTCGGTTGGATATAAATGGGTATTTGTGCAAAAACAAAATGAAAAAAATGTTGTAAGATATAAAGCACGACTTGTAGCACAAGGATTTTCGCAAAGGCTCGACGTTGATTATGAAGAGACATATTCTCTTGTGGTGGATGCAATCACATTTAGATATCTTATTAGTCTGGTAGTACGTGAAAAACTTGACATACATCTACTGGATGTTGTTACAACATATCTAAATGGTACACTTGATAGTGAAATTTATATGAAAATCCTAGAAGGATTTAAAATCCCAGAAGGATATAGAGTTTCTCGAGAAACTTACTCAATCAAATTAAAGAAAAGTTTATATGGATTAAAATAATCTAGATGTATGTGGTACAATCATCTTAGTGAATACTTGTTAAAGGGAGGTTACAAAAACGATCAAATTTATCCATGTGTATTTATAAAAAGGTTTGGATCAAATTTTGTGATAATTGTTGTTTATGTTGGTGATCTAAATATTATTGGAACTCCTGAAGATCTCTAAAATACAGTAAATTATTCAAAGATGGAATTTGAGATGAAAGATATTGGAAAAATAAAGTTTTGTCTTGGTTTACAGATTGAACATTTAAAAGATGGAATTCATGTTCATCAATCAACTTATATGAAAAAGATATTAAAGAAATTTTACATGGACAAAGCACACTCATTGAGTACCCTGATGGTTGTACGATAGTTAGATGTGGAAAAAGATCAATTTCGTCCTTGTGAAAATGATTAAGAGTTTCTCGGTCATGAAGTGTCATATCTAAGTGTCATAGGGGTAATAATGTATCTTGCAAACAACACAATACTTGATATAGCTTTCGTTGTAAATTTGTTAGCAAGATTTAGTTCTTTTCCAACACGTAAACATTGGAATGAAATTAAACATGTATTTAGATATCTCAAAGGGACTATTGATATGGGATTATTTTAATCAAGTGATTCAAAATCCTTATTAATCGGTTATGCTGATGCTGGATACCTATTAGATCCACATAAAGTTGATCCCAAGTAGGATATTTATTTACATGTGGAGGTACTATCATATCATGGCGTTCAACAAAGCAAACATTAGCTACCGCTTCTTCAAATCATGCATAAATAATTGCAATGCATGAGGAAAGTCGAGAGTGTGTTTGGCTAAGTTTATTGACCCAACATATCCAGAAGATATGCAATTTGTCTTTACAAGAAAATATGTCAACTATCTTATACGAAGATAATGCACCATGTATAGCTCAACTGAAGGGTGGTTACCTCAAAGGTGACAGAACGAAACATATTTCACCAAAATTATTTTTCACTCATGATCTTGAGAAAAGAGGTGATATAAATGTTCAACAAATTCATTCTAGTGACAATTTAGTAGATCTTTTTGATAAGGCATTGCCCACTTCAACATTTGAAAGACTACTACACAAGATTGGAATGCTCGACTCAAAGATGTAATATAATGTTGTCATTAGGTGGACTCTAAAAACAAGTTGTACTCTTTTCTTTTAATCGAGGTTGTCCCATCGATTTTCCTGGTAAAGGTTTTAACGATGTAGCTTGTAAGAGAAGATTGTGTACTTTTTTTCCTTCATTAAGTTTTTATCTCAAATGGTTTTTCCTAATAAGGTTTTAACGAGGCACATTATCTACAAATGGACATCCAAGGGGAAGTGTTATAAATATATTATTAAATGGATGTCCATCAACATCAAGAGCAAGATAAGGTTTGGTATACCTTAAACTCTAATAGTTATTAGAAATAGATCTCTACTTCATTTATACTTCTTATGTCTATAAATAGAGACTTTGGAGAAGCATTGTAATTTACTTCGATGAATCAATAAAATATGCTCTCTCGTTCACTGATGCTCTTTGTTATTTACTCTCTACCTCTTTATTTTATAATATACTAAACCCCTTTTTTCTCACTAAAATTTGTTTTCCAACCTTTTTTATCCAATCAAAAATAATTTAAAATTTCCCCGGTGTCCCCTGACACAATGACAACACCATTAAAAAATATTTTTTTAAAACCTGATATACTCGTATTTTTTCAGATGTTTTTCAAAAATGCATACCGACGTAGCTTGACACAATGACGACACCAAAAAAATTCTTTAAAAAAACTAATGATGACCTGATAATTGGGGGAGAAAGTGGGATGGTGCCACCAGTGTGTCAGGAGGCACCGTTGGACACTGTTCAAAACAACTCATTTTCATAAATAATTATTTTTTGACCCATTTTTGTGATTATTTATTTTTTTATATTATATATGTGAAAAAGTCTGAAAACGTAGGTTTTAAGGATGGCAATGGAGCGAGACAAGGGCAGATGTTGCAAACTCCACTAGCGTTCCATTATGGATGTATAATCTTGAAAACTACTACAACCCCTTGAATGTTGGATGCACCCATCCTCACCACATCTCACTCCACTTCAATTTAATTTTTCCTACTTATCTTTAATATTTTTAATCTTTTTAATTATATGTAAATATTAATCATATTTCTTCAAAAAATATTTAAACATAAGACATATGGACTTTTTTTATAATACATTATTATATTTTTACCCTTTCAATAATTATATATATATATATACAATGATAAAATGGTAATTTCATATAATGGAATGAGGCGGGACGAGACAGAGCAAGCATTTATTTCCATACCCATTCTCCGGAAAAAAAAATCTATTGCGCCCCGCCTCACATCCACTTTTTAAAAGGAAAATCCAACCCATTCAGAGCAAATCGATTTGAAATCTATGGTGCGGTTCAGGTTTTGCTATCTCTAAGTTCAAGTGTGTTTGGATGCATTTTTCCTCTAATTTAAGGTAGTATTTGGTACTTTCCCATGTTATGATTCTAATGGAATGTGATTCCTTGGAAAGTAATTATCGGGAATGTGATTGTTAGTAAAGTAACTTTACAACGTTTGGTATATTTTAGAATGTATTGATTAAAATCCTAAGAATGTTACATTATCACGCTTGGTTCACTAAATACTTTACTAGGAATGTAATGATAATATATGAATTTACCCTTACTAAATAAAATATTCACATGTTTATTTTTTATAATAAACATTATTCTTAACAAATATTAGGATTAAATATTTAATATTAAAATTTAATTGATAATTTTTACATTTTTTTCAAAGTCCCAATGTAACATAATTTACTTTGAATACTGAGAAAAAACATAATTTACTTGAATATAATACATAACTGCTTTGAAATTTGATCGATCACTTGTCTTATCTATTCTATTCCTAAATGAGCTGCCAATCATTTATTCATTCACAAAAATCATTTTAGTAGAATTCTTAATTACATACAACAACTCATAATTCAAAGGTAAATCATACAAAAAAGTTATAATCAAATCATTCTTAGAGCTAAACCTAAACCTTAATTGTTTTTCCTTTTGCTTGTAAAGATTTATAATTAGTATAATAAATTGAATTTTGAATTAATATATAGAAAAGAAAAGAAAAAAATAAAAAATAAATGTAATATATAAACGATATACCATACAGACGGTTAAATATTCCTATAAAAATAAAATCAAGAAAAAAAACTTACTTTGAAATTTTCATCGAAGTAGTAGAGAAAATGAAGAAGTAGGAAGAAGGAATGAGACAATAACTACTTTTACGTTTATTAATAAGTTGTTACCCTAAATTAATATAAAATAGGGTTAATTTGGTCTTGATATTTTTCAATTTTTTCATTTACATCGGAAATTAACATTATCATCTTTTATAATGACAATCACATTGTCATGCATTGGAAAGTTACTTCCGAAAAAGTTAGATTCCAAAATAAATAAATAAAATTGACATATTAAACCTTGAATTTACTTTTCAATTGATTAAATTCTCAAAAAAATTATCACTTTCTATTATACCAAATGTTACCTAAAAATTATGAAGAGTAATAAGTAAAAGTATTCATGGTATGAAAAAAGAATACATTATTTTAATTTATTATTTGTATAAAAGAGTTATGAAATATTAAAAAAATAAAGTAATGAAATATTTATTTAAAAAGAAAAGGAAATTCTCATAGACTTTGAATATATTTATGAACAAAAATTCCGCTTACGGTCATGATTAGCACGTTGTTGGTCCAATTTATTAGTCATGGGGACAATCATTTTCAAATTTAAGAAAAAAATGAAACAAATCATTTCTGGAAAACGTTTTTTTTTTTTTTTTTCCTAATTAATTTATTAATGTTTCTGTATCAAAAATGTATATTAATGTTTCCTTCTAGGTTGTAATTGTAATGTTGTTTTCGTACTAGAATAATTACATTAAATCTCATGTGATGATTAGATGATTAAGGATGTTCATCGTTTCAAGTGTGATTTGAATTCGAGTAGTGTTAATTATATTTGTTATTAAGATTTTATCATGTTATTAGAATTAAAAAAAAAAAAAAGAAATAATTACCTTATTATAAATACAATAATCACCCTCTAGTGTCTTGTTATAATAATTAAATTTTTATGTTTTATTTTAATAATTTAAAATAACTTTCAATAACAACATATATAATTATGAAGTATATTTTTATTAAATTAATTTTCTATAACATTTTATTATCTCAAAATTTAAATAAAATTATAATTATTTCTTATAAATAAACTTATTAATTATATTTGATTAAATAAAAATGAAAAAAAGAACTTTGGATTCTTCTTTTGTTGTAATTAAATAAAGATTTTATTGCACTATTTTACATGGATATCACAAAACTCTTATAAGATTGGAGCATATATAAAATAGAGTCTAATTAAAAAATTCACATAGCATTGACGTCCTTAATGAAATGAGTTGGTGGATTTTGAGGACTCGTCTAAAAATAGTTTAGGTGTTGATGTTAAATCAATTAGTGGGATGGATATTTTTATTTTTATATTGCTATTATATATATTTTTTAAAATATCTGTTCATAGTTTTTTAATCCTTTGATAACGTACACATATTTTGCATACACATGTACTCGAATCAGGATTTCTTAAAATTAACATCCTCTTTTTTACTGAAACTACTCGTTGGATTCAATTAATATTGTGTTTTTAATTTATGGGTACGGTTATATTTATCTATTTATGGATACGATATTATATAAAAAAAATTTCTATACAATCTTTAAAATTACTTATAATTTATTTTTATTTCTTAAATAAAAAATAAACATGCTTCAACGCTCAAGTCATTGAGATTTTAAAATAGGTCAATGAATTTAAAATATTCTTTTAAAAAACTTAATGATTATCTAAGTGAGATTTAGTCATCATTAAGGGTTTAATATTTGAAACCTATCGACTTAGTTAGTTAGTCAAGGATGCATCTCTCTAAATATCAGATAAAAAAATTGAGGTTTGCAGAAAATAATACCATAGACAACTCATCAAGTGGTCCACCGCTCAACGCGCTAATGTTCGCCTTGTCGTTCCTGCTCTTTAAACAAATATTATTTTTTTAATTTAATGATTAAATTAAAATATTATATAATACTTAACACTACTTATAATCCTATTTAATCCTTACATGAACAGGTAAATGTGATTTAGACCACTCGAATTCAAGTTTTCATACACTAATAATAATATCGATACCAATCAAATTAATACTTAAATGACAAAATTTTTAAATTTTTAAATATGAGTTTCGTTGGGTATAAATCACATATAAATTTTTAGTTTAGATTTTATTTTATTCAAATTTCGAATTTGTCTAATTTTATAATTTTTTTGAATTTTTTATTGTTTTAATATTTTTATAATTTTAAATTATTTGTTAACTTGATATATAAGATAAATAATGACATATTATTATGAAGTATACCAAAATTATCATATGAATTGTCATACTAATACTATTAAAATTATAATGTTTTAGTTAATATTTCCGTTAAAAAAATAATTTAATTTTATTTAAAATATCAACAACCAATTTTATAAATTGCAACCACAAAATGGAGATAAATTTTATGAAAGATTTATTGAGTTAATTAAGATGGTTACACCAAGAATTTTGTTTATTCTGTTTCATTTACTTAATTCTTAGATATTTTCCAAAAGTTATAATTATAATTACATTCACAATCAATATAGCTTAAATAACTATAATCATAATCAGCCAATACAATCAACTATTAAAGGTAAAATTTCTATGGAGGCTCTTGTATTAGGAATCAGATTACATTTTACTCCCTTCACTCAAAAATAGATAATTTAATCATTGTATATTAGATTGAAGAGCATATTGATCATTTCTAGCAAAAAATTCATCAATTTCTACCGTTAAAAACTGGTTGCTGACAGAATAACTAAACAATCACATGTGGCATGTCATGTGTATCTTATTTAACGTGCATGGATAAACTTTTAATAGTAAAAATGGACGAAATTTTTAACAGAAAGACCAATTAGCTCATCTTTTTTAGAAGAGGAAGCAAAACGCAATCTGACTCATAGTACCAAAACTTTCATAATACTTTTACTACTATTTAATTAATTATCAAAGTATATTTAGACCAATAATCAAAATAAATTTTAAAAATATTCACACAATAAAACTTAAATTTAAAAACTTAAAATTCTTAGAATTACCTGATTAATCATATAATTTTCATTTTTGTCAAGAATATTAAATTAAGTTACCAAATGCATTTTCCCTAATTAAAAAAATGGGATAAAAAAAGGGCTGGTAACTGTAAAATTCAATTAATAAAATTTTTAACTCTCAATATTGAATTGTCTTCGAACCCCATGTGGTCTAATGATTAAATATGTTCATTGTCTCAAGTGTGATCTGGATTCGAGTCCCACTAAATACATTTATTATTCGGGTTTTATCCTGTTATTGTAATTCAAAAAAAATATTAAATTATCTTTAAACGAATTATTTTTTTTAAAGTACAAGCATAATAATAATAATAATAACTTGAAAGAAGAATTTAGATAACTCAAATTATCTTTTCAAATTTCAACTCTAGTAGGGGAATTTGTGAAATTCCTTGATTTTTACTACAAGATTAGCATTTAAAGATTTTTTTCATGCTATTAGCTATTCTATATTTGATATTATTTATTTTTAATAATATTAATTTCCCATTATAATTATTTTATTAAATTTCAATATTATTTTTTCTGAAATTTTTTTTTTTATGTAAACACAACAATTATATTTGTTAGTATTAATATTTAAAATTAAAGTTTTATAAACTAAATTAAGACTTAAAAATAAAAGTGAAAATGGGTAAGTGATAAACAGGTAGTAGTGAGTGTTGCCAGAACGTGGGTCTCAGTCTTATCTGTCATTTCTCAAAAGATTTCCGCCAACACATGATAACGACCCTGGAACCTGAACACTACCAACTCATTCTTGCTTTCTTCTTTGCTTTTCTCAGCTAAAATCCACTCTCCTCCATTATTTCTCCATTTCACTCATTATATATTTCCAATATTATTTTTTATTAAGAATTAAATTACATTTGATTTATTCTACTAAAAATGGGTAAATTAGTTTCTGTACCTTAAATTAAAAAGTAATTTGGACTTTTTGTTAAAAATTCATCCATTTGAATTGTTAAAAAATTAATTTCTATGCATTAGCATGAAATACATGTGATATGCCACATGTTATTGTCTGATTTTTCATCCGTCATGTTAGTTTTTAATAGTACAAATGGATGATTTTTTTAACAAAAAGAACTAATTTGTTATTTGATCTAACATGCAGGAACTAATTTATTCATTTTTTGAGTAAAATGAACAAAATATAATTTGACTCTTAATATAAGAGTCTATAATACTTTTTACTAATGACAAATAATTCGTATTGTTTATTTAAATCTTCAATGACATTAATTTTGAATTCGAAATCGATCATCCACTATGTGCCCCTTATAAAAATAACCATTTAATCAATACTTTTTTTTTAAATTTTTCAGTAGCTTATATTACCTTCAACCCATGTTGAAAAATACTTGATTTCTACCACTTCAATCAATAAAACATTTATTTAAAAGATAAATTAGTATTTGATACACTTGATGTATTGTTTTATTTTACAAAAAATTTAAAAAAATTATCATGTCTTTTTTTTTTACCAAATATTTTTTTTAAAGAATAATATAATATTTTAATCTTTGAATTTGATAAAATTTCCTTAATGTTTAAATTTTTTTTTTCTGTTCACATTAGTTTTAAAATTTGACAGCACAATTTTGATTTTTATAATGGTACGAGACTCTAAGATTGTCTCACATGATCACGTAATTTGTAATAAAAAATTATAATTTTTATGGGATGATTTGGCACAATATCAAAGTGTTATATTATCACATAGACAAAGATTGAAAAAAGTGATCAACTTACAAGTTTAATGTGAAAAAAAGGACTAAGTTGAGAAAATTACTAAGTTTAACGACTAAGTTCCATATTATCCATTTTCATTTCGGTTTTATTTTGAAAATGGAGTATCGAGAGAGTTGGTCAAACCGATTAAATAAGTAAAAATTAAATTTAACTAATAAGAATAACAATAATATGAAATTTGTTTATTTTTTTTGGTAAATTAATTGTTTATTTTTAAAGTATAAAACAAAAAATTTTTACTAAATTTAATTTTTTTGAAAAAATTAATTTATTTATTAAACCAAAAGATCCAAAAGAAATAAATTTATTATAGAAGATCTCACCAATTTATCTTTCAGTTGGATTTTTCAATCTTTCAGTTAGATATGTAGCAAATAAGAAAGAATATTTTCAATGATTGAGATGCTAACTAATGTTGGTATTTTTGGGTAAATTAATGATAGTCAACCAAAAAAAGTTCAAATTTATTCTACTTTAGCAGAACTTTAAATTCATTTTCTGTATTTTAAAAATTTAAATTTTAGAATCTAACAAGTGGGTTCAATGAAAAAGAGAATATTGTTTATCCTAAAAGTCTAAGGTTCAAGCACCTATGTGTGCAAGATGTGTGCCTTGTTAAAGGATTAAAAAAGTATGAATAGATATTATCATGTAATCACACCAGTATATTCAAAAAAAAAACTTAAAACTTTAAGTTTTCTTATTTTTCAATTTGAAAATTTTAATTCAGACATTAGTATCGTTAGTGTTTTTTCATTAACATTTATCAATTTAATCTTTTAAAATTTATAGAGATATAAATATTAAAATGGTGAAATTACATTTTTATTATCGTAAACATATATAATTTAATTTCGATTTCCCTTAAAAAAAATTTCTGAATTTGCCCCTACGTTTATCATATGTTACATCAAATCAGTGTAGCTTAATTAACATGTAAAGTTGGTAAATTCTGATTGAAAATACGAATAATTTTAATGATTAAATTAGAAGAGTTTAAGAACCCAACAAGTGGTTCCAGGAAAAAAAAAGATATTCATCTTAGGAACCCGGGTTCGAGCCCCTATGTGTGCGTTCCCAAAGTGTTAAGAAAGTATGAACAAATATTATTATGTAATCACACCAATATATTCAAAAAAAATTAAAAGAGTTTAATTGGAGATTAAATCTTTCAAAATACAAGGGCTAACAACGTAATTTAGTAGGAAATTGCGAAAGAGAGGGATTTTAGCTTTGGCATTGATCCGGTCCAGGTGTAGCGAAAACAAGTCAAGAGAAGCAATTAGCATCAATCATAGCGATGTATTATGGCATCATCATCGACTTGTTTGAAACGCTGGGACAAAAATACAGCTGTATAAGGGGTTTTCTTTCTCTTTTTTAAATTTTTAGAATTGCTGTATAAGTTTTTTTTTCTTTTTCTTTTTTGTGAAGGAAGCTATACAAGTTTTTATATCAATTATCATATAGATGATTAGAATAAAATTTTGCAAACCAGCAAGCTTAAAAAATATGAAGTAATTTGATTTTGCATTAACTGAGATATAAAAATATTATACATTTGAAGTAAGAAAAAATGGGAGAAAAAGGTAAAAATAATTTATGTATAGGCACAAGTAAATCTTAAAATTATACATGAATTTTGGTTTATTGTGTAATTTTATATTTAAACTTTGATTTTATGTAATTTTATATATGAAATTTTGATTTGATTCAATTTCCACGAATTAATAACACAATTATTGGTGTACTATTATTTTATATTTACATATTGTATATTCAAATATTTATATCTAACTAATATATAAATAAAAACTTAAATATATTATATACATACATTTTTTATTTTGTAGTCACGACACGAAGTTTTCTCTGTCTCTGACACGTTTTTTGGTTTTTTTTCTAGTTTTGCTTAGTGTGTTTTGGTTGACTACGTATGGTGATCTTTGATACTGTTGTTATGGAGGAAGGATAGCAAATCTAAATTTGCTGGACAAAGAGGAAGATGCGTTCTATGCAGACGCAGCAGTGGTGGATAATTAGTATTGTTTCTCTTTGGTCAGACGGTGTCTTACGGACAGTGTCGTTCATTTTCCGTCAATGAGAAATACTATGGTAGAGTTATGGCATCCGATTGGAGGTATTCATATTGCCAATCTTGGTGAAAGAAGGTATTTGTTCTAGTTTTTCAACAATATGGATAAAAACAAGGTCTTATCGAGAACTCCATGGTTTTTCAACAACCATTTGATAATTTTAAATAAGATTGATCCGGGGAAGATCCTATGACTATTCCATTGTCATCTTTAGAATTTTGGGTCCAAATACATGACCTTCCACCTGGGTTAATGTCTGCTACGATGACTATGCAGTTTGGTAATTTCCTAGGTACTTTTATTGAATATGACACGACTATGCCAACCTTGGGGATTCAGAATTTTTTGCGAATTAAAGTCAAAGTGGATGTGAACCAGCCATTGAAAAGACGTAAAAAGATTATTATTGGGAATGACCGGGTTTTTTATGCCCGCTTTTAGTATGAGGTTTGAACCTTTTCTGCTTTATTTGTGGTAAAATAGGTCATGGAGAAAGTTTCTGTCCTCTTCGAGTTCGTCTGGATCCTTCAAAAGTTACGTTTGGTTGGGATGAATACTTGCGGGCCCCGACTAGGAGACGAACTGCTTCAGTTATCAAATGGCTACATGGTGCAAATGGATCGGAGCTCAACTTTCAAAATAAGGAAAGTAAGGTGGTAGGAGAAAATCTTGGAGAAGGTGGATATGATGGTTGTAATTCAAGGTGGAGTGGATAAGAGGATATTCACAATAAAAGTGGTAATATGGATTGGTAGATTTGAAGGAAAGATGATGCAACAAATCAACAAAATCAAAATCTTATACCTATTAGAATAAGGAAAGATTTGGTAATTAGTAAAGTTGGTCAACCTTCTGTTATGGCTGCCAAGGAAACTAGCTGCGCTGCACCTGATAATTGTCTCTGAAGTTTGGGCCTAAATGAGGAACATAGTCCATTACCAATTTTGGAGGCGAAAAAATGGCAGTGTTTGATAGAAGAATTAATTCCTCCATAGGTGAAGGAAATTAACGGAGCTCTCAACGATAAATTGGCTGGGTTTGTTGGGCAGAGCAGTTGATAATAAAAATTGTAAGTTGAAACGTCCGTAGTTTAGGTAATCCACGACACGTTGAAAGGCTTAAGAACAAAATTCGAGCCATTAATCCTCGTATTTTGTTTCTCATGGAAACAAAGTTGAGTGTAAAGGAAATGGAGGTTGCGCGTAGGAAGTTGGGTTTTTTGCATGGCGTAAAAGTTGACGTTAATGGTACAAAAAGGAGGTTGTCGTTATGTTGGAAAGAAAATTCGTTGGTCAACTTGTGGAGTTATTCAAGCTTTCATATTGATGTGGATATTCATGATACTGATAATGGTGAGACTTAGCGATTAACGGGTTTTTATCAATGCCGGAAGGAGAGGAATAGGCATTAGGCATCTTTTGTGGGAACTTCGTAGGTCAGCCAGTACTAACAATGGACCTTGGTTGACTGTGGGGGATTTCAATGAAATCCTCTACTCTTTTGAAAACAAAGGAGGCAGGTTACGTACAGAGAAGAATATGGCTGAGTTTCGGGCAACTTTGAAAGATTGCAAGTTGAGTGATTTGGGATTTCATGGGAATTGGTTTACGTGGGAAAGGGGTCGATTTTAGTCTACTAATATTAGGGAAAGAATTGACGAGGGTGTTGCTTCTTCAGCATGGTGGGCTCTTTTTCCTTGGTATTTGGTAAAACAACTGTCCCACTTATTTTTGGATCATTACTCGATTTTGATGAACACATGTGGAAAGGGCAATCATTAAATAAAGGTGTGCCTCAGAAATTTAGATTTGAATCTCCCTGGTATTTGTAAAAATCTCTTAAGGTTGAAATTAGAAATCAATGAGAGGGTTCGAATAATGATATCCCTTGCAAACTGACAGGTTTTTTGGGAAAGCACCTTAATAAGTGGAATCTTCTCTGTAAGAAGGAAAGTAGAAAAGATCGCACGCAGCTTGAGGCCCGTTTATCTGATTTGGTGGATCAAGACCCTTAGGATAATGTACTCACAAAAATTACTGAAATCCAGCTCAATTTAAATCTTGATGCAGAGAAAGATGAATTGTTTTGAGAGCAAAGGTCCTGAATCAATTGCTTCAACATGGGGATCGCAAAACTAGTTTCTTTCACAAGGTAACAATTAGAAGGAAAAGGAAGAACAAAATTTTGGTTTTTGAAAGTGATGATGGTTGTTGGGTTTCTAGCGAAGAAAGCAAGCTTAAGATAGCCTCGGATTATATCTAACAGCTGTTTACAACATCTGACACAGGAGATGATGAGCAAGTTTTAAATTTGGTACAAAATCGTGTTACAGATATGAATGCAAATCTTCTTAAGTCGTATACAGAAGAGGACATTATGTAGTCTATTATGTCGATGGCGTCTCTAAAAGCACCAAAAATTGACGGGTTTCTGACACTTTTTTACCAGAGGTATTGGCAGATTATTGGGCCTCAAATTTCTCATTATTGTTTATTAATTTTAAATAGTGAAAAAGAAATTAGAGATATTAATAATACACATTGTTTTGATCTCTAAAGTAGATAGAGCCAAAAATATTACTCAATTTAAATCCATTAATTTGTGTAATGTAGTTTATAAGATCATAGCCAAGACTATTGTTACTCGCATGAGTGAGATATTGGGAAATTGTATTGATAAAGCTCAAGGAGCTGTTATCTCGGGTAGACAAATTTCAGATAATGTTCTAATTTCTTATGAGATTCTCCACATGCTTAAAATGGAAAAAAGGGTCATTTTGGCTAGTTTTGCGCTTAAACACGATATGTAACACCCAAAACCCAAAAATCATCGTCCAATAAGGTCTTAGTGTCACTTTAATCATCAATCACTGTTCATCTTTAAACTTATGTCATTTGATCTTATATTACGAAGGAAATACACCCATTACATCATATATTATCCTTTTAATTATATCCATAATTCAACAAGGGCAAGAAGGATAATTCCAAGATTTTTGGAGACTTCTACGATACCTATTGGACAAATATCGTTAGTTTTCAAGTTAGGAAACAATTTATGAAACAGTGCAAACTTTTACCGATACTCTTGACAGTTCTACCGATACAAGTGAGGCAACTACTGATTCAAGTCATACTACTACCGATACTATAAACGCCTAAAAGTTGAAAAATCCTTCCCCGCAACTTTTACCGATACAAGTACTTAAACTATTGATACCTCATTTTACAAGACTACCGAAACAACACAAGTCAGTGACCAACCTCTCTCTTACCTTGTACTTCTACCAATACAAGCATGAGTTCTACCGAAATAAGTGTACAAAATTCAAGGAAATCATCCCTAACTCAAGTTATCAACCATTCCTCATTCATAACTCAAAATTCAACATTTCATACATCTCATATAGTAAGTATCACTTTAAACTAACATACAAACTTATGCAACATTTAACTAAAATCCACAACAAATATTCATTCATCCATACAAATAGAATAAGTCATTTCATCCTAGTACATGCCATATAACCGAGTGATGTAAATACTACCGACGAGCTCCCGAGATAGTGTGATGTCTTCAAGATGGTCTAATCTTCAAGTCACAAATTTGAATATACAAAATAATAACAATTTCACTGGTAAGCTTCATAGCGTGATAAGTTCGCAAGGTATATCAATTTACCGAATAACATGTGTTGAACAAAACTGACAGTCAGTTGGGCCAAAACAAAACTGTACATCAGTGAACGTTATTCGTTTTACTCCATGTTGACCTAAAGGTCATGATGCTCGTTTTTCTACCAAAGGTCATCCCTATTACCAATATATGATGCTATTCTTAGCCATCAATATAGTATATATATGTTTCCTACGATGCTGTCACACTAAGCTGACGAGAGTATGCAATCAGGTATAAATCTTAACCATCGTAAGGTTTGTAATCCATTCTTGGATTCTATTCACTTTACTGTGACTCGCGATGTTTTAGAAAATCCACAACAAATGCAAGATCTCAATCATCGGACCATTTGACTTTGGGACAAGGCTGAGTAATTCTTCTTCTGTCATTTCTATCTTTCACATCTTCCGTTTATCATTGCATTCATCAAAAACCTTAAGGGGGCAATTATAAGCAATTACAAGAGTTTAACAATTACAAACTTACCGGACTAAGTTACAGTTGAAGAAAGGCTTCAAGGATTAATCCGCTAATTTCCCTTTTCCTTGATCTGTGGAATGTTCGTAGTCTACATCCACAAATCATCCAATTCTTACATTAAAACACTCAATCAGATCATATAACATAATTAGGTCACTTTTTGGTAAAATTTTGATTTTACCTCTAACCTTTTACTTTTATTCATTTTAGTCCTTGAACACGATACATGCAAAATAACCTTTTCTCTTACACAATCAATACCAACTGAATAATCCTAGGCTCCACAAGTCCCTACACTTTAATTATTTCACACAAAATACTCACAAATTTCTTTATTTATCACTTTAGTCCTTAAACCTTAATTTCATTCAAAATCATTTTACAAAAAGATTTAACTCAAGCATCAAGCATTCAAATCTACCACAATCTTTCAAGAACAAGCATATTCAACAATGATAAAATATTTATCATTTGACAGAATCATAGAGTAGTCCTTGGATTAGCTACATGGAGTTAATACGGACTCAAAAACATAAAAATTACTAAAAATGGGTAATAAATCACTTATCAATCGAAGCTCTAAAGTTTGGCCGATTATGAGCTTGATCTTTTAGGTTTTAGCTTGGAGAAGAAGAAAAGAAAATGAAAATGGGATTTTTACTTTTGTTTAATTAAATCTTAAGTTTATTTCGTAATTACCTTTTTACCCCTTTTAAAATTTCTCATGAATTTCATTTAACAAAGAAAAAACCGTCCACTGTACTTTTTAAGAGTATAATTACCATCCAAGTATTTTACCCTTCCTTTTAATTAACTTCTAACACCTTTAATTAGTATAACTCAACTTTTACACTTTTTACGATTTAATCCTTTTCATTTAATTAACTATCTAAATGATAGAATTCCTTAATAAAAACTTAATACGGTTCTAATTTTGTCGTAAACATTCAATAATTAATAATTATGACTCGACTTGTCAGAGTTGTGATCCTAAAATCACTGTTTTCGATTCCACTAAAAATCGAGCTTACACAATATAAATAAAGCGTATGCCCGTGTTGAGTAGGATTTCTTAGCAAGCATGATGAACACGCTGGGATTTCATTTGGATTGGATTACTTTGGTGATGCGTTGTGTGTGTTCTGTCTTATACACTATGGGCGTCAATGAAGCTTTGAGTAAACCCTTTTTCCCTTCTAGAGGATTGTGGCAAAGGAACCCCTTAAGCCCTTATCTATATTTTACTGTGTGCTGAGGGATTTTCAACAATTTTGAACGAGGCTAAACAAGAAGGTCAAGTGCTAGGGGTTAAGATTGGCAGAGGTAATCTTGCTATAATTCATATGTTTTCGTAGATGATTGCATATTATTTGGTAATGCAACAGTTGATGGTCACTTGCCGTTCATAGAGCTATAATAGAATATGAGTCTATATCTGGCTAGAGAGTTAATTTTGACAAGTCTTTACTTTACTTTAGTGCTAATGTTACATCTCAAGCCCGTGTTATAATCGAACGAATTTTGAGGCTTCAGATTGCATCACATCTAGAGAAGTATTTGGGTCTCCTAATGATGGTGGGGAGGAAGAGGAGATGGACTTTTGTAGAGTACATGGATAGATTTTGAAAATAGATTGAGCACTGGTCTAATTGATTTTTATCGATTGGTGGGAAAGAGGTCTTTATTAAGGCTATTTTACTAGCAACACCTATATATGCTATGTAGTGTTTTTTGTTGCCCAAATTATTTTTGCTAATTAGAAGGTTTAATGAATAAATTCTAGTGGTCTAATGGTAAATTAGATAAAAGAATTCATTGGGCCAATTGGAGTTCGCTTTGTGTGCCTAAAGCTGCAGGGGGGATGGGGTTTCATGATTTTTATTTATTCAATAAACTCTACTTGCTAAACAGTTTTGAGGTTTGGTTATTAATCCTACCAATTTATTATCGAGAGTCTTTAAGGTCGTTATTATCCATTTACTGATATATTTTTTGCTAAAGTTTCTTCTTACCCTTAATTAATCTAACGCAACATATGTAATGCAAAAGAGGTTATAGAAAGTGGTGGTTGTTGGTGTATTGGTAACGATGAGAGTGTTAACATATTGAACGATCCCTAGCTTCCAACACCTGGTCATAACAAAATATCAATTCAAGCATCAATCTGAACTTTACTATAGTTAAAGATTTAATTGATAGCAACTCGGGTACCTATAGGTAGAAATTATCAAACAACTCTTTGATGAAGATCAAGGCAAGCACATTCTCCAAATTTCGATTGCACAACTCTCTCTTCTAAACACTTTGGTTTGCCAACACGATGCTTCGAGTACATATTCAGTGAAAAGAGATTACAAAACACTCATTTTTGAGCAAGCTAACCCTATGGATAGTAACCCTCCTCTATCAAAATTAATTACAAACCTTTTACAACAAATATGGGCTTTGCAACTCCCGTCTTAAATCAAGATACATATGTGGAAAATGATTAATAATTTTCTACCGCACTATGTCAATCTTGTCCGAAGAAGGATCAAGGCAAGCTTTGAATGCCCATTGTGTAAACAACAACCGAAGAACACTGACCATCTGTTTAGGCTGTGTGTGTAACACCCAAATCCCGAACACCATCGTCGATTAGGATTTCGATGTTACTATTTATGTAATGCTATTCATCTTTAAAAAATCCAAATATTTTAATCTTTATACAATACGAAATTCACCTATTGTATTTTAGATCAATATTTAAACATAACACAATTTCATCAGGGGTAAAAATGACATTTCTAACATTTTAGGAAACTTCTACCGTTACTTGAGGGTCAAGTATCGATAGTAGTCAAGTCGGTAAATATTTTAGAAACTGTGCAAACTTCTATCAGTACTTGTGCTAGATTTACTGATACAAGTATGGTTTCTATCGATACAAGTCATGCATCTCCGATACCAAAAACTCCAGAGAGCAAAAATCCTCTCTGTAACTTCTACCGATATATGCATACATACTACCGAAACATCAAAGTTAAAAACTCTCGATACTTATTATTCAACTACTGATACAACTCAAATCAAATGAAAACCTCTCTCCTACCCTGTTCTTCTACCGATACATGCACAAGTTCTACCGAAACAAATAAGTAAAAGTCTCAAGAGTTACAAGTTTAACATTCATATACTTCCAATACAAGTTATGCATTAACTCATCACACATCATACATAACTTATAAATCTTTACAAGCATCTTAAGCTTAAACATCTAAGTTGTACATCATGCATTTACACAATCAAAATAGTAAGATTTCAACATCTATAATTCAACGTCAAAGATTAATATCATCTTAGTACATGCCAAATACCCGAGTGATGTAAATACTACCGAACGAGCTCCCAAGATAGTGTGATGTCTTCAACATGATCCGATCTTCAAGTCATAAAACGAAATTTACAAAACAATAACAAGTTCACTGGTAAGCTACATAGCTTAATAAGTTCGCAAGTTCATCAATTTACCAAGTCTTATGTGATAAGTAACTCTATAAATCTGTCACCCAGCACAACTGAACTTCAAAGGTCGTTATTCGATTTACTCCCAGTTGACACAAAGGTCATTATGCTCATTTTTTCCCTATTGACCCAAGGGTTGTTCCTATTATCAGTATACGATGTTATTCTTAACCATCGATATGGTATATATGTTCCCTACAATGCTGCTCACACTAAGCTGACGAGAATATACAAACAAGCATAAATCTTAGTCATCGTAGGTCCTGTAATCCATTCTTGGATTCTATTCACCTTCCAGTGACTCGCGATGCTATAAAGAATTTGCAACATATGCAAGTTCTCAGCTATCAGACCATTTTCTATCTTTCGCACAAGGTCGGAAATTCTCATCTCTTTGTTTCTATCTTCAAGTTTTCAATCGTCGTTTCTCATTTCCAACAATCATTAGAAAGGCAGTTATAAGCAATTATTAATAAGAATTTAACTTTACGAATTTACCAGACTAGAGTGCAGTTGTGAATGGATTCTAAGGACTACTCCATTAATTTTCCTTTTCCTCGATCAGTTAGTCTACATCCACAAATCATTCCATTTCTCACATTAAATCACACAATCAATTCATTTTGTACAATTAAATCCTTATTGGGATATTTATAAAATTACCCTAACATTTCACTTTTATTCAATTTAGTACCTAAATCTTTAAACATGAAAAATAATCTCTCTTCTACAATCCATCCTACCCGAATACTCAAGGCCTTCATACCAACCCCTTGCATTTAACAATCTCACACAATTGCATCCAATTTTATCACTCTAGCAAATAAATCCTTAAACCTTAAAATCATAAAAAAATCACTTTATAGAGTCGACAAATCTAACGACCAAGCTTCCAAAACTCTTATAAACTTTCAAGAATAAACATATTCATCAATGGTAAAATATTTAACATTTGACAGATTCACAAATTAGTCCTCATATAAGCTATATTAAGTTTATACGATCTCAAAAACATAAAAATTACTAAAACGGTCAAGGTTTGTTTACTCAAATCAAAGCTCACAGATTTGAATGAAAAAAACCCTAAATTTCTCCTTTGACTGTGTGAAAAAGAAGAAGAAGAAGAAAATATGTGAAAATTCCCTAATTTCTTTCCTTTAATTTCATATATATATATATAATAGCAAACTTGTAATTTCTATGACTTTCATTATTAAGTTTAATGAATCATTTTTTTAGCTTTAATTATCCATTCTCTTTTAACTTAAGTGTCATAATATTCCACTATCTCTTTATCCATGGCTAATTTACCCCTTTAATCCTTCTAATTACTTTTCTCTATTTTTTGTACTTTTTTTTAATTTAGTCATTTCTACTCAATTCATTGTTTGAACATTAAAATTTCTTATCCAAATTTTAATGCAATTTTAATGACATCATAAATATTAGAATAAATAAATATTTGTTTTAACTCGCCTCATTGGAGTTATGGTCCCGAAACCAATGTTTCTAACACCACTTAAAATCGAGCTGTTACATAGTAGGGATCTTAAGAAAATCTGGTCAAATCTAGGTGTCATGCCTTCCGTTCCTTTTTCAAGTACCTCAGATTATAGAGAATGGTTAGCACACATTTTTCAAAATTCAGATTCACAAGTAAGATAGTTAATCTCTATCTCGTATTGGGCTTTTTGGTATCGAAGAAACAAATTAGTACATGAAGGCAAAAAAAGAGTATACAAGAATTGCATGGTTTTATCAAAGGATATGCTCAAGACATTAATCTGGTTCAGCAGGATTTAGTGCCTAAACAACCCTTGTAGATGGAACAATGAAAGCCACCAGATGAGGGCTTTATCAAATTAAATTTTGATGCTTCTTTTCTTCCTCACAATAATCTATCTACTGTTGTAGTCCTAGCACGAAATAAATGAAGGGAAAATTATGGGTGCTTGCTCTTACCTTTTTCAAAATATGGCAGATGCTTTCGTAGCAGAAGCAAAGGCTTGCGAAATAGCTCTGTTGTTTGCAATCGAGATACGTTTCCGGAGAATCGTTGTTGAGGGACTCCCTGTTGGTCATCAAGAAACTGAGATCCCGAAAAGAAGATAAATCGCTGCTCAGAGCAATTATTTACAAGATTAGAAGTCTGGAACGAAAGGTTGGGGAGATCTCTTACCATTTCGAAGAAAAGCTAACATGGCGGCGCATGTTCTTGCAAAGGAGGGTCGTCGATGGACAAACCCATAATTCTGGGTGGAAGAGGCGTCGGCTTTTGTTGAGAAAGAGGTGGAAGCAGATTGGCTTAAATGGTGAAACCAGGGCAGTAGTTTTAATTGATCTCATCTTTGAAAGAAGGAGAAGGTTCGATGGAATCTTCTAAGTGGTTTTTCAAAGAGTTTCTTTCCTTTCCAGTTTCATTGTTTCTATAGGTTTTTTCTGGAGATTGAGGGAAGAAGGTTGCTGGTATTTTCATGTTTGCATTTTGGGAGTTTGGCTTTTCTTTTGGTTTCATAAGATCTGATGCATCCTCTCTCTTGGTGAACGTTTTGAAGATGGTTAGTCTTCCGAGGGTGGGTGACGTGTTTGCCTAATTTATTTTGGTTCAGTCTTTTCAAGTACTTTATTTATTTGCTTTTCAGACTTTATGTATTGAGCCAAACGGCTATTAATGATAAAATGCTACTATTTTGTCAAATATATATATATATATATATAAATAAAATAATATATTTATTTTTTAAATATATATGGTAGAATCATAATTAAAATTGTATGCATGCATTTGAACTACATTCAAAATTTTATATATATAATTACATCAAGTTAAAATTCATATCAAATTACATATTAAATTAAACTTCATGTCTTAAATTAAATAAATATATTGTGTAACACAGTTTGATACAAAATTAGCATAAAGGCGAGAGTTTAGTTTACTAAGGATAAAAAAGAGAATTATTATGTCATATACAAAGCATACAAATGTTATGAATGATGAAAATTACAATCAGGATCAATTATCAAATAAAAAAAAAAGCAATAATACATCAAAAAAAGTAATAATAATAACTCGAATCCCATGTGATGGTTTGATGGTCAAGGGTGTTCATCGTCCCAAGTGTAATCTAGGTTCGAGTCACACTAGTTGCGTTTGTTGTTCGAGCTTTACCATATTATTATAAGTCACAAAAAAAAGTAATAATACGATAAAAGTTTAAACCTTAAAAAAGATTATTTTGTTTTATAAACATTCTTAAAAAACACAAATTTAACATTCTAGAAATAGAAAACAAAGAAATCAATGATGATGAATAATTTTGGGTTAATCATTATTTAGGATCATGAATTTGGCAATTGTTTTCATATTGGGGTATAAATTAGGCATCTATTAATACATTGGGACTTGAATTTTTTTTTGTCCAAGTTAGTCTTTAAACTTGATTGTTGTTCTCATATTGGGACATGACCTTGACAATTGTTTTCATATTAAGGCCCGAGCTTTACGATTTTCAAAGATTAACTTGGATTAAAAAAGTTTAAGCCTTAATGTGGAAACAACTGTCAAGTTCAAGGACTAATTTGGACAAAAAAATTTTAAACCCTAATGTGGGAGCAATTGCCAAGTTCAAGGACTAATTTCGACAAGAAAAAAAAGGTCCAATGTGAAAAAAATTACCAAGTTCAAGGCCTAAAAAGTGATTTAACCTAATAATATTTATAGCAAGTTCCCATTTAGTAATTGTTTTAAACAAGCCTATGCTCTGGTAACTATCGGTAGAAGTACAAGGCAAGATGAATTTCAACTACTGACTTATTTGGTGTCGGTAGAATGTTTCCAAGTATTGGTAGTTGTTTGAAGTTTCGGTTTTAGATGTATCAGTAGAAGTTGCAGGGCATATTCATCTTGCTCTATGGAGTTCGTAGCACCGGTAGAAGTATGGGTTATATCGGTAGTACTTATACTTGTATCGGTAGAACTCCTACTTCTACTAGTAAAAATCTGCAATTATTTTCTTTTTTTACTTGACTTTTACTGATACCTTTTCAATCAAGTATTGGTAGAAGTCCATCAAATTTTTAAAAATGTTGTTTTTAAATCAAAAAAATGCGATTGACTCCAAAACTCAAACATTTCTTACACGAATGACTAAGAGACACTATTTAAGATAAATACAAGGGTTTTAAGTAATTAAATGGTGAAAGTTGATAAGGTAACAACTACCTACTCGGGTCCGATGATCGAACCGAACAAGGGGTGTTACAATCCAACTACTGTTAAAAATAGCAGTAAAAAACCATCACATTTGGACCACATGTGGTCGGGCATGCATGGAGAGAAAAAAAAGGTAACTTCCTTACTAAAAATAGTAAGGAAGACTCATTATTCCTCAACTTAAGGGACGAAAACCATAAGAAGAGGGATTCAAGCTAACGTCCTTGCTAAATTTAGCAAAGAAGACTTAGTCTTCCACCATATAGTGGACAGCATGTTCATGGGAGATTATAGGAGATGCTTTGTTATTTTGGACATGGGTTCAACAACTATAAATAGGGCATTCATTCATTTGTTTGGAGACACACAATATAGAGAAACATAACACATCATTCAATACTTTTCATAATCTTAAGTGCTCTTGCCCTATTCATGGCTTGCTAAATGTCACGGGCCAAGGTGCAAAGCTTGTGACCATTACACCAAAATGCGCCTCAATGTAGTCTATCAATTAGATGGGGCTCATTTGACCCACGAGAGCTAGCTCAATTCAAAAAGCTGTTAGAGAAGCCTGTTAGATTGAAGTCTAAGTGGCCTAATGATGTAGATATGGAAACATAGGCTACATTGGGAAATAGAGAAACTAATCTTAGAAGATTGAAGAGAACCATCTTATAAGATTAGATTAGATTTGATTATGTAATCTTGTAAATCCCTAGATTTAAGGGATAGGCTAATCTCGTCTGTTGATGTAACTTGATCTAGACCGTCAGTTTTGGGGGAGCTCAATTATAAATAGAAAGTCTCCCCCTCACTTGTAATCCATCCATTGGAATTCCATTGATTCCATTATTTATTGTTTCTTTATTCTTTGAGATAAAGTTATTACACCTCGAAATTGGATTTAAAAGTTTCGAAGGTAAATTAGAAATTTTGGCTTGGAATAGGTTTGAAAATTTTGAATTGTGATAACCCGAAAAATATTTTCGATTATGGCTTTTTGAAAATTAAATCAATTTTCAAAAATAATATGGCAAAGATCTTCAATCTTAAAATAAAGACTGTTTTGCAAAAGGATTAAAAATAGGAGTGATTAGAGGGAAAATAAACCAAAATTTTAAAATCAACCTAATATTTTTCCCACCTACAAGAATTCACTAGACTTATTTTTTCCCTCACCCTTGTTGTCGTACCTTACAATCCCAAGCTCCATTGATTCTACCATTGCTCAACTTGTGGGTTTTTTCGAGTTTTCAATTAAACGCTCGTTTCTCCTTCAACTAAGGTAATATTTCGTTTTCTATTAGTTTTTAATGATATATAATCTTTTAAATTGAGTTTTTATTTATTTATTTTTGTGATAATTGAGTTCTTATTCATTGAATCAAGAGTTTTGAATAAATGTTGAAATTTGGATCGTTAATGGTTAAATTTAAAATTTTGCACTTGGATTAAAGTTTCAAAAAAGGTAATATTCATATACCAAATATAAATATTAAAAAATTTACATTAACATTTGCAATTTAGAATGAATGACAAATGAAAAAAAAAATAAAGGATGAAAAAGTAATAATGCTTCAAGAAGTGCTTTTGCTGCTTGTTTAGCATAGTTTTTTATTTTCAAAATTTTTTTTTCAAGTCAAAAGTGTTTTTTTTAAGTATTGCTAAACACAGTATTAGTTACTTCAAAATTAAGGTAAACTAGTAGTCAAACACTCTAAATAGATAAGGATAAAGAGATCAAATTGATCAATTTCTATTTTAAATGATTAAATTAAAAAAAATAAGAATTACCCATGTTAAATAACTAACCGAGTAATTTTTATCTAAAACCTTTGAAAAATAGAATTTGTAAAATTAGTTAAAAAAGTCCGGACCTAATCTTCATTTCTCTTCCCATATCCGGCCGCCGCCAAGTTTCTAAATTTTAAAACCCTAAACATAACTTTGAAGATGTCACGACAGTAAAGAGATATTGAGTTATCCGCCATCTGCCTCTGCATCACTCTGTTATATTTGTTTTCTATCCTACTGTTTATTACTCTGTCTCATCTCAAACTCTTTCCCTCTGTTTACTTTGGTGGGAAGGACAATTTTTTTAAAGCTATCGGTTTAGCGGGAATAACGGACCGTTTTCGCCACTGTTTTCAGTTATACTGATATTTGCCGCCTCGATTCGCTGCTGTTCAAGTGAAAAATTTCACACTTCTATTGAGGCCTTTAGCGGTGGCGGTGGGCGCCGGTATTGTGAAATAGCGGCCTTCGACACGCTACACCACCGCTATTTAAACGTCCCTTAAAACTGCTTGATGGCGCTTCGTTTCGAGGTGGGACTTTTAAACTTTGAATGCCGCATCTTTTGTTTTTATTTAACTTTCGAGACACAATCATCTTATCTTAACAAAAGATTTACCCGCCTGTTTTCAGCATATTATTACTATTATTAGTATTTTATCTTTCGTTTGTCGAATGAAAGTAACAGTTAGAGGATAATAGCAGTTGTTGAAAATGTTGATTTACAGAAACTGCTTTTAAACTATTTAATGGAATAATCTCTCTTTATAGAAGTTCTTTTCACCGTAATTTTGTTTCTTTTTCGGTAATTGATTCTTCTTACCAGTTATTACTTATGTTCCTGGATTATAAGGATGTTTTAGTAAGTGAACGTGATAATTTTTCCTTGGGCTAAATCTTGATGATTCTAACTTTAATTACGTTTCTTGATTTAACCTAGCGAGGTTTGGATCGTTGCTGATAGCCTGATATGCAATTTTCTTATTCTTTTCTCTGGTTTTCATAGGTTCTAGGGAGGTTTAATCGTGCTCGGGCAGCTCAACTAACACTTCCTCACTTTGTATGCCAGACACCTCTGTTTATGCCCGTGGGAACGCAAGGTTGAATTTTTTTAATATTAATATCACACACATTCTATAGCATTTTTAGGATACTCGGAACAATTTATAAGGATCTATAATCTTTTATGTTGCAAAATATATTGTACTTTCGACCCTTTTCTAAAAGGTAGTTTAGATGTTTCACATCATTGCCCTTAACTGTTGATGAGATTGCAAATTCTTATAATTTTCTAAAACTAAGAAACGCCAATGAATTTGTTTGTATTTGATTCTACAGATGATTAAATTTGAATATAAGTATCTTGAATTGCCTTCCATTGAATGGACATTTAGCATGGATAATTCAAGATTGATGCATGCCTTGCATTAAAGACTTCACCTCTATCAAATTCTTATATACTTCACTCCATGGATAGCTCACTGCATCACGTGCCTTTTATTTCTTAAATCTTACTACTAGAGACATGGTTCCCCCTCCTCATGGCAGGCACAATAAAAGGTTTGACAACTGACCAGCTTGAGGATATTGGTTGTCAAATAATTCTTGGGAATACGTATCATCTGGCTCTTCGTCCTACATCTGAGCTTATTGATGAATTGGGTGGTCTTCACAAATTTATGAACTGGACTAGAGCATTGCTGACAGATTCTGGAGGCTTTCAAATGGTTGTGTTATGATTTGACATTGTTGTATCTCTCTAAATTTTTGGTTCATTTCATTGTTCATCATTCCTTTTAAATTTTCAAGTACTTGGTATTATGTGCATGCATGTATACAGTTTATATGGTTCTGTGCACTAGCGTCTTAAGGAAAAATAATAACTGTTTAGAAATTATGATGTTTTGTTTTCCTTTCTCTGAATCATAATTATGTTACTACACTGCGTTAAATTAATATCTCCAGAGTGTATGATTCAGTTAGTGATAGATAATATGTGTGTGGTATGTTGAAGATGACAATCTCTCTTGCTGGTTACTTTATAGGTTTCACTGCTGCATTTAGCTGACATCACTGAAAAGGGTGTAACATTTCAGGTAATTAGTTATTATTATTTTTCTGTAGTGTTCATGAGATCTTGGAAGTAGTTAGTATAATAATCTGCTTTAGTATTAGCTGGAAGCATACCCTTTTCTTGTTACTTCTTTCTTGTTTTTGTGATGTTGTACTTTTAAAAGGCTTCATGTTTCTTAACTCAGTCTCCAGTGGATGGAAAGCCAATGCTCCTAACACCAGAGGAATCTATTCAAATCCAAGTAGGTGCTTTATTTTAGTGTACTTTGGTAATTCTTGTTATATTATGTTTTTGGTAAAAACTAAAAGTTATTCTTTCTTCCCCCTAAATTTTGCAACACTGGCTCATATTACTGGGATGAGAGGAGGTGTTTTGTTATTCTTGGTTTCCTTTTCAACCAAATAATTGTCTCTTTTAATCCATGAATTGAAATTTCATAAAGATTACTTTTGGATAAATAAGGGTGCTTGTTCTTCAAATGCTTTATAGTGTAATTTACTCTGATTTGTTACTCTCAATACATGATGTTTGTGATAGTTTCCCTTAATTGGTTATTAGCTGTATAAAGATCTAGCAAAAGTTAAGGATCACTTGCTATGAGAACCTTTTTGCCTTTGTATATATATTAACAGAATTATGTGCCTTTTCCCTTTTATCTCTGAACCCATACTCTTTTATCCCTTAACTGTAACCAAGAGACATAGGATAAAATCCTAAATGTTTATTAGGCTTATTGTCTTTATATGTTTTGAATTTTCCATTTTAACTATAGGATAAATCCTAAATGTTTCTTGGGTTTATTGTCTCTATATGTTCTGAATATTCCATTTTAACTTTATCTTCTCCTAACAATTATACAGAATAGAATTGGAGCAGATATAATAATGGCTCTTGATGATGTGGTGAAAACTACTATTACTGGTCCACGAATTGAAGAAGCCATGTATCGTACCCTCCGCTGGATAGACAGATGCATAGATGGTAATTATGCTTAAGACTGAACAACGCTCGCTCATGGTTCTTGCATGGAAATATTAATCATTTGGCTTAAAATCATATTATTTACCAATCTTTGAGCTTTAAATAAGCATTTTGCCTTGTCTGCCGTTCCTCTAGCTTGTTGAGGTGGATTATCTTTTGCCAAGCTTGTATACATAACTTTTGAAGTTTTTAAGAAATGCTTATACAGTGTGTTATAAATATAATCATACAAAGCAACACAATGTTATCGTTGAATGCCATTTAATTTATTAAATATCAGCTTTTACCTTCTGCACTTGGATCCCTCAATTTTCCATCAGCCATTTAACCATACCTCTTTCTGGTGTCCCACTTCTCTCTGCTTTCTCCTTTAAATCATTGTTATTTGTAAGTAATGTTGTCAATTTTCTTAATGGTGACATTCTGATTGAGTTGGGTTCTTTTTGCTGCCTTGATCTTATGGACAGCTCATAAAAGGCCACATGATCAGAATTTGTTTGGTATCATACAAGGTGGTTTAGATCCAGTACTAAGGTGAATCTCTGATCTTCATCTCGCAACCATGCTATTTGATGTGTGTTTTACCCCTTTTCAATTACTAATGGTACTGTGGGCAACTTTTCCCTTTCCTGATACTCATTTTTATCAGGGATATATGTGTTCGAGGATTGGTGGATCGAAATTTACCGGGGTATGTGCATTTTATATACATGAATATTGTCCTATTCATGCTATGTTCCCTTTGAAGATACTCTACAGCGGATGATCTGATCTTGATGTTTCATGCATTAGCAAGTTGCTATATAATTTTCCACAGCATTTCAATATCCAAGTTATTTTCTAGTACTATAAAATAAAAGGTTAATTTGACTACAGAATGATTTATTATTTGAACAGATGATCAAGGGATAGTGTCCTACTCATGCTATATTTCCTTTGTGGATATTTTTGTACCACAGTGATTTTACAATTTCAAGGAATAGTGTCCCATTCTTGTTAAGTTCCATTTGAATATATTGTTTTAGCAAGCTGCAACTGAAATTTTCCAAATTGAATTTCAATACCTAAATCCGTTTCTAGGGCTAGAAAGTAAAAGGCTGGTGTTACTATTAGCTTGTAAAATGATTGATTATGTAAGAAAATAGAACTCCAGAATCTAAATCTCTGATTCCCAGCATTATTATTCTAAAAAAAGATGCTGTTAGAGCCTAGTTGACTGGTATTGTGATAGCCCATTCCAGTTTCTGTTTGAACTCTCTTTTTGTTGTTAACAATCATAATTGCTAGATTTTCTTTACTATTAGTGTTTTGCCAACTGTATAAAGATTCAGTTAACAAGCTGAATTAACTTAAGTTCACTTGTGTGACAGCTATGCTATTGGTGGTCTTGCAGGCGGTGAAGATAAAGATTCATTTTGGCGTGTTGTTGCTCAGTGTACTGCGACACTGCCTGAAGATAAACCACGATATGTCATGGTAAAAATGAGTTTTTTCATTTTAATCTACATCATTCTGACGAATTGCACCTTCTTTTATCCATTTATATTGCTGTAAATCATTATGTGTGCTTACTTCATTTCAGGGTGTTGGGTATCCACTGGATATTGTGGTCTGTAGTGCCTTGGGTGCTGACATGTACGACTGTGTTTATCCGACTCGAACTGCTCGTTTTGGCACTGCCCTTGCTCCTGAGGTGATACATTTAAAATTATTTTGAGAGTCAGTGTTCTCAATCTTGTTCGTTGAGTGCTATAATGTCATTTGGTTTAACTTTACATATGAATGGTGTTTATGGCACCAAGCCACAACATGCCTTTCTTTCTGTTTGCCTTCTAGTATGACTAGTCTTTTCTAGCGTTACTATAACTTGTGCCTTGCATGTTTTGTTCATCCTTGTATTTACAACCTATGTTGGTTTGGGTCTTCATTTTTCTTGAAGTGAAGCAAGTATGTCTTAACACCTATGCCCAACACATTTTTATACATGTATATGGGGATATGACTCTTCAAGGTCCCTCCAAATTCATGGAAAAACTTAAAATAAATTGAATACCTGTATCCAACACTAATATTCGAGTCTTTAGGTGAACATAGTATGGTAATGCTAAAAGTTCAGTCTCATAACTTCACCCCTTATGAATTGATTTTTTTGTTTTGAATTTTAACAAGTTAGAATGTGAACCTAAAGAGTATTAATTACACCCAACTTTTATATTAAATATGAATATAGGATTCTAATGTTATTCAATCACCTATTTGCAGGGAGTGCTTAAACTCAAGCACAAGGCAATGGCTGAGGATACTCGCCCTATTGATCCTACATGTGCTTGTATGGTATGCATTTCATGGCATATTTGCTTAAAATTGTTAATATATGAATTGATTTCTTGGTGTATTACTCTATCTGCCTAAATATAGGTCTGCAAGAACTATACAAGGGCCTACATTCATTCTCTTGTCACAAAAGATGCTATGGGATCTCAGCTTCTTTCATTTCATAATTTATACTATATGATGCAGGTACAACCTTAAAGTTTCTATGTTTTAAGCTTTGCTGCTTTCATGTGTAGTTTATTTCGAATGATTGAGAGTAAATTTTTTGTCAATTTCAGCTTAGCAGAAATCTACACTCATCCATAGTCCAAGGGAAGTTTCCCGAGTATGTTTGCCTCTTGCTTTGTCCAGCTTTCTTTTTTCTCTCATTTCTTTTCATGTTATATTAAGAAAATTTATTGTTCTTAATATCTTGTTGCAGGTTTGTATGCAACTTTTTGCAGAAAATGGTAATCTCTTTCTTCCTGACACTGATCTTTCTAAGATTTAAGAGTTTTTCAATCATGCTTAACATCCTCTATCTTTTAATTTTGTTCTTTAATCTACTTCAGCATTTCATTCTTCCAAAACATTATTCTTTAATGGTGGTTAGCTCAAATTTAAAATTATTTTGAAGTATCATCTTCTTCCTAAGTTTGAGTGATGAAATATTGTCTCGTCTTGGGTGAATACAGTGACATCTATAGCCCAGTTTACAAGGCTTACGTTGCTACAGCACCCACTTCTGACCTTACATAAATTACCATCCTCACTAGCCCGTTAAAACATCTCTATTTATTACCTAGCAACATGGATAGAAGAATTTGTTTATCGATCTTTTTAGAGCAGCATTCTGTTTAGAAACCTTTTCACCTTAAACCTGGTTTATGCTTGCTAGTTTACAAATTCTGTAGCTTCAAGAAATAGGACTTCCAAGTTTCTGAGGCAAATAGCTGGTATCTAACCATGTGCTTGTTTTCATACTTCAACACATCAACGGCGATCATGCGATTTTGTCATTCATTTGTTTTCTCCTTTTCCCTTGGTTTTTTGGTTAATGAGCATCATGATTATAGTTGTTCATCAAAAATCGATACTGTCCTAGCTACAAGTAGAAAGAGTTGATTAATTTGATGTTCCATCAACTGGTCATTTATAGGAATATTTAGGTTGAATTACCAGGCAGGTGCCTATTTTATAGGCTTAAAATCAAAGTAGTCTTTCTACTATATAAATGAGCAATTTAGTCTTTGTACATTTAATTTTGAAGTAAATAAGTAAAACTGTAAGAGACGGGTTCAGCATTAAAAAATGTTTGATTTGTGGTGTATTAAAGTGACATGAAAAATTGAGTAATTTAGTCTTGTTTTTTAAGAACTGTTAAATTTTGGGGGGTTTTTTTCTTCTCACTTTAAAACAAATGTTTAAGTTTACTGTCATTTAGGGTTTGCATGGTATGAAGGGTAGAAAATTTGTTCATCCAATGGTTAGGATTCATAACTAGTTTCTTACTTTGTACCTATTTGTTTTCAAATTAGATGTATAGAGACTAAATTGCTTAGAGTGATTAATTTACTCTTCAGCCTTTAGTATAAGGACACACCGAGTAGATTAACTGAATATATATAAGGACACACCGACTACTTTGCTCTAAGACTTGATGATACCTTTGTCCTGTAGTTTCCAAAAGGAGATATCCCTGAATGGGTCTGTAATGCCATGGAAGTTGCTGAAATTGATATCTCTTCATGTTGTGCTCCTTTTCGTTACATTCAAGCTACTAAGGTTCAGTCTAATTTGAATGAAGATGAAATTCAAGCTGTTTAAACTAATGTTGAGGTTCAAGTTGTTCAGACTAGCATTAAGGCTTAGTCCATTCAGAATGGGGATGAAGTTCAAGTTGCTTATTTCCTCGTGATTTTGCTCCTCTTGTTTTCCTCGATATCTTTGAAAGTGCATACATCATTTTTTTCTCTACATCAAATGTGTTATGGTAACATTTTTCTGGAAAAGCTCCGATTTTGTTACAATTCATGGACATATAGTTTTGTTATGTAGTCTGAACGATATTAATGTTTATGAAAGAATTCGTAATAGTAGTAAAATTTTGATATCATGCTAATAACAAATAATGAAATTGTAGCTTAAGATTGAACGATAAAGCTGTGGCAACAAAAGTAATTTGCGGTTATCAAATGATAAAAGCGGCAACCAATTCATTAATTTTTAATAAATTTATATTGTTGCATATAATTTATGTATTTAATATTTTAATTAGTTTTGATGTATTTTTAATTACTAATGTAAAATAATATTTGTTATTGTAATTGTTAAAAATAATTAAAATGTATCCATTTTATTTAACAAGTTAAATATAATAATAAATTTTCAAATCATAATTACAATATTTTTATCAATTTAATATATGATATAAGTTTTACTTCATATAATTGATGTATAGACTAACATTTTTCAAATATTAAATAATAAACATAATTAACATATAAATTATTTTTATCATTCAAATAAATTGTTAACAAAAAAGTCTTTTATCTTTTCTAAAATATTGTGTAAACTAAAAAAATTGATATATTAATTCAATTTGGGGGTAAATAACGTAAATTTTTTTTTAAACAGAGCAACTAGATTTCATCAAATAAACGGGCATGGGTGACCAAAACGGCCCAAAAGCAGTCCAATACAATGCAAAAACAGAAAAGAAACCTTAGCAAATAAACCAACCAAACGTCAGTCTGAAAATAGAATAGTAAAACAAGCAGAAAAACTAGAAAGCAAAGCAAACCCAACATCCTGAAGCAAATGCAGCCAAAGAATTCGGATGAAGAAAGCTCTTCAATGATCAGCAGCCACAAGATAGAAGCCAAAACCCAAAGTTGCAATCAGATATAAAAGCCAAAGAAGAGCATAAAGACACACCCCTAAACAAAGCAGAGGATAAGAGCGAGACATTCATAGCAGCCAATCAGTTTAAGTTGCTTGTTCTACCGCAGCCGGGGCTTTCTCAACCCAAAATTGAGGGTTAGTCAGTTGGTATCCCAAGAATGCCATAGCATGAGTTGCACCATTCGCTTCACAAAAAACATGGTTGAAAATGAGGGCCGTGAAGGAGTGTCGACGAGACAGAATATCGTGGATGATCGGGTTAAGGATCGACCTATCAGCAGCGTCGGAGTTCAAATTTTTGATGGCGGTAAGATTGTCACCTTCAATTACAACATGCTGGAAACAAAGATCTACAGCAAACAGGATGCACATGCAAGTGCTTCGACCACAAACGCATCTGTCAAAATCTATGAGGGTAAGCACAGGCACCCACCAGTTGTCTTGCATTTCTTGCAATAACCCCAAAAATAGATTAGTGTCATTAAAAAACAAGGCATCAAAATTGAGTTTAATCATTCCAGCAGCAGGGGGACTCCGAACCCCTGAGCTAAGATTGAGAGCTCCGAACCCGATCCAAAATGAAACCAGCAAGATTAGACATAGATTACCACACACCCTGATGGAGTAAATGATTGCGGGAAGACTATAAAGCCACCCAAGTAACAACCAAAACTTGTCTTTGATCGGTACTAGCAATCTGAAATAGTTGTTCCATCCAGGTTGAGTAATTTGGACATGTATCAGGGTGAAGCAGATCTACCTTCAATAATGACAAGAGCTCCCGAGTGACAGAGTAGGAATGCACTATATGATCCACCGTCTCACTAGGTACACCACATAGTGGACACATATAATTTGTTCTTAGATGCCGTAGGTTCAAGTTAGAAAAAGTAGGCAAAAAATTGTTATAAAGCCTCTGACAGTGGATTTTAAGCTTACTCGGGAGGTGTAGATCCCACAATGAGCGATAGAAATGTTTTAGGGCAATAGGCATAAGGGGATAGTTAGCATAAATAGAATGCTTCTTTAAAATGAGAAGCATGTAGCCACTTTTAACAGAATAACAACTCGTGAAATCATAGCGCCAGATCACCAAATTAGGAAGCCGAGACCGCGCAAAGGGAATGCGTAAAATCATATCAGCCTGTTCCCCCGATGCCATAACGCGAACAACATCTTTATGCCAATAACCAGTCGTAGGAGAAATCAGCTAGGAGACTTTAGAATACCGAATATCAATAGAAGAGCACAAAAGTCGACCATCTCCGGGACCGAAAATCCAAGAATCATTCCATATGTTCACTGATTCGCCTGTACCAATCCTCTAACTAGCCTCCAAATGCAACAACCCTGTCGTACCAATCAAGCTACGCCAAATAAAAGAGGGGTTGAAACCCAATAGAGCTGAGAGAAAACATCCAGATGGGAAGTACCTAGCTTTCAACACACGAGTCAATAAATAATCTGGTTGTGTCACCAAACGCCAACCTTGTTTAGCTAACAATGCCACGTTAAAGCTCACAAAATCTCAAAACCCTAAAACCCCCTCCACCTTCGACATACACAACTTTTGCCAAGAACTCTAATGCATACCCTTCCTAGACCTACCATTCCCCCACAAAAAAGTATTGAGCAACCCCTCCATTGCGTGACAAAGTCTAAGGGCAAAAAGAAAGAATTGCATGGCATACATCGGGATAGCCTGAAGAACAACCTTAATACAAATTTCTTACCCCCCATTGAGAGAAGCCGCAATAACCAACTATCTAGTCTTTCCGTAGCTTATCCAGATAATGTTGGAATGCACGATTCTTATTGCGCCCTACCATCATTAGGAGCCCGAGATAAGCTCCAGCGTCGATGCTATACGAACACACAGAACAGAAGCCACATCGACTCGATCCGCCTCAACCACATTCATGCTAAAGTAAGGAAGCAATTTATCAAAGTTAACTCTCTGTCCAGACACCTGTTCATAAGTAGAGATGACATATAAAATCCCCTCAGCCCCTAAATGTGATGCGGTAACAAAAAGAATAAGTTGTCAGTGAAAAACAAGTGGTTCAGTGACAACTTAGATTGACCAATACAAATCCCCTTCAGAGCACCCAACCGTTTTGCCTCATCCAACAAAGCTGAAAAACCTTGCGCCCAAACTAGGAACAAATAAGGACTCAATGGATCACCCTACCGAATCCCCTTAGAAGGCTAAAAAAAGGCACCCCAAAAACCATTAAGGCCAACTGTATAGGACACAGAACCAATGAATCGCATGATCAAAGTGATCCAATCCACATGGAAAAATAGTCGAACCAGCATACCAGCTAAGAAATCCCACTCAACCCTGTCATAAGACCTAAATTAAAATCCTAAAAAGTGCGAAATTGATCTGAATTAACAATTACATTTAACAGCAAGTTAGAATACAACCATCGATTTTAATTTTATTTGCTTTGGTTCCCCAACACATTTCTCGATACAATGTAATCAAGATAATTGATTCCCAACTAAGTCACCTGACTTCTTTTAAGTCAATTAGTTGTAGGAGCCACCTTAAATGTACTAGATTTCAAGATTTATCTGGCATTAAAATATCCTAATCAATCTTAGTATGAATGCTCAAGCGAATTGTCGTCTTTCAACCGCACTAGAAGAGTTGCTGATATGTGAGAAATTATTGTCTAACCATTTCATATCTATCCAACTATCACTAAACTTGTTTGACACATTGCCTAATAGTTGGTGGAAAATTGCACTCCAATCACCAATGCGCACTACCCCTATAGCGACTAACCCATTAACTGGTAAATCGAGCTGTAATGTCACATCTTCAAGTGTAATCGTATACTCACCGCAGGAAAGATGTAATGTGTGTGTCTTGAGTCTCCATCTTTCTAGCAAAGCACTGATAATTGTGGGCTCTAATTTAGTCCGGTTGAGCATACGAGACAAGTGCAAGAATCTTGCCTCTTCCAAGTATTGTTTAATAACACGCAATGCTCTCACACTTAAATTATGTATACATGTCTCGATAATTTGATCTTCATCCTGATTATATAAACATAAAAAATTTAATAGTAATATTAACAACTTAATAATTATATTAATTAAAATAAAAATACAATATTAATTTTTTACAATTTGTAATTGGACGTTAGAGATGTGTTTATGATCCAAACGGATTAGAAACATTGACATTTTTAAAAATTTTAAAATTATGAAAATAAAATAAAATCAAAGAAATTACAAGATAGAAAATTGAGAGAAAAATATTTAAGAGAAATTGAATGAAAAAATTGATAATAAAAGAGTTGAGAGAAAAGAATAGATGAATAGGTTGTGAAAATAAGATTGAATGAAAAAAAAATTGAAAATAGGCAATGACCGTTGAAGAAAAAAGGTTGTTGGTCAACTAGTCGTTCCCAATGGTTAGAAAGTCAAAGGTGGTGATTTTCTAATCGTTGGAAATCCAACGGTTTATATAATATTTTTTTTAAAAATCCAGCTATGGGACGGGACAGTGCCATGTGGTGAAAACGAATTTTGTAAATCGAGTTTTTTCCTCTCCTCCACGCCACATGAAAACGTGTTTTATAGGGTAAGTTTTTGTCCTGCCACGTGCCACATCACTTGAAAGCACATCTTATACTTTTTACTTTTTAAAGTCGATCAATTTTCTTAATTTCTAAATAAAACAATATAAAATACTAAATTTTCTTTTAAACCGACATAACCTTTTTCATTTTAACTTATTAATTGACTCTCCTTTTCTCGAAAAGAAATATCTAATGGACCCCATACCAAAAATTCAGTCAACCCACGTTTCTTAGACTAAATTAAAGACTTAAATTCAAAGTCATTGTATTTGTACTCACAAATTGACTTTTATTCTATTTTTTCTTGTCGCTTCATAATAAAACTAATTTTCCACAAGAATAAATGGAAATTTTTTACATCTAAGATGCCAATAAAATAACTAATTCATAATATTCAAATTCTTTTTTTCCACCCAAATTATTGATCCATAAATTTAATTTAAATAAATAAATTATTAGTGCATAGATTTTTTTTTTTTTTTTTATAAAATTACAAACTTTTTCTACACCATTTAAAAAGATTTAGTCCTAGAATAACACTTTAGTACTACCGATTTTTTCCAAGCATAAATGATGTTTCAGACTGGTAAAATGACATGGGCGATTATTTTTTATTTCAATACCTCAAATGGTAATTAAAAGAAAGGTAAATTATTTAGTTGGTTACTCAATTTTTAGGGTGTTTTTATTTTGATCATAAATTTTTTTTACAATTTTATCACCTAATTTTTAGGATATTTTCATTTTAACCACCTAAACATTAAATCCTTAATGGTGGGTGGTTGTACACGACTAATCATGTCCACATAATGTTTGCACTTTTATTTTGGTCCTCAACTTCCAAGTCGTTTTCATTTTGATCACCGAATTATTTTAAGTCTTGATCTTATAAAAAAAAAATCAAAGATTAAAGTTGTTGATACAATATGCAAGGAGAAGAATGGGGTGATGTCAAGTAGGCCGGTTCATCTTGAGAGGCGAAGAGTTGAAAAAGATAAAAGGATAGGCAAAAAGTTGAGGAGAAGGTTGAGGAGGGTAAGTGCTCTAAAGTTGCCCAAGAGGCCCAAAGGATCCCCCTCTTATTTCTTGGAAGAGTATTTATAGAAGAGGTCTTCTTGTTTTCTAGTATGACGTGGCAGGCCGTTGTAAAGGGGTTTCCATTAAAAGGTATATGTAAGACATGCATTGTGAGACCCATTTTGTTGTGGTAGTACAAGGGTATTATGCTCAAGTAGGGCCTAATAGTCTTTAGAAGTGTGTTCTCACTTTACACCTAAAAGGCGAGTTCCTTTCAAGGATGTTCACCAAGCAAGAGGTTTGTCCTTGGAAGTGGGAGGCTCCGATCTTTCAGAAGGAAGCAAATGATCCAAGTCCCTTGTTGAATCCCAAGTTTGGATAAAGAGTAGGGATCCAAGAGAATTAGTCTCTAAGGTGTTTGAGCAGAGTCGGAGGATTGTTCACAGGCATTCCTCAGATGGCCTATCATGTTGACACATGTTTAAGTCCAGAGGAATATAACAAAAGTAAAAAAAAAAAAAAACGGTAGAAACTAAAATAATGCATTAAAAAAATTGTCAAATTATATTTGTTTATCCTCTTGCTAAAAAATCTAATTTTTTTATTATTAAAATTTTAAAACATCAAAATCGATTAAATAAATTGTTGATTTTTTTATCCATCAATATTGCCAATCAATTTGTTATTATAATATTGATTTAATCTCCTAAATTTTAAAATTTTATTTTATGTTTCCAAATTTTTCTTAACGAAATCAATGTCAAATAACTCATATTTAATAATTGTTTACAAAACTTAAAATTTTTTTATTATATAATTTAAAATTTTCCATGCTAAGCTAAAAGTAAAAAAAATCATTATAATTAATTAAATTAATTGTTTGGTCTTCATTTGGGTAAATAAGTTAGGAAAGGAAAAAAAATTGGGTTTTATTTAGCATCGTAATAAAATTAATTAATTTAATTATCTTCTTTGCTTTTAGTTTAGCATTGAAGATTCAAGTTAATATAATTAAAAAAAATTTGAGTTTCATAAACAATTATTAAAGATTGAGTTATTTGATTTGATTGTAATTTAAAAACGTAAAATAATTTTTTAAAATTTAGAAAGAGATTAAATTAATTAATTTAAATATTATAGTAATAAATCAGAGGACATTATCAACGGATAAAAATGTTTGAACAATTTTTTTAATTGATTTTGATGTTCTGAAATTTAAATTCTCAATATTGAAAAAAAAATTTAACTTTCGAGGGTAAACAAGTACAATACAAAAAAATTTGTTAGTGTATTATTTTAATTTCTACCACTTTTCACTTTAATTTTTAATTTTTAATTTTTTTTACTCGGATTAAAATTTAATAAAATTCGCTGACCAAAAAGAAAATGATTTAGAAGTTAGGTAATAAAAATGAAGTGTAAACATAATTTGCTGTATGTTGTAAATTGTCATTAATAATTTAACGCTTGAATGATTAAGATATAAATACCTAAAAATTAATAATAAAATTAGAAAAAAAAAATTATTAACGAAAACGAAAACTCACAAAAAAAATTTGATAACAAGCGAATAGTTACCATTAAAATATATTATTTGAGGGCTCAAACACAAGGACATGCGCTAAAAAATTATTATTTTTATTTATTTCTTTTATCGGTTAAGTAAATGAAATAGCACCAAAATGGTAATGCATTTTGCCGACTTAGAAAGACAAAAAGAGAGTAATAAAATTAGGGTTAATATATTATTTGGTATTTAAATTTATTTTTGATGTTTAATTTGGTATTTAAGTTTTTTTCAAGTTGATATTTAAGTTTGGTTTCAGTATTCAAATTGGTACTCGAGTTTTTTTTTTTAATTTGATACTTGAGTCTTTTTTATCTCATTTAAGCACTTAAATTTAACTTCAATGTTTAATTTGATACTTTAGTTAAAATTTTTTTGTCCCAATTAAATGCATATATATATATGTTTTAACTAAAGACCACTTATCAAATATTCATTGAACCACACGCTTGCATACTAAATTAAATATTAAAATCAAACTTAGGTAATAATTGATAAATTATCCCATAAAGTTATTTTGAAATGCCAACGTGGAAAACTTTACTAGTTTCTCTTATTTTTTTTCAAGAGAAAACTTCACTGGCTATTGAATATTTTCATTTAATTTATGTTTAGTAGTTTATGTACGTAGTAAGATAGTAAAATTAATCATATCATCTCATTAAAAATAAAATTTTTAAGAAATTAATAAAATAATATCAATTAACCTAAAAACACAATTTCATACCCTCCCTTGTCCATGTGAAATAAACCTTGTTATTTTACAATTTAAACATTCGATTTGCACTGGTTCACTTCTCCTCAAAGACCTACTTGAAAAAGACTTGCTTGATCTTAAATACCGTCTTCACATAAAGCTTGCACACTAAATAATGAATCTGAACCACCGATTCAAGAACCCATCCGACATTCCCTCAATCAAACCCCTTCATTTATTCCATATCCAACTTTTCCAATAGTCAAGCTGAGTTTAGAAAAAAGGAAAAAGCACAGAGGGAGGAACATGCTACGAAACTCTCTTGCAAACCCAACCCCCACCCCACGTTGCCTTTTCTTATATTACAGTTCCTTTCGGAGCCAAAGGTCGCACAAAGACCAGGACCCTAACACCAGAAACCAAAATCTAATGGCAAACTTGAGAGCATCTTCAAAGGATGGCCTAAGATTGAAGCCGAATGAAGGATGTGAAAGACACCCAAAGCACAAGCAATCACCAGGGGTTTGTTCACTTTGTTTAGCTCAGAAACTTTCTCACTTATCATCAACTCATTCCTCCACTCTTCCCTCTGCTTCTTCTGCTTCTTCTTCTTCTTCTTCTTCTTCTTCTTATTCTTCTTCTTGTTCCTCCTCTCCCTTTCGTCCTTATCGCTTCACTGCACATTCCAAAGGCACTTCTTTTTCTTTTTTATTGTTTAATGGCAAGAATTTATTCACTAAGAGCAGATCAGCTGCTTGGCCTTTGAGAATGATAAGCAAAGAAGGCGATGACCATAAGAAGAAAAAAGGTGGGTTCTTGTCCAAGCTGCTTCACCCTAAAAATACCAAGGCAGAGAACGAGGCTCATCAATGACCGTGTGTGTTTGATATATATATATATATATATATAATTGTTTCAGCTTTTTTAATTGATTCAAGCAATGATCCCATCCCGGAAAAGCCTATCATTATTGATCATCCAAGAACATTGTACAAAACCTTGTCTGCTTCTGTTGTGCTGTCTTAGAATAAATTTGTTTGGTCCGCCAAAATAAGACCTGTCCATTAATGTTATAGAACTAAGTCAAATTCTTTTGTTTTACTGTCTGAGAATCATTTTGTTTGATCCGCTCAAGTACAACCTTTACACTAATGTTTTAGAACTAACCACAAATACTTGGAGAGAAATTCATTGCCGCTCTTTCGACCACCTATTAAAAAGTATTCTGTATTTTACTTCTACATGTACTTCTGAGAAAGTTTTATGATATTTGTTGGTATATTAGATTTAACGGATATGAAAATGAGAAAATTTTGATCTATCATCGAATCCCGAATTAGATTCAAGTTAAGTTTTAAATCGAATTATTTTTATTTTAATCATACAACAATATTATACAAAATCATTATTATATTTATTTTGTTGTTGTTTCAAGGCAAAACCTTGGTCTGATTAATGGAGCAAACCGTGGGCTTATGATGCTGTTATCGCTAAAATTAACTAGGCCTACTTATGAATTAATTTCCTTAAAATTGAAAATTTAATTTTATTTAAAAATTAAGAAGTTGGTTATTGGTGAACACGTGGAATAGAATTATGGGCAAAATTTCAAGCAACGTACATAGATAGCCCTAGTTCCGACTTTCGATTTACGTTTTAAGACCTACTGATTATCAAAATCAAAGTAGGAAAGCCGATCTAGTAATACACAACTTCCTAGTTCTTTCCCCACCCCTCCCTCTTTTTATGTTCATTATCATTTTCACTTTGAATCAATGCTGTTTAAATTCATCCGGTGGTTGAATTAAAAGGTTATTGATTTATTAGTTTATTCAGTTTGATCGATTCAATTAAAAAAAATTATTAAACGTTAAAAAATATAAATTAATAATAGATAAATAATTTGATTCAACTGTTTTTTTTTTTTTTTAAAGTTTAACTAGTTTATATTGATTTTTAGGTTAATCGGTTCAAAGTCCCTCTCCAAACAAGTACATTTGTCAATTCCAAGATCAATCGGTTCAAAATTCCTCTTCGAACCTATATCCCGACCAATTTCCAGTCCAACCACTCTGACCGGTCGATCCGATCTGGTTGAAACAATATTGCTTTGAATTATACTTGTTTGCACTTTAATATCTATTTTTAATTCACTTTAATATCAATTTACACTTTAACCCTTAAACTTTCTTTAAATTTTCAATTTAGTCTTTTTTTTTTCCAAAATTTCATATCTACCTTCACCCTCACTAATTTTCTTTCCAAAAAAAAAAAACATTCATTTAACAAGCTCATTTTCAAATTTTCTCAGAATTCTCCCCAAATAGTGCTATTTATTGTACCTAATATTTGGGGGCTTTTTCGAAATTGACCCAAAAAATTGATTAATTATGAAAATAATCCAGGTGCAAAATCTTGTACGAAAATGACCCGTTCTCTATAGTGACTATCGGTGTTGCCATTCCTATTGACAGCACCACCCCTCATCATAACCCAATAATTACTGGTTTTAAAAATAATAATATTTTTTTGGTGTCGTCATTTCCATTGGCCACACCAGTATGTATTCTTTTATATACCCGTTAAAAATATGGGTATTCTAGGGAAAAAGAAAAAAGAAAAAATAATAATATTTTAATGGATACCTTCATTCTCTTTGGTGACACCGAAATTTAAAAAAAAACATGTCAGATAAAAGAACGCGTGTCAAAAAAAGGAAAAAAAATTGTATACTTTTTGATGTCGTCGTTCTCGTTGGCAACACCCATGTAAAAAAATTTATTATTTTTTATTTTAGTGCCACTAAGCTGTGTGGCGACACCTATGTGTTTTTAAAAAAAAAGAATTTTTTGTGTCATCAAGCTGTGTGGCGGCTCGAAAAGGCTATATATACCCATACTTGGTGGAAGATCAATATATGTTGAAGTAATTGATTTTTTTTAAAAAAATTTCTTTTGAAGAGTTGAAGGAAAGGGAGAAATTTTTGTAATTAGTTGTAGGGGAGATAACAGGAAAAAATTAAGTGTTGAGAAAACGAGGCGAAAAGAATTTTTGTTTTTGTTTGTGTTTTAGTTAGAAATTTTGATAGTTTGAAGGTATATTTTATTTAACAATGATCCGATGGAGCTCTTACAACGGCAGATTTAATTTGTCGTTTGAGGAGTGCATCATCACATGTAAATTTTATTTCATAATTGATAGTTATGCAGTCGCGGGTTCAAATTGGTTATGCTATCAAAGGAACCCATTAGGGGAGGAGGTGTCGGTTACGGTGGGCACAAGTTGGTGGTAGTCTTGGTGCGATAGCGGTTCTAGTTATTAAGGTGGTGTATTAGATGAAGGTCGACCAAACATTGTCTCACTAAAAGCACCTTTGGCTTACGAACTTGCTGATGGACTCAATTCAAGCAAAGTTGAATATCATGGGATTTTTGATAGATTTGATTCAAGTAGAAGATGATGAAATAGGATAAAATACTTATTAAATTATACTAGCAAATGTGTAATGTGATTATTCCAATTGTAGTTAGTATTATTGTAATAAAAGTTAAGATGATAGTGAAGATAATTGGTTCGCGACAGATTGTGCAAGTGTACACAGTCGTTATCAAGTAATAAGTAAGTAAAAGAGTTATAGTCTCCATAGAGACTGTATCTGTTAATCAATAATTGCAAAATTAAGAATTTACAAGTTGGTAAAGAAAACACAATATTTTGAGGTGATGGATGTTAAAATTAAATTAATTAACTAAATGCAAATTAACCTAAATGTAATAATGAAATAAAATGCAATGAGATGGTTTTAGCAACAATTTCACAAGTTTTAACAACAATAACATGAATAAGCTAGAACAATTACAACACTTGACTGAATTAATTCTTTTATCATGTTTAACAATGTTCTAGAAAAATTCCATGGCAACTCGGTCATTCATTAACTTGGAATCTAATACAATTTCTCTCGAAGTCTTATTTTTAAGAAAAACATGTATATTTCTATGTTCATATTTAACTAAGTATTCCTTAGAATTTATGTAAAATAACATGGATGAGTTAGGTTTGAAACAATTTAATCACATAAACTTAAAGTTATGCAAGGTAATAGTGTTCTCTCGAATTATTACAAACATTTAATTTATTCTAGGTGGGATATATATTAAGCATGCACCTTCTAATTATCGTGTCCATTAATCATCATCTAATTAGGATTAAGCAACTAATTCTAATGCATTCAAACATATTTTAATGCATGAATAACATGAATTATTTTAATTGGAAGCATGAACAATTGAGGCACAAAACAACTTAAACATGAATCAAATGAATTTAATCAAATCATTACAATTGTTCTAGCTAAAACAAATTTAGTCATCATCATTAATGGAAAAACAATTAAACAATTTGCAAACATGTTTGAATAACTAAGAATAGTTTAAAAGTAAAAGAAGAAGAAACTCTTGATGAATTCAATGATTTTTCTCAAGGAAATGCTTGCTAAAGAAATGGAAAATGGAGAGCTTAGGCGTGGCAGGGAGGAGAAAAAAATGAGAGAAAGATGTGTGGAATGTGAGGGATGATGGATGATTTGAGAAGTGGATGGAGGGTGCTATTTATACTTGAAGAGCTTGGGAGTTTGCTAAAAATAACATGCACATCCCTTAGAATTCTCCCTTGCTTGGTTGGCCATGAATTGTGGGACGATGGGTAGTTGGTTGTTTGATTTTGTGATCGATTCTCCCTTGATTCATGGCGTGGAGTTGGACGGCAATCAAGGCATTAGTTGGGGGCAGATTTGTCATTTTTTTCATACATGTAAGGATCTCATTTTAATTATTTCAAAGCTGATTTTGGGTTTCTCTTGATGTCTTTTTGAATTTAGGCTTCTCTTCTCCCTGTTGGATGGTTTTGGCAACCCCATTAAAAAGAAATTTAATTCTATTCAGCAATCATCTTCAAGCTGGGTCAAGGCAATATTTGTGAGCCCAATTCATCGATTTTGCCATCCATAATATTGGATAGTTAGCTCACTTGCATGTTTCTTCAATTGCTCCTAATATTGAGTAATTTAATTGTCCATACTGCAACATTTTAACAAAAAATTTTCATGTAGCATAATTTAGTGAAATTATGTAAAATTAACATCTAATTATGTAAAATTACAAATTTTACTTAAATTATGCCCAATGTCTCAATATGAACTAAAATTACACAATTTATAATAGCTCGATTTTCAGTGGTGCCGGAAATAGTGGTTTCGAGACCACAATTTCGGCGGGTCTAGTTGTAAAATTTAATATTTCAAATATTTGCGACATTGATAACCTTGTATTAAAATTTGGTTATAAGATTTTAATGTTTAGATAATTAATTGAATAGAAAGGATTAAACTGTAAAAGGGTGCAAAAGTAGAGTTAAATGATTAGAACGGCTAAAGGAGTAAATTGACAAATAGGATTTAGATAGTGAAAATTCATGACATATGTGTTGATTATAATAAAGATTAATTAAGGTAAAAGAGGTTAATTAAGCTTAATTTTGAAAATCATAAAAATTACAATTTTGCCATTTAGCATATATATGAATTAAAGAAGAAGATGAAATTTTCATCTTCTTTCACCTTCTCTATGGAAACAAAGGGGAGGAAATTAGGGTTGACATTGTTTAGCTTTTGAAGCTTGATTAGGTAAGTAAACCTTGATTGTTTTTAGTAATTTCTATGTTTTGAATCTGTATTAGCGTAATCTTATTAAACCAAGGACCAATTTGTGATTTTGTGAAATGTTGAATATTTCATCATTGATGAATATGCTTAGTATTGAAAGATTAAGATGGTTTAGTATGCTTGGTGGTTGGGTTTGATGTTTTTGTAAAGTGAATTTTGATGAAATTAGGATTTAAGGATTAAAATGTTAAAATGATGCATTATTGTACTTGGTGTGAAATAAATAGATTTTATGGATTTTTTTTAGGGTTATGAAGGTTCGGTTGAGTTGTGTGTTGAGGAAATGACTATTTTGCATGTTTTGTGCTTAAAGGACTACATTGAACAAAAGTGAAAGAATAGGAGTAATTTTGTAAATTTCCCAAAAAGGACATAAATGCAAGAAACAATTTAAATTTCATGATTTAATATGGAAATGTGATGATTTGTTAATTAGATCACGAGCAAGCGGTAGATCGAGGAAAAGGGAAAGTTACAAAGTAATCCCCGGAGTTTCCTTTTTGCTAAAAAATCGTCCGGTAAGTTCATGTAACTAAGTTCTACTTATTAAATGCTAACTTTACTTGTTTGGTACTATTCTTGATGATGGATCGTGATGGAAGACGCGCAAGGAGAGCATATTGGCTCGTTAGAGCATACTGGCTCGTTTGAGTATACTGGCTCGTTTGAGCATACTGACTCGTTTGAGCATTTCTGGATCGCAAGAGTTATTTCACTGGATGACCCAAAAGAAGTATTGAATATTGAAGACGGAAGGACTCGAAATGATAGTTTACATTCACTTTCTTGTTTATGGTTATTTCGTAAGTTACTATACTACGAACTTACTAAGCTCTGTAAGCTTACCTGTGTATTGTCTCTGTTTTGTAGATTCGTTTGGCCATGAATTGTGGGACGATGGATAGTTGGTTGCTTGATTTTGTGACCGATTCTCTCTTGATTCAAGGCATGAAGTTGGGGGTTGATTTGTCATTTTTTTCATACATGTAAGGACCTCATTTTAATTATTTCAAAGCTTATTTTGGGTTGCTCTTGTTGTCTTGCCGAATTTGGGCTTTTCTTCTCCCTGTTGGACGGTTTTGGCAACCTAATTGAAAAGAAATTTAATTCTCTTCAGCAACCATCTTCAAGCTGGGTCAAGGTAATATTTGTGAGCCCAATTCATTGATTTTGCCATCCATAATATTGGATAGTTAGCTCACTTGCATGTTTCTTCAATTACTCCTAACATTGAGTAATTTAATGGTCCATACTGCAACATTTCAACAAAGAATTTTCATGTAGCATAATTCAGTGAAATTATGTAAAATTAAAAATTTTACTTAAATTATACCCAATGTCTCAATATGAACTAAAATTACACAATTAATTATCCACATGCTCAGAATTTTCATAAATTCTAAGTAAAAAGGTGCTAAATAAATCTGTATAATTTAGACTTATCAATAATCAAGTTTTCGATCCATTATTCATGTAAGTAGAAGTATGATAAATAAAAAGAAAAGTTTTTTAGTTCACTAGGAAAAGAATTATCGTTCTTAATCTCCAAAAATTAATTCGGACATGAACCAATATAAAATCCGAAAGAATAAAATTAACAAAGAAAGAATAAGGAAAAAATGATGAATAAAATAATCTGGTAAAAAAATGAGAAGAAAGAGAAAGGAAAAAAAAAGAGTAAACGCATGACAGCGTGGAAAAAATTGAAACAGAGACAAAAATAACATCCGGAAGGAAAAAATTGAAATAGGGATGAACAAATGGTGTAGGAAAAAAATGAATGGTAGGGTTGTTAAACAGACGAAGAAAAATAAGACGTAGTTTGTCGTGACGATCCGATAATAAAAAAATTCATTTAATGAGTTTGAAAAAGGAAAAGTGGGAATAAAAATATAGAATTGGAAAGAATAAAGAAACAAAAAAATGAAAAAAAAAATGCCTTACTTGTGCATTCCGACCTACCACGTAATGTCGATTTGACCCTACGATCATGTGAAAGCTAGGCTTTTCTTGTTCTTGTTTTTCTCCTCTCCCTATATAAATCCCAATGGCTCCCCTCCACTTACCAACCGAAAATTGAAAAAAAAAAAAGAGAAATTGAAAATTTTGTATTTTTTGTGTTATTTGAAGTTTTGAGATTGTTGTGTTGATATTTTTGGGGAATTTTTAATAGATTTAAGGTATATGATTTCTTAATTGTAATAATTGGTATATTATAATATAATGTATAAATGTATTTAGTTTTTTTGAATTGGTGACTAATTTTTTATTAATTATGTAAATATCACAATGAGTTTTCTTCTCTGAGCATCTAATCACATTGCACTGATGATTAATGAGCCAAATAGTATTTTGATATTTACTATTCACAATTATATTTAAATAGTTGCAGTTTAAATTATATTTATTTAGTCAATTTAACAAATGCGATTATATGATATGAACAAGATGAGTACAGGGTATTATGGCCGCGAGTCCATATTTTAAGGTACCGTTCGGACAAACGAATTATGCCAAACTTAGATGTCGCCAGATTTGGAATAGCAACATTGGCTTGGATGTTTGACTTGAGGGCGAACTTAATATCTGCCTTGGTTGAGCGGTGGCGCCTAGAGAACCATAATTTTTATCTACCGTGTAGGGAGTGCACCATCACCTTGGAAAATATTACAATGCAACTTGGGCTCCCAGTTGATAATGATGCGGTCAGGGGTCCAAGTAAAGTGGTCGAGCCTTCGGCCCCCTACTTCCAATTGCTTGGACACTCGTCTGGTGATGGGGAAGCTAGACTTACCAATTTGAAATTTTCCTAGTTGAATGAAAATTTTCAAACCTTATCGACCAGTGCCACTAAGTCAGAGCTGATGTGCGATACTCGAACGTATATATTGCAGCTATTAGGGAGTACTTATGCCAAACACAAATAATAATAAGGTCCACATTATGTACTTGTCTCTATAGGCTGATTTGTACCAGACTCGTTCCTATAGTTAGGGCATAGAGGTATTGGCGACACTAAATTGTGAGCTTTGTCGGGCAACAAAGCATGATACACAAGATATATGCGGATGTCTAATACTGTTACAGTCTCGGACTCTATACAGATGCTATTTCTAGCATCAATGGTCATTAGCCACATGTGTGACCACTTGTAAATAGGTAAAAAAAAAAAAAATTGAATCAAGAATAATTGTTTTTTTTTTAAATCCGTGCTAACAAGTTTTCTTTGTTTTCAGATGGTATACATGTCCAAGTATTGGGAAGTACGAGACACTTGTTGTCTATCGTTAGATGATAGAGGCATACGTTTGGGACAAAGTAATATATTTTTTAATTAATTTATATTAATTGTATTTATTTACTTTGATAATGTTATTTGACTCATGTAACTATCATCATGTTAAATATTGTGCATTTCATGTCGATGTCATATTCTGCATCAAACGTTGTGGTTGTAATTCCACCGTGGGTTCACGAACATGCACATGTGTTAAATACTTCGAATGTTGATCAAAAGCCTTGTTGGGATGTAGTTATTTGTGATTTATAATGTTATTTAAGCAACCGCCAAAGGCTAATTCGTGGATCTTTAAATCCCTAAATGCGATAGGTTATTATTCTAAAATTTTGTTCCCAAATAAATGTAGCATTAAACTAATGAAATACCACTATGATAACGAGGGTATCCGCCAAAATGGACAATGATTTTAAAAAGAAGAATAGTGTATTTCCTATCTAGTCAACCTATGACAATCCATACCTAGATCTGACGTCGGGTCAGGCGTGGGGTATTACATCATGGGTCTCTTTAAGAACCCTTGCCTCCACTATATGATCATCTTGATGTTCGCTCCTTTCCTTTTACGCGGATTTTTATCTTTAGAACCAATTGGTCTTCCACGCTTCAAGGGTGAATTACTTTTTTTTTTGTACTAACAGTTTGCCCTATTGAGACATCAATTCATATTGGAGTATTTTTAGCTAGTATGTAAGATTTTGTAATTCTCTTTAGTCAGTAAATGAATTACCTATTGAACTTTTGATTCACATTGCTTTTTACAAGTATCTTAGACAATGATAATTCATTTCAAGTATTTTATTCATCCAACTTTTTATTCTCTCCCCTTAATGTTGTGTCATCAATGTAACAATCAACAAATCGTGCAACAAATAAATCTCCAGTTAATGGTTCAGCATACTTAATTATAGGTGATTCATAACCGACATATATTCCCAACCTCCTTTGAGGACCAATTTTTGTGAATTGTAGTGGAGCAATTGAAACATATACCGCACATCCAAAAATTCTAAGATGGAAAATAATTAGCTCTTGACCAAAAGTCAATTGTAATGAAGAGTATTTATAATTTATTGGCTTGATGTGTACAACATGTAGATCAACACAATCTCATGTTGAAATAGAAAGCTTTGTTCTCATAAGTAACAGTTTAACTATTAGTTGTAGGCGTTTGATAATCAGTTCAACTAAATCGTTTTATGTGTGAACATGAGCTACAGAATGTTCAACTTTTATCCTAATTGACATACAATAATTATTGAAATCTTGGGACGTAAAGTCACCAGCATTAGAAAGATGAATTGTATTGATTGCATAATTTGAAATTAATCATTTAACCAAGCAATCTCACAAACAATAGGTTGCGAGTTGATAACACATGCGATTATTTTGTAGATGTATCTACCAAAATCATATAATATAAAAACCATACACATGGTGGATGATTGGACCCATATTCATTTAAGAAATGCAATACACTAAATCTTAATTTTAGCTAGTGAGTTTGTAATAATCAATTTATCATTGAAAACAAGAAACACATGAGAATTCTTTAAATTAAAGAAACTTTTAATTATTTACTGAGTGTCTATATGAATTCTCAATTAATTTTTGTATCATATATGATCCGGATGATCTAACAGATCATGCTAAATAGTAAAAGTATATGCTTCTACAAACATCTAGTTTATAGTAACATGTGTCTCAATTGCACTAATATGTGTATAATATAAACTTAATGAAAAAACAAATAATCTTTCCAAAACATATTTCTTTTCACATTCAACATTTATAATATATAAATATTCAATAATTTTCTCGTTTGTAGTCTCGATATGATATCTTTTGCAGCGAATATTTATAAAACTAAATTTCTTTGAGACTTAGATGAAAATAATGCATCATCTATAATATACTTTACCACTAAAATAATACTATCATAGCTCTACTGGAGGCTTTTATTACTTTTGCATTTACCTTTGAAGATAGAATATCTTATAGCAAAATCTACTTGACATATGTCTTTAGTCTTGGATTTAACGAAAGAATAAAAGGTTTTCATATTTTCTTTAAAAGAAAACATTTTCTAAGAAATATTGCAAATAGTAATAGGAAAATATATAAAATTATTTCTTATGAAGGAAAATTAAAAACATACAAATGAGTTATATCATTAAGGCCTTTGAAATCATCTCTTTGTATGCATGATTAGCTTGAATATCGTAATAAAAAAAATTAGTTTTCTTTGTCGAAAAACTACCCTCTATTTCATCATTTTGGGATAACGAAATTTGTCTCAATATTGTTTCCCTTTTTATTTTTTTAACGGATGCTTTGAGAAAGTTTTACTAAATGCTTAAACATACAACAGATACGTGACCAATACATTTTCATATCACTTCAGTAACATGAATTCCCAATAACCTTCAAATATTTAAACCACAATTTTCTTGTTTTTCATTATTATTCTTTTTCTAAGAGTTAGAAGTATCACTATTATAACCATCATGATAATGATTATTTGTATGTCTCCAATCACTTCTTCAAATACAACGACAATCATGATTTCTATGTTTTCATTTTCATAATTATTATGTATTATTATATTTACTTCGAAAAATGGATCATACTCAGTGAAACAAGTTATTTTGTTTAGCCATCAAAATGCATGGTGAAATTATTCATAGTGAATATTCAAAAAGAAAGATAAGTGATAACTTCCAGCATAAATCAATAAATTAAAGATAAAAAAACTATGAACAATAATAATAGTAAAACAGGTAATATTCCCATAAAAAATTTCAAGAGCTACTTATAGAAAATGTGAAATTGTGTATTGGCCAAAGCACATTTTAAATAAAATTGGGAATTTAATGCACACGCTGCAAGATTAACATACAATAAATCTCCCTCAAAGTGCTTGATAGATTACATATATAATATAACTACAAATCTGTACCCATTATGCATCAACATGAAATCCCAAACTACCACGTAGTCCATAAATAGTAAATCCATGAAAAGAGCATGCAAGCAACAATGTAAAATAAACAATTAAAATAATATCAAATTTTATGCAAATTATCTAGATCAAGAACACAAGCTATAAATTAAAATAATTGAAATTTCTTTTAGTAATCTTAAAAAATGGGTGAATAAATCAAAATAGTTTAGAAAACAAAATTGATTTGTATGCTTTGAATATTTCTCTTTCTATAAAAATATGATCAACAAATTAAAACAATAATGAAAATACGTATATTGTATATAGTTCAACAGGAGTTTTACAGACAAGTTATATATAATCGTAATGATGTAAATTTCATTATAAATTTGTAGAGGTTCGTGCTGATAACGTGTTATAAAATTAAAAGAAATATAAATTTAATACAGAACTAAAAGAAATATAGAATGAACAAGAAAGAAAAATAGAAAATGAAAGGATGATTCAACTTTCACATTGGCCTACAATAAGTTTGTGCATGCCCTCTATTTATAGAGCTTCAAAAATTAGAAATTACAAAGCATTAAAGATCAACATTAAGATACACTATAAATGATTTAGAGATTATCAACATTCATTTTTTAGGGTTATAATAGGATGAAATTGAGGGTTATGAACATCCATTTTATCAAATGGTTTACAAATTTTATAATTTATTAGATTTTTATAATTTTAATAATTTTAATATTTTCTAATATTTAATATTTTTTAATTTTCAAATTTTTTTCAAATTTTTTATTTTTTATAAAAAATATTATATTAAATCAAAAGCTACCATATGTTACCATATGATTGATCTATCATTTTATTTTAATGATCAACATGATCAATAACAAAAATTGTTAACAAAAGAGTTTAATTTGAGTACGAATTTAATACATATGCTTAATTGATTTTTTTATATATATTTAAGGGATTTTTTAACATATAAATTTAAAATATAAAAAAATTCACATAATATTACATTTTGTAAAAAAATAATTTTTTTAAATTAAAACTTGAATGAATTGATGTTTGACTTGTGAAAACAAATAAAATCCAAATCTACAACTAATAGTAACATAATGGAACTATTATTAGCCGTCTTCGATTCATAATTTTCTTAATTCCATATACCAATTTTGATTAGCACATTCAGATTTTGATAGAACAAGCTAAAAGGAAAACAAAAAAAGGAAAATGAAATGAAAAAAGAAATCAGTACATGAACGAGTGAGTGGAAAGCAAAATACAAGAATAGGCTAAAAAAAGAAGAAGAAAAAAAAACATATAAAACGGGCAGACGTTTCATTTAATTTGAAACCCTTAAATTTAATAATAACAGAACGAAAAACCCCATTGAGCAGATTCTCACTACTGCTTTGGCTGTTCCGGTTGCTTTTGCTGCTCTTCCTCCTGCTTCGGTGCTTCTTTAATCTCATCAGCTCCGTCATCCTAATTAATTTCAAATACAATTTACACTTATATTAGTATTATATCTTTGGTGGAAAGAAAAAATATTTTATTTAAAAGGTGAAATCTTAAAGGATAATTTATTGTCACTAACAAGTCCAAACACCGACTGCAGGCTCCTAGAAGAGAATTGGTGGTCAAACATATTAGAATTATCCTATCGCTTTAATTAATTATGTTTGATTAAATACATTATTAAATTATTTAAAAAAATTAATTTAATTTAATAAATTTTTAATCCAATTAAATTTATTCATTTTAATTCGTAAACTAATCAATTTAACTTTTCTAATCAAATCAATATTTTAATAAATTTTTTATTCAATTAATTTATTTAACTAATCTAGTCTAATTCAAATAATATTAAAGGAAAGTGTTCCTCCATTAATAGCATAGATATCAAGGTTGATGTGGCTTACTTCTAATCTGAAACTTATTCATTAAAAGCAATAAATCTTAGATTTGGCTTAGATGAATAATATGTTTATATGTAATTAATGTAAAAATTAACGATGATAATGAAATTAAATATTATAAATATACTATAATTTGAAATTAAATGTATTATATCGCACTGCACCACTCATTCAAACTCATACCAAAGTATAATAATAAATTTAACTCTCAACATTTATTTCTTTGTCAATCTAACTTTTATTTTTATTTTTAGCTATATTCAACCATTAACATTTCAAAAAGTATCAACACTTTTTTAATGCAATTGTTGACTAAAACAATATTTTTTTAACAATGTCGATGTGAAAATTTGCATAACAATCCATATATACTTTATGTTGACACGATACTATTTATCTTATGTCATGTTAACAAATAATTTAAAAATTATAAAAAAATATTTAAAAAATAAAAAATCTAAAATATTAAAAAAACCACTAGCATAAGTAGATTGTTACGTTGACTACTATGTTTAAAAATTTATCATTTTAGTTCATATTTTTGTTTAAAAAAACAATACAAATTTTTTTGAAAAATTGATAGTTAAATTTGACTCTTTTTAAAAGATTAAGTCAAAATTAACTAAAAAATCTCTAGGAATTGTTGTTTGAGAGCTAGGGCCAGAGATACCTTGTATGCACGATAAAACACCCCCCCCCCCCTAAAGGCAACGAGGGTCAAAGCTCAGCTAAATAAAGGCCAATTTAAAAAAAAATATATGTAAGGTGAAATTTATCTTTATGCCATAAATCTACTACCATTATCCAGAATCCTACTTCTGCTTCTGACTTTTAGCTTATTTCTTGTTGTTTCACCAATTATAAATGCATCACCAATCAGAGTGCATTTTTGGAGTTTGATGAACAATGTCCTGTTGCCTCAGCAGCAAGTTCAAGGTTAGCAATTCAAAGGTTTGTTCCCTTGTTGCATCTGGAAGATTGATGTCCAAAAACCCTTTTTTTGAGTTACGTAGGATTTGTTTTTACTCTTTGGAGGCCCGGGAAACCTATGTCACCAACTCTCTTTCTATCTTATTCTAATGATTTTTGTCCCGCATAAGCTAAAATACATGCCACTTAAGCTTAGTTATGGCATATCTAATATTCCTTCAAGCACCAATTTGCATGGAAAAAGTTACTAAAGCTTAGTCGATTTGCTTCCTCCTTGACTGATATCACCTCTAATGTATTTTATTACTCTCCGGGGCCTAATTTATTGGTAAAAAATATCGGTAAAAAAACTCGGATGAGTATCCTAAACTGTCCTACTCTTCTCAAACTTTCCTGTCTATGCAAACTGACGAGGACATCATTTATAGTTCTTTTGCTTTTATAGCAAGACAGTTGCATTGTGCTGGTTTTCAAAGGGATGAGAGAGATAGTTAGATGAATTTGTTTCAGTGAAGTGGTTGAAGGACAAACCTCCGCCAATGCTAATTCTTAAACTGGATTTCTTTGTTGCTACAACTCTTCAAGATATGACCCACATATATGACACAGATATCCATAGCAAACGCACCCAAGTCCGAGTAGGGTAGCTAGGTCACATTTGGAAGGAAAGTAACAACAGGAAGACTCGAGAACTGAGGTTATTTTTATCTGTATTGATTTTACAGGACTTCTCCTAGAGACTTCCTTGCTTCTCTGTAAATTTCAGTTTACATTTTATATGTTTCCACTTGTTTATACTAGAATTCTACAGTATTTTCTAGCAGGTTATATTCCTGTTTTCCTGGATAAATATGAATAATCCATTTATCAAAATAAAGAAATAAATAAAATTTATTCACCTGCAAGTCAGAGGTCCAGAGAGTGAGATTGTCGCGGAGGAGTTGCATGATGAGGGTGCTGTCTTTGTATGATTCCTCGCCTAGAGTATCCAACTCAGCGATTGCTTCATCAAATGCCTGTCCCGATCCAAGTACACCAGGTTAGCAGCACTAGATGTATGAACACATTATATTTATTTTAGAATAAAAAATGGAAATCGTAACCAACCTGTTTTGCGAGATTGCAAGCGCGATCTGGAGAATTGAGAATCTCATAGTAGAAAACAGAGAAATTGAGAGCCAGTCCGAGTCGGATCGGGTGAGTTGGAGCCAACTCGGCGTTGGCAATGTCCTAAGAAACAGGAAAAGAAAATGTTGAAACGAGTTAAAACTTCAACACATGCTTCAAGTAGATCTGAAAAGAAAATAGGGCAAAAAATTGAAAACCTGAGCAGATTTGTAAGCAGTAAGAGTACTCTCAGCAGCTTCCTTACGTTCGGCTCCAGTCTTGAACTCAGCCAAATACCTATGATAATCGCCCTTCATCTTAAGATAAAAGACTTTGGAGTCTTTAGCAGCAGCCGAAGGGATAAGCCTGGAGTCGAGCAGCTTCAAAATACCGCCACAGATAGAGGAGAGCTCAGACTCGATCTTGGCCCGATAATCGCGGATTAGAGTGACGTGATCCTCATTACCACGGCTCTCCTCTTTCTGCTCAATGGAGGAGACGATCCGCCAGGAAGCACGGCGTGCACCGATTACATTCTTGTAAGCGACGGAGAGGAGGTTTCGTTCCTCGACGCTGAGTTCCTCGCTCTCGGCAGAAGCGGAGACTTTCTCCATGAACTCGACCATTTCGTCGTAGCGCTCGGCTTGCTCGGCGAGTCTGGCCATGTAAACGAATTCCTCGCGGGAAGGAGGAGTAGTGGCGGCCATATTTGGAAATTGGAAAGGGCAGAGAGAGAATGGAAGCGAAAGAGGGAATGGAAGAGGGGTAGGTTTTGAAATTTTTTTTCTAGATCTGAGACCTTTTGGGGGGTGTGGGATTGAGAGGATGGGAGAAGTGGGGGGCGATGATTGCGTTGAGGATGGGAGAGGGAACAATGCTGCTGCTGGCTAATCTCACGGTCTCACCCCTCCTTTTTTTGGGAGGGACGGGATTTGAATTTTCTAAACAGCGCTGGGCTTTTGGGTTTCAAATTTATAGGCTTTGTTGGACTAACTCCTATGGACCGCCCATTCACCTTTCGCCATTATAGTTTTGTCATAACTATAATTAGTACTCGATTTTATCACAGGTGAACTAAAATATTTTATTTTAAAAAATATATTTATAAAATTATTTTCATTAATAATTTCACAAGGGATGTCAAATCTATTTTTAATTATTTAGTTGAAAATTTATATAAAAGTATTAAAATATAAAAATATAATGATATTAATTACGCTTTAAATTAGACGTATTTTATGTTATAAATCTATTAATAAATGGATGCCTATATATCTCTAAAAACCTTTAAATTCATTCTTTTGTAACTATTATAAAAGCTCCTTTGGATTCACTGCATCTGCGGTGCAGTGGAATCTTTTACCTCATAGCTATAGCAATTAATTTTATCGTCACCGTTATTTTTAATCTTATCGGAGATAAACGCATCACCCTTCTAAACTAAACTTAACTCTTGTAACCCCTAAAAAATTTATAGAATACCTTAATTATCTTTATTATGTTTTTGTAACCTATAGTGATTGAGGCCCTATAGTAGAATTACCCTTTCACTTTTGTGTCTACTCTTCTCTCTTATTCTTACTATAATTCTCTTTGTTTTATAATACATTATCAACATGATCTAATTTAAAAGTAAAATTCTTATTTGTTAAAGATCAAACTTATCCTCCATGATTTTTCATTCGAAGCTTTGACACAAGATGCAAAAAGTTTTGCAGAGGGTTTTTATTTACCATTTCATATTTGATTTTTTTTTTTAAAAGTCTTGAATAATTATGATGATTTTGTTTATTTTATTGTATTTCTAAAGTTTAAGGATGGTAAAAGATTTGATTTCAATATAGATTTTTATCAAAAGTAATTTTATGTCAAATCTTATAGATTGCTTGCAGTGCTATTGAAACTTTAGTAGAAGATATAAATTTAGGTAAATTTACTTATCACATCACATGGTTATATGTTTACCACATCACATGTTTATATGTACTTAAATTTTTGTTCATAAAAAAATATTTTTCTTAATATATGTTGATTGATAATTGCTTGGTGATTATGAGTGATGAAAGATTAATTTTAATGTTATAAATTGATAGATTTGTAAATAACAATAGATAATTTTATCGATCATTTTTATTAATCAAGGTCTAAGGTTCATCATAATATGTGACTTTACATTGGTTCTTAGTCATCATTAAAGACAACCTATATTTTTGGATTTTGATATCGGCATAATTTTGATTCAGTGTCCTTAAAGTTGGGGTCTATCAGTATCATATAAGTTATTCTGAAATTTTGCTATTGATGAATTTTGATTGGATTCAAAGTATACTATTGGAGCTTTATTTGCTTACTTCTTGATAAAATCATCAAGACTCAATGTCAAACAATAAAGGTATATCAACTTATTAGATCTCTATATTTATGGGTTTTTTTTTCTCAACAATATCACATTTAAATATTAAATTGGATTTATATATGATTTAAATATTTGAGATGATATTCCTTTTTAAGTTTTGGTTCCATTGGCTACTTATTATTTTAAGCATATTATTTGTTCATGAAATTGAATATTGATTAACTTATTTATGTTGCTATAATAGGTTCTATAGTTAAATATGTCACACTCGATTTTCCTTAAGTCTGAAAATTAGGTAAAATTGGGGGTTAAATTGAGAGAAGTTGTAAGTTGGCGGCTTCTACTAAAAAATTAGGAAAAAATTAGTGACTAATTTGGACATAGTTGAGTTCCAATTCTGGTTCGGTTGAAGTAAGATCAACCGATTCCAAAGTGGGGGACATAATAATTACTGGTGATTGGCTAAAAGAGATTGGGAGACTGTGTATGAGAGTTGTATATATAGGTGAATCGTGAATAATCTAAAGGAAGGAAAACTCATCCACAATTCTGTTTACTAACTTTCTCTTATTGGTATTGCATTCTTCGATTACTTGGAAGAAGAGGAGAACTTGGGAGAGCTCTGCATGGAGCTGATGTGGTGAGAAATGAAGTCTGGATGTAGAGAAATCAAGAAATTGGTAAGCTTATCAACCTTTCTATGTTAGAATTTTGAGAGAAAGGAGGGTCGGGAACTCCTAATAAGCTTCTGTAAATTGGATTCTAGGTTTAAGGTTGAATACCTTCAAATTAATTTATAAGTGGTTGTCATGCTTAGCTACCAGGATAAATGAGGTTCTGGTGATTGGACAAGCTAAGCTGACCAGTTTAAAGGAAGCAAGGTGAGATTCTGTACTTTACTATTGAGTGATCAATAATGTTGTGTCTTCGGTTAAAATACATTTGTGTTTGTTCTACGTTGTGTCCTAGACCATGTTTGTAAATAAAAATGATGGGTATGCTATGGATGTATAGTCTTGTAAAAGTATGTGAATGTTTTTATGAATGCTTGTTCATTGTATGGTGGCTATGCCATAATATTTAAATAATTGGTGTATTACGTGTTTGCATCTAGTGCCTTATTTTTGTAAGAAAATCATGTTCATTATATATGCAAAGTACAAGGATTTTAACTTAACGGGGTAGATGGGGATAGGAACAATTGCCGTATTGGAGGAATGGGTGGATTGAAATGGGAATTCAAGGGAGTTAGACAACATCATGGAATAGTTAGCTAATGGCTTGCTAGAATGAAACTGTGATGACGACTATCGATTGGTCCTTCGAGGCGACATCGTAGCCATGGTTATTAGGTTCCGTAGAGCTTGCAGACTACCATAGAGAAACACTGTGATAACAGTCTGCAAGCTCTATGGGGTGACATTGTGATGATGATATACAAGTCCTATGGGGCAACACCTCAAAAGAGGTTTAAGGTGTAATACCATAGCTCGGCTATGGCGACATATGGAGCCCGTCAGAAAATTAAACATGGGGTATAATATGTAAAACCATAGCTCGACTATTGCGACATATGGAGTCCACCAGGACATTAAAAAGGGGGTAAACTGTGTAAGACCATAGTTAGGCTATGGCGTTAGAATAAGTCAGTCAGCAAGGTGAAATAGGAAACAAATAAGGCAAAGAAAGAAGATTGTAAGGCTAGTGCGGAGGGCAACACAGTTTAACGATTTTAGAGTGTTTGAAAATGTGAGTAAACAAACTAATGAGAGAATCCTCCAAACTATGAAGAGGAGAATAGCTAGTAGTAATACCCGAGGGTGCGGATAAGGTTGTTATAAGGAAATCCTCCAAATTGTGATGGAAAAGGGTATCAAGCATTTTTAGTTTGCTAGTAGTTAAGAGAGTAATATAACATCGAGTGTGATAGGTAAGACAACATAATAAAACCTAAACAAATAGTTGGGGTAGTAAGTTCACCAGTGACCTATTGATGATGAAAAAGATAGGGGAAGTCCTTGTGAGACTACCATTGGTGTGGACCACCAGGAATACTTTTATGGGAAAAGCCTGTTGGAGGGATTGGAAATAAATTGAGGGCATCGTAAGAAGTTTGGAGCCAAAAGAGTCAACACTCTAGAGGTTACATTGCGGATGCAAGTCCACCAAAAAGGTGAGGATTTTGACTCATTCAATCAACTGACTTTTTGAGTTCGTAAAATAGGGGGATAGAAAGAGACCTTATCCAAAAAGGGGATAATCAAGCATAAGTCAATTCAAAAGTTGATCTCTGTTGAAGTGAGGGGATAAAACGATGTGAATTTTAGGGTGGATCAAGGGGACATGAGGAAGGGATTCTCAACTATGGTAAAGATCCGGTTAAAACGCCAATAAGTTGTCGAACCCGTGATGGTGTCCACAGGATTCTCGAGTAAGGCATCCCTTGATAGGTTCGATGAAGCATGCGATAAAGACAAACATGGTTAAGGCTCATATGATAGAAATGTTTGAAGATGTTGTGGCGGGAGGTAATGCCCTCTGACAATACACTTAGAGAAAAACAAGCCAATGGCTATGAAGGAGGAGATCTCAAATCTTCCTACGAATTCCAAGGAGTTTCTCTCTTGTGCTTTAAGATCCATATTACTTAAATTTTCAAAGAAACATTCTGTAAAATGAAAACATAGGATCTCACTAAGTTCTCTTGAACTTATAAAGTTTACTGCTGGAATGCAGGGTAGATGATGACTCGAGGATCAAATGTAGGAACCAAGCTGGACACCGTCTAATTCTAGTAAGGACACGATAGTTCTTTCATGTATATAGAGAGGCACCCTTAGAGGCTACGCCTCGAGGATTAAGTTAAATAAGTTTGTTCTAGAGTCTAAATGTTAAATTTGTAAATAACTATTAGGTTTGTTAAACGATTAAAGTTGTAAGAATTTATCATTCGCATGGTATGAAGTTTTGTAGAAATTAAATTTTGAAATTCGAGATTTGTCCGAGTATGTAATTAAATAAGATTAGATACTTGTTTAGATATTCGGGTTGATTTGTGACATTAGGGTGTTACAAAATAATATATTTGACTAAAGCATATTTAGTAGGCAAATTTGTATTGATAGACCAATGAATTTTATGATTGTTCATATTTGATTTAGTTCAAATATAGATTACGTTCCTCTAATGTCTCTTTTTAATTTGGTTATACAATTTGAAATTTTTCAATACTAATACATGCACAGTTCTAAAGACAATTTTGAAGAATGTCTAAATTGATTTTTGGGTTAATACTAAGATAGAATTTCAAGTTTAATCACTTTCATTTTAATTCTTTAATAATTTTTATTGGAAACATTTTCATAAATTTAAAAATAAAAATTATTATATTAATTTGGCCATTGAAATTTCTATATACCTCATCTATATTAATTGATTGTTGTTTGATTAGAAGCATAAAAAACCTCCCGTGGTTTAATTTTGTGTATGACTTATATTTTTCCTACTACACAGCCCTAAGAAACTTGTTAATTTTATAGAGCTGTTAAAGGTAATTCATACATTTTATATTATTTCATTTGTTAATTATTTAGAGAAATGATATGATCAATTATAAACGGAAAGGTTTTAATGAACATGAAATGTATTATTTTGAAGTAAATTTCATGCACGTCTACAATGGTTTATGAATTTTTTTCGTAGTAACATTATATCATTTGATATTTTAGATCTTAGTTTTATCCATACATTTTGGTTTACAATAAACTCCATGCATGGCTTGACTATTTCTTACTAGTTAATTGATGATAAAAAAACTCTTGTGAAAGGAAATTTAAAAGTATTATGAATTGATTTCATGCATTCTTATGGCTAAACAAAATAACTGAGTTATTTGTTCCATTGATTCTGCTCTATTCCCCGACATGAATATAGCAATACATAACAATTATGAAAATAGAACCTATTGTCATTATTGACAAATAGATAAGAAGATGGATGATTCGAAATATTTCTGAATGTTCATTCTTAAAATAGAATGATCAATTATTTATATCAATTAATCATTCCTTAAAGCGGATGACATCTATATGCCTTATTGGGAAGAAATATGATATATGCTTAAATTATTGTCTGAATTATTTTCTTGCACATTCTTTGAAGTGAATGTCTACAATAAATATTTTATAATCACTTTTAATTATTAAAGTCAATTTGGACATTTAAAGATTTTGACATATTCTTTTAAGTGAATATTGCATATAATTGTTTACAATTTTTTTTTTTTACTGAGTTAATGATATTATGGATTTTACATTGATTTAGATATTTTCAAAAATAAATCTCACAATATTACTTATATGTGGATAAAAAATTAAAAAAATGATAATAAAATTATTAATTATCAAAATTTATATTGACATTATTTTTGAAATAATAAGAATGAACATTTATTGAATAAAAACAGCCGAAGAAAAGAGCCCAAAAGTTATTAAACAAACCAACAGCCCATAAACAAGGCCACTTTCCAAAAGGGAAAAGAAAACACGAAACTAAAAGGACTGTCCAGTCAAAGTAAAGATCTGCAACCCATCATTTCCTAGATATTTCACTTATTGTTGTCGGTTGCGTTTCAAGAGAAGCATCTAGAGACCATTTCCATTCTTTTGCTTCTCCCATCTCCGATGAACCTCCCAAATACTTCAGTATGGCTCCTGCTCACGCTGTTGTCCCTGACCCAACGATGTACAATTGAAAAGCATGTTAAAGTAAACTAGAAGTTTATAGATACAAATATATTTACTATTTAGTGTGACCAGTTAGATTATCTTGAATCATATATAATACGAAAATTAATTGAGAATTCATATGAATATTCACTAAAGAATCAAAAGTTTCTTTAATTTAAAGAATTCTCATGTGTTTCTTGTTCTCAATAATAATTGATTATTAAAAACTCACTAGCTAAAATTGAGATTTAATGTCTTGTATTTTTTAAATGAATATGTGATCATTCATCCACCATGTGAATGCTTTTGATATTATATGATTTTGGTAGATGCATATACAAAATAATCACATGTGTTATCAATTCTTAGCTTGTCGTTTGTAAGATTGCTTGTTTAAATGATTAATTTCAGAATATGCAATTAAAACAATTCATCTTGCTAATGCTGGTGAGTTTACATCTCAAGCTTTCAATAATTCTTGTATGTTAATTGGGATAAAAGTTGAACATCCTATAGTTCATGTTCACACATAAAACGGTTTAGTTGAATCGTTTATCAAACGCCTCCAACTACTACCTAGGCTATTACTTATGAGAATAAAACTCCTTTACAACTTGAGGATATGCTATTTTGCATGCGACAGCACTTGTGCTCATCAGGCCAACAAGTTATAATAAATACTCCATATTACAATTGACTTTTGGTCGGGAGCCAAATATCTCCCCTCTTAGAATTTTTTGATGTGCGGTATATGTTTCAATTACTCCACCACAACGCACAAATATGGGCCATCGTAAGAGGTTAGGAATGTATATTGATATGAATCTTCTTATATATTAAATATTTTTGAGATATTAAATTGAGATTTAGTTATGACATGAGTTATCAATTATTATGAGATAATTTTCTCAACATTGAAAGGAGTGTCACACTCGGAAATATTAAAGCTTAACTTACAATGGTAACTTTGGGTATTAGTTTGAAAAGATTTCTATTTGAGCAGACTCTAATGTAAATAAGAGCAATTTACGGACTGGTTGATAAAAGATTGGATTTCAACCTTTTAGTTCAATTACTTTTGAACTAAAAATCTTCTTAGTGGGAGATATGATGAATAGAGATATTTACAAATTGCTGTTGAATTGATTTTGGTAAAGGAAGTATGGAGGGATTATATAAAGGAGAGACGTTATTCTCCAATGCTATTCTTTCTTTTCTTTTTTTCCTGTTCTTTCTTCATCTTTTTCGTTGGTCTGTTATAGAAGATAAAAGGATTAAGGAGCATTATGAATGGAGGGAAGAGACTAAAGTTTGAGCCTAAGAAGTTGAAAATTTTCGTAGTTGGTAAGCTTTCTAACCCATCTATGTTAGCATATTTAAGAAAATGGAAGAAAGTTAAGGATTTCACTTAATCCACTGATTATAATCTATAATGGGTAAAGTTGCAAATAATCATTAAATTGCCTTAGCATGCAAACAAATTATGATTCTTATGATTGAGAATTGTCTTCATTGGATTTCTGATATGGTTGCTATATTTAGTTGGCTAAGGAGATTCAAGAAATAAGGGAAAAGCTAAGTAAATGAATTCGGTGTCAACTTTCAGGCGAGTTCTAGAACTCAAGTTTTAAATGGTTATTCATTTCTTTTTCAGTATTGTGTGCTAGGTATGTTTAACTTAGTGTTTTGCAAATGATCAGTTATTCTACGACTGAATGTTGATGTATCGTGTTGCATGTTGTGTGTTGATATGCAAATGCATGACTGATTGTAAGTTTTTAATCATGTTCTGTAGATGAAATGTTTGGCATAATAATGTGTTGTGTATTAATAGTAGTGTTGGTTGAGTGCTTGTGTATGAAATGCATGTATATAAATGATATGCAAGGTATGGAGGGATGTACTGGCGAATGATAAAGGGTGTTATGTCATGTTGTGCACTGTATGTCACGTGTTATTCAGCTTTGCGAAGGTTCAAGGGGGTTGTAAGGAAAATGAATATTAATGGTATTCAATTTTGTAAAGGTCCGATTGGTTTGTACGGTAAATATGTGCACATGAATATGAAAACCTTTTACAAGTAGTATGAGACTCTACGGAGTCTAAGGCTTTAAGCCATATGTATGAAAGCAAGTTCATGACCATGGCATAATCCAATGAAAGCCCGCAAAGTAGTTCATGTATCATAATCATGACGTAATATATGATAAAAATAACTTTAAAGGAAAAAAAAATTAGAGGTTGTTAACTGTTATCATTAAAATTAACATATAAAAAATCTTTTTTTTTATTTAATAATTCAAGTATCAAATTAAATAAAAAAAACAATTTAATTATTTTTTAAAAAAAATTCGAGGTTAAGCTTATATCTTATAAATGATTAGTAGTTTACCTTTTTTTTTTTTTTTAAAGAGTCGGTAGCATTCTAAGTAATATGTCACCCATGTTGTTGGTGAATATATAAAATAAATACCAATACCTATAATCAAACTCACATTTAAAAGATCTTTATATCTCTAAACTATTTACCCATTTTGAGCTTTATTTCATAATTTTAATTCGAACTGCTAAATTTAAATATATATCCTTGCAATAAACTTTGTTACTTTTAAAATAAAATTACTTTTTAAACCTAACTCATTTAACCTCCAGTTAACTCACCAACTCAATTACAGTAAAATATATTATAGATGAAAAATACACAAATTATGAATCATTAATTCGCAGCTGGTGATTGTGGGAAGTAATGATTGCTCGAACTTTCATATCCTTGTTTAAAACTACCAGCACAACAAAACTTGAGGATGTATCAGTTAAGGGTACAGAAACAAGAGTTTAGATACAAGGAACTCAACAATACCCAAACATTCCCAATCTGGCTATAAGAAATGTCACAAGTAAAAGGGGTTAATATATATACCTGCATATATAAATATATATATATATATAGATATGTATATAAAATGAACGAAGAACAGCTTTAAGGAAAACCAAAGACCATGAAAATAATTTGAATACTAAGGAATTCGTGGTAAAAGTATCATAGAGCTTACATAAATTATATTGCATTTTACCCTTCTACTAAAAAAATTGACAAATTAATTTTTGTATATTAAATCAAAGAGCAAATTGATCTTTTCCATTAAAAGTTTCATCAATATATTACAAACTGTCATAACTAACAGAATAACAACATAATAAAAATGAATGAAATTTGTAACAATATGATCAATTTACTTTTAAATCTAATGTACAGAAAATTAATTTACCCAATTTTTTAATAGAGAGAGGAAAATACAATCTGCCTCCTGGTGCAGGAGCCTCTATTTTTACTGATCATTGGTTTATATGCACATCATCTATGTATCTATGTTATTCAGACTTCGGTTAAATGTCAAACACAAGCATGTGCTTGATCCGTTATAAATTTAGAGTGGAAGTAACTTGACAGGCAACGCCTTTATAGTTATTTAATTCTCCCCATACCATTTGCTCAACTTCTTCCCATGTTTCTGCTGTTTGAAGTTCAGTCCATAGACTAAATATAGCACCCAGTACATTCTCATCATGCAAAATACAGTAGCACCTGCACATACAAGTAACCAGATGAATTTTTGGCACTAGAAACTGACAAGCATGGCAAAATTAAGATCGAGGAAAGAATGTACTCGTCACTACTTACATAGCTTGGTATGAAAGTCGTCCGAACTTATCATTAGCAGTGATTGATCTGTTCTCTGGTGTTTTTTGCGTCAAAGGAAGTTTATAGCTTTGTAGAAACTGCTCAAGGAGAAAAGAATTGCCTCTAAAAACATCTAAATGTATTGGTATCACGTCATATAGGGGATCGCCTGAAAAATCAAATTGAGTTCAAGGTGGTGGATTTTGAATTGCTCTACTTACAAGTAAAAACCATTTATGCTAGATACAAGCATATGTCCCAAGTATGTTCAACTTTTTCAAAGCTTTCCACATATTTAGAAGTTCTTTAGATGGTCATTATCCCCATAGCCATGTCAAGTTATGAGTCGGATGAGAATGTCGGACATAGGCACTTCGAGAAAAATAAAGTCAAAGTAACATATTTACTCATTGTTTCACTAATCCAATTTTTTACTCCTTGTAACATGAGAGATAACAAAGAAAACCACGAAAAACATGTCTTCTAGAAAAAGATGAACTTGAGTTTGTTCTAAAATACAGGAAAGTTGCTTAGGTTAAATAGATATAAGCAAAAGATCATATGGTTTTGAAGATTTCATAAGCAATATCATATGGCTTGGAGATGAATGATTTACAAACCAAAACAGCTTTATTTATAGCAACACGGAATGAGAAAGAAAGTGCACTGACCTATAGATAGATCGCTGAAATCAATGATGTAATTAGGGCGCCAAGATTTCACTTCTCCACCATTATTATTCCCATTCACTGAACCGTTATCCGTCAAGGCGGCAATTTCATTTGAGCCAAATGTACAGCATGGTTCCATGTAAACATTATCATCCATAATATCCGAGTGTATCCATGACAAAGGCTTTAGAGCTCTTTTCATGCCATTTTGCTATTAATAATGAATAGCGTTAGGTACAGCTGATGATAGGGAAAAGAGAAAAGACAAAAAGATAGTGGGATTATGAAAAACCTCAGATATAGAAAGCAGCTTCAGAATATCATCAGGGAGGTATCCATCAATTTTCTCCATCAGCTTTTCAGGAACTGGCACCCCCCTACAATCCGGACAGTAGAATTTCAGAGGCAACTAATAATTGAATGCTATGAGAAAGTAAATAAACAAAGAAGCATAAAAAAAAAGGGAAAATAAAAGAAATCTTTATCTGAGAAAGTGTTCTGCCCATCGCGTACTACGGGAATGCTATCATGGAATGATGACATGGCAGAACAGAATATCAAACTCGCAGTTTTAAGATAACTGATCTTGAAATATTCCAAAATAAAGCAACGGCAATAAAAAAAAATTTCCCATTATATACAAGAGGCGGCAATGAGTTCCATAGAAACCAAATATTTAACCATGGCAAAAAAAAAAAAGCTTTTGGCTGAATAGCAGCATAAAATGATGGGTCAAGGTCAGCACAGTTGGTATCGCTCTGAAGAACACTGAAACATGTAATGTTTACAAATGAGAACAGATACGGGGTACGGACACAATGAAATAAACATGAGATCATTGGTACTAGGAGAAAAGAAACAGAAGGAAAATCTCTTTCAAACATATTTTCAATAGAACCACCAAAAGTTGTCAAAGTTTATCAACAAACTTCGTTCCCAAATTAGATAGTATACCATTTATTCAAGCGGCTGGAAACATCCTTCTTCTTCTGGCTTAGAGTTCTCACAAAGATTTCCCATTCAGCTGGAATATGAATATCTAACTCGTTGCAGGCAATGTCCATGTCCATGCCATTGGCAAAAGAAAACTCTTTTTTCTGTTCAACATCTGAAAGAGATGAATTTCCCAAGGAAGGATAGGGTAAACTATGAAGGTTTTGCAGTTGCTCTCCTAAAAAGGAAGCTAAGTTAAGCACATCTTCCCATGATAGTTCATCTCTTCTGCAACAGAAAATAAATGGAAGATTAAAAATTACACCAATTCTACTTTTGCCACCTTTTGTTCTAGAAGTTACAATCCAAAGTAAGACATTGTAAAATTAAGAATACTTACAACTGAGCAAAAATCTTTCCTTTGCAACGCTTTGTTATAAGATAAGGCCAGATGCTATTTGATCCAGCTGAACTGTCTGGTCCAGATTCTGGTAATCCAGCTTTTCTATATTCGAACAGTTTCTTGCTCCGTATACCAAAGGGGAAAACGTCACCTTTTCCCATTTCTGGAATCAAATTGCACTTTGCAAGTACATCAGGAACTTCTTTACCATCCCAAGAAACAATTTCGAAAGATCCATTTTCCAAGTGCAGAATCCCACTGGCCAATACAGTAGGAATGTAGTTTTTCAGAGGGGAATCAACTTCACAAAGAGTGTTGTAGAATTCAAGCTTCACAGAAAGAAACAAAAAGTTACAGTATTTAAAAGATTCCATGGACACGAAGAGTATAAATTAGCAAATACACATACCTCAGTGCCTAAACCAAGTATTGAAGCTTCCAGCCCTCCTTCAACAAAGATTTTAACCACATATTCATCCATGACATAAACCTGTGGTATAAGAATTAGAACAATCAATCAGAACTACAAAGAAATCGGTGGTAATAAAATGATTGATTTATAAAATCTGTTAGTCATAAACAGTTGCATAGAGATCGGATCCTTTAACATCAAAGTTCATATCAGGAAGCACTCAGATCATATGTGGAAATCATTTGTCATTCTTTAGGACTCCTTATAAGTACTGAGAAGTTATGTCAAAGTAAATGTGTCCAGTGGAAATATGAGTGCCCGGTGGTGGATCTTGGCATTGAGTTTTGAGGGGACCAACCATAATACTAAATTTATATTGTTTATATAATATAATTAATTAAGATATCTTAGTATGTTTTACCAATATAAGAACATATCAAGTACTATACTAATAAAACAAAGAATATATAAAACTATAACTTTTATTGATTCATAATAAATGTATAAAAAACACTCAGAAATCTTTCTTTTGATGTTAACAACCATATTATTTGCAAGAAACTCAAATCTTCAGATCTTGTTTTATTTTTTAACAATAATTTAGCAAATTACCATTTCATGAAAATAACAAAAGCACCTCATCAGTCATCATAGAGTAACATAAGCGATAAAAGGAGTATAAAAAGGAGGGGGGCGGGGAATTTATCTAGAACTTATTAAACATGTTTAGAGAAAAGAAACCATAATAATAGAAGTAAAATGAATTATCAACCAATAACAACCACCAACAAACCCACAATCTTTTTCTTCTTGACCACTTACAAATCAATCAACACAAACTTTTATATTGATTCTAAAACTTTCAATGAAAGGTGTGGATTTGGAAATGAAAATAGAAGACAAGTACAAGAGAGCAAAGCTAGGAATTTTTTTTGGACATTTCAACACTATCAGTTCAAGTCTAGTAGAGAAAATTAATATTTAGAAAAATTAAAGTTTAGATGATCCTGACTTGACATTTATGATATTAGATGATTGTGACTTGAAATTTATGATAAAACAATTATTTTGAAGAGTTTATGATTAATGATTGGAGGTAAAATGGAAACATATATAACAATGCATGTTTAATTTCTTTTAGTATAATGCATAAATTTAAGTTATATACATATATACGGTGGTGCCAATTTAATTTTATTTAGTATATAAATATACATGTACTAAGGGAAATTTAAAACTTTTTTGGGGCCATAAAGGGAAATGCTCTTTTTTTTTTCTTTTGTGTGTAGGTTCCACCATTGATTATGACATTAGCGAAAAACATGCCTATCCACAAGGTAATGATGACAAGTTCCGTAGTAGCCTTGAAATGATTTCTCACAATCAGTTCCCTTAATTCCAAATATGTAAAAGAAAACAGCACTTAAGTGAGGAACGAAAAATGACAAAAAAAAAAAACTCACAGGATTGCTGCCTGTTCCTACAGGAAGCTTCTCATCATCATTGGGAAAAGGCAAATTGTGAAATGAGCAGATTTTCCCCAAGCACTCCAACCATTTGTCTGCATTTATTGCAAGACATGCTCCCTAAGACAATTAGAGAAGAAATTAAATAATAATAATAATAATAATAATAATAGAAGCACTTACCAGAGAGAAGAAACCAGCCAGCCATAATAATTCAAATATGTAGGCAAAGGAGCTCATGATCATGCAAATCTTCCAAACAACCTATATGATCTGCTATTTCTCTTTTTCAACTATTTGCAATTTATTTCTGAGAATAACCTTTTCAGAATATGCTAGTTTATCTATCTTAATGCTTATGGGGACCTATTATAATTTACTTAGGCAACTCATGCATAGGAAGAGAAATTGAAGTAAAAGAAAAGGGACTGGATTGGTGGGATGAAGACACTTTTGTTAAAAATGTGAAATACCTTCCAAATCAGCTCTCTCATTCCCAGTTTTTCAACCCAAAGCTTGGAAAGCCATTCCCTCATTTCTCGCGGCCCTATGCAATTGCCCGAGCTCCATGGAGCAGTATAGTGGTCCTTCTCTCTATCCAAAAACATGGTCAAGTAATTTATATCATAAGAAAAACCATGTTTCCATAAATTATATCTTCTAGAAGCAGCATTATCTGTTTCTTCATGATTCTCACTCTCTTGGGATCCTAGAATTTTGACCCGCTTCTCTTTCCTAGTCAGGTCTGAATTATTAAAGTTGTCTTTGTCAAGGGACATGTTTTTCTCCATGTTCACTAAACAGCCTTCATCAACAGCAAGTAATCCAACACGACAAACTCCTTTATGTCGAAATCCTGGAGCCATATCTAGACATACAAATTCGAAGTTCCTTGGATTTACAAAATTTTGTGTCACTGCAACAGTTGTTTCCAAATTCAGGACACAGTGCCACCATCCGCTTGGAACGAATATTGTCTCCCCGGGTAGCTGAGTACACTCAATTGGCTTGTCTTCATCAGCAAGAAGCGGATAATAATCTAGCCACCACTGTACACAAAAAAGAAAAAATAGATTTAACAAAAGTAATCCCAAGATATGTGACAATAACTAGGAGATCAAGCAAGGGGCCATAGTTTAGATTACCTGTAATGATGATGGAGTATCAATGTTGACATCACCATCTTCATCATTTACATGCACTGTAACGCCCAAAGGAACTCTTCCAGGAGGATACAATGCCCACCTGCCCAAAAAATTGATAAATGACATCCTGGATATCAGCTTTTCAGACATAGTGAAGAAACAAAAAAGACAACCTTATGCAGCCAAATTCAGTTATCAGGCAGTTTATGGTACACCATACACTAATAACCAGAGCACTAGTATAAGGTCAAATGAAAAGAATAAAAGATAAAATTTAATAAAGTTGTTGGATATTCCTAAATGAGCTCCACAAACAGACTTCTACTGTTATTAAGCATGAGGCACAAAATGTTAAATCCAAAAACACCACATGGAAGCATTTTATAAATACAGAGGTAACATCTCAAAAATACCTTTTACGACCACATAGAAGAGTATTCCAGGCGCTGGTAAGTGCTGGATCAACATGCCAAGAGGCACCAGACCTCTCCGGCCCAATAATAAGCCATCTGAATGGTGGTCGACTATCTCTATCTAGAACATCAAAGAAGTCTTCTTGAAATATTTTGGGCACATTGTAATCTTCCAACAACCCAGGTGCAGATTCTCCAAACTACATGACAAACAATCATAGTACTTTGAAGTTTTTCTAAAGAGGCCACTATTCCATCACGCTCCCCAAGGTGAGGGAAAAAAAAAGCCAAGCACATACTTGCACATAAATAGACACACAAATGATTGAATGTTATGACTACCCTAAGCTCACCTTGTGATCAAAAATATAAAGAGGATCCTCATCATGCTGTTCATTCATGTATGATACATAATCCTTGAATTTCATTGAAATTTTTCCAGCAGTTCTTTGAGAAATCTTAAATGCTGTATCCCCATATTTGAAAAGTAGTTTGTCAATTGTCCAATTAGTCCTTGCGGGCCAACACTCGGCCAATCCAGTGAGCAAAACCTGGAATGTGAATTAGCAAGAACCCCATCCAAAAAGCAGAAATTGTTATGCAGCTGCTTAACTCATAATATCTGACATTAATGAAGAGGGCAACATTTACAGATATAATGCAACAGATTTCTTTTAAATACTCAACAAAGGACAAATATGTAGGGTATACCATAGCAATTATTGGCAGAAGCAGCGACTTCAACACAATTTACAGGAAACAAACATAAAATATAAGCAGCATACCGGTTTTTTTCCATCATATTCGCGATCAAACTGTTCCTTCAATAAATCATTTTGTCTTTCAACATTTCCATCATCAAAAGAAAACCCGTCTAATGTAGTATGGCACCTATATAATCTTTTGTATAAGAAGAAAGAGTAAAATCCTGCACCCCCTCCCCACCCCAAAATATGTTAACAATTACTCAAATCAATGCCATCATTTAAATAGAGAAAGGATTTATTTTCATAAAAACAAAAACGTGAGGCTATTTACCATCAAACTGCAATGGTTTTCGGCAATAGTCTATATATTTATTCGTCAAATTCTCTCTGCATAAAAATAAATAAATAAATAAATAAAAAGCCAGCGATATTAGATACTAAAATATAAAATTGAAGCAAAAAGAAAATTGGAAATTTCAGTTTCAGTTTCAGTTGCAAAGATGAAAATACAAATGCAACGTCGTCTTTTTCCAGGAGCCTTTGTATTGAAGTGGACCGTTGACTTTCTTGAGGCAAAGGCTCATCCAAAGCGGCTCTTCATTGCAGAATATATACATAACACTAAAAATGCAAACCCAAAATAAGAAAATATATTAAACAGAAGAAGATTTAAAAGCGAGAATATGGGAATTGGAAAAATTAAGAATAAAAAGAGAGCAAAGAAAAACAAAAACCTGCTAACACAAGCGAGACGAGCTATGTCTGGAGGAGTGAGGTAATCTAAGATGGCACAAATGAGTTCGTCGGGGAGGAGGTTGAAGTTGCCCAGGGCATCCACGCGGAGGTCTTTGAGATGCAAACTCTGGGATTCATGAGAAATTTCCATTGATGAGTTCAGGTTTTTTTGGGGGGATTCAGAGGGAATATGGGGATCGACTGAAGCAAACAGATTAAAGGTGATATAGATTTGTTTCGTCGTCTTTTAAACAACTTTGCTTGGAAATAACGCAGAGCGCCTTGCCACGTGTCTACTAAGACTTTCCGGGGGGGGCTGCTTTACCGTGTGCTAGTCGCGGCCTTCCTTCTATACTATATATTAATCAAAATTTATAACTTCCATTGGAAGAAAAGTCGCAAGCAGAGAAAGATGTCTCGCACAAGAGAGAGTGCAAGAGGTCGAAAAACCCTAAGATACAAACTAAGGAAATAGGAACAATCTTCAGTTGAATCAGGTTTCCACCATAGAATATAAAAAAACAAGGGAAGACTCACGCAAATAACATTAGCAGACGATCATCAGGGCAATTTAATCGGCCAGACGAGATATATCCAAGTTACAACCATATCCTCTATATGGGCTTAACTCCGAACATTATTGTATAAAAGTCCAACTTTTAGACACTATCTTATCCATATGTTTAAACTAATGGAACACTCCATCACATAGGATATGAGCTCAATCAATTAAACTAATGCATATTATCATTTTTCTATGTCATTCTTACACATAATTTCATTTCTAAGTAAATTACAAACATTTTACTCCATCTCTCCCCTAATCTTCCCATTTCGCTCCATCATCACTGCAACTCAAACTTCTCGAAGCTCTCACTAATTTCATTTCTATAATTTTAGCTTTAATCTAAACAAAAAGTTTTCCAAATCAAGGGTACTTAGGAGATTGGTAGAGAGATCTTGGCCCTCCTAAAATGAAAAACTTTTTCATTTACGCCTAAAGATGAGCATACTACTGCCTTCGATGTCGTGACACAGGCTCTGGTATGTCACAACATCGACTCTGTACGAGAAATAATTACAAGCCAATGGTGTTTCGGTTCTTACAATCAAACATTAAGCTCGAGAGCGTCAAGTGACCTAGGGTTAAGGATGACAACCACTCTAAGTCTATAAATAAGCTCAGCTAACGCATGTTATGGACAATTTTTCATAGTTTAGAATTTCCTTTGTAATTCTAGTTTTTAGTTTTTCATTTTCTTAGGCTTTAAGGTTATTTTTAGTTTCGTCTTTACTTCTGTTGGGAGATCGAATTTTTGAATTTGATCAAACTTGTAAGGATTTGACATTCTATTCAATACAAAGTAGGCTTCTTCTAAACTCTATATTCTTGAATTGTTATTCATGTCCAACTTATATATCAAGTTTTTATTGTTTTATGAGATCCATGAAAAACTAACCCTCGTATGGGGGATTAGCTAGTGGAGGTATGATTAATTAACTGTTTTGTATGGTTCTCTTAGCGGATCAGCTGTTTGGGAGAGGAAGAACTTAAACCCTAGGCTTGACAACCCTTGAAAGTCATAAAAGTGGGAATTAACCCAAAATTGGTATGGCTTATTTGTGAACACCTTAACCCCAAATCGATTTGGACTGTGAGCTTAAGAGATAAGTAGTTCTTGCTGACTCGTTATTCTAGTAGAAGATTGGCAGATCCTGTTGGGGTATGAACTAGTGGATTGAACAAGAAGCCCGAAGTGACAGTTGGTTATAGGTACTGAAGCGAGCTAATAATCCATGCTCAGCTTTGGCATATTTTATTCTTTGATTTCTCATTATTTATTTATTTATGTTCTTTTTACTATTATTATTAAAACCCAAAAGAATCTCTCTTTTATATTTCTTCGTAATATAATATGTTAAAAGTACTAATTAAATCTATTTTTGCTTAGGTTAAGATTAACTTAGTGCTCGCCTCCCTTGGGTACGATCCTCGAAGTACTTGTTACTTCGTTGTAACTATATTACAACCTGACCCGTTTCCTTGTGGACACCGCCCATTCAATATCATTTGTGCAGGTTTCTCACTCTGGACGTTGGTACATCCAAAGGCGGTCACATGACTTCAAGTCTCCTCATCACGAACATGAATCGTTCCACATCGCGACATTACTTATTGACTTGGCCTCCCCTAGGCGTTAACGTCGTGACTTCATGATCCCCATGAAGCGACATCGAGCCTAGTTTCTAAAACTCTTCAATTCTTTGTTTCTTTCACTCCATGATATCAACACCTGCTATGAAAAACAAATAAAAGCAACTAAAATGAACACTTTAAATAAAATAGACAAGGAAGAAAATTTGAAAATAAGAATTAAGGAAAAAATGAAAGAAAATTATCGAAGTCTTTTTAAAAATTGAGACGATCCATTTCTCCATCATAGAAGAACTTCTATCTCGACACTTTAATTCTTTACTTGTTCTCCAGTCGAGAAGTATAAACCAACATCCTCGATCGAATCCATTGATAGTGTCTTATCTTTAATCGATGATCTAAAATACGATCCTTTTGACACAAAATCTGAGCCAACCCAATACTTCGTTTCGAAGAATTATTAACTCGTGCATCATCACCTCAATGTCACGTGAGGCTATGGTTGCTCGAGCTTTGCCACTCTATAACATCCATTTTCTGTGACATCAGGAACGATGGTTTAGGATCACACATTCCGACGAGGGACATCGGTAAATATTATTATTGTATTTTATTATAATAATATATAAGAGAAAGTGTAAGATCATGATAAATTTTTAAGATGATAGGATAGAATAATGATAGTTTTCAAAATTAGGCTCCATAGTTGAAGTACATAATAAACAAGGAGTGATCAATTAAAGGGATAAAATGGAAATTAAGCCATGCTTGGGAGGTGGACGGCAAGACTCCACTCAAAATTGAGATTATTATTTAAAATGAAAGTTAGAAAATAATGATAAGAAGGTGGTAGTGGGATTAGTTGGTGAATGAGTAGAGAGTAGGGTGTTAGGAAATTATATATATTAAATAAAAAGAAAAACAAAACAAAAAGAAAAGGCTTAATCTCCTCTTTCTATCTTCTTCAAGAAACAAGTATCTCCATTGTTAAGGGAAAGGAGTTTTTGTTAAGAGCTTCACTTGGATTTGAAGAGCTATTAAGGTTATTTTGGTGATTTACAAGTATTCAAGGTTAATTCCTACTTGATTTTGGCAACCCGTGTAACAGCCTGATTTTCAGTGGTGTCAAAAACGGTGATTCTAGAATCACAAATCTGACGAGTTGAGTTTTAAATTTATTTATTTTAATAATTATGGTGTTATATGCATCATATTAAATTTTGATCCAGAAATTTTATTGATTAGCTAGTTAATTGAATAGGAAGGACTAAATCGAAAAAGGTGCAAAAGTAGAAATTATTTGGTTAGAAGGTCTAAATGAGTAAATTAACCAATAGAGATTTAGTTAGTGGAATATCTTGGTATTAAAGAGTATAAAGAATGTCTAATTAAGGTTAAGTGTGATTAAAAAGAACTAATGATGAAAGTTACAATAATTACAAAAATGCCATTATATATATAAGGAATTAAAAGAAAGAAATTGAGAATTTCATTATATTTTCTCATCTTCTTCTTTTTACAAGGAAAAGGGAGAAAAAGTTAGGGTTTTCATTTCAAGTCTTTGAGCTTTGATTTGGGTAAGCAAACCTTGATCACTTTTAATAATTTTTATGTTTTTGAGTCTATACTAGCTTAATCTAACTTATACAAGGACTAATTTGTGAATTTTTCAAATGTCAAAAACTTTTCCATTGATGAATATGCTTGTTCTTGGAAGTTTTTGATAGCTTTAAATGCTTGATGATTAGATTTAATCTTTTTGTAAAGGGATTTTTGATGAAATTAGGGTTTAAGGACCAAAATGTGAAAGTGATGAAATTACAAGTATTATTATGCAAATAAATGTGTGAAGGGTTTAGATAGACACCCTAAAGAATTCGACTATGGTTGGTTGTGTGAGAGCATGGTTATTTTGCATGTTTTGTGTTGAAAGGACTAGATTGAATAAAAGAAAAATAGTAAGGTAAAACTGTAATATTCTTGTATATATATATATATGTATATATATTGTCAATGTTTAGAAAACGGAAGCATTTGGTATTGAAGATGATCGAAGAAATGAGACGAAACGATAGTAGGCTTTATGCCGTTGAAATAGTACCGACGCAATGGTTGGGGTATCGCATGTGTTACGAGTCCTTGACAACTCGTGTGAGTAACATCATTAGGAAACAATTTCACAATATAGACCGACACTACCGATGGCTAGGGTACCGCATATGTTGCAAGTCTTCGACAGCTCATGTGAGCAATATCGGGTACTGAAAATAGAAAGTTATAGACAGGAAAAAGAAGTTGTGTTTAACTCATAGATACTATGGAAACAAATCTTGACTCAATGGAGTCATTGTTTCTTATTACCATGTTGGTATTTCTTAATTATCGAACTTATTAAGCTATAAAGCTTACCACAGTTATTGTTGTTGTTTTGTAGATCGTTTTGCTGATCGAAGATCGGATCATCGTCATCTCTTAAAGTCACACTATCGCGGAGTTTGTCAGTAGTTCTTGCATCACTCGGTCTTATGGCATGTACTAGGATGATATTAATCTTTGTTGTCATACTAAAGATGTCGAAATCTTGCTATGTTAAATGTGTATATGCATGAAGTACAATTTAGATGTTTAAGCTTAGGATGCTTGTAAAGACTTAGAAGTTATGTATGTTGTGTGATGGCCTAATGCATAAGTTTTATTGAATATATTTGAAATTCTAAACTTGTGTCTTGGAAAAATTCTTAAGATTCTGCATACTTGTTTCGATAGATCTTATGCATGTATCAGTAGAAGTACAGGGTAGGAGAGAGGTTGCTCACTAACTTGGGTTGTATCGGTAGTTGAATTGCAAGTATCAATAGTTATGTGTATTGTTGTACCGGTAGTTTGTATGATAGTATCGGTAGAAGTTGCAGGGTGAGAACTGTAGTTCTCTGGAGTTTTTAGTATTGGTAGATGCATAACTTATATTGGTAGACCTAGCACAAGTTTCGGTAGAAATCTATATAGTTTCTGAATTGTTCATTGACTTGACTACTATCGATACTTGACCATTAGGTACTAGTAGAATTCTCCTAAAATATTTAAAATTTCATTTTTACCCTTGTTGAATTTACGTTATGATCAAATGGTAATATATAAAGCAAAAAGTGAAACACTTTAATAAAAATAGCTAAATAAAATGATGTTAAAGATGAACAGTGATAAATGAACAGTAAACACCGAAAATCCTAATCGATGATGATTTTCGGGTTTTTGGGTGTTACAACCCAAGGGTTGATTGGTGATGTTGTTTGAAACTTAGAAACTTACCATGAAAGAGGTAAGAATGTTGAGTATTTATTAAATTAAATCCATGAGTTTGAGAGTTTTATAAATGGGTTGTTGAAATTATTTAGGAGATTTAGGGTCAAAGACCTATTAGTGAAATACGTAAAGATACAAATATTATAAAGGAATTAATAGAAGATAAAGGTGTAGATTGGAAAATAAGAAGAGTAAGATGTCTTGAATGGTACTTGGTATAGGATAAGATGTCAAAAATGTTATTAAGGATTAAATAGCACAATTGTAAAATGTTACGGGTATTTTTGTAAAATTACCATGATAAAGATTCTTATCTCTTTTCTAGTCAATTAAATTAAATATTGAATAATTAGATGAACACATGATTGTCTAGATCAAGACACACCACAACTGGGTTCAAGTCGAGGAAAAGACAAGGTTACAAAATAGCCATCGATCCTTTTTACGTTTTGTATAATCGAGGTAAGTTCGTAACTTACTTTGAATTTAAATTGTCTATTTTTGTGTATATATATATAACTGGAATTATTGTATTTGAATTGTCTTGTTTATATTGTTTGGGAAGAGTTAAATCTTACGATAGAATAATATGAAATGACATGGATATAAGTCCGTTGGATTATGAGGAATACTGGATTTACATGACCCAATTTCGGGATTTACAAGTTATATGGGTGCTGGTCTAAGATGTCCTACCGATGGCTGAGATCCAACATATATTGCGGATTCTCGATAGCTCGTGTGAGCAAGCCCACTTCACAGCTCATGTGAGCATTACATGTTATATGAGTACTGGTCTTAGATGTCCTATCGATGGCTGATATCCGGCATATGTTGCAGATTCTTCACAGCTCGTGTGAGTAGTATCGTGTAGCCTAACATTTTAACCCACAACTCGTGTGAGTTGACCCATTTCATAGCTCGTGTGAGCACTACGTGATACAAAGATGTTACGTACACACTTAGTGTGAATATGATACAAATATGGCCCATGTATCATTCCAAAGGTCTAACGGGTACACAAGTAGCAGTATATGTATGAAACGTGATAGCATATTGTTGAAATATCAAATATAAAACATGATAGAAATTATGAAAATATTGAGAAGAAATTTTATGTATGTATTTGGGAGATATGAAAATGGACGGGAGTACATTTCTTATGGAATATGTATTTTGGTAAGTCGAATTTCTAAATGTGAACTTACTAAGAATTTCATGCTTACGTAATTATTTTTCGTGTTCTTGTAGATCGCTAGAAAGCTTGATCGTCTAGATCTTAGGAGCGTCATCACACTGTCCGACCACTAATTGGTAGCTCTCGGTTACTTATCTTAGTTTTCTAAATGGCATGTATAGGTTTGAATATTTTGTTATTTTTATAATTACTTAGGTGAAAGGTCCATTATGTGTTTTGTTGGTATTGAATGATCTTTAGGAAAATGAGGAATTATGTTTTGGAAATGTAAACTTGAAAAAATGACGATTTTATAAGCCTATGTACTTGTATCGATAGTACTCTTGTGACTACCAGTAGAAGTACAAGGCAAATTTGTGGTTTGGTTAATGACCTTTTTAGTATAGGTAGTTGTATCTTAAAGTATCGGTAGTTGTAGAAGTTTTTGTAGTTTTTTTGACTTGTATCAGTAGAAACTGCAACAAAAATTTACTCTGCTCTCTAAAGTTTTTACTACTGGTAGAAGTATTGGTTGTTTCGGTAGTACCTATACTTGTATCGATAGAACTCTCCTTACTACCAGTAGAAGTCTGCAGGTATTTTCACTTGTTTTCTGACTTAATTTCTATTGATACTTGCCCAATCGAGTACCGGTAGAAGTCCATCAAATTCTTAAAAATGTCGATTTTAAACCAAAATAAATACGATTGACTTCAAAAACCAAGAACTCCTTTTAGTATGTCTACGAAACACTGCTTTAAGAGAAATACAATGGGCTTTTAAGTAGTTTATTGAGAAAAATGTTAAGGTAAATGCTACCTGATTGGATTCGATAATCGGATCGGGCAAGGGGCGTTACACACTCTTTTCAAATGAGAACGAAATGAACTGATTGACTTAATTAATGAACGTTTTCCCAAAGTAATAAAGGTAAATCACGAATTTTCTTAAAAGTGAGAGTATGTAAGGTTTTTCAACAAATAGTAGGGTGGCTTTGTCATATAGGTGACTATTGTGATCTTCACGATTCAACCATAACATCTAAGCCGGATTTGAGAGGTTACACCAAGTTTTTTGCTTTTTTTATGGTTGTAACTTTGGCTTCCTAAGACTTCGACAAGCTTCTATGCATTTTCCACACAACTACATCATTGGGATAGGTCTTCCCATAGGATTTGAGCCCATTAATGATGATGGTGAATCTATTAGACATTGCTTTGATGTCTTCCTCGGGGTTTATCTTGAATATCTCATAATTTAGGGTAAAATTTCTGACTTTTGACTTCTTGACTTGGCTTGTACCCTAATGAGTGACCTCCAATTTGTCCCAAATTTCCTTGGTATTAGAAAATTAAGATACTCTATTACATTCATTTGGACCAAGTGCAAAAAAAAAGAGTGTGCATAGCCCTGGCATTGAGTTGTATGCTTCTCTTACCTTTCTCGTTTCATTCTTTCTCGCTCTTTGGAACTAAGAGCTCTCTTTCTTCCTTGAGAGGTATGGATGGACCATCCACGATGATGTCCCATACGACAAGATTATTAACTTGTATGAACAACATCATCCTTGTCTTCTAATAGGAATAATTAGCACCATTAAAGTAAAGAGGTTTATAAATGGATTAAGACCTATCAAAGGCTGAGTATTGGTTAGAAAATACTTTCAGAGTACTGAATGAAATGGCTTGCCTGCCCTAAGATTTTGTGAGGTATGTCATTTCTTTGTTAAAAGAAGAAGCTTATAATTGGTGGGCAATGATCATAGCAGTAATATCGGAGTATGAGGTTACTTGGGAATTTTTCCATACAGAATTTAAAAAGAAGTATATCCGTAAGAGATATCTAGACAAGAAGAAAGAATTCTTGGAGTTGAGATAGGGAAACAAGACTATGGCAGAACACAAACGGGAGTTTGTATTTCTCAGTAAGTATACACTAGAGATCATACCTACGGATGAGGCTATATGTATTCGATTTAAAGATGGTTTAAGTGACGAGATAAAGATGATGGTAAGTGGTTCAGAAATTCAGCCATTTGTCGTATTGGCAGACAAAGCACAGAAAATAGAAGAAGTATACAATTAAAAGAAATAGAGATAAAAGAGACTTCGGGATTTTGGGAAGAAAACTCCCACCCGAACCTTTTCAATGCCACTACCAAAGAAATTTAGAGATAGTGAAGTTCGCGAAACAGTCTCTTTTGGTTTTTTGAGTAGAAGCCGATCAGGAACCCCAAAATCTAGAATTTAAAATCGACCAGCTGACAATGTGGCTAGTGTTCGCAACGTGCCAACACCGGTGTGCGAACATTACAAAAAAATTCATTCGGGTGAATACCGGTTAGTTAAAGGAGCCTATTTTAGATGTGGAAATACCGACCATTTCATGCGGAATTGTCCGATGAACTTGGAAGCAAAGGAAGATCGGAGTGTTAATCCTTCGGTTACACCACAGAAAGGCAGACATTTGAGGCAGAGTAGCGGTGTAGGTGGAATCAAAGTGTACATAGAGACAGTGGGAGCCAGTCAGAAGCTCGAGTACCTACGTGGACTAATGTCATCCGAGCTAGAGAAGAGTCTACTGCTCCTGATGTTGTGATTGGTATATTCTATCCTTTTAATGACATTGTATGTGCTTTGATTGACCCAAAGTCAACTCATTCATATATTTGAACTACCGTAGCTATTGAGAAGAAATTATTCGTTGAATCAATTGAATTTGATGTGCAAGTCACAAACCCATTTGTTCATAGTGTCATTGTTAACTTGGTATGTCGTAATGTCCATTGAAAGTTTAGGGTTGTGAATTTTTTGCTGATCTTATGCTATTGCCATTCACTGAGTTTGATGTGATATTGGTTATGGATTGGTTATCTGAGCACGATGCAATAGTAAATTGCAAGCAAAGGCAGTTTAGTTTGAAATGCACGATAGGTGAGTAATTACAGTGGAGTCCGGCAGATTGAACAGTGAAGCCAGGGTGATTTCAGCTATTTTCGCACAGAAGATGGTTCGTAGAGGCTGTAAAGCGTTCACCGCATACATACTGGATACTCGGGGCTCGAGAACAGAATTAGATCATGTACCAGTTGTCAAAGAGTATACAGATGTGTTTTCGGAAGAGCTTTCAAGTTTGCCGCCAGTCAGAGGTAGATTTCGATATTGATTTACTACCTGATACAGCTCTGATCTCCATTCCATCGTACAGAATGGCACAGATCAAATTGAAAGAGTTGAAAGCTCAGTTGCAAGAATTGTTAGATAGAGGGTTCATAAGAGACCTAGTGTATCACCGTGGGGTGCGTCCGTATTATTCGTGAAAAAGAAGGATGGATCGATGCGGATGTGTATAGATTACAGGCAGCTAAATAAGTAAGATCAAGAACAAATACCCGTTGCCTCGGATCGATGAATTATTTGATCAATTAAAAGATGCAACTGTATTCTCCAAAATAAACTTCAGGTCAGGGTACTATCAGATACGAGTAAAGGATTGTAACATTATGATAACGACATTCAGAACTCGGTATGGTCATTATGAGTTTTTGGTGATGCTGTTCGGGTTGACCAACACTCCTGTAACATTTATAGACCCGATGAACAAAGTATTTCAGCCCCAATTGGTCAGGTTTGTAGTTGTGTTTATTGATAACATATTGATTTACTCTAAGAAAGAATCTGTAACAACCCGTTTTTCAGTGGTGTAGAAAACAGTGGTTTTGGGACCACAAACCTGACGGGAATTTTTTTTTATCATGAGTGTTTAAAATTAAACAAGTCAGTAATAATTTTATATGGAATTTTGAATTAAAGAAGTTTAATTATTAAATTAAAAGTTAGTATAAGTGGTTTGGTTCAAAAGTCAAGTGCTTTTAGAAAATGATGTATTGGGACCTCGTTTCTGAAATTAAGGGTCGTAAATATTTTTATTAAATATTTACAGAGTCTTATTAAATGTGAATTGAAGTTTGATTGGGTAATTTTGATGATTAATTGCTTAATTAAGAAAAAATGAGTAAATTGCAAAATGGGTAAAAGTTAATTACTCTTGATTAAAAATAAAAGGGACCAAAGTGGTAATTACACCATGGTCAAAAAGTCAAAGCGGTGGAGGATATGATTACCTTCCACTAACTTTTGGGATAGTTATTCATTTAGTCCTAAGTAGTTTAAGATTAAATTGAAATAAAGTTTATTTAGTTGGAATTTAATATAACTGAATGACCAATTGTGTAATTGGACCCTCCTTAAATGGTTTAATAATAGAAATGATTTGGAATTATTTAATTTTGTGATTAATTGCTATTATATTCTTATTAATTAGTAATTAAAGAAAGAGGACAAAATCATAAAAACTGTCAAAGTTGATTTCTATTAGTTTAAAAGGGTTAATATAGGGGTTTAAAGGGAAATTTAGCCATTGAATTTTATGTTGGACGGTAGATACCATTAATTTGGTAAATTATTAATGAGTACTAAAGGTTAAATTGGTAAATTGATAAAATAAGTAAATAAAAGAAAAGAAACAAAGGTTAAAAAATATATCATCTTCTTGATTCCTTCTTTCAAAAGCTGAAACCACCATGGTTGAAGCTTGGAAGTACTCAGCCAAGCTTAGGCCTTTGATTTGGTAAGCAAACATTGCTCGTTTTTAATGATTTTTATGTTTTTGAGTTCGTTTTAGCTTGATCTAGTTAACCCATGAACTAATTTGTGATTTTGTCAAATGTTATAAATTTTGTCATTGATGAATAAGCTTGTTCTTGAAAGTTTATGTAAGATTTATAATCTTGGTTTTTAGATTTGATTATTTTGTAAAGTAGTTTTTAATTATTTTAATGTTTAAGGCCTAAATTGTTAGTGATAAATTTGCAAGGACTAAAGGTGAAATAATTGCAAAAGTAAGCTGTATTGAAGTAATATAATATTCAGCTAATCTTGATTTTTGTTTAAAAATGGTTAATTTGTAAGTTTGATGCTAAAGGACTAAACTGAATAAAAGGAAAGTATTAGGGGTAAAATTGTAATTTCTTCAAAAGGACCAAATTATGTTAAATGCTTTGATTATGTGTTTTAATGTGAAATCTGGATGAATTGTTGATTTAGATTACGATCGTGCCACGGATCATGAAAAAGGGAAATTAGCATAATAGTCCCTAAAGTTTAGCCAAACTGAAATTTCATCCGGTAAGTTCGTAGTGTTAGTTTATATACATTGTATGTTTCTTGTACAGTCACTATAGTTACAACAACTCGAGGAAGGTTAAACATTCGAGATGATGAAAAGGAAAAGGAATAAACGAAATGTTAAGCTTGGAGCCGGTTATCTGATTTGAAGCGATAGCTATGATCCTGCATATGTTACAATATCCTGACAGCTTGTGTGAGCAGCATCGTTAGGTAACAAATTCTGAATGAATACTGATTTTTAATTGTAGACCCTTTCGATGGCTTAGTCTTCGTATGTCGCGAATTCTCATCAGCTTGTGTGAGCAGCATCGTGAGTGGGTAATTCTAGACCGTATCGATGGTTGAGTTTTTGTATATGTTGTAGATTCTCATTAGCTTGTGTGAGCAGCATCATATACTAGATAGCCATTTTGGGCTCGTAAGAGCTAACCATTGTGGGATCGTATGAGCTAATTTTGTTTGGGCTCGTATGAGCTAAATTTCTGAAAGACTTAGTGAGATCAACCTGATGCTAATGCCAAGAGATATGAAGATATTTTATTTCTCTTTTCGTAACCGAATATGTTATTTATATAAGTTAATTGTTCTTACGAACTTTCTAAGCTTTGTAAGCTTACCTGTGTATCTGTTTACTGTTTTGTAGATTCATCTGTTGTTGAAGATCGGATCCTCAAGAAAAATCACACTATCTTGGGAGATCGTTGGGTAGTCTTTATATTACTTTGCTTATATGGCATGTATTAGGATTGTGTTACTTGAGTTGTTTTGGTGTAATGGTTAAATAGCATGGTATTATTTTGATTAATGATTTTATAGGTATTCTTTGTTGTTATGTGAAGAATTAAATACCAATATGAAATGTCATTGTAGGTATGATTTTGAGAAATTGGTAAATGCTGTAGACTATTATGCAAACTTGGAAATTTATATATATAATTGACATCTGCATACTTGTTTCTGTAATTCTACTCATAGAAGTATTGGTTGCTTGTGAACTTGTATCGGTAGAAGTGGTAGGGTAGAACTTCTTAGCTTTCTGGAGTTTTTAGTATCGGTAGAAGCATGACTTGTTTCGGTAGTAGTGTTACATGTATCGATAAAACCATCTTGAGTATCGGTAAAACTCTGTACTATTTCTGAACTATTTTTCACTTGATAACTACCGATACTTGTCTAACAGGTAGCGATAAAAGTCTCTAAAAATCATGGAAATAACTTTTTTGCCCTTGTTAAGTTGTGATTATAATCGATTGATGATTTATGATGTGTTGGATGCACATATTTATTCAAATAAGATTAAATGAAATGAAAATAAAAGATGAACAATGATAGATGAATAGTAAGACACCGGGACCTTGACCAACAACGGTTTTAGGTTTTAGGTGTTATAGAATCAGAGCATACTCAGCATTTGAGAGAGGTGTTACGGATTTTGCGAGCAAAGCAGTTGTATGCAAAATTCAGTAAATGTGAATTTTGACTTCGAGAGGTTGAATTTTTGGGTCATTTAGTATCTCGAAAGGAAGTGTTGATCCTAGCAAAGTCTCAGCGATTCTTAATTGGAAGGTACCGAAGAATGTTTCCGTGGTACGCAGTTTCTTGGGATTGGCAGGTTACTATCGTCGATTTGTGAAAGACTTTTCCATTTTAGCCTTGCCAATAACGAGGTTGCTACAGAAAAACATTCAATTCGTGTGGTATGGAAAGTGTCAGCAAAGTTTCAACCAGTTGAAAAAGTTATTCACTGAAGCTCTGGTCTTAGCACAACTAGAGTCGGGAAAAGAGTTCGTGGTTTACAATAACACGTCTTTGAGCGGATTGAGGTGTGTATTGGTGTAAGATGGAAAAGTGATAGCTTATGCTTCTCGATAGTTAAAACCACATGAAAAGAATTATCTGACTCATGATCTGGAGTTAGCTGCTATTGTCTTTGCATTAAAGATTTGACGTCACTACATTTATGGAGAGAGATGCCAATGTTGTTGCTGATGCCTTGAGTCAGAAATCGATGTTTGCTTTGAGAGCAATGAATGCCTACTTGTTATTGGAATGTGGTGGTTCTATCACCACGGAGCTTAAGACAAGGCCATTATTTCTACAGCGAAATCAAGAATTACAAAGAAAGGATCCAAAGCTTATGACTAAAAGGAAGCATATACAGAATGATGCCACTACAAGGTTTATAGTTGATGCAGAGCGTATGTTGTATTATACAGGCAGAGTATGTATTCCGAATGATTCGAATTTGAGATAAGACATTCTGACAGAAGCTCATAGTAGCACTTATTCTATTCACCAGGGGAGTGTGAAAATGTATAATGACCTGAAGAAATTGTATTGGTGGCCAGGTATGGAACGATAGATTTCAGAGTTTGTGACTAGATGCCTTATATGTCAGCAAGTGAAAGTAGAACACCAGGGCCATCTGGGTTACTACAGCTGATTTCCATTCTAGAATGGAAGTGGGAACGAGTCACAATGGATTTTATCACAGGACTTCCGGTAACACCGAGAAAGAAAGATTTGATCTAGGTAATTGTAAACAGATTGACGAAGTCAGCTCATTTCATTCCCATTGGGGTAGATTATTCACTTGAGAGATTGGCCGAGCTATATGTGTCCATGATTGTATGACTACACGGAGTACCAGCCTCTATTATATTCGACAGGGATCCACGCTTTACCTCATGGTTTTGGGGTAAGCTACATGATGCTTTAGGAACCAGCCTAAATTTCAACACTACTTATCATCCACAGACAGATGGTCAATCAGAACGAGTGATATAGATTCTTAAAGGTATGCTACAATGTTGTATACTTGAGTCTGAGGGCAGCTGGGTGAAATATCTTCCACTAGCAGAGTTTGCATATAACAACAGCTGTCAGTCCAGCATTAAAATGACACCATTTAAAGCATTATACGGTCGAAAATGCAGATCACCATTGTACTGGTCCGAATTGAGCGAGTCTGAGTTGATTGGAACCGATTTAATTCATGAGACTGAGGTTAAGGTACGGGTAATTTGTGACTAGTTGAAAGCAGCTTCTAATCGACAGAAGTTGTACGCAGATCTTAAAAGAAAAGATATAGAATTTACTGTAGGAGACAGAGATTTCTTGAGAGTTTCACCTTGGAAAAAACTGTTGCGGTTCGAAAAAAGGGAAAGTTGAGTCCATGATTTATCGGGTCGTACGAGATCATTTAACAAGTTAGCCCTGTAGCATATAAGTTATCTTTACCACTGGAGTTAGAGAAGATTCATAATGTGTTTCACATCTCGATGCTAAGACGGTAGAGATCGGATCCTTCTCATGTTATTGCACCTTGTGAGATTGAGATACAACCAGATTTGTCATATTCAATGGAACCAATTAGAATATTAGTTCACAAAGTAAAAGAGTTGAGGAACAAAAAAGTACCGTTGGTGAAAGTATTGTTGAATCATCATGGGTTTGAGGAAGCCAGTTGAGAGACAGAGGCTAATGAAATCACAGTACTCAAACCTGTTTACTGGTAAGAAATTTCGGGACGAAATTCCCTAAGGGGGGAGAGTGGTGACAACCCGATTTTCAGTGGTGTCGGGAACGATGATTCCGAAATCACAAATTCGATGAGTCAATTTTTAAATTTATTTATTTTAATAATTATGGTGTTATATGCATCATTTTAAATTTTGATCCAAAAATTTTATTGATTAGATAGTTAATTGAACAGGAGGGACTAAATTGAAAAAAGTGCAAAAGTAACATCTTGTAGTCTAACATCTCGACTCACAGCTCGTGTGAGCAGACCCATTTCACAACTCGTGTGAACATTACATGATATAGAGATGTTACGTGCGCACTTAGTGTGAATATGATACAGATATGACCCATGTATCATTCCAAAGGTCTAACGGTACACAAGTTGCAATATATGTAGGAAATGTGATAGTATATGGTTGAAATATGAAATATAAAACATGATAGAAATTATAAAAATATTGAGAAGAAATTTTATGTATATATATATATATAGGATATACGAAAATGAATGGGAGTACATTTCTTATGGAATATGTATTTTGGTAAGTCGAATTTCTAAATGTGAACTTACTAAGCATTCCATGCTTACGTAATTATTTTTCATGTTCCTGTAAATCGTCGGAAAGCTTGATTGTCTAGATCTTAGGAGCATCATCACACTGTCTGACCACTAATTGGTAGTTCTCGGTTACTTATCTTAGGTTTCTAAATGGCATGTATAGGTTTGGATATTTTGTTAATTTTATAATTACTTAGATGAAAGGTCCATTATGTGTTTTGTTGGTATTGAATGATCTTTAGGAAAATGAGGAATTATGTTTTCGAAATGTAAACTTCAAGAAATGATGATTTTATAAACCTGTGTACTTGTATCGTAGTACTATTGTGACTACTGGTAGAAGTACAAGGTAAATTTGTGGTTTGGTTACTGACCTTTTTAGTATCGGTAGTTGTATCTTAAAGTATTGGTAGTTGTATAAGTTTTGATAGTTATTTTGACTTGTATTGGTAGAAACTGCAGCAAAAATTTACTCTACTCTCTGGAGTTTTTACTACCGATAGAAGATGGGTTGTTCCGGTAGTACCTATACTTGTATCGATAGAACTCTCCTTACTAACGGTTGAAGTCTGCAGGTATTTTCACTTGTTTTCTGACCTAATTTCTACTGATACTTGCCCAATCGGGTATTGGTAGAAGTCTATCAAATTCTTAAAAATGTCGATTTTAAACCAAAATAAATACGATTGACCTCAAAACTCAAGAACATCTTTTAGTATGTCTACGGAACACTGCTTTAAGAGAAATACAATGGCTTTTAAGTAGTTGATTGAGAAAAATGTTAAGATAAATGCTACCTGATTAAGTTCGATAATCAGACCGGGTAAGGGGCATTACACACTCTTTTCAAATGAGAACAAAATGAACTCATTGACTTAATTGATGAACGTTTTCTCAAAGTAGCAAAGGTAAATCACAGATTTTCTTAAAAGTGAGAGTACGTAAGGTTTTTCAATGATCAATAAGGTGGCTTTGTCACATATATAATAGTCTATTTTCAATGGTAAAGGGAGTATAGATTAAAAATTTAATTACATCTAATTAATTAATTTTAAGGTTTAAATTATACTCATAAGATCATATGAAGTATTTAGCATATGAAATTTCTATGGTTGTTGATAAATTAGTATACTGTGCTAAACTGGGAAATTAGAAAAGTTTGAGTATCTATATGGTAGTTGTTAAATAATAATTATTAAGTACTCAAAGAAGACAAATTAGTAAAGGACTTAAAGAATAATAATTCATTTAATTGTTAGTGGGATGTGATGATTAAAATAAAAAGAATTTTTAAATAGAAATGAAAATAGTTAGGTGAATAAAATAATAGTATGAAATAAAGAATGATATGAGTGGAGATAAAAACTATCTTATTATTATTTTTATCCTTTTCTTTGTTTACCCTTTTCATCCAAAACCACCATTGAGGAAGAAAGCTTCAAAGTTCGGGTTCTTCAAGCCATTTCGTGTAAGTGAAAATGGGATTTTTGCTTGATAAAAATTATGTATTTGTGATTCTTTTAGTTTGGGCTATACTATATAGTGATTATTTTTCAAAAATTTCAAGATGATGAGATTGGGAAGTTTTCATGTTTAAATTTCTTTACCTAGCTGCTGTTTTGAAATGAAAAAAATTTTGAGTTAAAAGCTTGATTAGAAAATTTTAACAGCTTAATGGTGTTATAAAAATAGTATAAGGGTTTAAGTTCATTTCCCCTTTTTATTCAATTCTCGGTTTGGGTTTATTAGAATCAAGCTGGTGCTATTTAATTAAACATTGATTATTGTTCTTATTTAGTGAAATATGGCTTGATTAATGCTGGTTGTATACTTGTATTGCTGGTTTTCAATTTTGGAATTGTTTAATGTTTGATGTTTAGTTAAACTGGAGTTTTAATACATTGGTGTATCGGGGTTAATAAATATTGGTGTTGTTCTTTGTTTATAATTATTGAAAAGATCTCAAGTTGTGGACTAAGAATTGCTCCCCTGTTTTGGCAAAATAAAGAGTAATTTCATCATTACACTTATCTTCTCTTCATTTCTCTAATTTCAAACACGATGTTGGCTGATAAGGAGAATTGGTTTAAGGTCATTTGTTCATTAAATTAGCATCAAGGATTTAATATTAGAAAAAGGGTATATTGAGTTTCCATCATCTTGGTTTTCTTTGACCTATAATGCTTACATTAGAGAATGGTTGTAAGTTATATGGTGCTGTGATCCACTTTGAGGGTACTAAAGTTTTGGGGTACTTATTTAAAAAAAAAAAGTTTGTGCAGCATTTATTATTTAATTATACCTATTTTCGAATGGAAATAGAAGATGGGGAGTTGATAGCTTGTTTTTGGGTATGTGAGTATATGCATTGAAAAATGACATTGGATTATCAATTAGGAATTGAAGACATTATTATTTAATTAGATCTTTGTGATATTATGATAATGAAAAGAAATTATACATTTTATTCTCTAATTATTATTTCACTTTTATATGGTTGGTCTTTGAGTTATAAAAATGGGAATTCAATTCGTTGAAATAAGATATTTTTGAGTATATTTTTAATGAAAGGAAATAATTCATGAATAATGTAATTATGTCATGTATTTTAGTAATTGAATGAGTTGGGATATTTAAGCTAAATAAATTTCTTTGAATTTTGATTAATTAGATCAAGAAATGGACACTCTAGTAGATAAGCAAGGGAAAGGAAAAGTAGTTGAATAATTGACGACGTGTAGCTAGTCGTGGTCATTTCACAAGTAAGTTCGTTTTATTACTATGTAAAATTATAAATTCATTGTGTGATTGTTCATTGTTGAATTATAAAGTTAGCATATGTGGTAGTTACTTGTTGACATGTATCATTCTATGTGGATTGGTACAATTACATCTAAAAATTCAGGTTTTGTGCCTAGTACGCTTTGTGCTGGTGTATTCAGGCTTTATGCCTAGTAGGCTTCGTGCCGGTGTATTCAGGCTTTATGCCAGTGATCAAAGAGTAAATTACCGACTCTTGAATTAGATTCTTAAATTTATTTCAAGTATGTTTCTTATTGGTGAATCGAATTTACTAAGTCTATGTTGACTTACCTAGTTAAATTTTCTTGAATATAGGTCTCAAAGAATCTCAGGATTGATTGGACCCATCGGGAGTGCACACTATCATCTTTACTTGTGGTAGATCTTTGGTTAACTTACTTTTGGTTTAAGGTGGCATGTGTATAGGACGTTTAGGTAGTTACCTTATTGGGAAATAGCTTTTGCTAAAACTTTAGCCTAAGCATCTTTTGAAATATGTACATGTAAAGGTTGTGGTAATGAATTTGGTATAATGGATGATTTTTGTAAATATAGTATGTTTTTTTTTACATATTACTTGTGTATTGGTTGTTAAGGTATGTTTATGAATGATGCATGCTTAATGTGAATGTACATGTGTTTAGGTAGAAATGTTGTAATATTTTATGAACAACAATGAGACTTGTGAGCATTTAGAATTTAATTTTTTTAGCAACAATCTGTATTGTGTTGGTATTTCATTATGTAGTTGTATCGGTAGAAGCATCATTTCATATAGAAATTTACATGATGGTCTTGAATTTCAAGCTTGTGTAATTTAATTATTTTTAAGTTTTATTGTTCAAATATATTGTATTGAAAGATCGAGGTGTTAAACATTGTTTGTAATAAAGGTTTATTCAAATACGTGAGTTTGGTAGTTATGTAGGGTTAGGAGTGTTACAACATAGGTGACTAATGTGATCTTCACGATTCAACCATAATGTTTAGGCCGAATTTGAGAGGTTACACCAAGTTCCTTGCTTCGTTTATGGTTGTAACTTTGGCTTCCTAAGACTTCGGCAAGCTTCTAAGCATTTTCCACACTATTACATCATTGGGATAGGTATTCCCATAGGATTTGGGCCCATTAATGATGGTGGTGAATCTATTGAACATTGCTTTGAGGTCCTCCTCGGGCTTTATCTTTAATATCTCATAATTAAGGGTAAAATTTTGGACTTTTGACTTCTTGACTTGGCTTGTACCTTAATGAGTGACCTTTAATTTGTCCCAAATTTCCTTGGTATTAAAAAAATGAAGATACTTTATTACATTCGTCTGGACAAAGTGCACAGAAAAGAGTGTGCATAGCCTTGGCATTGAGTTGTATGCTTCTCTTACCTTCCTCATTTCATTCATTCTCCCTCTTTGGAACTAAGCGCTCACCTTCTTGATTGAGAGGTATGGATGGACCATCCATGATGATATCCCATACGACAAGATTATTAGCTTGTATGAACAACATCATCCTTGTCTTCTAATAGGAATAATTAGCACCATTAAAGTAAAGAGGTATATAAATGGATTGAGACTCACTAAGAAAAATGGAGCCAGAAGTGGATGTCATCTTGTATGGTTTGAATTGAAAAAAGTTGAGCTACCTCGAGGATCTTTTCTTGGTTGTTAGACCATCTTTTAGAAACTAACTTTGATACCAATTGTTAGCTCAAATGATCAAATTGAAATTGCTAAGAGGGAGTGAATTGACTTTTAAAAATTTGATAAATCTAAAAAGAAATGATAGAAAATTGAACACAATAATTTAGAATGATTCAATCCTAATTGCCTTCTTCACTACCTTAGCTTTGCACAAGTAAGGATTTTCCTAAATTCACTAATTTGATCAACCTTTGAGGACAAGGTTTAACCTTACAACTCTGTAACATCTCATTTTCAGTGGTCTCAGAATAGTGGTCTCGAGATCACAACTCTGATAAGTGAGTACATATTTTTGTTATTAGTTTAAATATATGTCAATATTTGTTATATTATATGAAACTTTGATTATGAAATTTTTATGATTAAGTAATTAAAAAAGAAAATGGGGTTAAATTGAAGAAACTAATGAAGTAAACAGTAATAACCTGACGAGTGATTTCGAGGCTAGTCGTGGGGCACCCTTTTTACCGATGACAAAAAGCGGAGCTAAAAACATGTTTTTCGGCTTAATGGGACAGTGGTTCTCAGAATTTATACAAAACAACCGCATGACGCCACCTCCTCCACCTTTAGTTGCACAGCCTGTTGCTCCACCTGCGACACCTCCTGTAATGCCTCCACCACCTTCGATAATTGAACAGAGATATCGTATTTCGATAAATAGGGTAAGAAAGTACGGGGTAGAGGAATTTTGCAGAAATGCTGAGGATGATCCATCAAGGGCTGAGTATTGGTTAAAAAATACTTTCAGAGTACTAAATGAAATGGCTTATCTGCCCAAAGATTTGTGAGGTGTGTCGTTTCTTTGCTAAAAGACGAATCCTATAATTGGTGGGCAATGATCGTGGTAGCGATACCGAAATATGAGGTTACTTGGGAATTTTTCCATACATAATTTAAAAAGAAGTATGTCAGCAAGAGATATTTGGACAAGAAGAAGTAATTCTTGGAGTTGAGACAGGGAAACAAGACTATGGTAGAATACGAACGAAAGTTTGTATTTCTCAGTAAGTATGCACGAGAGATCCTACCTAGGGATGAGGTTATGTGTGTATGATTTGAAGATGGTTTGAGTGACGAGATAAAGATGATGATAGGTGGTTCAGAAATTTAGCCATTTGTCGTATTGGCAGACAGAGCACAAAAAATGAAGGAAGTATACAATCAAAGAAACAGAGATAAAAGAGACTTCGGAATTTTGGGAAGAAAAATCCCACCTGAACCTTCTCAATGCCACCACCGAAGAAATTTAGAGATAGTGAAGTCTGCAGAATCTTCTGGTTTTTTGAGCAGAAGCCGAACAGGACCGCCACAATCCATATTTCAAAATCGGCTAGCTGACAGTGTGGCTAGTGTTCACAACGTGCCAACATCGGTGTGCGAGCATGGCAAAAGAATTCATTCGGGTAAATGTCGATTAGTTAAAGGAGCCTATTTTAGATGTGGAAATATCGACCACTTCATGCAAAATTGTCCGATGAACTCGGAAGCAAAGGAAGATCGAAGTGTTAATCCTCTGGTTACACCGCAGAAAGGTAGACTTCCGGGGCAGAGTAGCGATGCAGGTGGAAATCGAAGTGGACATAGAGACAGTAGAAGCCAGTCAAAAGCTTGAGCACCTGCGCGAACTTATGCCTTCTGAGCTAGAGAAGAGGTTACTGCTCCTGATGTTGTGACTGATATATTCTATCTTTTTAATGACATTGTATGTGCATTGATTGAACCAATGTCAACTCATTCATATATTTGCACTACCTTACCTACTGATAACAAATTGTACATTGAATTAATTGAATTTGATATGCAAGTCAAAAACCCATTTAGTCATAGTGTCATTGTTAACTTGGTATGTCGTAAATGTCCACTAAAAGTTCAAGGCTGTGAATTTTCTGCTGATCTAATACTATTGCCATTCACCGAGTTTGATGTGATCTTAGGTATAGATTGGTTATCTAAGCATGATTCAATAGTAAATTGCAAGTAGAGACAGATTGGTTTGAAATGCTCGACAGATGAGGTAATTACAATGAAGTTCTACAGATTTAACAGTGAAACCAAGGTGATTTCGGCTATTTCATCATAAAAGATGGTTCGTAGAGGCTGTAAAGCATTCCTGGCATACATACTAGATACTCAGGGCTCAGGAACAGAATCGGATCAGGTACCAATTGTCAAAGAGTATACAAATGTGTTTACAGAAGAGCTACCGGGTTTGCTGCCAGTTAGAGAGGTAGAGTTCGTTATTGATTTACTACCTAATACCGCTCCGATCTCCATTCCACCGTACAGAATGGCGCAGACTGAATTGAAAGAGTTGAAAGCTCAGTTGCAAGAATTATTAGAAAGAGGGTTCATATGACCCAGTGTATCACCGTGGGGTGCGCCCGTATTATTCGTGAAAAAGAAGGATGGATCGATGCGGATGTGTATAAATTACAAGCAGCTAAATAAGGTAATGATCAAGAACATATATCCGTTGCCTCGGATCGATGAATTATTTGATCAGCTAAAAGGTGCAACCGTATTCTCCAAAATAGACCTCCGGTCAGGGTACTATTAGATGCGAGTAAATGATTGTAACATTATGAAAACGACATTTAGAACTTGGTATGGTCATTATGAGTTTTTGATGATGCTGTTCGGGTTGACCAACGCCCCCGCAGCATTTATGGACCTGATGAACAAAGTATTTCAGCCCAAGTTGGATAGGTTTGTAGCTGTGTTTATTGATGACATATTGATTTACTCCAAGACAAAATCTATAACAACTCGTTTTTCAGTGGTGTAGGAAACAGTGGTTTTGGGACCACAAACCCGACGAGAATTTTTTTTTATCATGAGTGTTTAAAATTAAATAAGTCAATAATAATTTTATATGAAATTTTGAATTAAAGAATTTTAATGATTAAATTAAAAGTTAGTATAAGTGGTTTGGTTCAAAAGTCAAGTGCTTTTAGAAAATGATGTATTGGGACATCGTTTGTAAAATTAACGGTCGTAAATATTTTTATTAAATATTTACAAAGTTTTATTATATGTGAATTGAAGTTTAATTGGGTAATTTTGATGATTAATTGCTTAATTAAAGAAAAATGAGTAAATTGTAAAATGGGTAAAAGTTAATTGCTCTTGATTAAAAATAAAAGGGACCAAAGTGGTAACTACACCATGGTCAAAAAGTCCAAGCGGTAGAGGATATGATTACCTTCCACTAACTTTTGGGATATTTATTCATTTAGTCCTAAGTAGTTTAAGGTTAAATTGAAATAAAGTTTATTTAGTTGGAATTTAATTTAATTGAAGGACCAATTGTGTAATTGGACCCTTCTTAAATGATTTAATAATAGAAATAATTTGGAATTATTTAATTTTGTGATTAATTGCTATTATATTCTTATTAATTAGTAATTAAAGAAAGAGGACTAAATCGTAAAGATTGTAAAAGTTAATTTCTATTAGTTTAAAAGGGTTAATTATTTTATGTTGGACGGTAGATACTATTAATTTGGTAAACTATTAATGAGTATTAAAGGTTAATTGGTAAATTGATAAATTAAGTAAATAAAAGAAAAGAAACAAAGGTTAAAAAATATATCATCTTCTTGATTCCTTCTTTCAAAAGCCGAAACCACCATGGTTGAAGCTCAGAAGTACTTGGCCAAGCTTAGGCCTTTGATTTGGTAAGCAAACCTTGCTCGTTTTTAATGATTTTTATGTTTTTGAGTTCGTTTTAGCTTGATCTAGCTAACCCAAGGACTAATTTGTGATTTTGTCAAATGTTATAAAATTTTCCATTCATGAATAAACTTGTTCTTGAAAGTTTATGTAAGATTTATAAGCTTTATTGTTAGATTTGATTATTTTGTAAAGTAGTTTTTGATGATTTTAATGTTTAAGGACTAAAATGTTAAAGTGATAAATTTGCAAGGACTATAGGTGAAATAATTGCAAAAGTTGGCTGTATTGAAGTATTATAGTATTCGGCTAAATTTGATTTTTGTTTAAAAATGGTTAATTTGCAAGTTTGATGCTAAATGACTAAATTGAATAAAAGGAAAGTATTAGGGGTAAAATTTTAATTTTCCCTAAAAGGACCAAATTTTGTTAAATGTTTTGTTATGTGTTTTAATGTGATATCTAGATGAATTGTTGATTTAGATTACGATTGTGCCACGGATCGCGAAAAAGGAAAATTAGCAAAATAGTCCTTAAACTTTAGCCAAACTGCAATTTCATCCGGTAAGTTCGCTATGCTAGTTTATATACATTGTATGTTTCTTGTACATTCACTATTGTTACAAAAATTCGAGGAAGGTTAAACATTTGAGATGATGAAAAGACAATGGAATAAACGAAATGTTGGTTTGGGGTCGATTATCTAATTTGAAGCGATGGCTAGGATCCTGCATATGTTGCAATATCTTGACAGCTTGTGTGAGCTGCATCGTGATTTTGAATGAATACTGAATTGTAGACCCTTTCGATGGCTGAGTCTTCGCATTTATCGCGAATTCTCTTCAGCTAGTGTGTGCAACATCGTGAGTGGGTAATTCTGGACTGTATCGATGGCTTAGTTTCTGCATATGTTATGTATTCTCATCAGCTTGTGTGAGCAGCATCGTATACTAGTTAATCATTCTGGGCTCGTAAGAGCTAACCATTCTGGGCTCGATGAGCTTATTTTGTTTAGGCTCGTATGAGCTAAATTTCTGAAAGACTCAGTAAGATAAACCTGATGCTAATGCCATGAGACACGAAGATATTTCATTACTCTTTCCATAACCGAATATGTTATTATATAAGTTAATTGTTCTTACGAACTTACTAAGCTTTGAAAGCTTACCCGTGTATTTGTTTACTATTTTGTAGATTCATCTACTGTTGAAGATCGGATCCTCAAGAAAAATCACACTGTCCTGAGAGATCGTTGGGTAGTCTTTAATCGCTTGGATTTGATGGCATGTATTAGGATTGTGTTACTTGAGTTGTTTTGGTGTAATGATTAAATAGCATGGTATTATTTTGATGAATGATTTTATAGGTATTCTTTGTTGTTATGTGAAGAATTAAATACCAATATGAAATGTCATTGTAGGTATGAATTTGAGAAATTGGAAAATCCTGTAGACTATTGTGCAAACTAGGAAATTTATGTATATAATTGACATCTGCATACTTGTTTAGATAGAAGCCAAGGTTGTATCGGTAGAAGTACAGGGTAGGAGAGAGGTTGTTCACTTACCTGATTTGTATCGGTAGATGGAAGATAAGTTTCGGTAGTTCTACTCATAGAAGTATTGGTTGCCTGTGAACTTGTATTGGTAGAAGTGGTAGGGTAGAACTTCTTATCTCTCTGGAGTTTTTAGTATCGGTAGAAGCATGACTTGTTTCGGTAGTAGTGTCACATGTATCGGTAGAACCATCTTGAGTATCGGTAGAACTCTGTGCTATTTTTGAACTATTTTTTGACTTGACAACTATCGATACTTATCTAACAGGTACAAGTAAAAATCTCCAAAAATAATGAAAATGACCTTTTTGCCATTGTTGAGTTGTGATTATAATCGTTTGATGATTTATGATGTGTTGGATGCACATATTTATTTAAATAAGATTGAATAAAATGAAAATAAAAGATGAACAATGATAGATGAATAGTAAGACACCGGGACCTTGATCGGTGATGGTTTCGGGTTTTAGGTGTTATAGAATCATAGCATACTCAGCATTTAAGAGAGGTGTCACAGATTTTGCGGGAAAAGCAGTTGTATGCAAAATTCAGTTAATGTGAATTATAGCTTTGAGAGGTTGGATTTTTGGGTCACGTAGTATCTCGGAAGGAATACGTGTTGATCCTAGCAAAGTCTCAGCTATTCTCAATTGGAAGGTACCGAAGAATGTCTCTGTGGTACACAGTTTCCTAGGATTGGCAAGCTACTATCGTTGATTTGTGAAAGACTTTTCCATTTTAGCCTTGCCAATGACGAGGTTGCTACAAAAAAAATTCAATTCATGTGGTCTAGAAAGTGTCAGCAAAGTTTCGACCAGTCAAAAAACTTATTAACTGAAGCTCCGGTCTTAACACAGTTAGAGTCGAGAAAAGAGTCTGTGGTTTACAGTGACACGTCTTTGAGCGGATTGGGGTGTGTGTTGATGGAAGATGGAAAAGTGATAGCTTATGCTTCTCAACAGTTAAAACCACATGAAAAGAATTATCCGACTCATGATCTGAAGTTAGCTGCTATAGCCTTTGCATTAAAGATTTGGCGTCACTACCTTTACAGAGAGAGATGCCACGTATTTATTGATCACAAGAGTTTGAAATATTTGATGACACAGAGGGATTTGAATTTGCGACAACGCCAATGGTTAGAGCTGTTAAAAGATTATAATATTGTGATTGACTATCATCCGGGTAAGGCCAATGTTTTTTGCTGATGTCTTAAGTCGGAAATCGATGTTTGCTTTGAGAGCAATGAATGCCCACCTGTCATTGGAATATGATGGTTCTATCACCGTGGAGCTTAGGATGAAGCCATTATTTCTACAGCGGAATCAAGAATTACAGAGAAAGGATCCAAAGCTTATAACTAAAAGGGAGCATATACAGAATGATGCCACTACAGAGTTTACAGTTGATGCAGAGGGTATATTGTATTATAGAGGCAGAGTATGTATTTCGTCGATTCAGATTTGAGACTAGACATTCTAATGGAAGCTCACAGCAACACTTATTCCATTCGCTAGGGGAGTGTGAAAATGTATAATGACATGAAGAAATTGTATTGATGGCCACGTATGAAATGAGAAATTTCAAAGTTTGTGACTAGATACCTTACATGTCAACAAGTAAAAGCAGAAAACCAAGTACCATCTGGGTTACTACAACTGATTTCCATTCCGGAATGAAAGTACGAGTCACAATGGATTTTGTCATAAGACTTCTGGTAACACCGAGAAAGAAAGATTTGATCTAAGTAATTGTAGACAGATTGACGAAGTCAGCTTATTTCAGTCCTATTTGGGTAGATTATCCGCTTGAGAGATTGGCCGAGCTATATGTGTCTGAGATTGTATGACTACACAGAGTATCAGCCTCTATTATCTCCGACAGAGATCCATGCTTTACCTCGAGGTTTTAGGGTAAGCTGCATGAAGCTTTAGGAACCTGGCTGAATTTCAGCACTGCTTATCATCCACAAATGGATGGTCAATCAGAACGAGTGATATAGATTCTTGAAGATATGCTACGATGTTGTATACTTGAGTTTGAGGGTAGCTGGGAGAAATATCTGTCACTAATAGGGTTTGCATATAACAACAGATATCAGTCCAGCATTAAAATGACACCATTTGAAGCATTATATGGTCAAAAATACAGAACACCATTGTACTGGTCGAAATTAAGCGAGCCTAAGTTGATTAGAACTGATTTAGTTCATAAGAATGAGGATAAGGTACGAGTAATTCGTGACTGTTTGAAAGCAGCGTCTAATTGACAGAAGTCGTACGCAGATCTTAGAAGAAAAGATGTAGAATTTACTGTAGGAGATCGAGTTTTCCTGAGAGTTTCACCTTGGAAAAAAGTGTTACGGTTCAACAAAAAGGGAAAGTTGAGTCTACGATTTATCAGGCCGAACGACATCATTGAACTGGTTGGCCTTGTAGCATATAAGTTGGCTTTGCCACCGGAGTTAGAGAAGATTCATAATTTGTTTCACATCTCGATGCTGAGACGGTATTGATCGGATCATTCTCATGTGATTGCACCTTGTGAGATTGAGATATAGCCAGATTTTTCATATTTAGAGAAACCAGTTAGAATATTACCTTGCGAAATAAAAGAGTTAAGGAACAAGAGAGTACCGTTGGTGAAAATATTTTGGAATCGTCATGGGTTAAAGGAAGCCACTTGGGAGACAAAGACTGTAATGAAATCACAAAACCCTAACCTGTTTACTGATAAGAAATTTCGGGAAGAAATTCCATAAGGGGAGAGAGTTGTAACAGCCCGATTTTCAGTGATGTCGAAAATGATGATTCCGAAATCAAAAATTCGACGAGTCGAGTTTTAAATTTATTTATTTTAATAATTATGGTGTTATATGCATCATATTAAATTTTGATTCAGAAATTTTATTGATTAGATAGTTAATTGAACAAGAAGGACTAAATCGAAAAAGGTGCAAAAGTAAAAATTATCTGATTAAAAGGACTAAATGAGTAAATTAACCAATAGAGGTTTATTTAGTGGAATATCTTGGTATTAAAGAGTATAAGGAATGTTTAATTAAGGTTAAGTGTGATTAAAAAGAACTAATGATGGAAGTTACAATAATTACAAAAATGACATTATATATATAAGGAATTAAAAGAAAGAAATTGAGAATTTCATTATATTTTCTCATCTTCTTCTTCTTTACACGGCCAAGGGAGAAAAATTTAGGGTTTTCATTTCAAGTCTTTGAGCTTTGATTTGGGTAACCTTGATCTTTTTTTAGTTATTTTTATGTTTTTGAATCCGTATTAGCTTAATCTAGCTTATACAAGGACTAATTTGATAGCTTTGAAGTTATTAAATTAGGGTTTAAGGACCAAAATGTGAAAGTGATGAAATTACAAATATTGTTGTGCAAATAAATGTGTGAAGGGGTTAGATAGACACCCTAAAGAATTCAGCTATGGTTGGTTGTGTGAGAGCATGGTTATTTTTGCATGTTTTGTGTTTAAAGGACTAGATTGAATAAAAGGAAAATATTAGGGGTAAAACTATAATTTTTACAAAAAAGACTAAATTGCGTTGAATGACTAAATTATGTGACTTAATGTGATAATTGAATGACTTGTGAATGTAGATTACGATCGTGCTACAGACCGCAAAAAAGGGAAATTAACAGATTAGTCCCTAAAGCCTTTCCCAAACTTCGATCCCGTCCGGTAAGTTCGTAATGTAAATTTACTTAATATTCTTATATATATATATATTATCAATGTTTAGCGAATGAAAGCATTTGGTATTGAAGATGATCGAAGAAATGAGACGAAAATATAGTAGGCTTTATGCCATTGAAATAGTATCGACGCGATGGCTGGGGTATCGCATGTGTTACGAGTCCTCGACAACTCGTGTGAGTATCATCGTGACTCGAAAAAGAGATATGGATCCTACATGGATTACAGGTCCTACGATGGTTGGGACTTATGCTATATGCATACTCTTGAGAGCTCGTGTGAGCAGCATCGTTAGGAAATAGTTTCACAATTCAGTCCAACACTGTACCGATGGCTGGGGTACCGCATATATTACGAGTCCTCGACAGCTCGTGTGATCAGCATCAGGTACTGGAAATAGAAAGTTATAAATAGGAAATAGAAGTAGTGTTTAACTCATGGATACTATAGAAACAAATCTTGGCTCAATGGAGTCGTTGTTACTTATTACCATGTTGGTATTTCTTAACTATCGAACTTACTAAGCTATAAAGCTTACCACAGTTATTGTTGTTGTTTTGTAGATCGTTTTGTTGACCAAAGATCGGATCATCGTCATCTCTTGAAGTCACACTATTGCGGAGTTTGTCGGTAGTTCTTGCATCACTCGATCTTATAGCATGTACTAGGATGATATTAATATTTGTTGTAGTACTAAAGATGTCTAAATCTCACTATGTTGAATGTGTATATGCATGAAGTACAATTTAGATGTTTAAGCTTAGGATGCTTGTAAAGACTTAGAAGTTATGTATGTTGTGTGATGGCCTAATGCATAAGTTGTATTGAATATATTTGAAATTCTAAACTTGTGCCTTGGCAAAATTCTTAAGATTTTGCATACATGTTCCAGTAGATCTTATGCATGTATCGGTAGAAGTACAGGGTAGGAGAGTGGTTGTTCACTAACTTGGGTTGTATCGGTAGTTGAATTGCAAGTATCGGTAGTAATGTGTATTGTTGTACTGGTAGTTTGTATGATAGTATCGATAGAAGTTGCAGGGTGAGAAATGTAATTCTCTAGAGTTTTTGGTATTTGTAAATGCATAACTTGTATCGGTAGAAATCATACTTGTATCAGTAGAGCTAGCACAAGTTTCGGTAGAAATATGTACAGTTTTTGAGTTGTTCACTGATTTGACTGCTATCGATACTTGACCATCAGGTACAAATAAAAGTCTCCAAAATATTAAAAATGTCATTTTTACCCTTATTGAATTTACATTATGATTAAATGTCGATATACAACGTGAGAAGTGAAACACTTTAATAAAAAATAGCTAAATAAAATGATGTTAAAGATGAATACTGATAAATGAACAGTAAACGCAAGAAATCCTAACCGGTTACGGTTTTCGGGTTTTTGGGTGTTACAACTCAAGGGTTGATTAGTAATGTTGTTTGAAACTTAGAAACTTACCATGAAAGAGGTAAGAATGTTGAGTATTTATTAAATTAAATCCATGAGTTTGAGAGTTTTATAAATGGGTTATTGAAATTATTTGGGAGATTTAGGGTTAAAGACTTATTAGTGAAATAGGTAAAGATACAGGGATTAAAAGGAATTAATAGAAGATAAGGGTGTAGATTGGAAAATAAGATGTAACACCCTTATACTCGGTTCACATGTAAGAACCTGGTATAGAGGTATTACATACAGTACCGGAGAATTAAACACGAGTATAATATCCTACTGATGTCCTATCGATGGTTAATATCCGACATATGTTGCGGATTCTTCACAGCTCGTGTGAGCAGCATTGTGTAGTCTAACATCTCGATCCACAGCTTGTGTGAGCAGGCCCATTTCATAGCTCATGTGAGCACTACATGATACATAGATGTTACATGTACACTTAGTGTGAATATGATACATATATGACCCATGTATCATTCCAAAGGTCTAACGGGTACACAAGTAGCAGTATATGTAAGAAATGTGATAGTATATGGTTGAAATATGAAATATGAAATATAAAACATGATAGAAATTATGAAAATATTGGAGAAGAAATTTTATGTATATATATGAGAGATACGAAAATGAACGGGAGTACATTTCTTATGGAATATCTATTTTGGTAAGTCAAATTTCTAAATGTGAACTTACTAAGCTTTTCATGCTTACGTAATTATTTTCTGTGTTCTTGTAGATCGTTGAAAAGCTTGATCTTCTGGATCTTAGGAGCGTTATCACACTGTCCGACCACTAATTGGTAGCTCTCGGTTACTTATCTTAGGTTTCTAAATGGCATGTATAGGTTTGATATTATGTTATTTTTATAATTACTTAGGTGAAAGGTCCATTATGTGTTTTTTTGGTATTGAATGATCATTAGGAAAATGAGGAATTATGTTTTGGAATTGTAAACTTGAAGAAATGATGATTTTATAAACCTGTGTACTTGTATAGGTAGTACTCTTGTGACTACCAGTAGAAGTACAGGGCAAATTTGTGGTTTGGCTACTGACCTTTTTAGTATTGGTAGTTGTATCTTAAAGTTTCGGTAGTTGTATAAGTTTCGGTAATTATTTTGACTTGTATCGGTAGAAACTACAACAAAAATTTACTCTGCTCTCCGAAGTTTTTACTACCGGTAAAAGATGGGTTGTTCTGGTAGTACCTATACTTGTATCGATAGAACTCTCCTTACTACTGGTAGAAGTCTGCAGGTATTTTCACTTGTTTTCTGACTTAATTTCTACCGATACTTGCCCAATCGAGTACCGGTAGAAGTTCATCAAATTCTTAAAAATGTCGATTTTAAACCAAAATAAATACGATTGACTTCAAAACTTGAGAACTTATTTTAGTATGTCTACGGAACACTATTTTAAGAGAAATACAAGGGTTTTTAAGTAGTTGATTGAGAAAAATGTTAAGGTAAATGCTATCTGATTGGGTTCGATAACCGGACCAGGCAAGGGGCGTTACACACTCTTTTCAAATGAGAAAAATGAACTCATTGACTTAATTAATGAACGTTTTCCTAAAGTAGCAAAAGGTAAATCATGGATTTTCTTAAAAGTGAGAGTACGTAAGGTTTAACGAACAGTAGGGTGGCTTTGTCACATAGGTGACTAATGTGATCTTCACGATTCAACCTTAACGTCTAGGCCGAATTTGAGAGGTTACACCAAGTTTTTTGCTTCTTTTATGGTTGTAACTTTGGCTTCCGAAGACTTCGGCAAGCTTCTAAGCATTTTCCACATTACAACTTCATTGGGATAGGTCTTCCCATAGGATTTGAGCCCATTAATGATGATGGTGAATCTATCGGACATTGTTTTGATATCCTCCTCAGGCTTTATCTTAAATATCTCATAATTGAAGGTAAAAATTCCCTTTTTTGACTTCTTGACTTGGCTTGTACCCTAATGAGTGACCTCCAATTTGTCCCAAATTTCCTTGGTATTAGAAAATAAAGATAATCTATTACATTCGTCCGGACCAAGTGCACAAAAAAGAGTGTGCACAGACTTGGCATTGAGTTGTATGCTTCTCTTACCTTCCTCATTTCATTCTTTCTTGCTCTTTGGAACTAAGAGCTCTCCTTCTTGCTTGAGAGGTATGGATGGACCATCCACGATAATGTCCCATACGACAAGATTATTAGCTTGTATGAACAACATCATCCTTGTCTTCTAATAAGAACAATTAGCACCATTAAAGTAAGGAGGTTTATAAATGGATTGAGACTCACCAAGAAAAATGGAGCCAGAAGTAGACATCATCTTGTATGGTTTGAATTGAAAAAAGTTAAGCTACCTCGAGGATCTTCTCTTGGTTATTAGACCATCTTTTAGAAACTAACTCTAATACTAATTGTTAGCTCAAATGATCAAACTGAAATTGCCAAGAGGGAGTGAATTGGCTTTTAAAAATTTGAGAAATCTAAAAAGAAATGATAGAAAATTGAACACAAGAATTTAGAGTGGTTCAGTCCCAATTGCCTTCTCCACTACCTTAGCTTCCCACAAGTAAAGATTTTCCCAAATTCACTAATTTGATCAACCTTTCAGGATAAGGTTTAACCTTACAACTCTGTAACATCTCATTTTTAGTGGTCTCAGAATGGTGGTCTCAGGATCACAACTCCGATAAGTGAGTCTATATTTTTGTTATTAGTTTAAGTATATGTCAATATTTGTTATATTATATGAAACTTTGATTATGAAATTTTTATGATTAAGTAATTAAATAAGAAAAAAGGGTTAAACTGAAAAAGGTTAGAAATTTGAATTTAAATTAATTAAAAAGGGATTTAAGGGCTTTGGAATCTTAAATTTAGTAGACTTGGTTAGTAAATATTCCATAATACGAGTTAGTGGAGTTTTATGGATAGATTTTGGTGTGACTATAAATGTTTTTAAAGGATAAAATAGTAAATTAGTATTTGAGATAAAATGATTAATAAAATAAAAGGGTAAAAATCAAGTCTTCTTCCTCATTTTCCTTTAACAAAATCGAAACACCATTGAAGGGGGGAGAAAAAGCTTCGGTCAAGGAAGTTTCTTTTGAATAGGGGGTATTTGAGCTCCGTTTTTATTGATTTTTACGTTTTTGAGTTTGTTTTAACTTAATCTTCTTAGCCCGAGGATTAATTTGCAAAACTATTAAAGGTTAAGGGATGTGCCATGAATGAAATTGTTATTTTTGTGATGTTTGTTGGTGAATAATCAAAGTTAGTTTTTAAAGGAACATGTTTTGTTATGTGATTTTTTAGTGAATTTAAAGGTTAGGAATTTATTTGTTTAAATGATAAATCTCATGTATATTTTCTTAAATGAGTAAAAAATGAGTTGATTTAGGATAAGGAAAAATCGGTTAATATATATTAGACACGAAATTGGTGATTTTTACAAGTTATGGTCTTTAGGACTAAATAATATAAAAGTTAAAGTATTAGGGATTATGTAATTATGTTTTTATATATATGTATATGTAGATTTTGAGTTTATATGAAATATTTGAAGTTATCGGGACCCTAAATTGAATGAAATTATTTGTTTAGATCAAGAAACTAAGAAACTAGAATCAGATCGTGGCAAAGCTAAGATGGTGGATTAAATCGACTCTACTTTCACTTCTAAGTTAGTTTAGGTAAGTTATATGTAAAAATACGATCAAGATTGCACGGTGTGGTATAAGACCATAATTGAAAGATATTGTGGCGTCCTCCCGAACGAAGCTTAGTCCTTGTAACAGTTTGTCGATAAGAAATAATACTCTGTGAGTTAAGATTGTTAATTAAAGGAAATGATTTCATATTTTAGCATTGATAATAGGGACATGTTAATTTTATTATTGTTATCAAATTTATCATAATATTATTAAGTTTAAGATGCTTACTTGGTGTATTTCTTCTTGTAGATTTTGGAGGGTTTACCGTTAAATAGATCAAGTGGGGCACACACACTATCCCAACATCTTCGGTAGATGTTCGATTCCTCTTCGATTTTGGTTATATGTATGGCATGTACTAGGATGTTGTATACTTTTGTTGGACTTCTTTTGGTTAAACTTGTTGGGATAAGTAAACATCTTTTTCTATCACAAATGTGGAGATAATGTTTAGTTGATAAGCTAGATATGTTTGGTGTATATAGATGCATAATGTTTATGAATGTAAAGCCTAAGGAACAACCTTTTTGTTTAAATCTATATGCATGTGTATGTTATTCTAAAGGTGGATTAAATGTTAGCACTTGCATTCAAAATAGGTATATATATATGAATTGCAATGGATGATTTAGGTTAGATAAAGTTGTGATCTATGATTGATTATGCTAGTTTGGTATGAATGGTGGTGTCCAAGAAATGCATATTGGATGAGTATTTAGGTTGAATATTTTAGTAAATTATAAGAGTGTTTGGATGGTATTTAAGTATAGGAATGCTTGTAGTGTTGATGTGTCTTGTTGGGCAAGATTTGATATTGGTTTTGCTTGCTTAAGGGGTCATTTCGGAAGCCAGCCTAGGACACGGGCTGTCATACAACCGTGTGCCTTATATGGCCTCCTCACATAGCCATGTGCATCTGAAGTTAATAGGTGTAATACTCACACGGTCTGAGACACGGGTTGAGACACGGGTTGAGACACGGCCATGTGTCTCAAGTCAGAGAGTTACATGGTTGGGCACACGGGCAGGGACACGACCGTGTATCCCTACTTTGATTGCTCACATGGCCGTGTGACCTTATCTTCCAAAATTTTCAATTGTGTCTTAAAATTTTCAAATCATTTTAAATTAGCCCCAAATTGTTCTTAAATCGTGTTTAAGGCCTCAAAGGCCTTATCAAAGGTCCAAATGTATATGATTGCAATAGGTTATTTAGATGTTTAATTAGTTTAAATTTATTGTTTTTAATTTGATGTTAATTGTTTAATAATGCCCGTAACCTTAATCCGACGACGGAGACGGGTTAGGGGTGTTACAAACTCCCTTAATATGTCTACCCAAATCTTAAGACACAAACCCTCTCAAAGAGTTACAAAGAAGCAAACAAATAAATAATCCTTACAAGATCAAAGTGTTTGCAAATTAAGCTCAATTACAATGAAAAACACTCGAGCAAAAGAATGGAAATAAATCTCACAAGTGTATGAAAGAAAAATATGGAAGTATTTGGCACAAAGGTTGTTTGATTGATTATTTTTGCTTGAATATGCTTTCTTGTTGTTGTAGGATCTTTGGAAGCTAGTATTTATATCCCTAAATTGATTTCCAACCATTGTGGTTGTTGGATAAATGAAAAGAGTTGTTGGATATGTGAAAATCAAAGCATTTAATTCACCTACAATAGCGAGTATCTATTTTTTTTGCAATAAATGTCAATTCAATGATCATTGGAGCTAAAATATCGATATCATACAGATTTTATCGATACCATGTAAAAGGTATCGATATCAGATCGATACTTAACTGAATTTATGAAAAATAGAATGTCAATTTGGTATCGTTTATCCAAGGGTATAAATATTTTGAAAATAACTATACTTGGCTAAAAATGTATCGATACTTTTTGGCCTGCAGCTATTCTGACTTATTTGAAAAATAGTTTGACAAGTTAAAAGAATTTTTACTTGGTTAAAATCATTTTTTTTAACTGGATTTTAAAGTTGAATAAAAAAAGTTCTAAGAGTTCAAAGTAAAGATTTAAAATTGTCTTTTAGACTTTAATTGAAAAATCATTTTGTCAATTTTGTTGAATTTTAACTTTTATTAAAAAATATTCAATTTGTTATATTAAAATATATTATCAAATAAAGCTTAGTTTAACAAATATCCACTTATCTTTTCTTGATCCTATTTTTGTTGTATACATGGAATTAGATGTCGGGCCATAGACGTTGAGAGATAGGTAGATACATTAAGGAGGTTTCAAAAGCAATCAAGCGAAAAAAGTAAGAAACTATATAATACAATGGGTATAAGACTTACAAATTGTGCTAAAATGAGAAATTAGTTTGTGAACAAAAGCATTGTGAGAGTTAAAAGAAAAGCGAGAGAAATAAAAACAAAGGGTTAAAAGCAATGTGAGTGAAAAAGAGTGAAATAGTTAGAATGCAATCAAAGAAAAATCACATATGTGCTTAAGAAAATTTTCATTCATATAGTGCATTATAATTGCTAAGCTTGCTATACTCATGAATATTGTACCAGGTGTTCACATATTTATATTTGGAGAGAAAAGGAAGGTGAGAGGAGATATAAGGAGGCGAGCTAAAAGATACACTAGGGGGTGAGTAGGGAATAATATTATGTGTCAAACTAATTTTCGTGCTTGAACCATTTTTTTATGCTTCCATTCCTTGAATTTCAGACCAACCTTAAGCCTCAAAGTGTTACGAGCCAAACAATCCTATGTGACCTAGAAAAGTTGATTCATGGATGAAAGTCATGATAAGTTGTATGAAATATGGTTGCTTGCATTCTTCTAACATAAATGTTATAATTGTGTATAATGTTTTGATGGAGCCACATGCCTGTTCATCTTTGAACTTGTTGATATTGTAATTTAGTAAACTCTTGTGTTTAACTTTAAAAACTAAGTGCTTTATATATCATATCGAAATTGCATGTTATAAGAAACATTCTTAGCATTATTGTTTCAAACTAATTACCTATCATCAAGTATGCTCAAGGGACGACATTTTTGCATGTTGTGTATTTTGTTTGCTTGAGGATAAGCAAAGACCTAAGTGTGGGGGAATTTGATCTACCATTATTTATTATGACAAATTAAGCTCTTTTCACTACCTAAGGAGCTTGTATTCAAGTAATTTTATGTATTTTACGTTTATTTTAACAATTATTTAGTTGTTAGTTTAAATTGAATAAATTGACCTTTTATGATGTTTTATGACCTTTTTTGCTGATACAGGCCTAAGATGGAACAAATAAGTTAATTGGGTGTGCAGGACAACAACCCAAGTTAGTGAGTCAATGGACTGACCTGAGTGTCACAACATTTAAGAGGAAAGTCGCGACATTGGAAGCAAGCCTCAACACTTAGCCAAATTTCCAACCAAAATCCATGAAGCAAGCTACTGGAAAAAAAGTTGCGACAACGAGTAGTAAAGTTACAACATTCACCCTGAATCTTAAAGATCGAGTAGTCTAACCACAGTCGCAACATTGGCTATAGGATGTTGTGACATTAACTCAATGAGCCCAAAAATATTGTAAGGGTGTTTTCATTCACACAACCTTAATTAACTTGTAAATCAGTTTGTAATCGACCTTATTAGGCCGTAGTATATAAAAACTATCAATATTAGCTAAAAAAATAGTTTAGAGAAGGGGTTTGGAGATTGTTTTAGGGTTTTAGTTCATAGTTAAGTTAGATTTTAGATTTCTTTTATTGTCCAATTACTTTTATGTTTTTAATCAAAGTTATTTTCAATTTCATTTGTTGTTCTTGTTTTATTTTATTTTTGTGTATGCTTCGATCTGAATCAATAATCAACATCATTCGTGAGTTTAACATGGTTGTTCATCCATCGCAACTCTCGGATTCACATATTCTCGAGCAATTCTTTTCCCTTCTCTTTTATTTTACATTTGTTTGAATGTTTGATATTTGGGTAGAACCATTTGCATTTAGAATGGTTAATAAGCCTTAAGAAGGTTAATTGAATGAAGTGGGTGTGGTTAGCTTGGATTTAGGATTCATAAACCAATTAATTGGTTAGGTCGAATATGTTAAACCCTTGAATTGATGACTCTAGGAAGTAATTTAGGTAAATGAGATCGAAAGGGTATTCTACTTAGAACTAGTTCAAGTTAGTCTGATTTAGTTCCATCAGGTCAAAATATAAGTGGACTAAGTCAATTAATTAATTTAGTTATAGGCTGAAAGATATTAACTAAGTTAATTCTTAATAATTGGTAAAAATTTCTGAATCTAGGTTAATCACAACCATTGAGGTTAATCATACTTCTGATTGTTTAATTTGATTATTAATTTGAAGTTTTATTATTTATGCAATTTAGTCATTATTCTTGCAAACATTTAATTTTATTGTTCTTCGTAATATAATGAGTAGATTAGTAGCTATTTAGACCTATTTTAGTGTGTTAGGGTTTATTATTAATTTAGTTTAAACAAACCTCATTTGGGTACGATCATCGAAATACTTACTAAATGTTTCGTTGTAAAATTAATTATATTACAATTTGACTTGTACACTTGCAAACATCTCACATCATTCTATATCTAATTTCATATTTCTAAGTTCCGGTGCATGCATGCCGAGGCACGATCAGTTAGCACATCTAATTGACCCGATCAATGGCTAGGCTCAAATTAGTCCTAGTTTAACAAGGGCAACAAACCTTAATCCTAGAAGGGGTTGCTATCGCGCCTACCATTTACACATGCTATTGGAGTTGTTTTCCTTTCAAAATATTATTATTTTTCTCTATATATAGAGAGGTTAAGGACTAGGTCAAAAACACACCTCACCTATGTTGATATTCTATCATCAAAATATAGGAAAGTTATTTTTTAAATAAATTCTATCTTTTGAGAGAATTTGTCTTTCAATTTCTAGCCTAAAGTTTCACATAAAGTTTTCATTGATTTGCATATAGCGCCCACACTCTAACAAACTAAGTTGGAGAATAGTAAAAAAGATCGAATGATCGAAAGTTGAGAACGATTTAGTCCACCTCCTACAAAATACATGTAGATCAAGGTAAATTGGTTTATTTTTATAAACATCATAACTGGGCGACACAACATCAAAACAAGTTATCTCAAGAACAACTTGAAGGGGTCACATTGCAGAGATGCCGTTCCATAGAAAGCAGTCTTTAGTGGTCACATTATAGACTAAATGAAATAAAAAAATATAGAAAAATCTTGAATTCTCCAGGTAATTTGCTTGTAAAATATGTTATGGAATGAGGATGCTGACTTCACAGGTCAGTGATGACGATTTGGGTTCTTTACTTTATCCTTGTTCTTCTTCCCAATGGCCACACTGTTCCTATGCACAACAGATAATGTTGATCCACCATGGCTTGCCCTTTTTGTTGCTTTTCTTCTAGAACTCCAACTACCACTCCCTAGGGCAGCTCTGGCAACGCTATCAGTGAGCACTTCCCCAGCCCTTTGTGGTTTGACAGGTTGCTTTTTCAAGTATCTAAGCTTAGGAAGTAAGCTACAAACTGTCTTGCGTAGCTGTTCCTCGCTGTTGTTGCCTAGTACTGGATTTCCCAGCAGATTCAATGCTTGCAACGAGTTGTAGTTGGAAACAAGCTGGCCCAGCTCCTTGGTTGTTGATATCTTGTTGAAGCTAAGGTCTAAGAGTGTTAACTTCAACAGCCAATGAAGCCCCTCCAAGGTACAGTTCTTTTATCATTGTGCAGTTTGAGAACCCTAGCATTATAGAAACCAAGATGCATGCACTTTCAGTATTACTTGCTATTTGTTCATGGAAATTCCAGGAAATATTTTGGCAGGTTATTTACCATGTACAATTCTAGTAATGCGGTTATAGCTGAGATCAACTACTCGCAACCGAGTTAATTCTCGAAGTCCTAGGATGTTGTTGATCTTGTTTCTTGACAAGTTGAGTGTGTGAAGGCCCTTTGGCAGTGATCCTGGAGTAATTTGGACTGCAAGAAGGTAAGAATCATCGTGGTCATGTATTTGTGTTCAAACTAATGACAAATCTAAAACGGTGGAGTGATAACATACCTATAAAGTTGTTTGACAAGTTGACAGACCGAAGGCTGGAGAAACCTGAGATCATGGGAATGGCTTTCAAATTTATCCCTGAAATGTGAGCAACAGCTGAGGAAGAATTGAGACTTTGAATGACATTATTGGCATGTAAAATCTCCTCATATAGGTTCATATCGGAACGGGGAAGTCAAGTGGGGTGTGTTCCTTGCTGGTGATTTACCAGTGCTTGGAGAAGGTGGAAGAGTTATTCGCGCTTCACCATTCATATCATCACCAGGCTGTGTAGTTTCCACTTCAAGATCTCTCACCCACTCATCTACCCTTGCAAAAGATGGTGAAGGTGAAGGGAATGCTACCCATTGGTTTTGGGGCCACAAACTAGTAACTCCATTATGGAAGCCTTTCCAACTCTGCTTGTCATCGTAGTTTCGAAATGAACCAGGTGATTCCATCTTGCTCACTTCGAGTGCTCGATGTGGCTCCACAGTATCTGAAGAGTAACTACTTTGCTGGTTAAAGGTAGCAGTGAGAGGAAGGGGTTTTGGTTTTCATGGCCAAAACTTGTGCAAGTTGCGGTGGCTCCAGAGTAACAATTTCCACCATAAGCTTCTACTTTTGGAAGGTAGAACTTGACTGAAGAACGTCTTTTCAACATTACTTCGTCAGCACTGCAACAAGACATTACAGAAACAGGGCTATTAGCATTTAAATCATCCCTTGCTCTTGCACATAACTCCTGCAAATCTTCGAAGGACTGAGACTTAGGAGGAAACTCATCTGCTGCCTTTCTTTGCATTTTCCTCACCTCCAAATTAGAGCAAGAGCGCTTAAGGTTTGGCAAAGCCAAGAACTCAGCACTCCCCATCCCGGATCACTTATACGTCCACTTTCAATCACATCAGCATCTCTTTCTTCTTGGTTGATGAACACTTCCTTAGCCTCAATTTCAAATGAATCCGAAGAAGCCACCCTTTTGGTTCTGAAGGCAAATTCTTCTGCTGGACTCATCACATTGGCTTCGAAACCCAAATCATGGCCATTCTCTTCATGCGCATCTTCCCCTTCATATGCCATCTCTGATGCTTGAAATCCAAAAGGACTCTCAGGACTGATTAGTTTGACATTGCAAGGGACAACCCTGATTGTCGATTTCAGTTCATCGCTCTAGAAAGGTTGCACTGATTTTTCGAACTTTATTTGAAGGCTTCTTGCTGCTGGAGATACATCACCCCCCTACAAATAAAACCAATGGAAGACGATGAATTTTGAGATACATACACAGAATACAAGAAATATATAAACTGAAGACCTTCTCATCTTGTCATTCTTCTTCTTCTTGTTCTTTAAGGTCAATAGAAAGTAACAACTGAACCTTTCCATTTTCACAAAGGTGAATGATTTCAATTCTCAAGGAAAGCCTGGATAGAAGATGCACTGCTTGTTTTTGAGGTTTTATCCTCTTTCCTGTTGTGATGCTTACATCTTTAACCAATTCCTATGGTTTTCTTAGAGTAAAATATGTGTTGCAAAGGTTAGCCTTAGCCATAATCAACAGGAAGGCACCAAATCAATGGGAGAGTGCAATTTGTAGGTGAAGATGTAGGTGAATTAACACCAGAAATGGAAGATCTCACTGGATTGTGATGCCCTCCTTCAATCTCAGCCTCTCCTGTGCATCCACAAAATGAGACACAAATCAGTTAAAAAAAAAATCCCCAGAGCCCTTTGTAAATGTTCTCTGGAAATGAAATGCGTATTATACAAGCAAATGAATCCAATACCTACAAAACAAGCAAACTTGGATTTTCTTGGATTTTCTGGCACAGATAAATTAGAAGGAAGAAAACAAAAATAGAATGAGAAACTTACCTGTTGATCAAAGACCTAGTCTTCAAAGCTTCATAGTGGTGCCACACACAGATTCCCTACCCTTTTCCATCTTTAAAAAGATCAATTACATACATTTGATAGAAAAGAAGAAAGGGTTAGAAATTAGATGTGGGATTCAAGGATGGAACTTGAAAACTAGGCTGAGTAAACATGAAACACGGTCTAATGCATCTGGTTTTATGCAATTCACTTTGTACCATCTAAACTTGGCACTGAATTGATAGAATGTCAACTCAGTTTAAGAATTAAATGGATACAATTAAGTAAACCATAAATTCAAATTTAAATACGTTGAGAATATTTATGTCCTTTAATTTTAGTTTTATATAATACTAAAATTGACACCCCCACCATCTGGGTGGAAGAGAAAAAAAGATTCTTAACCATGTATAAATGGTTTTGAATAGTTACTGGTTAAAATTAAATCAATAAATTTTTTTTAAAGGATGCAAATCTATACCTATAATTAAAAACAACCCAAATAGGTTTTCTGTTTGACTTTGTGGGATATAAAAGAAAAAACAAAAGAGAACCAAAGGCTTTAGGATTTTCTTTGAATCATCATATATTTAATATATAATTTTTATTAATATATTGAAATTTTAAAAGAATATTTAAGGGAAACAATTCTAGTATGGTTCAAGTCTATGTTTCTTATTTGAGTGAAAGAAAAAAATTGTTAAATTTATAAAAAGAAATAGAAGTAATATTGGTGATTATGTATGATAATAATCAATAATTTATTTAGAATCTATACCTGTATATATATATATATATATATATATATATGCACAAGTTTTGAAAATTTTTAAAGTGCAGGAAATATCTTTTATTTTTCATCATATTACTAAAGTAATTTTAAAATAATTATAATTTAATTTTAAAAAATTGTTTTATTTTTATGTTTTAAAACAAAATTATGTTGATTGAGGTAAAATAAAATTATTACTTGAATAGAAGTCTAACATCTTAATTATCATTTAATTAATATTAAGTTTAACTTTATAAATAATATTCGATAATTAGGCATATTAAATCAAGTAGCATTTAAGAAAAATTATTGGTAAAAAATGGAGTTTTTAACATTTATAAGTTAAATACGGATGATAAAGGTAGTAAGGCCATGGATATAGTCGTCGACACGTCGATTAAAGCAATGCTATCGTGGAAAGATAGGTTAATGGGGAAAGGTATTGTTGGATCCAGGAAGTCGATTAAATCGAACGAGCTTAAGGATGATGATGATTTCGAACTTTTAGAAGGGGATGTCACAAGGTCGGTTGTTAAAGGGATCCTCTCGATTGAGTTCTCCGATAGGGTGCATCGACTCTTGCTCAAATACATGGATACTACGATGGTTCTAAAATTGTTGGGGTGTAAAATTGGATATGTTTCCCTTCAAAGTAGAACATATAACCTATGGCGGCCCTCCATGCCTTCCCAATTGATGGATATTGAAAATAGCTATATTTTGGTGAAATTTCAAACAAAGGGGATTATGAGAAGGTGTTGTCTCAAGTACCATAGGTCATCTGTGCGTAATACTTGATAGTGTAGCCTTGGACCATTGATTTCAGACCATCTCAGCCTTATCCGAGTATCGTAATGACTTGGATTCATTTTTCGGGTCTTTCGGGATACATGTATAAACGAAATGTAGTTGAGGAAATTAGAGGTATGGTGGGGAAGGAGGTCAAACTTGACTATAACACTGATAATAGAATGAAAGGGCGCTTCGCTCATATGACGGTGCATGTTAGTTTAGACAAACCCCCTGTATCTCAAGTTTTGATAAATGGCATCACTCAGCATATTGAGTATGAATCATTACCAATTGTGTGTTTCTGTTGCAGACATTACGGACACTTGAATGAGTTGTGTCTAGGGGCTCCCATAATACCGAATCAGCAAGGCAGTGACGTTTTTCGAAATGAAAGACTGTCGACAGAACCCAATGTGGTGGAGAGGGAAGAGGCTTACTGGCCTTAGATGTTGGTCGAGGTGAAATCGTTGAGGAAATCAAGGGACTCTAAAAAATAGGGGTAAAAAAAATTAGGAAGAGTCTTTTTCGGGATCATGATTTAATGCGTTAGTTTCCTTAGATACAAAGATTGGTGAGTTGGTGTCGGTTTCTGGGAAGTAAATAAAGGTTTATAATAAAGGTAAAAAAAAGTCATGTCAAATTTGGGTTCGGAAGGAATTAATGGAAAACATCACTAGGTTATGGGCCTTTTGGAATAGGCCTATTCAAAGTAAAATTGTAAAGCAAGGGAGACGAGCTGGCTTGGTGGAATTTAGACAGGCCCAATATCAATAAATACATGGTGGGATTGGGTGACATGAGCAAGTCTGTGAAGGGTCAGGAGAGTCCCCAACAATTGACCCAATTGCAATTTTGGATGACGAATCATATTCTCATGAAGTCGAGAAATGCTCTGGTGTTGGAATCATAAAATCTGTTGGAACCACTATTGCCACTTCATCACATTTTAATCCAACTTTCGAAGGTTCGGTTGTGATTTTAAGGTCAATGAATGAAGGCTTCCTTGACCTCAATAAACATTTGGTTGTCTCTTTTAAGGAAAATATGGAGCCCAATAAATAGTTTTTGGTAGAGGGTGGCTTCTTTGAGGTGGAGACAAGTCGTGGTTCGGGTTCTTGTTGGATTTGGTGCCCTAAGTGTTGTATATTCGTTTGTAAACTTGTAATTTTTTCGAACAGGTTGGTTAATAAAACAAATTCATTTATTACAATTAATATACTTTATCCTCAAATGGTTTTTGCACGCAAAGCAAAATGGAAGCAAATGTTGTTCATTGGTTCTAATGTTTAATTAATACTAAGTGATATTATGTGGTCGGATCGTGATAAAAAAAAACAACTTGTATTAGTAGACAAACCTAAGCATGTCCTTAATCTAATTATAAATGAGCAAACCAATTGAAAGACTAATATGTTGTCTTTCAAGTCCAATTGGGGAGATGCTTTGTTTCGGGCATCGGAGCGAATAACTCTCAAAAGATAGAAACATAGATGTGACAAACTAGATTGACAGTACATCAGACATGACCCAAGCATAATAGATCCTGAATTTGTTTATGGATTTATTCACTTGTGACGTTTATAGTGTGGCATACCTAAATCCTAAGTGGATGTCGGACTATGTATGCATGGCTCATACACTTTAATGTAAGTAAAAGCTTGAGTTCGAATCTTCTACAATATATAGCGTTATTCATAATAGTGGAATTCATGGCACGAGACATAGTAAATGATATTCTCTCATTGGTATTACATGGTTTGTGAAAAGCAAATGTGTCCATGGGTCATTCATATTTATGATGGATGACTTGATCACTATTTGATAGTGATTGACTTTTCATGAAGAAAGATGTAATGGTTACCATGAGATAAAATAGAATCATATAGGGAGAGAGGATATTATCCCAAATCCTATGAAGGTAACACACTTATGACAAGGTCATTGGATAAGCACTGAGAAGATGGTTTCGTAAAGGTATGTCATTAGGAAGAGCTCAGTCACAATATTATAATTGAATGAATTTATGAGTAAATGAGTTTATAATTAATTGGCGAAAAGCCAAAACGAGATTATAAATCATTCAAGTCATAATTACATATGTTCAATCAATCCCTCCGCTAGCTCATTAAAACAAAAAATGAGTTGCATGTTTGAATCAAAATGAACAAAATGAATAGAAATAGAGAAATGAAAAACATTTAGAAATGAATGTAGTTTTCTCAAAATGGAAATGGAAATGGAAATGAGAATTTATTCATTTGCAAATGTACATGGATTACTCAGAAATGATCGGAAGAATGAGTTTAAATTTTTTAGCTATTTTAAAGTCCGAAAATGAAAATAAATCATTTAGTCGTAATGAACATATTGAGTTGTGAAATATTAAACATGTTTTCTCGAAATTTTACCAGCGGTAAAATCATCATAATTTTATCTGGGGATAAAATTGGGATGAGAAAATTATTTAATCTAAATATATTGAAGTTTATTTTGGGAAATAAAAAAAAAGAATCAAGTTTGATTAAATTACGAAGTACTGGGTCAAAAAGTCTGAGAATTACTTATAATTGGACCCAATATGAGAGAGGCCTAAAATCTCCTCATGAAACATGAAGGGGGTGACAACCCTAGTAGGAATACTAGTGTGTGCCGTCCACCATATTTCTACTCTAAGTAGGAAGTTGTTCTTCTATTTTTAAATTAACCCTATAATAGACAAGTCGACTTAGATAAATAGTTTTCTTTAGTTTTATATTTTAGTTTATGTTTCCGTAGTCGAAAAATCCTATTCCGATGTGAAGACGACTGTGAGCGGAAATTGCTCCGGAGCCACTCTTCCAATTATTTATTCATGAGCTTTCTCTTTATCCTCTTTCATTAATTCTTTTATATTTTTGTTAACATGATCAATTAAAGTTTGTATAAATATCAAGATAAATTCTTGTGCTTTATTTATATCTTGCATGATTCAGTTATGGAACTGGTTAACTGATTAGGGAATAATTAATGGATGAATGAGGATTTCACATAGAATTAGTTGGCATAAATTATGTGCGCTTAAATACTAGGTTTGACGACCTTAGGAAGTAATCTAGGTAAACGAGGCTGAGAGATAAGGTTACTAAGTAAATCGTAATTTATTATGGTCAAGAAAGAGAGGTCAAGAGATAAGTGAATATTTGTCGATTAATTAATCAGTAGTGATCGAGAGGTAATATTGGTTAGTTAATAACTAATTCACTAAAAACAACCCGAGTTTTAAAGTTCATTACAACCACCGAAGCTAGTTGATCTTCTACCTATTAATCAATAGTAGGCTGGGAGCTCTCATTGTTGACATTAGAAATAGGGAATTTTGTTAGATTAATTTAGTTAATTAATTTAATTAGTTTAATAAATATTTTAAATTTGATTCACACTACTAATTCGTGAAATGGCTTGTTATATGGATGTCGCGACGGTAAAAAATAAGGCGATATCATTGGAATTGACCGAAGGTGCTGGTTTAGATTCATAAACAATGGAACAAATGAAGAATAAAAGTGTCAAGGACCAGCTGGAAGTTCTACTTCGATGGCGATACAGATTGTTCTAACTCTGAAAAAGGACTTCGATGGCGATACAGATTGTTCTAACTCTAAAAAAGGGCTTCTCTTTTAAATTTAGTTTAATTTTAAATTTTATTTTTCATTAGTTTATTTTTATTTATTTTATTTTAAGTCTTTCATTATGTGTTTTATTTTTGAATGGTAGTTGAGCTCGTAGAGTGGATGAATCAAAGAGACGAGGAAATTGAAACTTCACGAGGAGAGGCTCGAAAAAAGTCCATCACATCGTGAAAAAAGGCTTGAAAAAATCTTCATGAATAAATCATCACCACGTAAAATCAGAACCATCTCCAATACAAAAACATCTTCAGCAAGCGTACGGTTATTCCATGATAGCCTCCAAAGGACATATACTTCCCATATAGGATCACATCAACAATCACAGAGCACAACGAGTGTCCACAACCATCGCTTAACACAACAACTTCCTTATCCACTACTATTACTCCCCTTTTTTGTTCAATAAAATTTCCAATCAAAATACTAAAGTTCTTTACTCTTTTGACTGGACCAATGCTAAACTAATGTTAAAGAATATGAAGATTAAAACAAGTCAATCCAATCAAGTGTACAACATTATTGGATTGAATGAACAGTTGTGCAAGGATCACTTACTTTGCAGACCATTCCTCAATGTTATCTTATTGTCACAAATATGTTATATGACTCTTATCTCAGTACACATCCTGGCAATCATATGATTGTATGACTTAATATAACATTTCAGATAATTAATCATCCTTTTATTGAATCTTGACATGTTGCTTGAAGTGCGACTAGGAGTTGGCACTTAAGTCTCCCTTGTGATAGCTGTTGCATCATAGTTTGCTTGGTATGATTGATATTCCACTGCTTGCTTACGTGTATTTACAGTAAAATGCTTACCCTCCAACTACTTAGGAGAAAACTTAAACTCAGGAACAACCCTCTCACATCTTTTAGCAATTTTCATAACCTTTAGATTTTTTATTGCTAGTACTTGGAAAATCAAAGATAGAAAAGGTAAAAGGTGTCTAACATGCACCTTCGCAGCATGACTAACAACTTGATCAAATACAAGTTGAGCCAAATCAAACTCAATCATATCCATTGCCTTTCTAATCAACACAATAGTCCTTGGAGTCATTGAATCCCTGAAACTGTTTGGGACCCAATTCCTTGTTGTAATACCAATCAAGGTTGCATATAAAAGTGATAATGGATAGGCTATAATACTTCCTTTCTCAAGCCATAATCAGTAGATATTATTAGTAATGGCAGCAATAGTAGCATCCAAGGATTCATCCAATTCAACAAGGTTTCTATTGTAGCATTTAAGCACCTTTTAGATTAGTACGAGGGTAAACTCATACTAATACCCTCGAATATACACCTTCCGAAACTGTTTGCTGTTGGGATCAATGATAGAGATAAAAAAATTAGCATAGAACTCCAACACCAACTCTCTTAGATATGGCTTTACAAATACCATAGGACCAATTAAGCCATTATTGCTTAGTTAGTGTCAATTCCATGTTCAGCGAAACTCATATCATCAATATTCTACTCTTCAATGAATCCTTTTATCCTCAAGGCCAAATAATGATTGAAGCAATCTGGCATCAAGAATGTCAGATTCTTCTTTACCAACATGATATCTTTCATTGCTTTAGCCTTTTTAATTGCATAAACTAACATCAACTAGCATGGAAGGAACACCAGTATCCTTTAGCCTCTTATTCCTTGGATGGCAGACTTTGTTACAACAAGCTTCTTGGACTTGGCTTTGGGTGATACAATATTTTTAAGAGGAACATTTTCCTCAAAGCTTGAATCGGAACTATAATTTGAACAAAAGTATGACTCATCAGACGAGTCAGAGTCATCATAAAATGAGCTTTCTTCCTCTTCCTTCTTGTGTTTCTAGGAGGGCTTAGGGTCAACAGTAACCTTCCCTTTGTCTTTTCTCTTTGACTCTGGAAGAGCTTTCAACTCTCAATTTTCCAAAAATCTTGTTCTTCTCTTCCGAGGGGCAAAGGATGTGGCAATAGATTTTTGTCACATTTGTGACCTACATATTATCAGGAGTTACCTCTGTAACCACCGTACTAGGCACATTTTCAGTCAAATGAGCCTCAGGCTCCATAAAATTGGTTACAAAATCAAATTTATCATCAGTACTAATAGTAAGAGTAGCATCAACAGCAAGAGCAATATTGACAAGAGTTTCATCAAGAACAAGATCAACATCACCTTGAGAGATTACTACTTCGATCAATGTGTCTATCTTCCGTTCTAGCATGGGTTGATGCTCAAGAATAGTTGCATTTGCCAACAAATCATCTATCTCTGCAATGGCTTTTTGAGTAGAGGTATATCCACCTTCCTCTTTCTCATCGGTTTGACTCCTTTGAGCATTTGAAGGGCCAACAGTAGTAGGAACTACCTCTTCCACTAAGCCTCATTTTCCATGAACATCTGGTTGAGAGTTCGAAGCACCCTTTCCTTCATTCTTTTAATCTTCTTGAAACTTTTCAAATTTCTCGAGTGTCATCTTCATCCTTGCCATTGATTGTGAGAAGATTAGGAGATGAATGATAAAAAGACAATAAAAGCTTGATTAATAACAACTTAACAAAATTGAATCAATGGGAGGCCATTGCACAATCTTTTAAGAGCTTTTTGGAAACATAATCAAATGAATTTCCAATCCAAAATTAAATGCATTTGCACGATTGTCGCCACTATTAAAACGTCTTTTCCATATAATATTTTGTGAGAGAAATGTGAATTAGCAAAAGATACTTTTCAACAAATTTTTTAAACCAAAAATATCCTTACACAAAACAACATCATGAGTCTACGTTTTGATGCCTTCCAATACATGTTCGAGTTACTCAAACTTGACACACACCAATTGAGGACCATAAGTGTTCAAATCTAGTTACATCTAATGGTTTAGTGAACAGGTCAGCTAGTTGATCTTGTGTAGACACAAATTTAAGCTCAACAACATCATTTTCAATATACTCCCTTATAAAATAATGCCTTATATACACTTGGTCCTCGAGTGCTATACTAGATTTTTTGGAAATTTTAATGGCACTTGTGTTATCACACTAAGTAATGACAATGTTCAATTCAACACCGAAATCCTTTATCATTTACTTCATCTAGAGAAATTGGGCACAACAACTCCTTGCAACAATGCACCCAACTTCAGTAGTAGACAATAAGATAGAGGCTTTCTTTTTAATGTACCATGATACCAAATTTGATCCAAGGTAAAAACAACCACCAGATGTACATTTTTTAATATCAATGTTTCCTACCCAATCAGTACCACTGTAACCAACCAGACTCATCGTACATTCTTTTGAGAACCAAATTCCCAAATTAGTAGTTTTATGGACATACCAAATTATCCTCTTCACAGATTTCACATAGGACTCTCTTGGACTTGCTTGATACCTAGCACACACTCTTACACTGAATGATAAATCAGGTCTTCTAGTAAGGTACAACGTGTATACAACATGTGAACTGTGGGCTACATTCCAGCAAGCAGTGCTTGCTACCTTAGGATTGTGGACTACGTGCTACTAGCTATATAACGTGAGCTGTGTACTAAGAGCTTATGAATTGAGATGCTTCAAGCTGAGAGTTACGAGTTGTTGAAATGTGAGCTACGTATGCTAGCTGATGAAGTGCGAGCTATACATGCAAGCTGAATTCTAAATGCGAACACTGCATGCGAGCTGAGAATAAAGAGATTGTGAACTGATGGAGTACGAACTGTCTTTAAGCACTGCGTGCGAGCTACAAAAAGAGAGCTTGTGCATTAGTGAAGTACGAGTTGTCTCCTTGCAAGCTAAGAACACAAGTTGCACACTGCGAGCTCTTTGCCAGTGAGCGTTGCTTGCAGTATAACTGTGTCATTAAGTGGACTTCAATAGCTACCTTTAAAGATAAAGTTGCATATTTTATCATGAAAATTAACCAAAATGTATTATTCTAGTAAAACCCTTCAACATTAAATATTTAATAGAATTATAACCAAAATAGCTATTAAATAGTTATCATCTCTTAACTAAACAGAAATATAAGCTTAAAAGTACTAGAGATAACTTTATATACTAGATTTATCAACATCTTAATTCATGAAAGTCAATTACTATCAAATAGTAATCAAGTCATTCATCACCAAGACGAATGACTTCTGGTCACGTTTACTTTTCATCAACCATGTAATAATAATGAGAAGATATAATTTACCCATGTCTCGAGCTATGAATTCCACTGTTGTGAATGATGCTACATACTACAGAAGTTGTACACCAACGCACTAGCTTTCAATACCTTATCTATTTGAACTTAGACTTTTACTTACATAAAATTGTAAGAGTCACACATACATAGTCGTCATCCACTCAGGATTTAGGTATGCCACACTATGAATGTCAAAAGTGAATAAACCCATAAACAGATTCAAGATTTATTCTTCTTAGGTCTAATCCGATATATTATTAGTCTAGTCAGTCATATCTATGTCTCTATCTTTTGAGTCATCTGCTCTAATGCCCAAGACAAAGCATCTCCCCAATTGAAATTTTATAAACGACATATTAGTCTCTCAATCAGCTTGCTCATTTTCGATTAGACTAATAACATGTTTAGGTTTGTTTACTAATATAAGTTATCTTTTCGTATTACGATCCGACTACATTATACCGTTTAGTATTATGTAAACATTAGACAACCAATGAGCAACATTTGCTTCCATTTTGCTTTGTGTGCAAAACCCATATGAGGATAATTATACAAAATATATCAATGAATTTATTTTATTAACCAATTTGTTCAAAAAAATACAAGTTTACAAACAAATATACTACACTTAGGACACCATATCCAATAGACGACACACTATATTTGTAGCCTCTCAAACCCTAACTAATCTCATAAATTTAAAGAATGTGATAAGTATGCCAACTAGGCATGATAACCTATCAACTAATTAACTAAGTAATTAACATGAAAAATGTCTAATTGTGGAAATATAATAGGAAATTCGGCCAAGGGGCTAATTGGGCTCCTTGGATCAAATTTTTACAAAATATCCTTTCATGGAAAAATTATCATTTTACCCCTTTTTCCTCATCACTATTCTTTATTCCATTCAAGGCACATAATCCTTCACATTTTCTATAATTTATATTGATCAACATGAACAATGAATTTTGCATACATAATTTTACATTCATGACCTTTTTTGATAAAATTTGAAAAATTACAATTTAGTCCCTAAATTCTCATGTTTGTTCAATTAAGTCACAAAAACCCTTGCTTGCACTCATACACTATTTTGATGATATAAGACTTTACCAATGCTTGTTCAACTTTTCCAATTTAATCTCTAAAGTCACTTTCATCAAATTAATACTCAATCTAACACATCCTTATGCTCCTCCATTATTATTGACTTTTATTTTCCTTAATATAATCAATTTACTTTATAGTCCATGACTTTTCCAATTTATAATTTAGTCCTTTTTATACCAAGATTGCATCTTCACAATTATTCTCTAAATTTCCCTTTTCTAAAAATCGAAATAATTCTTTAAAACTTCATTAATAATATTGCCACTTAAATGCTCTTCTAATGCACGTTAGAGTCCTAAAGTATGACCTAAACTATTTCAAGTTCTTATTCTTATAGACATACACTTTATGGTACTAAAATATTGGTATAATGACCTTTTGGCCTTCCAACTTTACAAAAAAAAAATCATTTTAGCCCTCCATTTAATTTTTTGTCTCTTTTAATAATTGAACTTGTAATTTTACCAAATCATCCCAAAATGGATGAAATAGTTAAAATTTTTTAACTTTGCTGATGTGGCATACACGTGAATGATATGCTAGCATTTAATTAATTTTTTAAAATTCAAAAATATTAAAAACTAATTTTTATAGTTTTTATACTTTTTTAATCATTTTAAATTTTTAAAAATAATTTATATATATATATTTTAAAATTTTAAAATTTTAAAAGATTAATTAAATACTAATGTGTCATCCATGTTAAGAAAACATTAACTTTTCCTTCTCTTTTGGGGTGATTTGACAAAAAACACAAGTTAAAGGACTAAAAAGGTCAAAAATTAACTTAAGGGCTAAAATAGATTTGTTTGTAAACTTAAAGGGTCAAATAAATCATTATGCCTAAAAAATTTATAACTGTGCCAATAGTTCAAATTTTTATATATTTTGTTTATACAAGACTTTACTTTGGGAAATATTATATGGCGTGCAGTGTCGTATAGAACTATTTAATACAACTGAAAATGGACTGGACATTCTAATACAACTTAGCTAAAGCCCCTGAATGAGCCCAAACTGAGAGTTTAGGGTGGGGCCGCAATTGGGCTAGTATTTCGGGTAAAAAGTAAAAACCCGGTTTAAATCCGATCCGTCCCGTTTATATTTCGACGTGGCAACAGTTGGTTGGGCAATTAAATCAAATCCCTCTCTGTAAATAAATCCCATCCCAATCAGTTGCATCGAGAGAACACTTCCACTTTTTCCTCTCTTTCCTCTCTTTTTTCCCCTCTGTTTTCGATGGCCTCTGCCACAGTCGACCACCGCAACCACCTGCACATCGAATCCATCCCCGTCGTAGACCTCCATCTCCTCTCTCAACCCGACCTCCTTTCCCTAGCTTTATGCTCCTCTTCTCCTTCCCCTTCCAATGCCGAAACCGAACTCTTCACTCCCAAAATTGACCGCTCCGTTTTCAACGAATCCGCCGGAAGTCGAAAACAAACTTTCTTCCGCCTCCGCTTCGCCGCACCACGCAGCCACCTACACCACCAACATTCCTCTCCTTCTTCCGAGCCCTTCCCTTCTCGTTCACTATACCTAAACCCTGAATCTCTTGACGAAGAAAGCTCTAATGCCCTCTCTCTGCTTAAATCACTTTTCAACATCGATGATTCGCTGCCTGCACACCCCGGCGCTGACGAACCGTACGATGACAAGGATCTTGTGCCGGTTCAAATCGAATATCCAAACGGAAATTCCGGTTTGCAGAATATTCCGGTCGACATTGTTAGTAGTAGTTTAAGAAAAAGGAGGCGAGGGAGGCCAAGGAGGGACGGGAAAGATAATTGGCTGATTGAGAGCGAGCCTTTAGCAATAGAGGAATATAAAGAAATGAAAACCTTTGATAGGCCAAATGAGACAGCGGATGCCGGTAATAGTAGCAGTTGTAACGAAGGGAAGAGGAGGAGAGGACGGCCACGAAGGGAGGAGAGTCAAAGTAGAGTGATTGCAAACGAGGAAAAGAAAGTTGAGAGCGAAATTGAGAAGGCAGCGTTGGTGAATGTAGAGGCGATTCTGGGAATTGAAGAGGAGTTGAGGAGGAGGACTGAGGGGATTGTTACAGAGGTGCAACTGTTGGAATTTATGAAGGGTTTAGAAGGTGAATGGGCGAGTAAAAGCCAGAAGAAGAGGATTATCGACGCAGCTGGGTTTGGGAATGTGCTTCCAAAGGGGTGGAAGCTTATGCTCTTTGTGAAGAAGAGGGCCGGCCATTGTTGGTTAGCTTGTAGCCGATATATAAGGTTTTCCATTACTTTCTTTTACTTTTATTTTAATATTCTTGTTATTCATAACATGCATATTTTATCAACGCTGTTTACCTTTTTTTTTTTTTTTTGGTTGGGGGTGGGGGGGGGGGATAAGTTTTATATTCATCCAAAGAAACAGCCAATGCTGTAAAAACAATCAAAACAACATAACCCTGTACCTATAAAAAAAAAATACCACTTATTCCAAAATGTTTCAAGCTAAGCACAGAAGTTGATCACCCTTTAGTACTTCTAATAATCACCTCCTCACTGGATATTTGTTGCCTAAACTGCCTTGGATTCCTTTCTCTCCAAATAGCATAAATAAAAGCATTCCATGCCAATTTTAAGATAACTGTAATAAGAGATTTACCTTTAAGTCTGCTACACATCCAATTAAATTCAAGTTGCCAAGACATTATAACCCTCTGAATATTGCATAGAAGTAAAAACTTGCTTCTATATTATTTTTGCAAATGCATATTCAGCAAAGAAATGGTCCCTGATTTCTTCTCATTCCCCCCTTGATCAACCTATCTTTTGTTGGGAGACGATTTAGGATAGCCATCCAAGGGATAAATAAATGTTTGGGAAATAAGAAGTGGAAACCAAACTATCATATGCCATGCAATCTTCTCATTCTTTGGTCTGATTATATCCCAAATTCTGGAAATAGTAACCTACCTCCATTTAGCTCAGAGCTGCCCAGCACAACCAAAGCCTCCTCCCTAGGCCTTAGTATCTTCCTCCAGCTCCAACTGGTATTGTATTTCAGCTACACTTGACTTAAAGAGGAACGTTTAAGCAAATACTCTTGAATCCAAGCAATCCAACGTGATCTCTGACCTGTTAAGATAGTTCTTATGAATTGGATAATACAAGCTTTATTTCAACTTTTAAGGGCTTTCATCCCAAGACGGCCCTCAACTTTAGAAGAACAAATCCTTTTCCAACTCACTCTTGCCACCTTAGTAAAATCGTATTTGCCTTTCCAAAAAAAAAAAAAAAGAGAACACATTTGGTTGATTCGATTGAGAATCCCTTTTGGAAGAATGAAATGCTTGCACCAAAAGTTTCGTATCTGAAAAATAACAGATTGAATCAATTGCATTCTCCTTGCAAAACTCAACTGTTTTGCAGCCTATCTTGTGATCTTAGATCTGATCCTCTCCAACAATGGGAAAAAAAAATCCTTCTCAGACAGCTTTCGTGTAACTAGAGGGATACCAAGATAACGCACCAGCAACTGCTCAATTTCAAAGCCTGCTGAAGCCCAGAAAGCTGATAAAAGGTGGAAAGGATACTCCAAATACCCACTACAGAATCAACTTTACCTTTAAAAAAGATTAGCAAATTGTCTGCAAAACACAGAAGAGTTAATTGAATCCTATGGCACTTAGGATGATAGCTAAAAAGACCTTCCTTAGACTCGAAATCCAACAACTTCGATAGAATATTCGTAGAAAGAACAAAAAGGTAGAGTGATAATGGGTCACCTTGCGTAATACCCCAAGCCCCTTTAAAATAACCAACCAAACCACAATTTAAGGCTATAGAGAATCTAGAGGTAGTGAAGCAAGCCTGAATCCACTTAACAATCTGTTTAGGCAAATCAACAGCAACAAGGATAGCAAGAATAAACTTCCAATTCAAAGAATCTAAAGCCTTCTTCAAATCAACTTTGAGTGCACATCTAGCAAAAATGGTATTCCTACCATATATCAATTAAGCTTCCTCGTCTGCAGAACATTGCAAAGGTCTCTAAACAATTCAGCTGAACCACCAATAACATTCATGTCTTCAGTGCCAATCAGATTCTGTTAAAACCCTGTACTCTTCTCTGCGATCTTATCAAAAGTATCAAGCCTGATCCCATTTTCAATGAAAAGGACATCAATTGACTTTTTTTTTTTTTTCACATTAACCAAGCTGTGGAAAAAGCTGGTATTATGATCCCCATCACAAAGCCATTTCAGTTTAGCTTTTTGCTTATAGAAATCCTTCTCAGCTTTCTCTCAACTCTTTTAGTTCTTTATTCAATCTGAGTAGAGACTCAACTGGAGTCATGCGTGGATTAGTTAGAGCAGCTAACTGCACTGCTTCAAGTCAACTTCTAGTCTCCCTTACTCTCTGAGAAATATTACTATACAAACGTTTGTTTAGAGCAATAAATTTCTTCTTTAGTCTCTTCTCATCTTTGAAAACAAAACATACATGGGATTGCCTCTCACTGGTAAGACACACGATTCTTGAAAACTATTGTCATGAAATCCTTGTGCTGAGTCAAAAGATTGAAAACATAAATGGTTTAGGTTTGGAGAATTGCTGCTTCTGTAACCAAGCAACTGCTAAACAGTGATCAGAAACCTAGGAGCAAGAAATTCAACACTAGATTGAGGAAACCAAAACAGCCAGCTATGATTAATCAGAATCCTATCCAACTTCTTAGCCAAGAAATTCCAATCTTGAAGATTTGTCCAAGAAAATAATGGACCATTAAAAGGAAAATAAAAAACTACAAGAGAATCTGGACAATCTCTAAAGTCCTTCATATCAGAACTAATAGTTGAGTTCCCATTATAGTTCGAGCTTTCTGGAGGCAAAAGAGTGACATTAAAGTCATTGAGAAGAATCCAGGGATAATCTCTTACCACCTGTTTTAGACCAGTCAGAGTAGACCAAAGCCTTCTTCTAGAAATGCCATCATTGCACCTGTTTTCTTTGTGCTAAACATTATACACATAATTTCTGCATTCATAGCATGCCTACATCTAAGATTTGTTCTCTCCGGCCTTCTTTTAGTTCAATTTTTGTTCTTTTGTTTCTTTGGTTGAGAACAATCTAGTGTTTTTGCTCTGAAATGTTAAATTTTTTATTATTATCAATTTTCGGGTTAATTTCATAGAGCATTTTGTGGAAATTTAATATAATGCTCTTGAATCTTCAGTGTTTAGATGGTAGAGTACGATCCTTTTTTTTTCTTATTGCTTATAGTTATCAGATTAGTTGTTGAATACATGAAACCCACTAAGAGAGATTTAGATAACTTGTTAACAAAAAAACAAGGAAATAGATGAAAGTCGAATTTGAGTAATTCTATTTATTTGTTGCTTTTGCTAAAGTAGATTATGTTTCTGGCACTGTTAACTTGTATTCAATTAATATTGAAGTGTTCATTGTCTTTAGGATCTGTTATATATATAGTTTAGCAGTTATTTCATGACTTGTTGCATTTCTATTGATTTTATTTCAATTGCGACATTTTTTTATCAGTCCCCTACTCTCAAACCCCTCCAAAAAAAAGTAAAAAAAATGGGAAGAAAGGGCAAGAGATGGGGACTGGAGGGAGGTGGGATTCAAGAACTTTCTTGCTTGTGATTTTCAGTTTTCAATTCCTTTTTTATTAACTTTGTTGGTCGTGTCCTTCTTACATTCTTTTCCGTAATTTTGTACATTCCAGCCCTAATGGCCAACAGTTTGTGTCCTGCAAGGAGGTTTCTTCATACTTGCTCTCCTCTGGTGGACTTAAAGGTTCAAGTGTGGAAACGTTGAGTCATGCTGACAATGGCATTGATTTAGGTGTCAAACCCACAGCCGGAAATGTAAGTTTCTTATTGTGTTTGTATTCGTCATTTACACTTAATCTCCACTTGATTATGCAGTTGATGATGAGAATGTTAAATGCTGTCTACAGTTGCCAATTACATGTAGATCTTCTGAAAATGAGAAGCAAGCTCCCTTACTAAAAATAGGGAGTCCAAGGGATGTCCAGAGAGCTGAAACGATAAAATGCCACAAATGCACCATGACTTTTAATTTGCAAGATGATTTTATATGCCACCTGTTATCATCTCACAAAGGATCAGCAATGAGTTCTGAACATGGTACCCCAGCTAACGAGGGGGTAAAAATAAGAAATGGAAAATATGAGTGCCAGTTTTGTCACCAACTGTTTGAAGAAAGGAATTGCTACAGTAGCCATCTTGGGATCCACATGGAGAACAATATGAAGAAAGTTGAAGGTTCAGTTGGAGAGCAGAACATCATCCAGCCATTAAATTCTGCTGGCAGCAATGAAATAGGACCTCGTTTTCGCTGCAGTGAATCTAATGAAAATGCTCTGGTTGAAACATTTACTGATAAATACAATCATGAATGCAATTTATTGTCTCATGATGAACAGGATAAGGTTGACATGAATGAAAAAGTGTTAGCTGACAAAAACTGTGATACAAAAAGTAAATTCTGTTTTGTAACTGATAATAAAGGAGACATCACTGGTACTACTGCAGCTGCTGATCTTAATGTTTGTTTGGGTTCTGAAAACATCTTGTTTACGTCTGACAAAGAAGGGATGTCCCAACCTTCAGATAAAATTCATGTTGGATTTGCTTTTAATTCAACAGAGGAGAAGAAGAGAGAGATGACTTCAAACACCAGTTTCCTTGCTCCAAATGCTAAGGGAAATATGTTTAGTGATGAAAATATTGAGGATGGACATTTTCCTAGCTTTTTGAAAGGGATGGAAGTTGATTTGAAGGATAAAGCTACAAGGGATGACCCAAAAGCTGGTTGTGCTGATACTAGCACAGAGCTGTCTAATGTCAGAATTGATGCTGTACGGGGAAATTACAGTGAAGGTTGTTCACTTATTCCTTCTGGCAACAAACAAAGAGTTAATCTTGTAGATCATTTGAAAGGGGCTTCTGTTACAATAGATTCTACACATGAAACTGGTTCTGGTTGTGGTTTAAGTTCGTCTAAAGGTGATCAAACATGTGTCATCAACAATAATTTGATTCTTGTTTCTGGCATTTTAGATGATCCGGAATCTATTATGGTCAATGAATCCACTAACATTGACCCTACTGTTTGTTTTCAAAGCCATCTCCCCATGAAAAAACCATCACAAGAGAAAAGTGAAACGGTCTTGCTTACTTCACATGGAAGGGAGCAAATATTTCCTTCTGACAATAATGCATTTAAGGCCTTCAGCCGGATGGTGGAGGTGTCTGAACTTGATGGAGCCCAAAATTATAGAGGATTAAGTCAGGGTGTGAACAGTCATAACAGTGGAGTAGATCCCAACATCCTAGCTAGTATCAAACATGAAAAGACTAAAGATCGTTTATTTGGCCTATCTTCATATAAGAAATCACATACTTGCACACCGGAGTATAAACAGGATAAAGGGTCTGAGAGCATTCTCTATCAAGAATATGGTAATCAGCAAAACAGTAACTATGAAACTAGTATGAACAAAGTTTCTTTCTTTACGAAAGAGGAGCCCAAACACAAAGGGGGAAGCTCCATTGTTGGAAATGCTTATGCTAGAGTAGGCGCATTTGCTTTGACGGGCACTGTGCAGGAAAGTTGTTCCCCACATTTTTCTGGAAATAGGGAAAAATTTGCTGGTAAAAATAATGTACCTGGTATTAGCAGTGGTGCTGTTCTTGAACCAAAGCAAAATAAAGGCGGTTTTGAGGATTTCTTCGGTCTATCCAGTAGTGAACAAACACATGTTGCAAATAATTTGAACATGGTTCATGCAGGCACAGCTCATGATGGGTCTAGGTTACAAGAATTTCAAAATGCAAGGAATAATGAAATAATGATTGGTTATTCCAATCATGCACGACCTATTGAGGATTCCATGACTGGGCTCACATGGAAAAGTAATGAAGGAAATGTTCTGCTGAGTGGCTTGGCTGATACTTCATCTCAATTGTTGACATCATCTGGTTATTACCCCACATTTGACTGGATGTCACATAAGGTACAGATATGATCTCTCATTCTCTCTTATAAGCTATGATATAATGCAAAAAAAAACAAGAAACTGCTATTTTGTGTTGAGGGTTTTATGTTATGTTCAATTGCTAGATTTTTCAAGGTGTGGGATCTTGAATTTAAGTTTTAAAAGTGAAGGTCATGGCTGAATGCTGACGTCTTTCTCAGTAGAAAGCAAATAAATAAATTATATTTGCCCATGCAGTTAAACTTTTAAATAAATAAATTAGTGTTAGTTTGCTTAATGAAATTTTACTGCAATTTTGTTGTAATGGATAGGGTGAAACTGAAATGTTCGACATTAGTGGAAAGTGCAGCAGTATATCAGGTTTTGAAGGGCTGCAATCTGGTAGCATAGAACATATGGAATATAATTTTCTGACTGCTCAACCAAGTTCTTGTTCAGGGAACTCCAAGGTATCATCATATAATTGAGAGGCTGTAACTAAATGCTTAAAAATGAATTAGTGGTAGTTTGCTTGATGAAATTTTACTGCAATTTTGTCATAATGGACAGGGTCAAAGTGAAATTTTCAACATTAGTGGGAAGTGCAGCAATGAATCAGGTTTATCATCAGATAACTTGGAACATATGGAATATAGTTTTATGACTGCTCAACCAAGTTCTCGTTCAGGAAACTCCAAGGTACCATCATATGGTTCAGAGATGGCATTAAAGTTTGACTCTGTGTGGCTTGGAAAGGATGCTTTGCCGCTGTTGCCTAAAATAGCTGGCAGACATCAGGTCACTACCTTGTGTTCCTGGTGTGGAAATCAGTTTTATAATGAGGCTGTTGACATCGCAGCACAGAGAGGCTCAATGGTTATGTGTGCCAACTGTCGGGCTAGGGTCTCTAGGAACCATGATTTTATGTAAAATAGCGTGTTTACAAGCATACCAGCATGTGTGATTCCCAAGTCTATGGTACAAGGTAAATTCCACATTAAACAAGCTATTATTCATATATAAGGCAAGTTTTTGTGATTGCATGGATTGATTATTATGTATGTACTATTCTCTAAAGGACAGTACAACTGCTAGCATTTGATATAGTTCCCAACTCAAGGTGACATAGTTCAAGTTGATTATGGCTAAATATTATAACCTCTACATGATTAATGGAATTAAAACAAGATCCTACATAAATTAGTGTAAATTTTTGTGATACCTTTTTTTATTTTTGTGTGTGTGTGTGAATTTTACTCTGGAGTACAACTAGTAAGGCCTCTGCTGTAAGTATTGTATGGAATAAACCTTGCTAGAGCTTTCAGCATCTTTCAGTGGGATTCAATCTAGATGATACCGTTCAAGGTTGTTTTGAAGCTTGGGCTGTGCTATGGTGTAATATACAATATAATCTTTACATATTACCATACCCAAATTGGACACAAACTGCTGTGCCAGAAAAAAAATGATTAAAAGAAGGTACATTGTATTCTCTTGTATGATTTTTGAAAAGTCCCTACATCTGACATCATGTATTTGCTTTAGCCTATAATGTGCTGTGGTCCTTTACTTTCAAATGGTGTGATTTGATGTTCTAGTCACTTGCTCAGTTTTTCAAATTGCAAAAGTAACTTGGAATAGTTGGAGTTGCTCAGAAAAAGGGCTATTCATATCTGCAAAAAAAGTGTTTGGCATTCCTACAAGATACTGTATGGGGTCAACTCAAAGTTATCATTTTATCAAATAGACACTATACTGGAATTTTGTTCGGAGCTTTTTGTATGTGCATGCCTTTCCCAGTCAATATGCTCGTCCCTTTCATTTTTTTGAGAGCATGGGAAATGAAACGAATGACAGCCTCTTTTTATTGCTTGCTTCTTTCTATCGGCACTCGCTGAACAACTTTATTCCCTCTCAACCTTGATGCTTCTAACCCTAATGAAAAAAAACTGACTACTATCTTTAAAGATGGTAGATAAATATAGGTATGCTAATGGCTTCAAAAACTTTTGCAGGCAGCAGCTGAAACAAATTGGAAGGCTGAACTAGTGCTTATAGGTTGATCAAATTATCGTCCTCTCTAATTTCAAGAGGCAGAGTTTGCAGTTCTGGTACGACTTTTGTTTTGCCATTCACTATTGAACCTTTTCACTTGGTCCAAATCATCTAGTTTATCAGTTGACATTTGATTTTCAAGGATCTTGTGTAAGTTCTTCATTTCCAGCACAAGAATTGAGAAATCGTTACACACTGACTTGGGCAATAACCGAGACACATAACCTTAGCTTCTGTTGTACTTTTAGGCATGTGAATGTTTGGTGCGGCAGTTACTCTTTTTTGACAATTATGCTGCTTGGGGCTTGGTTCTTTTGTATGTATATCACAAACTGATTCCCTGCATTTTGTTTTTACCATTGCTGTGTTAGTCTAAACTAGGGTTCAGGCAGAATAGCAATTAGCATTAGGGACCTCCCCCCTCCTCTCTCCCCTTGGATTTGTTTGATGATTTCTTGTAAGAGTAGTTCTGAAAATTCTTATGCTGTTGTATTTGATATCAGGTAGCTTTTCAGTTTTCATAGTTTTCAGATATCTCCATCCTTCTATGGCATTTTCTTTTCTGCTTTCAGATGTTTTATTTGCACTATCTTGCCATTTTTATGAATTTTGAGAGTTTCTGACTTTAGATGTTTGGCGTAGGCGCAAATGTTATCATATCATGAAAATGCAAGTCTTAAAAGGGATTTGGAACACAATTTTTTAAACATTCCCATAGCTTTTCTTGTTAATATGTTTCTGGTAGGATTACCCTTTTGATTGTTGATAGTAATTTTAACCCTACTTGAAAACAAATTTAATTATTGCTATTGGTAATGGTAATGGTAATGGTAATGGTAGGAGAATTGATATTTTAAAGGGAAAAATAAAGGATTGTGGTCTTTTAAGCTTGGATTTTAGTAGAGATGTTAGCAGGTTTAATATTTGTATTATTGTTTTTGTTATTAGTATTATTATTATTATTATTACTACTACTGCTTAAATCTGATTGTTTTATTAACGTTCAAATTTGTTTTAAATCGTTTCCTATTTAAATATTATTACCGAAATAAAAAAATATTTATTAGATAGTGACATCCATTGAATGTTTTTTTACCTTAAATATTTGTTTTCTTGGTAAGAAAGGATTCTACATCAAAGTATTGAGTTCCTATACGAGTATGAATTTTTTTTTACAAATATGTAAATCAATATCTCATTTGAGCATCCAATAATAGCTATTATAGATTTGAAAATCTAAATTCCATTTGAAACAAAATCGAAGTGGATTTTGTATTTAGATTTTCGTCAAAATTTAATATTCGAATTTAATAAACATTTGAATTTGTAATGTCAAACCAAATCCCTAAAATGTAAATGTATTTATTTTATTTATAAAATGATAATTTTTTTTTTCATTCAATCCTTGTTGTCCTAAATTTTACTTAAAAAAAAAAACATGTATTGTACTTGAGAAATAAGCCAAATCCAACGAAAATGTAAACTATCCAAGTTGTCAGTCAGACTTTCAACAATCTATTTCTGTTTCATTAAAAAAGCAATTTCTTTATTTATTAATTATAAACGACAATTCTTGAAAGTAAATTTTCTTTGTCAATATTTCAGTAAGAAAATGTAGAGTTAGTTCTTGTTGATAATGTACGTTATTAGTATAGTGACAAAATTTACCTTTATTTTAATTTTTAAGTCTTTCTCGGATAAAAAATTAAGGACAAAAAGCCCTTTAACATTAATTTATTTATTGGAATTTTTTTTAATCTATGACCAGAAGACCAGCTTTCGCTAAACTCAACTCTTTTATAGTTCGAGTTCCCCCATAATACCCAAAATGTCATCAAATACATTATAACTTATCTTCTCCGTGATATATATGTATGTATATATATGCAACAACTTTTCCTCCGTATTTTCTCCTTTTTCCGATTGAATTTCTCTGAAATCACTTTTTAGGGTTTTTAAAAAAATTATATAAAAAAAAATAATTATAAATTGGCCAGCCTTAAAATATATTTTTTTTTATAAAAAAAGTCGTGTCAATCGGCAAACCATTTTCGGTAGTTGATGGGTACGAAGGCATGGCAAACGAGGATGCTAATACTGGTTTTCTGGTGGAGGCTAACGTACGCCGTCTTCGTCCCCTTAAGGGTTCCGTTATGTCCCAAGGTCTCCGTTTCCGACTCGATCATTGACTTCGGAGACTCCTATTGTCCTAATACCTCTGCTCGTACTCAATCTACCGGCTTCGTTGGCGTTAACGAGGTACCATGAGATTCTGTCTTTCATTTGCTTCTCTTTCCCTTTTTATCTTATTCATTTTTTCCCTTTCTTTTGAAAATTATATCTTTTTTCGGCTATGTTTATGCTGCATTTTCAATTAGGGTTAGTCAGAAGTTTTTTTCCCCTTAAATATATGCAGTTAAAAAAAAGGAATGGATTTTGGGTTTTTTCATTTTGGGTGCTTGTCAAAGTAAATTTTGCTTCAAAATTAGAGAAAATACCCTATTATCATGTATGAGCTGAGAAACATATTCATTGATTATTAAAAAAAGAAGAGAAAAATCGTTCAATTCTCCATTTTTATATAAATTCGCTAGATTAGTTCTCAATAATCTTACAAATGATCGTGGTGGAATTGGAAATATACTTATCTTAAATTTATTTAAGCTTTTATTTGTTTTTTTTATTTCTATCAGTTCATTGCATTGGGTTTAAAGGAACTAGTGTTTCTGAATTAAGTTAATGTTAGAAATTGCATTGAATTGTGATTAAATGTTTTGTTTGTGCAATTTTTTAATTATACTTTTTCTTTGTTGCGGTGAAGGGGGATGAGGTTTCGATGCAACAGGCGCTTAACATGGTATATAGGAACGGTCATGGATATGTAGCAGTGCTTTTCTATGCATCTTGGTGCCCCTTTTCAAGGTCTTTTAGACCAAGCTTCAATATCCTTTCTTCTTCCTATTCTTGCATTCCCCATTTTGCCATTGAAGAATCATCTGTCAGGCCAAGGTTTGCAAATGTATAACTTTTATTTGGTATTTGAATGCTACGAGTATATATAAACTAAACAGTGGATTTTGATTTCTTCAGCATACTCTCAAAGTATGGAGTTCATGGGTTTCCTACTCTTTTCCTTTTAAATTCTACGATGCGTGCGCGTTATCATGGAAACCGATCTTTTGAATCTCTTGGTGCATTCTATAGTGATGTCACTGGTAAGGCCTTTGTTCTGCAACTTCTGAATTTTGTGATATCTGTATTTCATTGAGTTTATTTATTCAGTAGATTTAAAATAGAGATCATTTTTCATCTGTCTCCATGTTAACCTGTGTGGTTGCTCGATCATGCTTCTTCTTTTTTTCCTTTTTCTCTCTGGGTGTGTGTTTGTGTTTTTAGTGCATAAAGGTTATGGATTTGATGGGATAAGAGTGATAAGATAGCTTTGAGCAATAAATTTTCCTCATTTTGTCTTAGTTTTGACTTATGTAAAACTAAAATGTAGCATCTCATCGCCTCATAAATTCATCCTATTGGGATCATAGCAGTCCTCTTCTTAAGACTATAATCCTACATGAGTAGGATGATGCAAAAGGAGATAAAATAAGTTGACTGACAATAAAATCGTGTATTATCACAATACGTATAGGATCTATGATCCTACATGCCTAATGAACATATCCTCAAGTTGTCATCTTTGCTTGGGTTTTAACAAATTTACAATCCCTTCCTGCTCTTTGTTTCCCACCTGAAAATGCTCCCCTCCAAGTAATGTTAATTTGTGATGCATTCATTTCCAAGATAAGGAGTTCAATTGAAAATGAAGTTTTGCGTTTATTAATCTTCTACACTGGAGGCTATGAAAAGCATGCCAAACCTCTTTCCTTTGCCAGTATCTTAGCTGGTATCACTTTACCCCTTTCTTATTCTTATTGCCCCTGTTTAATTTTCTAATGAGTATGTTACATTGCTGTAGGCATTAAGAACTCTCTGGATAAAACGTCATTGGAAAAAATCGGACACTTGTCAAATCAAGAGAAGCATGATAGCACTGAGCAAGAAAGCTGCCCATTCTCGTGGGCAAGATCTCCCGAGAATTTACTTCGACAAGACACATATTTGGCTCTGGCCACCACTTTTGTGCTTTTTAGATTGCTTTACCTATTATATCCTACTTTGCTTGTATTTGCTCAGTTAACATGGAGACGGCTGATTCGAAATGTTAAACTGGGGACTTTGTTGGAACATCCTTTGGCCTATCTGAAACGAGCAATCCAGCTGTTTAATTCCCTGAAGGAACCTTGCAAGAGAAGCAACTTGCAAGGCGCAATGAATGCTAGAGCATGGGCCTCTAAATCCCTTGCTACCGTTTCAATTGGTGACGCCAACACAAATCGTGCTGTGCCAATAACTGGATGTCGCTAACTCCTTAGGTGGTGGTGTGGGATATACAGGTATATTTTGTTTCCTATGAAATCTTTGGACGCAATCTCATGGAAGCAGGAGCCCTTTTGTTTCACGACTTTTTAGTACACCAATTTTGGTGTTAATTTGAATTATGGCATGTTAACCCTGAACTAGTTAAGTTTCATTTGTCAATATTATTTAGAATACGTCTTTACACAAAAAAAAAAAAAAACGGCGCTGCAACTTTGTGAATAGGTTATATGACCAAGTACATCACTGCATCGATGGTATAAGCCATTTTTGGCTCATTTGAAGCATGTTTGCCACGTTTTGTTAAATAATAGTAAATCTTCGTGTTCTATCTTATTATATTATTATCACTTGGAGCTGCAAAATCTTGACTAGTGTGGTGTACTTGTTTTACTTGTTCGGAAGTTGAGCAGTCTTTTGAATGTCTGGATATATGATCTGGTAAATATTTTATGAGTCAGGATTGAACATAAAAAAGCTTACGTATTAGATAAACTTTTGGACGGGACAGATTTGAAAACATGTACTTGAGCATCAGATTGAGGTCCATTTGATGCAGTTGTCATCCCCGACCATAATAGACCACCATTTTGCTCAGCTGCATAACTCCTGATGCAATGATTCACCTTTCCGTGCATAGAAGCGACGCAAAATCTTACTCTGGATAAAGAAGATTCGCATTATGGTATAAACAGCAAGTGTCATCGACTTAAGCACGGCTAATCTCAAGGTAATATAGATACTGTCCAATAAAAATGAATCGGTATTTCCTGTTTGAACAATTGCTTTAAACCGATCCCATTAGAATCCCGAGAGCCGGTGTCACTCTCACGGGGATACATAAATAGCAGGAGGGTACAAGGCTAGCAATGAACAAAAAACAACAGCAAATGCAGCAGCCCCTAAAAGACTAGAAAGGCTCCTAAACCTTCTGTACAAGAAAACAAACATCCAATGAGGAACTGAGCTTCACTTGGTCAAGAATTAGCCATGAAACAAGAACTCAAACATCTACCTCTAATTACTCGGTAATAGCTAGCATCAAGAAATTATAAGATATCCACGGTGGCATCATCTTTCTTTACAATCTGCCAAGATAAGGCATCCCTATAGATCAGTGCCAGTGCCATCAATATGATAATGTAAACTTGAGTTTGCGAGTGTAGCATAGAAAAAAATGAACATGAAAATGCATAATAGGATATTCATGATTCTACCATATGTCACTTGCTTTTCAGAATTGTAGGTTTGCTGTAAATGAGTAAAACACAGGTGCGCAAACTATCAATTCTAGTAGCAGTATTATGTTCATGCAACTTTCCCAGAACCAAAGAAAACATTGCTGCAAAAATGAAAGCAAGACCTGAATCTATCATTCCGAATCAGTATTCGAAACAGTTGCATAAATGTGTAAATTATTAATGATAAATTTGTACCTAATCAACACCTATGACATACAGAATCATAATTACTAATGGAGAGGAAAAGCTCCATTGGCAGCTGTATTCATGGACCTTTCCCAAATCAAATTTACATGGAAAGTATCAGAGAGAAAGCAGTGCCTGATCAAGAAGGCAATGTAAAAGCATATAAAAAGAACTCGCAATGCATAAGTAAATATTAACCATAAAGACCAAACATAGTATTTGCCATCAATACCTGTGATATGTATTGCTTAATCCTCTCACTTACGGTTCCATCTAGAGCTCTCTCAGCAAGCTCATAAAACAAAGTAGTACCTTCAGGGCCACTGACCTTGTCTTTCTGCAAATATCTACAAAAAGAATACAGGAACTATCAAATTCAGTTGGCTGATGAAAGTAAAAGGCATTATGAACAACAAACAATCATGTAGACCCTAACCTTTGCTGGACAAGCGTCTCCAATACGTGCTTCATATTACCAAGAACTGGGTGGTTTTCATCAGTTTCGAGCAATCCCATTCTCTTCAAATGATGCCAAAGATTATCTGCACAAGAGTAGTAGTTTGTGTGGAAATCTAAAAGCATAAAAAGAAATGCGCAAAATGTTGAAAAGGAAAAACAAATTCACCCCATAATTCATCAAGAGAACATTATTAAACATGCGATAAAGTTGATAACAACTTTCAGCTAGATAAATTCACTTGACTGACAGATAAACAGGACACCCTACTAAGCATATAACCTACAAATATATAAAACAAAGAATTCGAAGATGCCATATACGTACAGCAAGTTTGGCTTCAAACGTTAATACCAAAATTTGAAGGTTAATATATAGGTGAATAAAATGTACCTTCAGCAATTTTACCTCCGGCAAGCTGCACAATACTGATCACAACAAATGTAAAACCAGTAAGATGAGATGCATTAACATCCTCAACATATTTCTTATACACCTCAGCTGGTAACTGGCTTATGATAACATAGGATTTGGCATCAACTCCACCTTAAAAACAACAAACACCATTGAAATTATGAAATCAAGAGTAAAATTTGATATAAACTTGTGAAAATCCAAACGAAGGGTGGCAATAAAATAGCTACTCTGTTGAGACAATCGGGAGTGGTTTGTGGAAGAAGGACGTGATCTTAGGAGTTCCCTCAATTCGTAACCAAAAATGGTGGAGAGTTTGGCTTTAGCCTCGTTAATGATATAAGCAGGAAGCGAACGCTGACGATAGTTTTTAGTGACTAATTGAGAGAGTTCTTCCCTTTTAATTGGACATCCTGAATTCTGATGTGTTTTGAACAGTATGTAACGAACTACTTCTGCAACAAGTTTTTCTTTTTCCTGCCAAAAACAAAATTAAGAAAAAGAAACAAATTTTTTAACATATTGAATATCTAAAATATGACAGCACTGACACAAATTGAAGCAAAAAAAAAAAAAAAAGGTACCTCTTTTGATATATCGAATTGAGAGAAATCTTCACCGAGATTTGACATTGTACATTAAGAACGATAGAGGGGCAGTTGTGATCTATATGGTTGTGGAGAAAAGAGCGAAAAATGTCGTTGGGGTTTGGAGGAAGATAATACTAAAAACAAAAACCCTAAACAGTGATGTTGTTTGGTTGGTGAGAAAATTGAAGGATACAGGAAAGTAGAGAACGAGATTTTCAGAAAATAAAATTAGATAAATTACTCGCTTTTGGCGAGTTTCTAATTGTTTTAAAAATATTTAATTAATTACTTTTGTTCTAGTTTTTTCTTCAAAATCTTTCCGTAATCTAATATTAAAATTAATTTCTTTTTGGAGAATTAGGCAAATATATCATATTTAAATCAAAATTAGTATTTTAGGGTTTTTTTCTCGAAATTTAGAAAAATAAATCATTTTTGAAGAAAGATGACAGAAACACCTCTTGCTGGAAGAGTTTTTCCCCTCGCTAAATGCATCCTAACGATGCGTTTCTTAAAACTATGACCCAACCTTAACCATAAATTCAAGAATCCTAAAATAAAATTTACACATCCCGTCTAATTTTTTTCATGACAGATAATAATGTTATCTTTAAAAACTTTTTAGAAAACAATTCTTTTTAGAAGTGCTTTTTTTTATTTTGTCATTTTTCTAGCATTTTAAAATTATGTTTCATATTCGATGGTAGAATTTCTTATAAAATGAAGACATTCTGTGACACCCTCTTACCCTGTTCGATCATCGGACACGTGTAAGTAGATGCTACTGCTATATTAATATAAAAAGTAACTAATTAAAACCTTACTTTCTTATCATTATTGGAGTTATATTTTATTTAGAAATCAATAATAGAATTAGAACTAGAAGATAAGTAGATTTATTTTCATTTTTAATGAATATTTGATTTTTAAAGGACTTCTACCGATACTTGCATAAATGGGTATCGGTAGTTCTAAAGACAGTTAGCATTTAGAATTACCTGCAGAATTTTACCGGTACTTGAATGAGTTCTACCAATACAACCTTGCGTACTATCGATACAACATAAGCAACTACCGATACTAAAAGTTCTAGAGACTAAATTAAATTTTGCCTAAGACTTCTATCGAACCTTCAAATTTTAACTACCGCAACAACTACTATACTACCAAAACTTAAAAACTTTTACCGACACTAAATAAGTCAGTAACGAATCTACCTATTCCCCTGCACTTCTACCGAAACTTTGTGGAGTTATATCGAAACCATAATTCATCCAACAGAGGTTCTATCGGTACAAGTAATAAATTACTGGAACAAGTCAATAAATTTCACAATATATACATGGATAGGACAACTGACCACAACAAATAGCTCAACAATAACATTCTAAAGAAGCTTTGGTGAACACCTCTCATAATTTCCTACAAAATACAAAATATCCAATGTCTAGTCTTCACCTAAGTACATGTCAACCCAAAATAAAACAAAATTCATGATCGTTTAAGTGTGAAATTTGTCTTTTGATGCTGAAGCGAGCGAATACCAAAATGTACCTAGCCTATGCATGTAAAACCATCATACGTTGAGTAAAATATGATGGTATTTTAATAAACTAAACATTTTAAATAAGTATAGATATGCTTGAAGAATTAAATTCATTTTTACTCATACTACACTAATATTCTCTCTCTCATTATCATCATTAAACCATCAATACATCATACATTTTATCAATGCTCATAGCTACATAATCTACCATCATCATATTTACCCAATTCTATTTACTCATCACTTCTCATTTCTTTACTCAACATTTCAATTCTTTCATTCCCATGATCATTTTGCATATCACAATATGTATTCTCATATTTCATGTATTTTAAAATTCCATAGATATATATCTCGTAACAAATTCATTTCATACATGAATAATATATTTTTATCTTTTTAAATTTCCCTATTAACAAGACTCGGACTCTGACGGATACCAACCAACACACCGGTTTGGTACCTAGTGCCTCATCGGATAAACCGAAGTAATGATCGCGCCTAGCGCTATAATAAAAGTGACACCTAGTGTCATATCGGTTAAATCGAAGTAATTTGGCACTCAGTGCCTCATCGACTCGTGGTTGAAGTACCCTGAATTCTTCCTATCCTATGGCATGCCATCTATATTCGACCCAGCCCGAACAGTTAATAGGGTAATCATCATTTTTTTTTATTTTAACATCAAACCACATTTCAACTTGTAACTTTATTCATGTAAACAATGCATTTAAATTTTATTCTAATAATAATCATAAAATTTATCACTATTCTAATCACGTATATTTCTCATTAGGGTTGTTTTGAATAATTTAATTATTCAAAACAACCCTAATCACGTATTATGCAAGTACACATAAAGAAATATACCATCTAAAATTTCTCCACATAATCAAATTATTCAAAACAACCTTAATGAGAAAAAGAGTCTCTTACCTTATTATCCATTTCATGATTTTCTACCTTGAGCCATTTATTAAAATATTTACAATGTAATTGACAAGTTTAGGTTATAGAAATACCAATCGAAAATTCTAAGCTATTCGTCGATGACCTTGTCTTTGCCCTTCCTTTTTGAAGAGTCCAGGTCAACATTAGCTACGGAAATAAACGTACACATATTCATTATCTTACAAACAATTTAACTCTCTATTTTCTCATTCTTACACTAATCTCATAAAATTTTCAATTTAATCCACACTACTTGAACTAATGACCAATTTCATCCTTTATTCACTTTTCTTTTCTAACCTGTGTCATGCATGTCCAAATAACTCTAAAAGCTCCATTCACTCAACAATGGTAGCTTCCAATACACTTGATCATTTTGAAAAATATGACTTGGGTTTGATAGCTTAAGATACTATGATTCCAAAAACATAAAAATTTTGTGAAAAGGACTTAATTTGACTTACCAATTTGAGACTTAAACCAAAACCAACTTCAAGCTTCTATTTCTCTTCTTCTTCTTCTGCCGAAATTCTTAGCTTAAGGAAAGAGAAGATATTTTTTTCTCTTTCATTCCCAATCCATACCTATATCATCATTACATCCTATTTTCTTCTCTTATTTTATTTCATTTAATTAAACATAATTTAAACCAAATTTTTGGAGCCACAAATGGCCACCTAACAACACTAAGGTTCCAAGAGGGGAAATTTGCCCCTTTGATCCTTCAAATTTCATTTTATTAATAATCTTTTTATAAATTGCACTTTTATCTCTTATGCAATTTAATCCTCATACTCAATTAAAGCACTACACACTTAAATTCATTGACTCAAAATCACTTATTCTACAATTCATTTACGCAAATATTTTATTAAATATTTACAGGTCCGATTTTCGAACATAAAGTCTCAAAATTTACACTATTTCGATGACCCCAAATCTGGGTCATTACAACTCTTCCCCCCTAAAGAAATTTCGTCCTCAAAATTTACCTGGAAAGAGATGGGGGTATTACAATTTCATTGCCTCTTCCGGTTCCCAAGTCACTTCCTCAACCTTATGGCTACGCCACAGTACTTTCACAAGTGAAATACGTTTGTTATGCAACTCATTCACCTCTCGAGCTAAGATTTCTACCGGTTCTTCTTCATAAGACAAGTTAGGTTGAATTTCAACTTCTTCTGTTGTAATCACGTGCGATGGGTTAGAATGGTATCTCCTAAGCATTGAAACATGAAAAACATCATGTATCTTTTCCAACTCTATTGGTAAAGCCAATCAATAAGCCACTGGTCTTATTCTTTCTGTGATCTCATAAGGTCTAATAAAGCGTGGGCTTAGTTTTCTTTTTCATCCAAATCTGAGGACTTTCTTCATGGCGAAACTTTTAGAAACACTTTATCCCCAATCGCGTACTCAATATCTCATCGCTTCAAGTCTGCGTATGATTTTTGTCTATCAAAAGTTGTTTTCAATCTTTCTTGGATCAACTTTACTATACCTTCGATTTCTTGGAACAACTCGAGACCATCAAGTTTCCTCTCGCTTAATTCTTTCCAACAAACAAGTGTTCGATACCTATAGTCATACAAAGCTTCGTACGTAGCCATCTAAATACTCGACTGAAAGCTATTATTATAGACAAACTCGACCAAAGGAAAATAACGCTCCCATCCAGTCTCAAAATCGATCATGCAAGCTCCTAACGTGTCTTCTAAAATCTGAATAACACATTCGGACTGTCTATCAATTTAAGGATGAAAAGTTATACTGAAGTTGAGCTTCGTACCAAGGGACTCATGCAATTGTTTCCAAAAATCTTGAAGTAAATCGAGGATCTCGATCAGAGATGATCGACACAGGTATACCATGCAGTCTTATGATTTATTGAATATAAAATTCGGAAAGCTTCGAAAGTGACTAATCGGTTCTAATGGCTATAAAATGAGCTGACTTTGTAAGTCGATCAACTATTATTGAGTGTTTCTTGCTTGGCGATAAAGGCAATCTCGTTACAAAATCCATTGTTATGTGCTCTCATTTCCATTCAGGAATCGAAATAGGCTGAAGTAATCCAGTAGGAACTTGATGCTTTGCCTTAACTTGCTGACAAGTCAAACACTTAACTACGAATTAAACTATCTCTCTTTTCATTCCCGACCACTGATACAACTCTCGAAGATCGCGATACATTTTCGTTCCACCAGGATGTAATGCAAAAGGACTATTGTGAGCTTTTCGGAGTATCAAGCCTTTCAAATCTGCAACATTAGGTATACAAATTCGATTACAAAATCTCAAACAACCTTGCTCATCTATGCTGAAATTATCTAACGATCCATTCTGAACCATTTCTCTTTTTCTCAATAGTTTGGCGTTAGAGAATTGTGCCTCCTTAATTTGATCGAATAATACCGATTTAATTCTCAATTCAGCCAATAACCCACCTTCCTCATTGATGCTAAGTCGTGCAAACATTGATCGTAGTTCAACCGTAACTCTCCTACTCAATGCATCAGCTACCACATTAGCTTTCCTTGGATGATAATCGATAACACAATCATAATTTATGAGAAGTTTCACCCAACGACGCTGTCTTAAATTCAACTCCTTTTGAGTCAGGAGATATTTAAGACTTTTGTGGTCGGTAAAGATGTGACACTTTTCGCCATACAAATAATGCCTTTAAATCTTCAAGGCAAACACAACTGCAGCCAACTCCAAATCGTGCATCAGATAATTACGCTCATGAATTTTCAATTGGCATGAAGCATAAGCGATTACCTTCCCATCTTTCATCAAGACACATCCTAAACCATTTAAGGAAGAATCACTAAACACTATGAAGTCTTTTCTCATTTTTGGTAGAGTTAGCACTGGTGCCTTTGTTAACATTTGTTTTAATTGCTCGAAACTTTCTTGGTAACGATCACTCTAATTAAATTGGACATCCTTTTGTAGTAGTTTGGTTAAGGGCATGACTATCTTTAAAAATCCCTTTACAAATCTTCTGTAGTAACTAACTAAACCAAGGAAACTATGAACCTCTGACATATTTCTTGATACTTTCCATTGAACAATTGCCTCAATTTTCTTTGGATCCACTCTAATTCCATCAACCAAAACAATATGACCCAAAAACAATACTTTAGATAGCCAAAATTCACACTTACTCAACTTTCCATACATCTTCTTTTCTCGCAATACTTGAAGAACGATTCGAAGATACTGTTCATGATCTGCTTCAGACTTTGAGTATATCAAAATGTCATCGATGATGACCACCACAAATTGATCCAAGTAAGGGTAGAAAGTATGGTTTATCAGATCCATAAATACTGTTGGAGCATTTGTCAAACCGAATGACATCACCAAAAATTCGTAATGTCCGAAACATGTACGAAAAGCTATTTTGGGAATGTTATCATCCTTGACTCTTAATTGGTAGAAACCCGATCTCAAGTCAATCTTGGAGAAAACTGAAGCTCCTTTTAATTGATCAAGCAAGTCGTTGATTCGTGGATGAGGATACTTATTCTTGATTGTCAACTTATTCAATTACCGATAATTTATGCACAAACGCATCGATCCATCTTTCTTCTTGGCGAACAAAACTAGAGCTCTCCATGGCGACACGCTAGGACATATAAATCCTCGATCCAATAAATCTTGTAGTTGAATTTTAACTCTTTAAGTTCAGTTGGTGCCATACGATAAGGGGATATAGACATCGGAGCTGAACCAGATAACACTTCAATTGTAAATTCTACTTCCCTCTCAGGTGGTAATCACGGTAACTCCTCGGGAAACATGTCAGAAAATTCACGAACAATTCTAATGTTGCTAATCTGATTAACAACCACATCAACAATTATTATATAAGCCAAAAAGGCTTCACAACTATGACTAAGCAACTTATTAGCTTGAACAGCCAAAATAGTTTGAATTAAACTGTTTGGTCGAACCCCATTTACTTCAATCAAATTTCCATCAGCGCTCTGTATGGCAAACTTTTTACGATAGTCCAAAATCACACCATGATTAGTGAGTCAGTCCATACCCAAAATCAAATCAAAGTCTCCAAATGGCATGGTTAACAAGTCAACAGGAAAAGGTAAATTTTGTATCTCTAATGGGCACCGTCGACACACTCTGTCAACCAACACAATCTGTCTTAATGGGTTAGACACAACCATGGATACCTTAGATACTTCAAACTCTAAACTTCCCGACTTAACCAACTTGGAGTTAATATAAGAATGAGACGAACCAAGGTCTATCAAAGCATAAACCAAATACCTTAGATATTTCAAACTCTAAACTTCTCGACTTAACCAACTCAGAGTTAATATAAGAATGAGACGAACCAAGGTCTATCAAAGCATAAACTGGAATGGAACAAAACAAGAAAATACCTATAACCACATCAGTAGTATCACCCTCATCACGAGTGTGAACAACATAAGCTCGAGCTAGTACTCTGGCCTCAGATTGACGTGTGCCCACATCACTTCCTCTCATAGTGCCTCCTCTAGAGACAGAACCAGCACGACTCATTCCACGACCTCGGAACATAGATGCAGATCTTTGAACAGAAACAGGTGTGGTAGCATCACCTCTCGGGCAATCTCTAGCAATGTGATCCAATCATCCACATTGAAAACAAGCTCGAGTTAATCTCCAACATTCACCTCGGTGCTTCTTTCCGCAATGCTCATAGGCTGGTATCCCAACATCACGAGATGGCCCTCGCACATTACCCACAAACACAGTCGGTTATCGGTCTCTATTCCCATCAGACCTAAAGGTTGATTTTCATGTACCACGACTATCCCTTGACCGCTTCGGATAAGATTGAGAATTAATAGTCCCAGTTTGTTTCCCAGTAAATTGGGTACTCTCAGTCTTTTTATCGAGACCCAAAGCTTATTTTACCTTCTTGGCGCGCTCAACTAAGTCAGCAAATTCAGTTATTCGGTGTGATACCAATTGTACTCAGAGCTTATCACGTAATCCTCGTAAGAATCACTTACAATTTTTAGCTTCGGAAGGAAGAAATTCGATAGCATACTTACTGAGCCTCAAGAATTCTCGTTCATAGTCCACTACTGACATCTTACTCTGTTTTAACAGTAGGAACTCTTGTTTCCTTTCTTCGAGGTATAGTTCTCCTACGTATTTCTTCTGAAACTCTCACTGGAAAAATTCCCAATTCACCCGTGAAAATGGTACATGGCGTGTGGTTGTTTGCCACCAAGTATATGCTTCTCCTTGCAGTAGAGAAACAACACAAATTACGCTCTCATGGGGCATGCACTCCAATTGCTGCAATACTCTCTTAGTGGACTCTATCCACATCTCAGCTGTCGAAGAGTCAACTCATTTTAAACCCAAGAATTTAGTTGCTTCGTACCTTCGTAGTTCTTTAATCGGAGCCCAACAAGTGGTAGATTTAGGCGTCACAGAAGAAGTGGCTCTAGCAACCTATTGGAGAGCTTCGACGATAGCTTGAAGTAAGTTTGTATCACTTTGGCCTCTATTATTATCCCTATCTCCTTCAGGTTGTTAAGCATCAGTCCGATTAACACTTGGTGTCAATGATTCAAACACATCCATGTCATTGGTATACTCGTCACTAGAGTACATCTCTTGAAAATTCTCACTATTTAACCCTTCCGACATCTTTTTAGAACTATAAGATAAAGATAATCATAATCAGCATCCAAATCCCGACTCAAAATTGACTCAACTTGGCATGTACCTATAGACTCAATTTCGAGCTCGACATAGTTCGAGAATCAGTTAAACCGAAAGCTCTGATACCATTAAATGTAACACTCTTTTACCCGGTTCGATCACCGGACACGTGTAAGTAGATGCCACGACTATACTAATATAGTAAGTAACTAATTAAAACCTAACTTTCCTGTTATTATTGGAGTTATATTTTATTTAGAAATCAATATTGGAATTAGAACTAGAAGATAAGTAGATTTATTTTCATTTTTAACGAATATTTGATTTTTAAAGGACTTCTACCCATACTTGCACAAATGGGTATCGGTAGTTCTAATGGCAGTGAGCATTCGGAATTACCTGTAGAATTCTACTGGTACTTGAATGAGTTCTACCAATATAACCCTGCGTACTACCGATACAACATAAGCAACTACCGATACTAAAAGTTCTAGAGACTAAATTAAATTTTGCCTAAGACTTCTATCGAACCTTCAAATTTTAACTACCGCAACAACTACTATACTATTGAAACTTGAAAAACTTCTACCGACACTAAATAAGTCAGAAACGAATTTACCTATTCCCCTGCACTTCTACCGAAACTTTGTGGAGTTATACCGAAACCGCAATTCATCCAACAGAGGTTCTATCAGTACAACTAATAAACTACCGGAACAAGTCAATGAATTCACAATATATACATTGATAGGACAACTGACCATAACAAATAGCTCAACAATAACATTCTAAAGAAGCTTTGGTAAACACCTTTCATAATTTCCTACAAAAAACAAAATATCCTATGTCTAGTTTTCACCTAAGTACATGCCAACCCAAAATAAAACAAAACTCACGATCGTTTTAGTACGGGATTTGTCTTTGGATGCTGAAGCGAGCTAATACCAAAATGTACCTAGCCTGCGCATGTAAAACCATTATATGCTGAGTAAAGACAGTGGTATTTTAATAACCTAAACATTTTAAATAAGTATAGATATGCTTGAAGATTAAATTCATTTTTACTCATACTACACTAATATTCTCTCTCTCATTATCATCATTAAACCATCAATACGTCATACATTTTATCAATGCTGATAGGTACATAATCTACGATCATCATATTTACCTAATTCTATTTACTCATCACTTCTCATTTCTTTACTCAACATTTCAATTCTTTCATTCCCATGATCATTTTGCATATCACAATATGTATTCTCATATTTCATATATTTTAAAATTCCATAGATATATATCTCGTAACAAATTCATTTCATACATGAATAATATATTTTCATCTTTTTAAATTTCCCTATTGACAAGACTCTTACTCTGACGGATACACGGATCCGACCAACACACCGGTTTGGCACCCAGTGCCTCATCGGATAAACCGAAGTAATGATCGTGCCCAGCGTTATAATAAAAGTGACACCCAGTGTCTCATCAGTTAAACTGAAGTAATTTGGTGCCTAGTGCCTCATCAACTTGTGGTCGAAGTACTCTGAACTCTTCCTATCCTATGGCATGCCATCTATAACCGAGCCAGCCCAAATAGTTAATAGGATAATCATCATTTTTTTTATTTTAACATCAAACCACATTTCAACTTGTAACTTTATTCATGTAAACAATGGATTTAAATTTTATTCTAATAATAATCATAAAATTTATCACTATTGTAATAACGTATTATGCAAGTACACATAGAGAAATATACCATCTAAAATTTCTCCACATAATCAAATTATTCAAAACAACCCTAATGAGAAAAAGAGTCTCTTACCTTATTATCCATATCTTGATTTTCTACCTTGAGCCATTTATTAAAATATTTACAACATAATTGACAAGTTTAGGTTATAGAAATATCAACCGAAAATTCCGAGCTATTCGTCGACAACCTTGTCTTTGCCCTTCCTTTTTGAAGAGTCCGGTTCAACGTTAGCTACAGAGATAAACGTACACATATTCATTATCTTACAAACAATTTAACTCTAATTAAATTTAACTCTCTATTTTCTCATTCTTACACTAATTTCATAAATTTCTCAATTTAATTCACACTACTTGAACTAATAACCAATTTCATCCTTTATTCACTTTTCTTATCTAACCCGTGTCATGCATGTCCAAATAACTCTAAAAGCTCCATTCACTTAACAATGGTAGCTTCCAATACACTTGATCATTTTGAAAAATATGACATGGGTTTGATAGCTTAAGATACAATGATTCCAAAAATATAAAAATTTCGAGAAAAGGACTTAATTTGACTTACCAATTTGAGACTTAAACCAAAACCAACTTCAAGCTTCTATTTATCTTCTTCTTCTGCCGAAATTCTTAGCTTAAGGAAAGAGAATATATTTATTTTCTCTTTCATTGCCAACCCATACCTATATCATCATTACATCCTATTTTCTTCTCTTATTTTATTTCATTTAATTAAACATAATTTAAACCAAATTTTTGGAGCCATAAATGGCCACCTAACAGCACTAAGGTTCCAAGGGGGAAATTTGCCCCTTTGTCCTTCAAATTTCATTTTATTAATAATCCTTTTATAAATTGCATTTTTAACTCTTATGCAATTTAATCCTCATACTCAATTAAAGCACTACACACTTAAATTCACTGACTCAAAATTACTTATTCTAGAATTCATTTCTGCAAATATTTTTATTAAATATTCACGGGTCCGATTTTCGAACACAAAGTCTTAAAGTTTACACTATTCCGATGACCCCAAATCCAGGTCGTTACACATTTTGTGTAGAAGTTTCCATAGTTAAATTTTGAGAAAATTGTTTTCATAAGAAGGTTTGCATAAGGAGGTCATTATTGATGTTAAAAATTTGAATTTTAAAAATCGACTCAACCAAGTAAATTAGTTCAAGTGTCATTGTTTTAATTTAGATAATAAATACTTATTTTTTTGTATAATGTTTTCGTTTTAAACATGTGAATTAGGTTATTTAGGCGAAGATGAGTAGACGAATTAGAACTATTATTTATTACGATGATCAAATTTGTGACACTAATATTGGAGTCATTTTTGTATTAGCCCAATCTACAGAATTCGCTTTCAATCGGAGTATAAAATTGAATGAGCTTCGATCAATAATTAGAAGGAAAGAGTCGACTTCAAGCCAGAGGAGAATTACGAGTTGGAAATATAGATATCCATATCTGACATCATTGAACCCTATTAGATATGATATATTTACGGTCAAATGTAACATGGATGTCGAGGCAATGCTATACTAAAGTTGTAAGAGCTCAATTTTCAACAGTGTCGAAAAAGGTAGTTTCGAAGCGTTATTTTCGTAAATTTAGTCCGTAAATATTTATGGAGTTGGTATAAAATAATATTAATGTTTGTTCCTTCAATTTTATCTATTAATTTATTAATTAGGGTATAGAGACTAAATTATAAAAGTTCAATCATTATAGGTTTTTAATTGGTCAAAGACTTAGGGACTTAAATTGTAATTAAAAAAAGGTCCAAAATGGAAATTAAACTACTTAGGAATATGCGTTAGTGGATGATGGTGGTTTAAGTATTAAAACATGATTAAAAAGCTTAATTAAGAAAGATTAATTAAATTAGTTAAGTTTAAAGAATGGTATAAAAATAAAAATTAAGTGGAAAGAAAGAGAAGGTTGATCTTCTCCATCCATCCATACCCTAAATTTCAAAAAAAGGAAAAAAAGAAAATCATCCCAAGTGCTTCAAGTTTTCGATTATGATTTGGTAAGTTCAATTAAGTCATTTTCTTGTAATTTTTATGTTTTTGAAGTCATGAGAGCTTGATTTAGCTAGCTCATGTACCAATTTGCAAAAATGATAAAGTTGTTAAAGTTTTCATTGTTGATTTCTTGAAGAATATGGTGTTAAATTGATAAATTTTAAGCTTAGATTATGAAAAAGGACTAGATGGTAAAGTTTAATTATTAGTTTTGCACATATGGGCTAAAGTGAATAAAATGTGAAATTGTTCTCAAATTTTGTATAAATATATAATAGAAGGTCTCTAAATAATTTAATTGAATTCGATTTTTAAACCAAGGCTCAAAATTGAAAGATGTGGTTATTTCAATTTTATAGACTAAGTTGAATAAAATCTAAACTATTAGGGATATCAAAAATTAAAATTATATAGGTTCGTTTATGTCATGACATAATTTAAAAATGTTTGGTATTGATGAATTGAATGAAAAACTTGTATAGACCAAGAATTGGATCAAACTGGAGATAATCGAGGAAAAGTCAAATTTGTCCATTAGTCTCTAAAGATTTAATTGTTTGTTGTTTTGATCAAGTAAGTTCATATGAAACTTACCACTCAATTTTTATTTTATGTATGAATGGTATTTGAATTACTTGTATATATATACATTTGAACTAAGTAGAATTAATGAATTTGACACTTATAACTCGAAATGGACTGAATTGTAAATTCATGTAAATAATGGTTATATGAAAATAGTACATGATGTAATTGGGATTATTGACTGATTACCTATTTCGAAAATGAGAAGTGAAATTATGTGCAAGAATTTGTTTTGACATTTTTTTATGAAAATGATGCCCGAGTGAATTTACTAAAAGGTTAGGATATGTATGACATGCCATTAGGGTTATACGTGCAATTAATCAGAGATTTTACATGTTATTACGAGATCTAGAATTTTTTTGCTAATTCTCGAATTATATGTATTGCAAGTTTAGCCCGGACGAGCAACCTCGATATAACGTCAACTTGTGTGAGCAACTTATTCCAAATATCCGAGTTTGTTTATTATAGTTCCATTGGGCGATGCTTAATTGATTGGACATGAATTTAAATCATGAAATGAAAATGAAAAGGTATTTATGATACTTGACATATAGATTTTTATATGCTTCTGCTTTAAATGTTGACAGTACTTACGATTCGAGAATGTAACTAATGCATTCGATTTATGGTGATGTTTCATGTAGAGATATGTCTTAATGTGCCAATGAAAGTTAAATTGGTTGCCAAATAGAATAATCATTTTTTCCTTAACGATCAATGTTTTCTTTAGTTTCCATTTGAACTTACTAAGCATTTTATATGCTTACCTTGTTTGTTCTCTTATTTTGTAGATAGTCAACTTGCGGAACACAAGAAGCTGGATCGTCTTAAAGCTCACACTATCCCCGATTTGGTAGCTCTTTGATAATTTTAAGTCAAGGATTGTGGCATGTATATGAGGTGTCTTGTGGTACATCTTAGTATGCAAATGTGTTCATTGTAACCCCTTTTACCTAGCCTAGAAGCTAAGACCAGATCCAGAAGGTCGCTACTATAATTATAACCCTCACGCAAACTGATAACCGACATTCATTCACATACATACACATTTATGTGTGTGTGTGTATATATATATAGTTTATAATTAAAACTAAATAATCAATAAATTCTTAAACAAATACCAAAAATGTCAAATTAAAACAACTTACAATCCCGATAAAATAACGAATAATAAAATATATTGAAATCCCCAAAACAGCTTATATGTAGTAATAGAAAATACTAGAACAAAATAAAGAAATCAAAATAAATGCCTTCGGGTACCATGTCCCCTAGGTCTCAAGTATCTGTAAGGAAAACTGTTGGGAAATGAGCTAAAAAGCCCAGTGTGTCTCTAAAGAACATACATCCTATTGCATTATCATAATAATGTTACAACACATAATATAACCACAAAGCATGATAAATTCACAAGCACAATGCAATGCACCCATACTCCAATACACCAACACAATAAAGAGGTTCCCCAGAACTCCTTCCCAACCAATCGTCACCAATCGTAGTATGGTTTTATTATTAGCCGTTTTAAGGGGTGATAACCACATCTTCCACCGTATAAACCCAACCCATGAGCACACAATGGTATGATCACATGTACATCTCAATCTCATGATATTACACGTATATAAGAGTTCTCAGAATAATTATCACATCACATTAGTTTAACCACATTTCGATGACCATACATGGCAATGTCAACATGCTTAAGACAACTCGAATCATAATCATACCATCTTTCTCAACACAAAACAACACAGACAAATATAAAAAACAACACATGATAACACATCACAAAAATGTATCATACAATAGGAAGTAATACAATCAGAAACACACCTCTAGAAAATTGAAGCTCTAATGACGAGGAGGTCATCTACCACGCATTGATCTAGCACCGGATCTAACGGGATTAGAACTTACAACATTAACTTAATATTAACACTATTCCTATTCCACCAACTAAATAAAAAATAAACCGAAATAACTCACGTGTAACTCTCGGAGCTGGTGCAAGAGCAGGTTGCACAGGTGCAGGAGGTGGTAAGTCGTCGGCCTCGTAGTCGTGATCACCTAAACACAAATATCTCACATTAGCTTTCCCAAATTAAACCTCTAAATAACTCTATATACAAAATTAAGATTAAAACAACTAAAACGAGGCTTTCGGGTTCGAATTTGACAAAATAGACATAAAAAACGGACTTAGAACGTCGAAAAATGGCAAGGTAGGGTTTCCAAAAAAAGTCAACTAGTCAACAAAAAAGTCAACAGTCAACGATCGATCAAAGTTAAAGTCAACGGTTCGAGTCAGGTTCGTTCAATGGGTTGGGTTGGATTATTGGGTCGGATCGATTGGGTGTTTGATTTGGGTTTGGGTCAAAAGGTTTATTGGGTTAAGTTTTTGGGTTTGGGTCTTCACTTTATTAATGGGATTTTGGGCTAAGGTAAATAAGAGCCCACATTCAGCATAACTCAAAGGGGAAATTAGGGTTTGCTACCCCTCATCAGTGTCGTCAACTCCAACTACCATGCACGGCGGTGCCCACACCAAAACTAACCCCAAACACAACCACATCAAAGAGCAAAGCTTACTAACGCTAAGGAGAGCCAAAGCACGACAAAACAACAGAAGAGGGAAGGTTGAAACGTTAGAAGCAGAATGGGTTCTAACATCGATCTCACAACGGCGATAACAATGAAGCGTTCGAGGCATGGTCAAGATCGTAAAGAGACGAGAAGAACAATGATATGGGCGGTGTAGACAAAGGACCAAGGCAAGGATGTGAATGGAGGTTGATCGGAAAATCTTAAGGGAGACGAGAGGAAAAATTCGGCAGAGAGAGGAAACAAATGGGAGAAGAAGAGTCAACTATGGGAAAAGGAGGGGTTTTATACCCCACAAATTGGTGCAATTACACGGAGGTCCTCAATCTGATTTAGGGTTTCTTAAACAGCCCTTAACCTGTCATGCTAACACAATTTAGTCCCAAATTACACAAATTGGCCCACAAATTTTATTCACATTAAAATTAAGACCCCAAGCTTCTCCAATATACGAATTAAAACCCTAATTTCATAATTTTTATAAATAAGTCCCTAAAATTAATTTAAGGTGTTACATTCACTTATTGCAAGTTTATTTTAACCTTTACCTATCATGTTGATTCAGTGGTTTTAGCTAACAATAGATGTCATGACATCGCATGTCCCAACATATTAACCTCACGCCTATTTCAGCCCTATACACCGCTTTGTTCACATTGCATTGTTATAGTCATTTTGACCTTTCAAGACCTATTTTGGATTTCGATCACCTTTGATTAACCCCATATAAATTATAAATAATTTTAAATTATTTTTAAAACATTAGATTTGTTTAAAACTTAATTTAAAGATTTCACACAAAAAATTTGAACTTTTAAATAATTTCAAGAATTCTTACCCGTACATGCACTGGTGACAGATTATACAAATGTGTAGATTCTTACCGATACAAATGACAGTTCTATCGATACAAGTGACTCTCTTACCATTACAAGTCTTTCAAATGTGCAGATTCTTACCGTACATGAACTTTTAAATAATTTGAACTTTTAAACAATTCAACAATAGTGCAAATTCTTACCGATACAAATGACAGTTCTATCGATACAAGTGACTCTTTTACCATTACAAGTCTTACTTCTACCAATACTAAAAACTCCAAAAAGCTAGAAATCTTACCCTACTACTTCTACCGATACAAGTATGCGAACTACTAATATTTTTAAATACATGGCTACCAATACTTGTTATCCCTCTATCGATACAACCCAAGTCAGTATACAACCTCTCTCCTACCTTGTACTTCTACCGATACAAATATGTAAAATACCGATAATTCTAAACACATGACTACTGATACTTGTTATTCATCTGTCAACACAACCCAAGTCAGTGAACAACCTCTATCCTAATTTGTACTTCTACCGATACATGCATGGGTTCTACCGAAACAAGTATGTAGAATCACAAGAATCATACCAAGTCACAAGTTTATCAACACAAAACATTCATGTTATCAATATGCATTAAGTCAACAAGAAATATGTAGACTCCCAGTCATTACATAATACTTTTAAATCTATACTCCAACTTGCACAACATGCGTTACTACATTTATCAACTTAGCAAGGTTTCCACAAGCTCAAGTACATAAAGCAAAATATAACATCATCCTAGTACATGCCAAAAGATCGAGTGATGAAAAAACTACCAACGAGCTCCGTGATAATATGACTTCGAAAAGATGATGATGATTCAATCTTCAATCAGCAAAACGATATACAAAACAACAATAACATCTTGGTAAGCTTCATACCTTAGTAAGTTCGATAGTTTAAAGAGTTACCAAACGTTTGTACAAAGTAGCTATAGCTCAACCGAGTCAGGATAATCTCATTGTTTTCTCGAGTCAAATATAACTTTCATTTTCTTGTCTATAACTTTTCTATTACCAGTACTCGATGCTGCTCACACGAGCTGTTAAGGACTCGCAACATATACGGTACCCCAACCATCGGTACGGTGTTTGTCTGTAAACTGTTCCCTAACGATGCTTCTCACACGAGCTGTCGTGAGCATGCATAAAGCATAAGTCCTAACCATCGAAGGGCCTATTATTCATTTAGGATTAATATCTCTTTTTTGAATCACGATGCTGCTCACACAAGCTATCGAGGACTCCCAACATATGCGGTGCCCCAACCATCGCATCGATACTTTTCAACGACATAAAGCCTACTATCTCTTTCGCTTCATTTCCTCGATCTCTTCAATTCCAAGTTCTTCCAATTGTTGAACAATGACAATATACGTATAAGAAATATTAAGTAAAATTTACATTACGAACTTACTGGACTAACTTGCAGTTACGATTAGACTTACGAGACTACTCCGCTAATTTCCCTTTTTTGCGATCTGAGGCACGATCGTAGTCTACATCCACAAATCATCTAATTCTCACATTAAATCACATAATTGAGTCATTCAACACAATTTAGTCCTTTTTAAGAAAATTAAAGTTTTACCCCTAATATTATCCTTTTATTCAATTTAGTCATTTCAACACAAAACATGCAAAATAACCATTCTCTTACACAACCAACCTTAAACGAATTCTCTAGGGTATTTACCCAACCCTTTCACTCATTAATTTGCACAATAATACATGTATTTCCATTATTTTCGCATTTTAGTCCCTAAATTCTGATTTCATAAAAAATCTCTTTACAAAAAGATCTAACCTAAGTATCAAGCATTCAAATCTATCAATAGCTTTTAACAACAAGTATTTTCAACAATAGCAAGTTTCATAACATTTGACAGATTCACAAATTCGTCCTTACACAAGCTACATTAAGCTAGTACGGACTCAAAAACATAAAAATCACTAAAAACGAACAAGGTTTGCTTATCCAAATCAAAACTCAAAGTTAGCAAAAGAAACCCTAACTTCCCTTGTGTTTGGCGTGAGGAAGAAGATGATAGGATGCAATTTTGGTGAAATTCTCCTTTTTAAATTCTTTAATTTAATATATATACTAAATGACAATTTTATAAATTTTGAGACTTTCATCATTAAGTTTTAATTAATCATTTTTAATCTTAATTAAACCTATTTACTCTTAATATAAATCATGCTAATCCACCCATTAATAATTCTTTGGTTAATTTATTCATTTGATCCTTTTAATCAACCTTTTTTACTTTTACACCTATTACAATTTAATCCTTTCTACTCAATTAACTATTTAAACATTAAAATTTATTCACCAACTTTTAATACAACACTAGCGAAGTCGTAAATATTCAAATAAATAAATTAACGACTCGACCCATCAGAATTGTGATCCCAAAATCATTATTTCCAATCGGGCTATTACAACTCTCTCCTCCTTAGGGAAATTTCGTCTCGAAATTTCTTATTAGAAAACAGGTTATGTACTGTGATCTCATCGAAGCCTCTGTCTCCCAAGTGGCTTCCTTTAACCCGTGACGATTTCATAATACTTTCACCAACGGTACTATTTTGTTTCGTATCTCTTTTACTTCGCGAGCCAGTATTCTAATCGGTTTCTTTAAATATGACAAATTCGACTGAATTTCAACCTCTATGGGTGTAATCACATGAGAAAGATTTGATCTGTACCGTCTCAGCATCGAAACCTTAAATACATTATGAATCTTCTCTAGTTTCAGTGGTAAAGCCAGCTTATATGCTATAGGACTAACCCGTTCGATGACCTCATACGACCCGATAAACTATGGACTCAACTTTCCTTTTCTACCAAACCGCAGCACCTTCTTCCATGGTGAAACTCTCAGGAAAACTCAGTCTCCCACTACAAATTCTATATCTTTTTTTTTAAGACCTGCATACGACTTCTATCGGTCAGACGCTGCTTTCAAACAATCTCGGATTACTCGCACTGTGTCCTCAATCTCATGAACAAGGTCAGTTCCAATCAACTTAGGTTCTCTCAACTCTGACCAATACAGGGGTGTTATGCATTTCCTACCATATAATGCTTCAAACAGTGCCATTTTTATACTAGACTGATAGCTGTTATTATATGAAAACTTTACCAGCAACAGATATTTCTTCCAGCTTCCCTTAAACTCAAGTATACAGTATCGTAGCATATCTTCAAGAAATTGTACTACCCCCTCTAACTGACCATCCGTCTACGTATGATATGTAGTATTGAAATTCAGTCTAGTTCCCAAGGCTTCATGTAACTTACCCCAAAACCTCGAGGTAAAATACGAATCTCTGTTAGAGATAATAGACGCTGGCACTCCGTGTAATCGTACGATCTTTAACACATATAACTCAACCAATCTCTCAAGTGGATAATCTACCCGGATAGAGATGAAGTGAGCTGATTTTGTCAATCTGTCTACAATTACCCAAATCGAATCTTTCTTTCTTGGTGTTACCGGAAGTCCTATGACAAAATCCATAATAACCCACTCCCACTTCCATTCCGGAATGGAAATCGGCTATAATAGCCCAGATGGTACATGATGCTCTGCTTTCACTTCCTGACATATAATGCATCTAGTCACAAACTGTAACACCCAAATCCCGAGTATTATCGTCGGATAGGATTTCAGTGTCATCTATTCATTTTATACTATTCATCTTTTACATACATACAACTGTTCACATATTTATTCATTTCAAAAATCATTTCTCACAACTTAAAACAATATCTAAACATAACATTATTTTGTCAAGGGTAAAATAGAATTTTCAACATTTTAGGGGACTTCTACCAGTACCTGATGGTCAAGTATCAGTAGTAGTCAATTCAATAAACAATTCTAAACAGTGTAGATTTCTACCAGTACCTGTACTAGTTCTACTGATACAAGTATAATTTCTATCGATACATGTTATGCATCTACCGATATTAAAAACTCCAGAGAGCTAAATTTCCATCCTGTATCTTCTACCGATATAAGCATGCAAACTATCGATACTTCCGTACATACAACTATCGATACTCATAATTTAACTACCGATACGACTCAAGTCAGTATACAACCTCTGTCCTACCTTGCACTTCTACCGAATCACACATGGGTTCTACCGAAACAAGTAAGTTGAGTCTCTAGAATTGTACCAAACACAAGTTTATTGCTTCCATATAAGCACAACTTTTATCTATGTATTCAAGACAACACAAATACAAGATTTATATCAATACAAGGTACTTAGAACTACATCTAATATTTCATCAAACATAACAAGGTTTTTCACTAACTCATTGTATAAAAAAAAGGTAACATCATCCTAGTACATTCCACATTAACCAAGTGATGTAAAAGTCTATCGAACAACTTAAGGATAGTGTAATGCTTCAAGATGATCCGATCTCCAAATAGCAAAAGTGAATCTACAAAACAAATGCAAATCCACAGGTAAGCACTTTAAGGCTTAATAAGTACAAAAAATTAAATAGATTTAACAAACTTCAAGAGTTGTAAAAATCTAATTAACCGAATGGAACACTGTTTACATATGGGGTAAGTTTCAGTTGCATTTATTAATCACGATGACACAAAGTCATCGGACCCTTGTTCCACATTGGAACTCATTTCATTTAATACTCAGATGACATATAGTCATCGGACCTCTTGTTCCGTATAGGAATTCATACTCATGATGACACTGTGTCATCGGACCTTTAATCCATCATGGATTCATTTACTCATGATGACACTTAGTCATCGGACTTTTAATCCATAAAGGATTCATTTACTCACTATAACACTTAGTCATCGGACCCTTTCGTTTATAGCTCGAACTGTTTATCTTTCATAGTTCATTCACACTCGTCTTCAACAACTTCGATTATCATTTAATCTCACTACAATAGTCATACTATAAGAAAAATCAATTTAAGTTAGAATTTAACCATACGAACTTACCAGTTTGGATTGCAATTGTGAATGGATCTCAATGAGTATTTTGCTAATTTTCCCTTCCACGATCAGTGGCACGGTTGCAGTTTACATTCACAAATCATTCAATTTCTCATATTAAAACACACAATCAATTATTTAACATAATCAAATCCCTTTTTGGTAAAATTATGATTTTACCCCTAATACTTTATATTTATTCAGTTTAGTCTTTTCAACACAAAACATGCAAAATACCCCTTCCTCCTTAATCCATACTAGCCGAACATTCATAATAATCATACAAACCCATACAAATCCATTTATTTCAAAACAAGTACAACAATATCACCATTTTAGTATTTTAGTCCTTAAACCCTAATTTAATCAAAAATCAATTTACAAAAATATCAAACCCAACCACCAATCATACAATCCATCTTAATCTTTCAAGAATAAGCATTTTCCAATAATGGTAAAATATTTAACATTTGACAGATTCCCAAATTAGTCAATGAGCTAGCTAGATTAAGCTAATACGAACTCAAAAACATAGAAATTACTAAAAACGGATGAAGTCTACTCACCCAAATGAGAAACAAAGCCAAACAAAGCTTTCTCCAATGACTTTCCTAGGTTTTCGGTTTTGTGAAGAAGAAGAAGAAACAAATAAAATGAATTTTCTCTCTTTTCGTTAGTCTTTATTTTAATTAAACTAGTTTAGTTTAGGTAATTTACCTATTTTCCTTTTATAATAAGCCAAATGATCTAATAATGCTTACCCATATTTGACCACTAACCTTAGTTATGGTTAAGTAGCCATATTAGTCCTTATAATCTACTTTCTCAACCCATTTGATACCTTTAACATATAGTTTCTAACTTTCTCACCTTTTACAATTTAATCCACTTTACTTAATTAACTATTTAAACATTAAAATTTCCTCTCCAACTTTTAATGTGATGCTAGTGAAGTCGTAAATATTCAAATAAATAATTTAATGACTCGACTCGTCGGAGTTGTGATCTCGAAATCACTGTTTCCTGTACCACTAAAAATCAGGCTATTACACAAACTCTGAAACCTCTCGTTTCATATCTGGCCACCAATACATTTTCTTCAGGTCATTGTACATTTTCATACTCTCTGGTTAAATGGAATAAGTGCTACTATGAGCTTCCGTCAAAATGTCTCGTCTCAAATCCGGATCATTCAAAATGCACACCCTGTCTATATGGTACAAGAAACCCTCGGTATCTACTGTAAACCCTATAGTGGCACCACTCTATATCTGCCCTTTTTTAGTTATAAGCTTTGGATCATTTCCTTGTAATTCTCAAATTCGCTGTAGAAATAATGATCTCGTCTTGAGTTCAGTAGTGATAGAACCGTCATTCTCAAAAAATAACCAAGCATTCAATGCTCTCAATAAAAACAACGATTTTTGGCTCAGGACATCGACAACAACGTTAGCCTTTCTTAGATGATAGTCAATCACAATGTCGTAATCTTTTAACAGCTCCAACCATCGACGTTGTCGTAAATTCAACTCCTTCTGTGTCATCAGCTACCTCAAACTCTTATGATCAGTTAACACATTACATCTCTCCCCATAAAGATAGTGACGCCAAATCTTTGATACAAAGACTATAGTAGTTAACTTCATATCGTGAGTCAGATATTCTTCTCATGCGGCTTTAACTGATAGGAGGCATAAGCTATTACTTTCCCATCTTGCATTAAAACACATCTTAATCTGCTTAAAGACGCGTAGTTGTAAGAAACGAACTCTTCTTCCGACTCTAGCTGCGTTAGGATCGGAGCTTCTATTAACAATTTTTTCAACTGATTGAAACTTTGTTGGCATTTATCAAACCAAACAAACTGGATATTTTTCTGTAGCAACTTCGTCATCGGTAAAACTATGATAGAGAAATCTTTTACGAACTAACGATAATAATCTTCCAATCCCAAGAAATTAAGTACCTCGAAGACATTCTTTGGTACTTTCCAATTGAGAATAGTTGAGACTTTGCTCGGATCCACCCATATTCCTTTTGAAGATACTACATGCCCCAAAAACCAAACCTCTCGAAGTCAGAATTCACATTTACTGAATTTTGCATACAACTATTTTTCTCGTAAAATCCGTAACACTTCTCTCAAATGCTAAGTATGCTCCGATTCTATTTAGAGTAGATCAATATGTCATCAATAAACACAACTACAAACCTGTCCAACTAAGGTTGAAATATTCTGTTCATCAAATTCATAAATGCTGCGGGGACGTTAGTCAACCAAATGGCATAACCAGGAACTCAAAATGACCATACCAGGTCTTGAATGTTGTTTTCATTATATCTTAGTCTTTCACTCGCATCTGGTAGTAACTTGATCGGAGGTCTATCTTGGAGAATATGATTACACCCTTTAGCTAATCAAATAACTCATCAATCCAAGGCAATAAGTACTTATTCTTGATTGTCACCTTATTCAACTGCCTGTAATCTATACACATCCGTATCAATCCATCTTTCTTTTTCACGAATAACACGGGCGCACCCTAAGGTGATACGCTAGGTCGTATGAACCTTCTGTCTAAAAATTCTTGCAACTGAGCTTTCAACTCTTTCAACTCGATCGATGCTATTCTGTATGGTGGAATTAAGATCGGAGTGGTACCACGTAGCAAATCAATACCAAAATTTACCTCTCTGGTTGGTGGCAAACCTAGTTATTCTTCAGGAAACACATTTCTATACTCATTAACAATTGGTACCTGTTTTAACTCTGTTCCCGAACCCCATGTATCAAGTATGTATGCCAAGAATGCTTTACAACCTGTACGAACCATCCTTTGTGTTGAAATAGCTGAAATCACCTTGGTTTCATTGTTCAATCTATCGGACTCAATTGTAATTACTTTACGTGTCGGGCATTTCAAACTAATTTGGTTTTGCTTGCAATTTACTACTGCATTGTGCTCAGATAACCAGTCCATACCGAAGATCACGTCAAACTTGGTGAATGGCAATAACATTAGATCAGCAGGAAATTCATGACCCTGAACTTTCAATAGACATTTACGACATACCAGGTTAACAATGAAACTATGACCCAATAGGTTTGTGACTTGCACATTAAATTCAATCGACTCAACAAACAATTTCTTATCAGTAGCTAAGGCATTGCAAATAAGAATGAGTCGATCTCGAGTCAATCAAAGCACACACAATATAATTAAAAAGATAGAATATATCGTTCATAACATCGGGAGTGGTAGCCTCTTCTTTAGCTCTAATGGCATAAGTTTGTGCAGGTGCTCGAGCTTTTGACCTACTTACATTATCTATGTTTTCATTTCGACTTCCACCTGTACTACTATTCTACCTCGAGCGTCTACCTTTCTGTGGGGTAACTTGAGGATTAACAGTCCAATCTTCCTTTACTTTAGAATTCATCGGGTAATTTCGCATGAAGTGATTAGTACATTCACATCGGAAACAGGCTCCCTTAATCAACCGGTATTCACCTGAATGGATTCTTTTACAATACTCGCACACTGGTTTTGGCACGATACGAACACTAGTCACACTATCAACTAGTCGATTCTGAAATCTGGATTTTGGTGGTCCTGATCGGCTCCTATTTAGAAAGCCGAAAGAGACTGTTCCTCGGACTTCACTATCTTTGAATTTCTTCAGTGGTGGTATTGTGAAGGTTTTAGTAGGATTCTTCTTTCCATAATCTCGAAATCTCTTTTCTCTCTATTTCTTCTGGTTGTATACTTCCTCCATTTTCTATGCTCTGTTTACCAAGATGACAAATAGTTGTATTTTTGAACCACCTATCATCATCTTGATCTCATCGTTCAAACCGTCCTCAAATCGAACACACATAGCCTCATCTGTAGGTATAATCTCCCATTTATATTTACTGAGAAATACAAACTCCCATCCGTACTTTGCTACTGTCTTGTTTCCCTGTCTCAACTCTAGGAATTCTTTCTTCTTTTTATCCAAATACCTCTTGCTCAAGTATTTCTTTTTGAACTCTATTTGGAAAAATTCCCAAGTAACTTCGTTTTTCGACATCACTGCTACAATCATCGCCCACCAATTGTAAGCTTCATCTTTCAGCAATGAAACGGCATACCTCGCATAGTATTCAGGCGGACAAGTCATTTCATTCAGTACCCTCAGGGTGTTTTCCAACCAATACTCAACTCTAGATGGATCATCCTCTGTATTTTCACGGAATTCTTCCGCCCCATGCTTTCTTACCCTATCCGTCGAGATATGACGCCTCTGTTCTATTACAGGAGGAGGTGAAGGCCTTATGGGAAATGCTGTAGGTCGAGCAATAGGCTGTGTAGCTAGGTGTTGAAGAGGTGGTGCCATAGGATTATTTTAAGAACCATTGTCCCATTAAGCCGAAGAAAATGTTTTTGGCTTCACTTTTTGTCATTGGCAAGATAGGTGCCCCATGACTAGCCCCGAAATCACTCGTCAGGTCATTACTATTTACTTCGTTGGTCTCATCTCTTTCAGAACAGGCATCTTTACTTTTACTTGCAAAAATTATGGTTAGACCGGATTCATCTGTATCACACTATCATAGGTTCATATGACACTTACTACTAAGTCATTTAATACAGTCATAACAATCCAAGAAACGGCTAAATCGTAAGCTTTGATACCATTAAATGTAACACTCAAAGCTCGTAAACCATCATCGATTAGGGTTTTGATATCTTACTATTCATTTATCACTGTTCATCTTTAACATAATGTTATTCAAACCTATTTTTTTATTATAGAATTTCATTCCACACGTTAAATATCATCATTGATTATAAGCACAATTAAGCAAGGGCAAAATGGTCATTTTCGATATTTTTTGAGACTTCTACCGATACTTGTTTGACAAGTATCGGTAGTTGTCAAGTCATTAAATAGTTCAAGAATAGTGCAGATTCCTACCGATACAAGAGACAATTTTACCGATACAAGTATTACTTCTATCGATACTAAATACTCTAGAGAGCTAGAAATCTTACCTTACTACTTCTACCAATACAAGTATGCGAACCACTGATATTTTTAAATACATGACTACCGATACTTGTTATTCCTCTACCGATACAACCCAAGTCAGTGTACAACCTCTTTCCTACCATGTACTTCTACCGATATAAATATGCAAAATATTGATACTTTTAAACACATGACTACCAATACTTGTTATTCATCTACCAATACAACCCAAGTCAGTGAATAACTTCTTTCCTACTTTATACTTCTATCGATACATGCATGGGTTCTACCGAAACAAGTATGTAGAATCACAGAATCATACCAAGTCACAAGTTTATCAACACTAAACATTCATGTCATCAATATGCATTAAGCCAACACGAAATACGTAGATTGCCAGTCATTACATAATACTTTTAAGTCTATACTCCAACTTGCACAACATTCATTACTACATTTATCAACTTAACAAGGTTTCCACAAGCTCAAGTACATAAAGCAAAAGATAACATCATCCTAGTACATGCCATAAGACCGAGTGATGCAAAAACTACAAACGACCTCTATGATACTGTGACTTCGAAGAGAGGATGATAATCCGATCTTCAATCAATAAAACAATCTACAAAACAACAATAACATCTTGGTAAGCTTTATAGCTTAGTAAGTTCAATAGTTTAAAGAGTTACCAAACGTTTGTAGCTATAGCTCAACCGAGCCAAGATAATCCCATTACTTTCTTGAGTCAAATATAACTTTCATTTTCCTGTCTATAACATTTTTGTAACTAGTACCCGACGTTGCTCACACGAGCTGTCGAGGAATCGCAACATATGCGATACCCCAGCCATAAGTACAGTGTTTGACTTTAAATTGTTTCTTAACGACGCTGCTCACATGAGTTGTTAGGAGAATGCATAAAGCATAAGTCCCAACCATCGAATAACCTATAATCCATTTAGGATTCCTATCTCTTTTTTGAATCACGATGCTGCTTACACGGGCCGTCGAGGACTCGCAACATATGCGGTACCCTAACCATCGCGTTGATACTTTTCAATGGCATAAAGCCTACTATCTCTTTCGTTTCATTTCCTCGATCTCTTCAATTCCAAGTGCTTTCAACTGCTGAACAATGACAATATACATACAAGATATATTAAGTAAAATTTACATTACGAACTTATCGGACTAACTTTTAGTTACGATTAGACTTAAGGGACTACTCCACTAATTTCCCTTTTTCGCGATCTGAAGCACGATCATAGTCTACATCCACAAATCGTCCAATTCTCAAATTAAATCACATAATTGATTTAATCAACACAATTTAGTCTTTTTTGGGAAAATTATAGTTTTACCCCTAATATTATCCTTTTATTCAATCTAGTCCTTTCAACACAAAACATGCAAAATAACTATTCTCTTACACAACCAACCTTAACCAAATTCTCTAGGGTGCTTACCCAACCCTTTCACATATTCATTTGCATAACAATACATGAATTTTCATCATTTTCACATTTTAGTCTCTAAACTCTAATTTTATCAAAAATCAATTTACAAAAAAGGTCTAACTCAAGTATCAAGCATTCAAATCTATCAAGAGCTTTCAAGAAAAAGTATTTTCAACAATGACAAGTTTCATGACATTTGACAGATTCACAAATTAATCCTTACACAAGCTAGATTAAGCTGGTACGGACTCAAAAACATAAAAATCACTAAAAACGATCAAGGGTTGTTTACCCAAATCAAAACTCAAAGTTATTAAAAGAAACCTTAACTTCCCTTTTGTTTGGCGTGAGGAAGAAGATGATAGGATGCAATTTTGGTGAAATTCTCCTTTTTAAATTCATTAATTTAATATATACTAAATGATAATTTTTAAAATTTAAGACTTTCATTATTAAGCTTTAATTAATCACTTTTAATCTTAATTAAACCTATTTACTCTTAGTATAAATCATGCTAATCCACCCACTAATAATTCTTTGGTTAATTTATTCATTTGATCCTTCTAATCAACCATCTCTACTTTTACACCTATTACAATTTAATCCTTTCTACTCAATTAACTATTTAAACATTAAAATTTCCTCACAAACTTTTAATACGACACTAGTAAAGTCATAAATATTTAAATAAATAAATTAAAGACTCGACCCGTAAAACTTGTGATCCCAAAATCATTGTTTTCGACACTACTGAAAATCGGGCTATTAAAGGCCTTATTTAGAGAGCTTTTGGTTAAGCCTGTCAGATTGAAGCCTAGGTGGCCCAATGATGAAGATAAGGCAACATAAGACATCTTGGCAAATATGGGAACTAATCTTAGAAGATAAGGAAGAATCATATCTTTAAGATTAGATAACATTTGTAATCTTGTAAATCCCATGAATTAAGGGATAGGCTAATCTCGGTTGTTAATTTAACTTGATCTTGATCGTCTATTATGGGGGAGCTCAACTATAAATAGGAGCCTCTCCTCAATTGTAATTCCATTCCATTCCATTCATTGTATTCTTTGTATTCTTTGAGAGAAAGTAATACAATTAAGAGCGTTTACTTAAACACCTTGTGTTCTTTGTTTTCTGTGGCTTTCTGCTGTCTTTTGAGCATTCTTTTGGCTAAGTCACTTTCGCTATACAAGTTGGTACCTTGGACGAATTCCCTCAGTGAATCCTCAATCGTGATGGTTAGGCTGACTTAGGCGTGTTTGCAAGAAAGGATTGCCTAAGGTCGCACGGATTACAAGACTAAAGATCTAGCATCGTGACAATGGTAGGTAGTTCAATTTGCAGTCTTGTTCGTTAGATTTTGGGAGGCATTCCTATGGATCCTAGTTTGAACAAAACATTACTAGTACTTTTGCCTAAAGTTCAAGGGCTTGAAAGAATTAATCAGTTTAGACTAATTAGTTTATGTAACGTGGTCTATAAGATTGTTACTAAAGTGGTAGTCAATCGCTGACATCCCTTGATGGTGAAGATTACATCTCAAAATCAAGTCAGTTTTGTTCCTAGAAGGAGTATTCAGAATAATATAGTGGTGGCTCAAGAAACAGTACATTCGTTGAGGGGTTTTAGAGGCAATAAAGTGGGAATAGCTATCGAAATCGATTTGGAGAATGCATATGATACAAGTAGATGGGACTTTTTAGAAGATACGCTTTCGAAGGTAAGTTTTCCCGAGTTACTCATTTCTGTAATTATGAATTGTATGTCTTCCACGTCATTTCAGATCTTATGAAATGGAACGACAACAGACACCTTTCTTCCAATGTGTGGAGTTACGCAAGGGGGTCCGTTATCGCCTTATCTTTTCATGTTATGCATGGAGAGATTGGGTCATCTCATCATTGAAGCTATTAATTATGGGAAATGGTCACCTTTATGGTTGTCAAGAAAAGGTCCTGCTCTTTCACACTTGTTCTTTGCGGACGATCTGTTATTGTTTTACGAAGCAAGTCGTTCCCAAGCTGCTCAAGTTAAACAAATCCTAAGTTTGTTTTGTCACTTTTCTGGTCAATCAGTGAATGCGAGCAAGTCACAGGTATTTTTTTTCTCCTAATATTCATGATGATTTGGCCCATGTGATTTGTAAGGATATTGGCATAATGTGGGTGGAGGACTTGGGTGTTTATCTTAGTATGCCCCTCCTACACAATAATTACAACAAATTCGTTCAACTTTATTTTAAGTAAAGTTCGTAGTAAGTTAAATGGGTGGGAGGCTAAGAAACTTTCGTTAGCCGATAGAATCACCCTGGCAAAATCGGTTTTATTGGCTATTCCTAATTATTTTATGGGTACAGTGCATATCCTGATGACAATTTTTAATAAAATTGAGAAGGTAGCTCGTCAATTTATTTGGGGATCGACTTTGGAATCGAAAAAACCTGCTCTTTTTCCATGGAAAGATTGTTGTAGACCAATGGAGCGTGGGGGGCTAGTAATTCGTAACTTGGGAATTCAGAATAAGATTTGTTTACTCAAGTTAGGGTTCCTGATTTTAACTGATAAAGATGCATTGTGGGTGCAATTAATTAGGAACAAATACAATATGTTTGGGGAGTTACCGAATTCTATCAATCGAAGTAGTTGTTCTTACTTGTGGCGATCCTTATCCAATGTATGGCAAGATGTGATAAATAATGTGTATTGGTCTCTTAGAAATGGGTGTTTGATAAATTTTTGGAACGATGTTTGGGTCCCTTAAGTGGGGTGTTTAAGGCCTTTCTTCTCTAGTTTTGGACAACCTGATAACACTTTGAGGGTATGTGACTTGTTGATAGCTACTAGAGGTTGGGATTGGGATTGGTTATGAGCATATCTTCCTCATACTATTATCCATCATATCATATCCATGGTTCCCTCCTAGTGCTGCAAGTAATGACAAATTAGCCATCTAGCTGCTGGAAGTTAATATGGGGGATAAAGGCACCCCAAAGGGTTCGTTCTTTTCTCTGGTTATTTTGGCAAAATCGACTTTTGACTAATAAGGAAAGGAAGAGACGCCACATGACGAGTGAGAGGTTTTATCTTAAATGTGGTACTATGGTTGAGACAAATTTGCATGCTATCAGTAATTGCTCTTTCTTTAAATCAGTTTAGATCTTTGTACTTCCTTATTCCTCTCATAGTTTATTCTTCTCCATGACGCATGACAGGTGGCTTTTACTAAATTTGTGAGACTCTACTAAATGGAAGGAGGAGGATTTCGAATGGAGCTCTCTTTTTTCCATTGTTTGTTGGTTATTATGGAAGAATCGTAATTCATACGTTTTTTTCTAATAATAACAGTAGTGCTCATGATATTATTGTTACAGGTACAACCTGGGTGAGGAGTTATCTCTCCCATGTTTCGAAAGGATCTCTCCCATTTGTGTTGAATCCAGCGTCCCATTAGTCACCCCCTGAGCCAGGTTGGATCAGGCTAAATTCCGATGGCGCGGTGTCTTATGCTGAGGATCAAGCTTCAATTAGAGGAGTTTTTCGAGACTCAAAGGGTCAATGGTTATGTGGGTATTCATGGGGCTTGCATAAGGAGACAATTTTTCGTATTGAAGCTAGAGTGATTCTTGAGGGACTTCATATAGCTTGGAAGAAAGGATTCAGACAGTTGGAGATCGAATGTGACAACCCTTTGTTAGTTGAATCATTTCTTGCAGGAAATGCCGCTTTCAATAATATAGCAAAATTACGATTAATATATTATTATTTTGCTAGGGATTGGAAGACAATAATTTTTCATATTCCTAAGACTCGAAACAGGGATGCCTGATCAAATGGTCAAATACGTTTATGATAACCAATCTGAACTAATGATATTTGAGCATCCACCACGCTCAATTCAAGAGATTATAGAGTCTGATACTTTACTTTCTAATAGAATTATTTGATCTTTTATAATTGCTTTAAGCTATCTTTTTCTACTGAAAAAAAAATTATATTTATAAAAATATTTCAACAAATGATTATTGGAGTGGTAAGAAATTTTATATGAATCTATTAGCTTAGTGTTTAATTCTCAAATAATTTTCTTTCGTTATTTTATTTGAAGATATATAAAAATATGAAAAGATTAAAAAAAATCCTTATAAGAATATTAATTACATTTTAAATTAGAATATTTTAATAATTCCGAAATTGAAATGGTATAAAATTCACTCATGAAATTAACTATATTAGCCAAAAAAAAAAAATTTCCTAGTGTCCTAATGAAAAGACCGAAATTTTCCATTCGCCTAGATGTTTTGTAGGTCAAATACTATGAATTCAACGAAGGGGTTAAATCAAGAAGCTGACCAAAATAAGTACGTAGGTCAAGTATGATCTTTTACAACAATGTAATGAAAATGACGCACTAAGCAACAAAATTAAAATCTGAAACAGCCCAAGGCCTTCTCCAATATGGGACTGCAAAACACAAGATACTGGACAGACAGAGCAATTAGCATATGCCCATACCTCATGTTGACATGTTAACCCCTAAAGACATAATCCCAAAACCCACAATGGAAAATGTCATAATACAATCACACCCCCACAGCTGAAGCAATTTGACAGGGTTAGAGAAAGCTAAAAAGTTAAACCAAAGAAATGCTGCTTTCACCACCAGGGGGTTTGCGAACGCCACCAAAGTAGTCTCGAGACTCTACCTTCCCATCAGCAAAGATGTTACTGCCACTCATCTCCTGCAGTTTTGCAGCACTGAGTGGTTTCTCAGCAGAACCTGGAGGAACATCCCCCTTAAATATGTCATTTCCTGAGAGCTCGGCGAATTTCTGATTATGAATTTTCTTTGCTGTCTTAACCGAAGCCTCCTCACTTGGCAAGCTACTTCCAGCAGGCTACAAAATAGCAATCCAAATTCAACAACCTATTAGATATTCAACTTTAATTATTGATGCTAAAGGCAAACCTCAAAAAGGAAGCAAGTGAAATTGAAGCACAGAAAGTCATAAATGTAAATCTCCTACTTATTCCATGCCCAGCTCTATGGGACTCCTAACAATCTTAAGTACAACTTGTCGTGTGAGTAATCTATAGAAAAAGTGGCATACCAACCTGTTATCGCATTGACAAAATTCAATGAGTTTTAACTTGTACTTACATTGCGTGTATCAGGTTCTCCCATGTCAAAATTGTCCTTCAATGCCAATGCACGTACAGTTGTCAGCCTCGGCAAAATTTCAGGTGGGGGTGCAAAGATGTCATGTCCACTAAGGTCCTTGCACTTTGCATCACAGAGTTGCTTCTTCAACTTTGCATCCTCACTATCTAGTGTTCCACTTAGCTCACGCTGCTTTGCCACTTCAGGAAGAGTAGTTGGCTTTTTTGGGGAAATACTCTCATCCTCGGCAAATGAGATGTGACTAATTCCAGCTAGTGCTTGCTGACAATGCCAAACATAAAAATATTTAATGAATGATACTATGTATAATGTTTAAAAGTCTTAACATTGGTATGAATTACTATATTGATCATGATGAGAAAAACGAAAGAACTGAATGCATACCTGGTACATTCGTAGTCCGGTTTTGCTGTTTGGAGTTGGATTGGCATTGCCTGGTTCTGATTCATCACTTTCTTCATTGGCTGCGAAAATGCCAGTACCCGTCATCTCCTTCATTTTATATCCAGAACAAGGTTTCCTGGAAACCACAACAGATGATTAAGCAGCATAAAACCAAATGTAGAGGAATCATGAAGATGCAAAATCAATCAAGCACAAATTCCTTTTCTCATTCCAATACAAGCTTAATGGCTTATTGATTTATCCTAACAAACCCACTTATCAATTGCGACAGGGACCAAAAAAATAATAATGGAACAAATTTAAACACCTTGCTGAGCATTACTTAAGAATGAATGCCAACAAACAAGGAAATCTTAGTAAAAGAAATTATTTTCAAACATTTCATCTTCAACTGATTTTACTATCGTATATTAAAATCATCAAACCTCGCAATTGGGCGAAGCATTAGTAATTCTGAGCAGTGAGACATGATCAGTTTGCTCAATAGTTACACTTGCTACAGTTAGATCTCCATCAACGGTTGCCATAGTTGGATAAGAAGAGAGATCCAACGAATCATTGTTGTTAATCACGGATAATTGAACAGATCAAACCTCAAAAATATTTAAAGAATGCGCAGATTCGAATCCAATTTTTTTTTCAAAATTTTCAAAACGGTATTTTTTATGAGATACTGGAAGAACTGAAAAAAAAAAAGACAAACAGCGAAATTATAGTAACAGCTCGAAGCTTCTGAAAGTATATTTTATAAAAACAGACAAAGCTACAAAATGTTTCAAGATAAATAAAGAAGGAAAATGAAGATAAGATTTTTAAGGGGACGAAGAAGGTGGAAAGAGATCTCACCGTTTGTTTAAGTTTTCAAATTCTTCATCGGTCACTTGACCTCCAAACACCACTTTTCTTATCCCATCCGACGGCTGCCATTGATTTTAAAAAATCAGTAAAAAGAGCACTAATAACATAACAGAAAAGTTTTTTTTAAAAGGACCTGATGAGGGCGGGTGGGACGAGCGGCGGAGGAATCAAGTTGAGGAGTCTCGGACCAAGTGAGAAGATCTGCAGTGGAAGTGTGTGGTTTCCGCACTGGAGTACTCCTCTCCATTTTCGTTTGGGTTTTCTCCGATTCCACTCTCAAAACCACCCCAAGAAAAACAAGAAACGCTTCTAATTGAAGAAACGAAGAGAGAGAGAGAGAGAGAGTGAGAGAGAGCCTTGGATTTGAATGAAATGAAAGAAAAGGAGATCTGAAGAAAAGTAGAAATGGAATTGGGGAGAGAGTAAGAGTGGTATTCTAGTAATTATAAATTGACTGCAGTCGAGTCGAGTTGAGCTGAGTTTGAGTTGAGTCGACTTTCTCTCACCTCTACCACTTGTATTGGTTTTTGAATATTGTACCGCACTCTGTCTGTGATTTATTATTCTCTTCTTTTCTTTTTGGTTTGCATTTCCAAATGCCGACGACACATGTGCTCTGTACTCTATTCCATTTCCGCCTCTATATTCTCTAAAAATCTACTAATTTTCAGTATAATGTGTTTTTAATTATCTTTTAATTGCAGTAGTTAGTATAAAATAATATTTTAATTGAATTATTGAACATAATATATTAATTTAAAGATTACAATAAAAATTTTTAAATAATAATTAAATATTTTTTAACATGTTACAACATATAATGTAATTTTACTTTATATAATTAAAGTAAAATAACATTATTTAAAATAATAATTAGTTAATATAATTAATTATAATTTTAATTAAGTGATAATTAATATGCTTATAACTTTATTAAAATAATAAACCTATTTTACAACAATAAAATTAACACAACTTTTGTTTACATAGAAAAAATTAATTAATAATTGTAAATTATAATTATAAATGTGATTATCCGGTACACTAACAATATTTTTTTTTTTACTCCACAACTTTCAAAAATTAACATGTATTTCTTTTTTCTAAATATTTATATTTTAATTATTTTATTATACTTCTATAAGACACTTGACAATTTTTTGATCTTGCTTGTGAAATCTAAAAACTTCATTAACCGTATACCCAACAATTTCCCTAACTATAATTATCACAAATTTTATCCTATATCTTTTGCTTAAAGTTCTATTCAACTAATAACTTTATTTTAAAATTAATAGAATTTTTTAATTAATAATTGTAAATTAAATTCTAATTATTTTTTACGTGTAATTATCACAACTTTTATTTTATTTTATTTTTAGTTAATAATTCTCAATTAAATATTATAATCATTTTTAATTGTAAATTTAATAATATGATAGAAAATAAAGGATATTTTCGTCACTTAAAAAGTTTTTTAAACTCGTGCTTTATATATATAATATGTGTGTGTTTTTTAGATATAGGGTAAGTTTATCATTATTTTTGAAAAGTATCTTAAAAAAATATTTTCGAAAAGTTTGATTTAAGATTTATGAATTTAATGTTGCTGTAAAAAAGTGTTTTAAAAAATAAAATATTCATTTTAGATATGATATCGTGAAGTATGAAGTATGAATAGACACTTATATAATGTTCGAATTCATTAATATTACGATAATTTAGTAAGAATGTAAAAAATAATTTATTGTAACTCATTATTAATATTTTGATATATGTAATATAAATTTTAAATATTTGTAAATAATTAATATTAATTATTTGTAAATTTTAATTTGGATGTATAATCGATATTTTGAATATTATTAAAATATAATCATTACGAATTTAAACATATAATGCTATTTATTTAAAATAATTTTTAATAGAAGAATAATTGTATACTCAATATAAATATTATATAAAATACATTGGATTATAAATAAGGATTTAAAAAATTCCAAAAGTATCTTTCGAAATGTAAAAGCTGAGGTATATGTGTATGTCGTATGTTATTGTCTACTTGTTTTGTTAGCCACATCATTTAACGGTAAAAAAATGGATATAATTTTTAACAGAATGAGCAATTATAGGGCTAATTTCTCCATTTTTTTAGTAAATGGGACAAAATTTAATTAGACTCATAATGCAGGGGCCTCTATGGTACATTTATCTTCTTTAAATACACTAATTTTCAATATAATTAGATTTTTTAAAGAAAAAAATAGTTTTTCTTTTGATAATTGGGGATAGGGGATGCGGTTGCTTGGGATTGAACCTGTTAGACATTCGAGGTCTCACCAAGGTCACCACATTAAGTTACCTTCAGCTTGTTCACTATACGGCTCGCCACTTTCCAGCTCGTTATCTTCTGGCTCACCAACCCGCCTCCTCATAGCATAGCCTCACATTTCTTAGGATTTCAATTGGGTTATCTTTAAGGGCACGTGTTAAACCTAAGGGGGTAATATGTCATTATGCATGGCAACTAGTTGCTCCTTAGCACGTCACATCAAGAAACTGTACCTTATAAATATGGAAGGATTGCTCCCAAGGAATGGGGACTAAAAGAGCCTCAACAATTTGGTACGGTGAGCGTGGACACACTTCCGACTTTCAAATGGAACACATACCGATATGGCTCACCCAAATGAGAGATCCCCTAGCACATCTTTTTCAAACCAGAATGTGAGAGGAGAGGCTAGTAATCGTCTCGGTGAACTTAATTTTTTTGGAATTTGGTTTGGGAATCGACTCGAAAACTTGGGCAACTCAGACCAGCAAAAAACTTTCAGGACCCCAGCACAAGTCCATGAGAAGCTAAGATAGGAACTAGGTATACTAGCGAACCCACCCCCTATGAGACCTAATCAGATGAGATCCAGTTCTAGGATAGATGTAATTTCCATAATGGTAAGGGACACAAGATTGAAGATTGTTTTTCTTTAAAAGATGTTATTGAAGAAGATAGAAACGGTGAATTAAAACACTTTGTACAAGAAGACACTTTGACATCAAGGTTAGGATCATAGAGTGCAGATTGAGGATATACTTGATGAAAAAGGGAAGGATTCAATGGTTGTTACAACAACGATAGCAGGCTTTCAAGTTAGGAGAATTTTGATAGATAGTGGAAGTGTTATGGAGGTATTAACATGAGAAGCAGAGGGGATAACACCAGTGTTGATGCTTTGTCCAAGTTGGCTTCTTAACTTGTAATCGAGCGAAGAGGGTAGATCTTATTGAAGTGCAAAGCAACAGCCAACTGCGATAAAGAACAACTATAAGAAGAACGTATGGAGAAATGAGGAAAAAGGAGTTAACCAAAGCATAACGCAAAGCAACAAGGTATCTCGTAATTTCATTACATGATATTCAGTCTATCTTTATATTTTGTATATCTTCGCTTCAATTAGTTAAGTTTCCTAAATCCCTTTCCATTAGATATATCATGTTAAATGGTGTATTATATAAAAATGACTGCTCCTAACACATTCTTAGCATTTCCAACATTATTATTATTAGCCGTTGTAGATTGATCTAGGGTAAGGACATGACTATTCGTATCCTCGCCGATAGCTTCTCTTGAATTATCCGTCATTCTTCTTTACTACAATTAAAAGTCACAATTTCAATACTAAATACCAAGACTTAGCCAGAAGCATACTAAGCATGATAGAGGATACATTTTTGCATTCAGTTTTTTCGAGAAAAGACTAAACCTTGTCTTTGATACCAAACAATCTTATGACACCCCAACCCTAACTCCCGAGGAGGGACCCAAGATTGGCACATTATAAGTGTTTTTGCATTCATTCTAATCTAGTAACATCTCTTTTTTTTATATATTTGTAATTGTTTGACGAAAGGGTGATTTATGGAAGAAAAGTTAATTTCATTAAAGAGCATAAATTAAAACTCTTTTAAATCTCAAACAAAACATTTACAGAGTAAGCTTCGAATTCAGATAAACCTTACACGCCCAAGTTTGATAAGTAAGGTAAACAAGTTAACTACAAAACATCTGTTTCTTTGAAAAGTGGATTCAAATTCTCGTTTCCCCCATCTGTTTGTCATGCTTAATACTAAATATAAAATGGCCTCACAACAAAGCACTTCCCTGACGAAGTCCTAGTCAAGTCGTATTCCGTAAAGGTCTTTAAGAGGGGAAAAATAATTAGGGTAAGTTCATAGAACTTAGTAAGTTCCGAGATTGGACGATAATAATTCAAAAGTAAATTCAGGCTCTTCAATTGATTGGAACACATAGTTTGCCACAATGGCGAACACTGGCCAAAAGAGGATTTAATAAATTCGCTCATCGATGGACTCCAAACTACTTGTCAAACTCAACATTTTACGTTTTACCCATGCAACATGTACTCGACTTTTCTTCATGTTGGCCTACCCTTTTCCGTTACAAAGAATCTTTCTCTTTTGAAACTTTTGTTATGCCTCACCCTCCTGGTTTGCAAGGTCACTTGCCCTACCAGAGGTTTGCATAACCATACTTCATGTTACGCGATCTACTAGTTCAACAACTAACCCCATTGAAGGCGTCACCTTGGAATCATCATTCCTTTTCAATTATGACTATATGGTTCCTTTCAAAGCAAGAAGGGTGTTGGCTTAACATGCAACATGTATCATATAACTCTCATGCAGACATCCCAGAAAAAACCTTTATTTTTTTTACAACCTTTACCCTTGACATAAAGTATATACTTACCTCAAATAGGTATTCACAAGGAAACACTTACGAGGCAAGAAGGAACTCACCAAAAAATGCAAAAGACTCAAACAGCAGGACTCTTGCCCTTATCTTAAGAACATTTAGGAATATCTTGAGCTATAGTGACAAAAGTCGTTCTATCAGATCATTTTACCAGATTCAATCAGGATATAAACAAGTTTATCAGTAAAAAACCCAAAGATCTAAAAGTTCCCTTATTCCTTTTATCCTTCAAGTTTTAAAGTAATAAGCTTCTAAAATCATTAAAGAAAATGGCCTCATTACACAGCTTGGGTTCATAGACATTTACCAGATGTTCGATAATTAATAGAGTTTGTTGGTAGCAACGAACTCAACTCTCAACTAGCTCTAGAATTTCTCAAAAGAATGCAAAAAGGGTTTTAGAAAAGTGAAAGAGTAAATCCTACAAAGAACACAAATATTAACCAGAAAGCCTTGTCAATTTATATTGATACGCACGGAAGAGAAACTTAGTGGGCAACTTTGGTTTTCCCACTACCCTTCCCTTGGTATCTACATCTAATAACCTTCTCTCTCATCTTTAATGCACATCCTATCAACTTCAGACATCTTGTTCCATCCTAACTAGATTTATATAACCAATTGACTATTTTAATTGATTAGTATAATAGTAAAGCTAACGATTCTTCTAGATCAAAGACTTTAAAAAAAGAAAAAGGTTGATTTCTAGAGCAGGAATGGCGTGCCCTTTATAAGGGAGTTCGATAACATTTAAACTCGTCCTTAAACTCATCTTCATTTCATTATTTTAGCCATTTCCAATAACTACATAATTGAGAACTTTTGTTGTTAGACAGTAAACATTAAAAAAATACATATACAAACTAAACTTATACAAAGAGAGAAAAGAAATCTACATTTTTACCAGAAACCATAAACTTACAGGGAGGACAATAATCTGAGAGATTTTGTAACACCCAAAACTCAAAAATTATCGTTAGTTAGGGTTCCGGTGTCTTACTATTCATTTATCACTGCTCATCTTTAACGTTATGTCATTCAATCTTATTTTATTAAAGAATTTCACTCCAAACATCATATGTCATCATTTAATTATAAACACAATTCAATAAGGGCAAAAGGGTCATTTTTAACATTTTTGGAGACTTTTACCTGTACTTGTTAGACAAGTGTCGGTAGTTGTCAAGTCAATAAATAGTTCAAGTGTAGTGCTGACTTCTACCGATACAAATGACAGTTCTATCGATAAAAGTGGCACATCTACCGAAACAAGTCTTACTTCTACCAATATTAAAAACTATAGAGAGCTAAAAGTCTTACCCTGCTATTTTTGTCGATACAAGTATACAAACTATCGATACAACCCAAGTCAGTGTACAACCTTTCTCTTACCTTGTACTTTTATCGATACATGCATGGATTTTATTGAAACAAGTATGCAGAATCTCAAGAATCATGCCAAAACACAAGTTTGTCAACACAAAACATTCATGACTTCAATAAGCATTAAGCCAACACAAAATACATAGATCTCAAGTTATTACATGGTACTTTTAAATCTAAACTCCAACTTGTACAACATGCATTCTACATTCATCATTTCATCAACCTAGCAAGGTTTTCACAATCTCAAATATATAAAGCAAAAGACAACAACATCCTAGTACATTCCATATAACCAAGTAATGAAGGACTACCAAACAGGTTCCGCAATAGTGTGATTCTTCAAGGTGATTTGATCTTCAGACAACAAAATGTATTTACAAAACAAAAATAGATACACTGGTAAGCTTATTAAGCTTAGTAAGTTCGTATAAATTATTATCTTACAAAATAGCCAAATCGGTTATAAATATGATGGCGAGTATGTATTCATAATATTGTGAACAGTATCGGATTTGATCTTTTTAGTCTTTCGAAATTTAGCTCATACGAGCCTAGACAGAATTAACTCTTACGAGCCCAGATAGGTTAACCAGTATAAGATGGTGCTCACACAAGCTAATGAGAATTCGTAACATACGTGGAGACTCAGCCATCGATACGATCCAAAATTTCCCACTCTCGATGCTGCTCACACAAGTTGATGAGAATCTGCAACGTAAGCGAAGACTCAGCCATCGGAGGGGTCCATATTTTCATTATTCATTCAGAATTTATCGACTTATGATGCTGCTCACACAAGCTGTTAGGAATACTGCAACATATGCAGAACCTTAGCCATCGAATCAAGTCAAATAACTAGCCCTAGGCCTGACATTTCGTTTCTTCTTCGATTTTCCTGACATCTTGAACATTTAGCTTTCCTTGAGTTACTGTAACAATAGCAAATACACAAAATACATACAATGTATTTAAATTACCACTACGAACTTACTGGATGAAATTACAGCTCGGTGAAACTTTAGGGACTATTTTGAAATTTTCTCTTTTTCACGGTCAGTGACTCGATCACGATCTAACACAATAAATCAAAAATTTCTCTCATTAAATCATATAATTTGATTAGTTTATGCATAATAGTCCTTTTGAAAAAAATTATGAAATTACCCCTAATCTTTACATTTCTATTCAATTTAGTCCTTAATCACAAATCATGCAAAATAACTATTTCTCTCTAAAATCATGCTAGCCGATTGTTCAAAACTTCCATACATATCCCTACAATTCAACTATTTCACATCAAGTACACACAATTTCTTCATTTTATCATTTTAGTCCTTAAACCCTAACTTCATCAAAAAATCACTTCACAAAAATACCAAATCCCACCATCAAGCTTTCAAATCTACCTTAAACATCCAAAAACAAGCTCATTCATCAATGGTAGAATTTATAATATTTGACAGAATTACAAATTAGTCCCCAAGTTAGCTAGATTAAGCTAATACGGACTCAAAAACATAAAAATCATTGAAAACGGATGAAGTTTACTTACTTCTCCTTCAAACCCTGATGACCGAATGTTCCTTCTCTTCCTATGGCTTCCTCCATACACAAAAAAAGGTAAAAAGGTTAAAGATAACCTGATTTTCTTTCTTATTTTACTTAAATTACTTCTATATTCTTTTACTAATTTACCCTTATTATACTCACTCAAATTTCAACATGTTCATGCCCTTAACCATCCACTCATCCTTTTGAAGGGTTAATTACACTCTAAGGACCTTTCGTTAATTAACCATTAACATTTAATGCTTTTAACCAACCAAATAACTCATCTTTTACACCTTGTTCAATTTAATCATTTTTACTTAATTAACTATCTCAACGATAAAAATTCTTAACCAAATTTAATATGATACTAACGTCGTCATAAATATTAAAATGAATAAATTCACGACTTGACTTGTCGGAATTGTGATATCGAAATCACTATTTTTGACACCACTAAAAATCGAGCTGTTACAGATTCTCTCATTGTTGAATCTTCTTGCTTGGGTTTCCTCTAAAATTTACAATTTTTAAAGAAATGGAGGAGAAAGTAAGTAGAAGTGGAGTTTGCTTCGATTTTGCAAACTCAAAAACTTCTCCAATTTTTTCTTAATAAAACCTAAACCTAAACCTTCAACTTCAAAATCAAACTCTACCAAATGAGATTATTCTAGATATAGAACACAAAAGCTGAAGAAAAAAATGAAGAAAAGAGGGGAAAAGAAAGAAGGGATCGATTTTAGAATTTAAGTTTCACTTTCACCACTACTGCAACTACCACTTGGGATTTTTTTTCCAATTTTACTGATTAATAAGGTCTGGAAAGGGAGGGAAATTAAAATGAAAAATGAAAAATAAAAAAAAAATGAGAAAAATAGAAAAGATTATTGAGCATAAATTGAGCATAAATGAAAAATAAATTAGGTTGTTGGTTGTTTGGGGAAATGAGAATAATTGCGAGAAGAGGAAGAAGAAAAAGAAGAAAAGAAAACAAAGGCACCAAACAAAGCAGCGACTATGGCAATGACAAGGGTCAGCGACCTTAAAAATGCCATAGATTTTATTTGACAATTTTTTACTTTTGATAAGAAGAGAAGAAGAAGAAGAAGATCCATTTGCTCCTCATGTGCAACTCATGTCTAACATAATAAGTTAACTAGCTACGTCACTTGTCTCATTAAATCTGTAATGAAAAATGATAGTAAGTGATTGGTTTGTTACTTTTCAATATTATTAATGATTAATTTATTATTTTTTGAAAGATGAGTGATTGAGTTGAAAGTTAAATGATTCTTTTATTATTAAAATCAAAATTGAATGATTGTATTGGTATAATTTACCTAAAAAAAAAAAAAAAAAAAAAGGGCCAAGCACAAACAACAACTAACCCAAAAAAAGACCATATTAATTTATGCTCATTTTCTGCCTTTAAATTTCAGTATGATGTTGAAATCCCGTCGGCTTCCCCGTTGTCTTCGCGAAAGAGAGTAAAACAAAAAAAAAGGATCAACAAAAAAGGAAAACTGGCGACAGTTTTCACGGGTAATATCAGACCCTCGTTTTTCCCGAGTCAACTCAATAGAAACCCGACCCTTTTGTTTTCAAGACCCTTCACTATTCCCTTCTTCACAACAAGTTTAGCAGCTAAAGTTCGCGTTTCTTCTGCTTTTGTTGAAACGCACCCTACGGTATGCAACACAAAAACCTATATAAAAGGGTTAATGCTTTTAACTTTTTCTTTAATGGTGTATAATTTGATTCATTGTTCTTTCTTAGAATTATTTGCTCTCCTTTTTGGTTGGTAAATATGCTAGGAACCTGTGGTGGTGGAGAAAGAGGATAGTGCCAGTGACAACGTTTTAGCTTGTCCTATTTGTTATGACCCATTAACCTGGACCCTTGACTCCCCTTCATACGTGTGAATTTAAGCTGGTTTTTCTTTTTACTTTTTTCAATTTCAACTACTGTTTGATTTGATTTGAAGTTTTCAAGTGTCACAATGGATCAAAATCTGGGTCTAATTTGCAATGAAAAACTTACAAAAAAGTCTTATGTTGGTAACCAAACCCATCTTGACCTTCTTGCTTCCAGTGGGTCCAAGCAGCATATGCCGCTGGCTACTGAATTGTTCAGGTCTGTATCTGTTACCCTCTTCTATCCTTATGGTTTTGGATAGTTCAAATTGAATGGATATCAAATCCTATGCATTTGAGAGTTCAAATTGAATGGAAATATATCTACAGATCAGAGGAGATTGAAAATAAGAGTTTGATTAATCCAGTGAGTCTTTGTTGGGGGCTCAAGATCTCTCTCCTCTGTCTCCTTTATTCCAAATGTAGCAAAACTGATTAAAAAAAAACAAAAACAAAAAGGAAATCGGCCACATTAGGATTACCTTATGGGAGATCGTCTGATATCCCAAAACCGCTCAGCAGCATTCGGACAAGTGCAGAATGTTGGGATTGGGATAACCATAATAGTTTGGGTTCCTTTCTCTGATTATACAAATTGCAGTAAGCCTGCTGTAGTGACTCTCCCAGGTGCCAACCGTATCTTTTGTAATGAAAGGTTTGTGTTGCTATAACAAAAAAGTTATAGATATGTTTTTACCATTTTCAATGTTGCTCTTGTGCTTATGTATTTTCTTAATTCGTGTCTAAACAATTTTTCGAATAATTTTTGAAACAAAATAAAAATCTCAATTTTTAAAACATTGGGTTTTTAGTTAAGAACACAAAACTTTCCCCATCTTTTGTGTACGAAAGAAAAAATTTGAGATTCTTTTAAAATGATGATTTTTGGATAAGAATAAAATGAGTTTGGGTTCAAAAGTCAATTCTGTACAAAATTATAACATTTTCGTAACCCAAAATTGATATCTCATTAAAATACATTGTCCCCAATTTAAAAATTTGAATTTTAACTTTTGATATTTAATTGAAATTCCCTTTAAATTAAAATGAACATGAATTTTATTTACATGAAATATATTTTAAAACTTGAGAATTTGCCAAATACAACATTTTATTTTTATTATAACAAAACAAAATTTTGATAAACGCATTCCAATAAGAACAATAAAATGAGATTCGGAAATAAGTTTATACACATGTTTATGTCTATGACTGTAAACTCATGCTTAATAATAACACAAAATTAAACATATTAAACGGACGTATCTTCATGATCACACACACATATGTATAAATATAACTTTCAAACCCACAACACATGTTGATACATGAATTATGCTATTTGCTAAGCGAGAAACCTTAAAAGCTTGCATGGAGACACAATATGCTTTGCATGGACATACATATAAATATCTTCATGCCACAAAGGTTTGATTTTCATGAAATGAAAGCACATGCAAGTTAATGATTTCTTTTTATAGCAAAGCTTATTCTCAATATCCTTCAAGTAGTTATCGTATTGTAAAAGAGCCAAACTTGAATTGAGACGAGAATGAACAGTAGCATGAGAAGCAAGTCGTTATCAGTACTGTGTTTGATGCAATGTCCTATGCTTGTTTTCCTATTATCTTACGTGTCTATTGTCTATTGGTCTTTTTCTTAACCAGGACTCTGGTGGTTTCATTTCTCTATGAGAAGGGTTGGCGTCAAAATTTTAAATTTGGTGGCTTTCCAGGTCCTGAGAAAGAAGTAAGATAAAATTTCTTCAGTCTTGTTCATCAGGAAGTATTATGAAGCTATTTTGGAATATTTATCAAAACATACGTATATTTGGAGCATCATCTGCTTGTCTTAAGCATGTCTGGATGTCCCTTGGGAATGAAACCTGTTCATCTATAATATGTATTGTAGGAACTCTATTTGAAAATAACAATATTTGAAATGCCAACAAATATAAAACACCAATTTCTAATCATCCTACAGTTGGCACAATATTTACAGAATAGCTTTTTCGATTCATGTTGCTGTTGTTTCATCCTCTTTGTTATCACTTTGGAGTCGCTAACTACTGATTTCATGGCAGTTTGAAATGGCTAAGAAGTACCTAAAGCCAGCGCTTGGTGGAAATATTGTTGATGCTAGTTGCGGTAGTGGGTCGTTCTCCACACTTTTTGCCAAGAGTGGATTATTTTAGCAGCTTGTTGCTCTGGACTACTCAGAAAACATGCTGCGACAATGCTATGAATTCATCGAAGAGGAGGAAAACTTCCCCAAAGAGTATAAAAGTTCAGCTTTAGATTTAGTGCTTAAAAACATTTATAATTTTAAATTTGAGATGTTATCTCTGATCTAGTGATCTTCATTCTTTATTTTTTCATTGGAAAGTGACCTTGGTCCGAGCTGATATCTCTAGACTTTCTTTCAAATCAAGTTCAGTTGATTCTTTGCATGCTGGAGCTGCTTTGCACTGTTGGCCTTCACCATCAACAGCTGTATGCTTTCACGCCTTTGACTCTAGCATATTTTGGTGGAAATGAGTGCTTTATGCTGATAGTTACACATTTTCTGGAGTAGTGGTTATAGATTTCATGAGTAAATTGGACGTGTTACAACATTAAACTATGTCGAAATGGAGATTTTCAGTATGGAGAAATCTCTAGTAAGGAAACTATATATCCTTCCAAAGTTGGTAATGTCCTGTGGACTAAATATTTGTTCCATTGATAATATAGGTAAGTAAACAACCTTGAAAAGAGCAAAATTGTTTTCTGAATGATTCCTGAAGAATAATTAAAGTTGTATCAAACTTGGGGTTAATAACGTATATTATAGTATCCGATTTTGAAAATGTATAGCTTTTGCACTAATATCTGAGATGCTGTTTCTTTCGTTCTGTTGCATCTAATACTTACTTTGTGGCATAAGATCCTGGTCTGTGTTGCATTCTTAGAATGTAATCGGAATAGCAGGCAGTCATATCTTCCTTTCTGAACGTGAACTCGAAGATCTCCACCGAACTTGTGGACTCGTTGGTTTTACATGTATAAGAAATTCACGTTTTGTGATGATCTCAGCTTTGGATAGCAGAATTTCAGATATTCCTTTGTAGTTGAAGGAGTTGGTACCAATTGATTTTTTTTTTAATTATGCTATGAAACAAACTACAAGTACAATGATATATAATTCTTCAAACATGATTTGAAGTTTCACATTGGTTTTCAGGTGTTGTACTTTTCTATCGAAAGCTATGTTGCAAAAAAACATGAAACAAGTATTCTAGTAGAAAGAGAAGAAAACATGGTTTCTAATGTGATTATAATACCACTTACTCAAGCCTGAATCTAAACTTGAACAAGAAATGTAGCACTTCAATCCAAACACTTCACTTAAGAACTTAACATGTCATTCAAGTTCCATTCATCTTTAAGACTTATTTAAGATTCTTTAAGACTTTTTGAATAATTTTTATGCTTATTCTAGATCCGACTTCAAACGGAGGTCGTTCAGGGCCCTTTTGGAGGAAAACGACCCAAATTAGGCAAAACAAGACAATAGTATCGATACAACTTCGAAAGTTTCTGATACCTCTTTTTATTGTTGTTCATTTTTGCATTTTATTAATGTTTTATCGATACAAGTCTTTCAAGTATCAATACTTGGGTGTAGGGTAGCCTAAAATCACCTTAGAATATGCCAATACATGCCATTATCATCCCCAAACATTCTCAAGTATATTTAGTACTCATAATACCTCAAAACATCACTTAAGTCATCATGTAGCTCATCCTTGTCCAAACACTATAAAAAAATATCACAAAGTTCAATACATTTCCACTTGATCATCACACAACTTGTACCATTGCACTAGTTACTTATCACTTGAATACTTATTGAAATCCTATGTACATGCCACTCTAAGTCCATATATTAAATACATACTTCAAAATCCATACCTTGATAATGGGATGTGATAGATCAAGCTTCACTTGAACCCTTCCCACACGAATGCTTTTTGCAAAACTATGCATTTGAGAACAACACGTTAAGTTTCGTTGAAGCTTAGTAAGTACTCACATGAAAGTTTAATCTTATTTAAGTATTTATTATAAAATTTCATTGAAGTTCACTAGCTAGTTTATTTTATACACATTCATTCATGTTATATTTTATCTTATTCACAACACTATTATATTAAAAGTTAAAATAATGTGACATGTTTTAAAATATAAAATTTTCACTTATCACATATTTCACTTCTTTGACTTCATTTGCTTCACATAACACTTAGTAAACCACGAAGAACCAAGAAGGATATGCGAAATAACATGAGCACAAAAGCGCCAAGATATCACGATCATGGAAGTGCTAACAATCACGAGCACCGAAGTGCTAGAAACATTGGCACACAAGTGCTAATTATCACGCCACAAGCACCGAAGTGCTAATCACATGAGTGTGCTAGATTTCCTATGGTATGCCAATTATATCCTACTAGTTCTACCTTGTTTACTAAGGCCTTTACACAAATCTTTGCAATTGAAAATTTCTTTTCATTTCTCATCTTATTTGCACTATATGTTCAAATGTACACAATCACACAACACTTCTTAATGTATTACACGAATAATTCACACAATCTAACACTTAATTCACTTATGAAATATTCTTTCATAAAATTTCTTATTTCGATTATCACTTTCGCTATTTTATTCACTTAAGTTTCAATTTTCACAACTTATACACTTTATAACTTATTCATGGAATTTACTCATATTCACTTCCATTTGTGATATTCACTTATTCATACTTTAATGTCACTTACTACTTTGTCATTTCACTAGTTTAATTACTTGTTATTTAATTTACTTATCACATATTAGATATTCACTCAAGATCACTTATTTACCAATTTCACTACACACTCGAGTATTATTCAATTTAGCCCACTTTCTATTTCTTTATGTACACTTAAGTTTATTTTCCACTATCACTTTTCATGTCTCATAATATGTCAATTTGCACTCTTTAATTCTTATAATTTTAAATATCATTTTTCATTAATACTTTCACACTAATCTTATTTTCAGTTAAATTCCCATTCGCTACACTTAATTTATAACATGTTTCAATATAATCCTTTGGAAAATAAATAGGGTTCATATGAGTACTTACCTATTTTTGGTTAAATATCACTTGCTTTGCTTCACTTTCTTCTTTTCACATCTTTGTCACTTCCTTTCCTTCATCTACAACACTTCCATCAATTTCTTTTCTCTTTCCACTTCATAACCACAATATGAAAATATTTAAAATCTACACTATAAATAACTTTCTCATGTTTCTAATTAAACTAAAGATAAATTCCATGAGAGAACACTTAAAATTATTACATTGTAATCTTGATTTCTCACACTTCTCTCAACTTTTTCTCACTTCCAACTTCGAGTCTCTAGATTCCAATATGAGATATTAAGCTCACTAAAGTCTTGATAGTACTAGAAAGATCATATGTTTTCTCCCTACTTATTGGCTAATTTGTTCTCATTTAGTTGTCTTTAGCACATATTTTAGCATTTTTTAGTTTAGTAAATTGAATTTTATAACTAAATGGTCCTTAGCCTATTTACTCTTAAATTTGTCCTGTTTTGGTACTGATGTCGCTACATAAGTAATTTCAGATTGTGTCCAGGATTGTTGCCACATCTGATAGTTGTCTGGATAAGAACAGAAATGTGTGAGCTGTCCAGTCTGGTACTTGTATGGCCAGCGACAACTTGATCCTGATGAAAGGACACCAGTCATGTTTTGGTACTAATGTCGCTGCATAAGTATTTCTAGATTGCGCCCAAGACTGTCGTCACACCCGACAATTGTCAAAGAAGCTGCCAAATGCAGATAAGAACAAAACTGTGTGTGCTGTCCAGTCTGGTATAACTGTACGCCCAGAGGCAGCCAAATTCTACAGAAAGGACACCTGCACAATTTATAGGGATATGTATATTCACAAGAAAAGGAAAAAAGGTGTCTCTTTTAAGTCTTTTGGTGAATTTTCTTCTTCAACCTAAATTTTGAAGCTTGCAGCTACAGAGGCTTAAAGCTCTCACGGGTAAATCGACGTGGGAAGGATGTAGAATAGCTCCTGACGAGCAATCCTAAGTGCGACACAAGAAGGATGTAAAACAGCTCTTGAAAAGGAAAAAGATCAAGTCGAGTTCTTCTAAGAATAGTATTCTCCACTTGCTTCTTTTACATTTCTTTTCTAAAACGAAGGTGATTACTGTTTATTTCATGTTTGTATGGAAGTACAGATGATTTTCTAGACTAAATGTTATTTTATTCAATCTTGCTTCTACTGTTTAATCTTTGGGTTTGAATGTTTTTTCCATGGAAGTGTTATTGCAATCACTGTCACTGGAAGGTACAGTAACAGTTTAAACTAACAAGCAAGACAACAAAAGTTGCTTGGGGATTAGAGGAATTTGATCCACTTGTTCTTAACTGTGTTGCATTGCCATCAGTGGAAGGCGTGGTTAACGTGCATGTTTAAGTCTTAGATCGAATAGAGAGGTCAAGTTGGGTAAGATATTCATTGCACTTTATTGCAGCGACAATCACCTATCCTGTAAAACCTTGTGAGCCGCATTTAGTATTCTGCTGAACATTCATGTTGGATATCCCATTTTATCATTATCACATTTTCTTTTTATTTTGAAGTTATTGCTCTGATAACTATTATCACAATTTATCTTGTTTTATCTGTTCATTGCATTGACATTAATAAAAAAAAGAAACTATTCTCGTGGGATCAATATCCGACAGACTCAAATCTGTCTACTATACTTACATCGACAGTGTACGCTTGCACATTATTATTGTGACGTTAAACAACCGACCAAGTTTTGGCGCCGTTGCCAGAAATGGTGTTTGTTTGATGTTTATTTTTGTTTTTGTACTTTATTTTTATTATCTAATCTTTACTTATTACTAACTTGTTTCCTTTTTGTTACTATTTTTACATTTTAATTGAGGAGTTTTATGACTTGAAGCAATTCAGAGTTTATTGCTGATTTTGATCCAAAAATTGAAAGAACCATTCGAAGAAGATTTCAAGAACAAAGAAATATAGCTTTATCCAGAAATGATAAGCCAAAACTTTGATACAGCGACAAAATCCTGCTATACCCTTGATACCGTCACAAAATGCTAATAATCCAACGCTGCCGCAAGACGATCAAATACAAAACAAGACTATATGAGATTTTGTTGTATCTTTCTTGCATGATTTACAATCGGGAGTTGTTAAGCCAGCAGTGCAAGCTGGGAACTTCGAACTCAAGCCATTAATGTTCCAAATGTTGAATTTTAATGGGTAATATGCTGGACTACCACATGAAGATGCACGAAAGCATCTTAAATCATTCTTATTGATTTATGGTTCCTTTAGTCAATAAGGAGTTCCTGATGACGCTTTGAAAATGCAGTTATTTCCTTATTCGTTGCAAGGAAGAGCTTGTACATGGTTCTTTGGGCTACTTGCAGGCTCAATTACTTTTTGGAATGCACTCACCACACAATTTATTTTGCGCTTTAATCCGCTGACAATGAATGCTCGTCTTCGAAATGATATTATAGCTATTATTAAATGGATGATGAGAATATTCACACAACATGAGAACGTTATAAATCTTTGCTTTGACATTGTCCAATGCATGACATTCAACAAGAAACACAGATTGAGATTTTCTACAATGGGCTGAATTCACAAATGAGGAATTTTATCAACGCATCAGCCAATGGACCTTTGTTAGATTGTAGTTTTGATGAAGCTGTTCAAATTCTTAAGAGAATTGCTCAGAATGATTATTAATATCCTATCTCTAGAGCTGCACAAACAAAAGCTACTCTGGGAGTTAAAATAGGAAGGGGACTAGTGGCATTGCACCTATACAAGTCTCTTAACAAGTTAATGTTCCTACATTTTGTTGTGAGATTTACGGTGACAACCATAGCTATGAAGATTGTCCACAACATGCAGAGAATGCTTTTTATGTCAATAATATCCGTAGCAATTCTTATGACAATTCTTATAATAATTCTACACATAATCAACAGTCTTGGGGAACTCAGAATGCTGGATAAAATGCTGCGACATTCCGATATGAAAATACATCTAATTAAGGCAATTATAACCCAAGACAAGGGAATTATAACCAACAGCAGTAGAATTACAATCAGCATACTCAATGCATCCACAATAATACACGAGGAGTGTTCTAAGTGCGACGCAAGAGGAGCATTAGGGAAAAGTTCTAGTAGGCTAGGAATAGAATGCTTCAACTTGTTCTTTATTTCTTCTTAAACGTTGATAAATTCTGTTGAACTTAATTGTATATGGAAGTACCTTTTTATTTTAAATCTAAATCGATCTCTTTTCAATTCCTAATATCTATTTATCTTTGGATTTAATTGTTTGATCACAGAAGTGTATTGCAGTCGTTGACACTAAAAGGTGTAGTGACAAGTTAAATTAACAAGCAAGACAACGGAAGTTGCTTGAGACACGAAGGAATTCTGTCACTTGTTCTTGAATGCAAAGCATTGCCAACACTGGAAGGTGTGGTTAATGTGAGTATCTAGGTTTTGGGTAAACAGAGGAGTCGAAGTGAGTAAGATTTCATTAAGCTTAACTGCAACGATAATTCATCTATCATTTACCTTGTGGTCACATTTAGTGATTGTTGACTTATCAAGTCAAGGATCCCCCATTCTATCACCACTGTTTTATTTCTTTAAATTCCTTAATTTGTATCGACAAAATATGTCAAACTTTCACTTCATTTTCTTATTCAATTATTTTGATATATTGCATCACAGACTCACAACAATTGCTTTGACAATTTTGATTCATTATAATTTTGCAGTCTGTGATTTAACTGTGCTGACATTATTCCTTACAATTCCTTTTATGCTAACTTTAATTGCTTCGACAATTATAGCATCAATAACCATCTTTATGGGATAGATATCTGATAGCTAAAACCTATCAACTATACTTGCATCAACAGTGTTCGCTTGCACCAATTGTTGTGATGTTCATAGCATGATCAACTGAATTCACAAACGAGGAATCTTGTCGACGCATCAGCCAATGGACCTTCTCTAGATTGTACTTATGATGAAGCTGTTCAAATTCTTGAGAGAATTACTCAGAATGATTATCAATATCCTATCTCTAAAGCTGCACAAGCAAAAGCTACTCTGGGAGTTATTGAATTGGACGCAATATCTGCACTTAGTGCTAAAGTTTCGTCTCTCATGAATATGATAAAAAATATGAAGGGGACTAGTGACGTTGCACCTATACAAGTCGTTCAACAAGTTGATGTTCCTACATTTTGTTGTGAGATTTGCAGTGACAATCATAGCTATGAAGATTGTCCACAACATGTAGAGAATCTTTTCCATGTCAATAATATCCGCGATAATTCTTATGGTAATTCTTATAATAATTCTGCACGCAATTAACTATCTTTGGGAACTTAGAATGCTGGACAAAATTCTACGACATTCCGATTTGGGAATACATCTAATCAAGGTAATTATAACCCAAGATAAGGGAATTACAGCCAACAGCAATAGAATTATAATCAGCATACTCAGATGCATCCACAACAAAGCCAAATGTGACCACATCAGAATTAGATGCAGCCATACCAAAATTGGATGCAGCCATAAAAATCTGCAATGCAAAATCAGAATGTTCAAGGACATTAACAACAACAATACACGTAAGCTTCCCCGTCTGATCTGTTAGCAGCACTTGAAGCTTTAATGCGGGAGCATATTGCTTGTACAGAAGCTATTGTGCAAGGGAATTCATCCTCCCTTCGGGCGTTGGAGGCACAATTGGGATAACTTGGTTTGAATTTAAATACTCGACCACCACGTATACTACCTAGTGAAAAAATCCCAATATGAAGGGGAAATAACACTGTAAGGCTATAGCTCGACTACCAGTGGCACCTTTTTGTTTCTCAATTCCTTTACCTCACGAGGTAGAATCCTAATCGGCTCTTCTAAATATGATAGATTCGACTGTATCTCAACCTCACAAAGAGTAATCACATGAGAAGGATCTGATCTCTATCGTCTCAACATCGAAACATGAAACACGTTGTGAATCATCTCAAGTTCTGGAGGTAAAGCCAACTTATAAGATACTGGACCAACTCGCTTGATGATTTCATATGGTCCAATAAACCGCAAACTCAATTTTTCCTTTCTACCAAACCTTAGTACTTTCTTCCAAGGTGAAACTCTTAAAAAAATTTGATCTTCTACTGCAAACTCTAAATCTTTCCTCTTAAGATTTGCGTATGTCTTTTGTCGGTCAGATGTTGTCTTTAAACAATCACGTATTACCTTAACCTTGTCTTCAGTCTTGTGTATCAAATCAGTCCCAATTAACTTAGGTTCACTCAATTTTGACTAATACAAAGTTGTTCTGCATTTCCTACCATATAATGCCTCAAATTAATGCTGGATTGATAGTTGTTATTATAAGCAAACTCTACCAACGGTAGGTATTTCTCCCAACTACCCTCGAACTCGAGTATGCAGCATCGCAACATATCCTCCAAAATATGTATCATCCGCTTTAACTGACCATTGGTATGCGGATGATATGCAGTGCCAAAATTTAACCTGATTCTTGATAGCATTAGAAATGACCATTAAATTCTCCCTGATTAGTGTATATTTTATCTCCTTTGTATTACATTTAGCATTCAGTTTCAGCATTTTATACTTAATATTTGTATTTTATAAATCAGTGTTGTATGATCTTACTTTCTTTCATTTTATTGCAATTGTGCTACTAATGTCTATGCATTCAGCATCAGTTTTGTGTCTAAGGTTGTCAGCACAAGAATTCACCTTAAAAGATCAGCGCAGGAAAGCATTCAGAATTGTCGCCACAAGTTTGGTGTAGAATTGCAGCCAAATATGTCACCACATAAATACTTCTACATTTTACCAAGGACTTTACGCTGCTAACGTACCCAGAAGCACCAGCGAAAGAGAATGTCAATTTGTCCCAACGAATAAAAATCATAATTTGCGTCCAAAGATGTCGCGACAATCTGCCACTACTTAATGCACAAACCAGATCTGCATGAGTGCATAGTTGGCAATAACAAACTTATACAATTTTAAAAAGGGAGTGAGATCTAAGAAGGAGGTAGACCTGTATTTTCTAATGATTATAAATAGAGGGAAGTGAGAGAATATCATTATCCAGCAGGTGAAGAAATTAATTTAAGATTTTTTGATTTTCTTAAAGTGAGCTGCCATGGAAGCTTAACTTCTCAAGAGGGTGATCTGGTGTAATAAGGAAGCAACTACTTCTGACAAGAAGTGCCTAGGTGGAACGCAAGAGGAGCACTTATGGAAGGATTCTAGTAGACTAGGAATAGCATGCTTCAATTTCTTCTTTAAGTCCTCTTGAATGTTGATGAATTTTGTTGACTATTAATTGTGTAAGGAAGTACATATTAATGTTAGATCTATTTTGATTTCTACTCAATTCTTCTCATCTATTTATATTTTGATTTAACTGTTTTGACCACGAAAGTGTCATTGTAGTCACAGTCACTAGAAGGTGCGGTGACAAAGTTAGATTAACAAGCAAGACAACGGAAGTTGCTTGAGGCAAGAAGGAATTCTGGCCACTTGTTCTTGAGTGCGAAGCATTGCCAGCACTGGAAGGTGTGGTAATTGTGAGCATTTGGGTCTTTGTTAAACAGAGAAGTCGATAGCAGTGAGATTTCATTAGATCTTAATTGCGATGAAAATTCATTTATCAGTTACCTTGTAGTCACATTTAGCATTGCCAACTTGTGAAGTTAGTGATCTCCCCATTTCTTTACACTTGATCTACTTCTTTTAATTTTCTGAATTTACATTTACAAACATCTTTAACAAACAATTCATTTTCTATTAATTTGCTCTGACATTTTATGTTAAATTTGCATTGACAGATTTAACTCTTTTATTAGTGCAGTCTTAACTAAATTGGAGTGACATTACTCTTAAAAATTCTTTTCATTTAGACTCTAATTGCTTAGACAAGTTTAAGCAACAAGAACATCATCCTCATGGGATCGATATCTAACAGACTCACATTTGTCTACTATACTTGCATCGACAGTATCTGGTTGCACATAATTACTGTGGTGTTCATAGGCTGATCAAGTTTTGGCGCCGTTTTCGGGTATGGCGTTTGTTTGATGTTTATTTTTGTAGTTGCAATAATTCTTTCTTTTCTAACTTCTATTTGTTACTAAGCTATTTTATTTCTTTTGTTAATTATTTTCAATTCTTTTTAAGTGTTTTATGTCCACAATGAGAAATCCTAACAACATTGTCAATTTCGATCCAGAAATTGAAAGAACTATTCGGAGGAAGAAATAAGAGCAAAGAAATATGGCTAGAAATAATAACAATATAACACCATTGCTACCACAAAACATTGTTCCTCCAGTATAGCTACAACAAGCCAATAATAGCATGCTGCCACAAGAAGAGCAAATTCCAGACAGGACAATTAGAGATTTTGTTGTTCCTGTGGTATATGATCTACAACCAGGGGTTGTTAGACCAGTAATACAAGCTGAGAATTTTGAATTGAAACCGGTGATGTTCCAAATGCTAAACTCGAATGTGCAATATGTTGGTTTGCCTCACGAATATGCGAGGGAGCATCTTAAATCTTTTCTGCTTATATGTGCTTCTTTTAGTCAACATGGTATTTTTGATGACGCCTTAAAGATGCAACTGTTCCCTTGCTCTTTGCAAGGAAGATCACGTACATGGTTTCTTGGTTTATCGGCTAGATCTATTACTTCATGGAATGCACTTGCAACTCAGTTTATTCTGCGATTCAATCCACCCACAATGAATGCTAGAATGCGGAATGATATCACAGCATACCATCAATTAGATGATGAGAACTTGCACACTACATGGGAACGTTACAAAACTCTGCTTAGACGTTGCCCCATGCACGGAATCCAACATGAAACACAAATCGAGATCTTCTACAATGGATTAAATGCGCAAACAAGAAATCTTATCGATGCATCCGCTAATGGTCCTTTGTTGGATTGCACTTACAATGAAGCCATGCGAATTTCAGAGAGAATCGCGCAAAATGACTATCAGTACCCAATTTCTCGTTCTACTTAAGTGAAAACAAATCCTGAAGTTATTGAGTTAGATGTCATTTCAGCCCTAAGTGCACAAGTATCCTTACTAGCGAACATGATCAAGAACATGAAAGGGATGAGTGAAGTTGCCCCTATTCAAGTAGCCCAGCAACAAGATGTCCAGACTTTTTGTTGTGAAATTTTCGGCGACAACCATAGTTGTGAGGATTATCCACAGCATGCTGAAAATGCATTCTATGTTAATAATATCCGAAGGAATTCATATGGTAACTCATATAACAGTTCAAATAGGACTCAACAACCTTGAGGGAATCAAAATGCGTCCACATACAGATGTGGAAATTCCTCAAATCAAGGTAACTTTAGATAAGGGAGTTACAATCAGTAACAGCAATATTATAATCACAATCCTCAAGTGCATGCGTAGCCTGATCAGTTGCAATCACATACTCAAATGCAGTCATATAATCAGATGCAATCACATGCTCGAATGCAACCACAACAGACTGTAATACCAAATATACAATGATAGCACCAGCAACAATAGCAGTAGTATTCTCAACCAAGATCAGATCCATTAGCTGCTCTTGAAGCTTTGATGTGAAAGCATATTACCAGAACTAAAGCTATCGTCCAAGGAAATTCTTTTTTCGTCCGCGCGTTGGAAGCACAACCAGGATAGCTGACTTTTAATATGAGCACAATGCCACCAGGTGCTTTGCCCAATGACACTGAAAATCTAAATCAGAAGGGGAAGGAGCATCGCAAGGCTATCACATTACATAGTGGAAAGCAAACTGCAGAACAAAGCTTCAACTCTAACCAAGTACCTGTCAACTTAAACGAACAAAAGCAACAATGAGAAGTTGCATCTAAAGAAAACACATCAGAAGTAAATGAGGAGGAACCACCACCAGTCACACCTATTCCAACCATTCGTCCTATGAAGTTGTTGACGTAACTGCCTATGTCGACACAATCGGGTCTATCACAATAGCCCACTGTTAACATACCTTTGTCATTTCCACAGCGATTCAATGAGAAAGGTCATGACAGAGATTATCAAAAGCTTGTATCTACCTTGAAACAATTACATATTAATATACCTCTAATTGATGCTCTTATACAAATCCCTAGCTATGGGAAATTTATGAAGAAGCTATTGTCAAAGAAAAAGAAGCTATCTGATTTCGAGATGATTGCACTCATAGAATGGTGTAGCGCTATTCTAACAAATAAGCTGCCACAAAAAATGAAATATCCTGACAGTTTCACAATTCCATGCTCCATTAGAAACCATTATTTAGGTAAAGCCTTATGTGATTTAGAAGCTAGCATTAACCTTATGTCATTCTCAACATTCAGGAAATTAGGAATTGGTCATATGAAACCCACTACAGTGACATTACAACTTGCAGACAGATCTTTGACATAACCTGAAGGACAGATTAAAGATGTTCTCATCCATGTCGATAAGTTTGTGTTCCCAGTCGACTTCATCATACTTGATTGCGAACCCGATAAGGAGGTGGCCATTATTTTGGGACGCCTATTTCTTGCAACAAGACGCACACTTATAGATGTTTTCAAGGGCGAGTTGATCATGCGTCATAACGATAAACATGTTACCTTTAGTGTTTTAAATGCATCTCCATCCAGTAGTAAGGAACAATGTCACCACATTGATGTTCTAGATGAATTAATTATGGAGGAATTTAATGAACATAATTCAACAGTGTTAGAGGAATATACGATGACATCTGAAGACAGCGTCCTACTTGAATGTGACCACAAAGTTGAGGCTAACGTTTGTTAGCTTAGACATGGCTGGAAAATGAAATCTTTGGATCAGACTAATAGGACGATCCTTGTTTTCAAACCATCGGTTGAATAAGCTCCAACTTTGGAGTTAAAGCATTGTCAACGCATTTGAAATATGTTTTATTGGGTGACAATAATACATTGTCAGTAATTGTCAACGCAAGTCTCGACGCAAGCCAAGAAGAAAAGTTAACCAGAATATTGTAGTAGCACAAAAGAGCCATCGCTTGGAGCATAGCAGATATCAGAGGGATTAGTCCCTCTTTGTGCATGCATAAAATTAGGCTGGAAGATGAATGAAAATAGTCAATTAAACAATAATGAAGATTAAATAAGAAAATGAGGGAAGTAGTGAAGAAAGAGATCATCAAATGGTTGGATGCAGGCACTATCTACCTAATATCGGACAGTACATGGGTGAGCCCGGTCCAATATGTGTTTAAGAAGAGTGGCATCACGATTGAGTTAATCCCTACTCGCATTGCTACAGGTAGACGAGTGTGTATGGATTACCGTTGTTTAAATGTAGCCACAAAGAAGGATCACTTCTTACTTCCATTCATTGATCAAATGCTGGATAGGCTAGCTGGTAAGGCCTATTACTATTTTCTTAATTGATACTCTAGTTACAACCAGATCGTAATTGCGCCGGAAGATCAAGCAAAGACAACATTTACTTGCCCATTTGGAACCTTTGCTTTCCAACGAATGTCATTTGGTTTGTGCAATGCACCAGCTACATTCTAGAGGTGCATTATGGTCATCTTCTCTTATATGATCGAGGATTCATTAAAGGTATTTTTAGACAATTTCTCTGTTTATGGGCACAATTTTGATAAATGCGCTAACAATTTATCAAAAGTATTGAAGCGATGCGAGGACACCAATCTGGTGCTGAATTGGGAAAAATGTCATTTCATGGCAACTGAAGGCATTATCCTTAGCCATCGTATATCTTGTCAGGGCACTGAGGTTGATGTAACTATGGTAGAGATCATTGAAAAGCTACTACCACCCACCATTGTAAGGGGAATAAGGAGTTTTCACGGTCATGCCAAATTTTCATCCGAGACTTCTCCAAAATAGCAAAACCACTCTACTCCTTATTGGAGAAAAATAAAAAGTTTTTGTTCGATGATGCTTGTTTGGAAGCATTCCTTAAAATTAAACAACAGCTAGTGCAGGCACTCATTGTCATTGCACCGGATTGGTCACAACTATTTGAGGTAATGTGTGATGCAAACAATTTTGATGTGGGTGCTGTGCTTGGACAATGAAAGGATAACGTATTTCATTTAATCTATTATGCTAGTAAAACTCTAACTGAAGCACATGTGTATTACGCAACCACTTAGAAGGAGTTGCTGGCAGTAGTTTTTGAATTTGACAAGTTTCGCTCGTATCTTGTCGGCATAAAAATTACAGTTTATACTGATCATTCTTCCTTGAGATACCTTTTTGCTAAGAAAGATGCAAAACTCAAGCTGATTGAATGGATCCTACTATTACAAGAATTTGATGTTAAGATTAAAGACAAGAAAGGATCGGAGAACCAAGTAGCAAACCACCTCTCTCGTTTGGAATATGAAAGTGAAGATGGAAATAAGTCACAAATTGTCGACGTATTTCCAGATGAGAAGTTATTCTTTATCGACGCATCTCCATGGTTTACAGATGTCTTTAATTATTTAGTTTGTGAAAACCTATCGATGAGTACAACAGGTCACCGAAAGTTCAGATCTCTTCAAGATGCTGCAAAGTATCATTGGAATAAGCCATACCTGTCCAAGGTATACGCTGACAACATCATTCGTCGCTGCATTCCTAAGGAAGAAATGCTTTCCATCCTGAAGCATTGTCCCAATGCTCCTTATGGAGGTCATTTTGGTGGTGTTAGGATAGCTACAAAGGTCCTACAATTAGGATTTTTCTGGCCTACATTATTTCGAGACGCCCACACTTTTGCTTAATAGTGTGACAAATGTCAGTGCACTGGATCAATATCTCGACGCAACGAGATGCTACAAAACCTATCATAGAGGTTGAACTTTTCGATGTTTGGGGTATTGACTTCATGAGACCATTTCAAAATTCTTTTGGAAATGTGTATATTCTAATCACTGTTGACTATGTTTCAAAGTGGATCGAAGCAAGCTGTTTCACAAGACGATGCTTGGATGGTGTTAAAGTTCTTACACACACACATCCTTACACGATCCGGAACACCTCGAGTATTAATAAGCGACCAAAGCACTCACTTCTATTATAATCAAGTGGCGACAGCTTTAAAACGATATGGTGTGAAATATCGCATGGCAACCACATATCATCCGTAAACTAATGGTCAAGCGGAAGTATCCAATCGGCAAATTAAAGGTATTCTTAAAAAGTTGGTTAATCCATCTAGACGAGATTGGTCTTCATGGTTACATGATGCATTGTAGGCGATTCGCACTACATACAAAACACCGTTAGGAATGTCGCCATATCAGTTGGTTTTTGGTAAATCTTATCACTTGTCCGTCAAACTTGAACATAAGGCTATGAGGCCAATCAAGCAAGTGAACATGGACTATGCTGTTGTTGGACAGAAAACATTGTTGGACATGTCATAAATGGAAGAAATTCGACGTATTGCTTATGAAAATGCTGCTATTTATAAGGAAAAAAACTAAGAAATTACATGACAACATCATTTTGCGGGGATAATTTTCCACAGATCAATTAGTGCATTTATTTAACTTACGTTTAAAATTGCATCTAGGAAAATTGTACTCCAGATGGTCAAGCCCTTTTGAAGTTTTCGAAGCATTTCCACATGGTTCGATGAAAATCAAGGATTTGAATGATGGGCACCAATTCAAAGTGAATGGCCAATGATTAAAGCACTACCTAAGCCTAGACATTACCAAATGAAACGAGACCATTAACCTCGTCACATTTTGTTAAAACGTCGTTGTAATTTTTATTTTTTCTATTTACTTCTTATCTTTTATTTTCCTTTAATTAGTTACTTTAGTTTTCTATAGAAATATAAGATCTCTTTTTTGTCGACACACACGAAAGCACAACTTATCGACGCATCCAATTGATGACTCAGCGAAGCATTTTAGAAAAGAATCATGCTGGTTTTCTATAAAAATCTTCACTATCTTTCTCTCATTTAATTATGGCAATAAATCATGGTCCCAAGACCCCATTGAAACTAGTGGTTGAATCATCAGCAGCGATGGTCCGAAACGCCGACCAACCACCACTCAAGGAGCTTGTCCTGTTTTTATCAAAAGCGACGAACAACCGTTTTAATGAGGTGATGATGAAAAGAAACTATCATTACCTCACCGTCCAAAGCAACAATCCAAACAATTATTTGATGCATCGCCATTACCTCACTGTCCAAAGCAAAGTGTGGTTTCACTTCATAAACTGTCGTCTCCTGCCATCTACTCACAGCACTACCGTTACACTAGAAAGAATGTGTCTGCTACATTTCATAATCAAGGGCCGACGAATAGATGTCGGAGCAATCCTTTATCAGGAAATCACTAAATCTACCACCAAACAAACAGGTATTCTGTCTTTCCCTTCTCTGATCATATTATTGTGTAAACAGAGGAGAATTGTACCTCGCGAAAGGGAAGAATTTTTGGAGAACAATGGCTCGATACATGATGTTTCGGTGGAAAAAATGACAAGGGGACAGGAAATCCTTATTGTGAAGGAAGTACCACCAAAGAAGGAGAGAGGAAAAAGGAAAAAGGACAACAAAATCCATGCGCCCACAGATCCTCATATTTGGAGGAAGCTTACTGAGATTGAACATATTCTTGATCAGATGAGCATCCAACAAATCGAACTTGTTGGAGCAATGGACGAGATAGAGTATAAATAGAACCTATTCTATGCTTATACAAGGTCATGGAATATTGCTATTGTCAGCGCATTAAGCAGTTTGAGCAAGAATCCCATGCTATAATTTCTTGTCTTCCCACTTATCATCAGAGAGACAACACCGTCCATTAAACATGCTATGTCGAAAGGTAAAACTCAGTCTATCCATTCTCCCCAAATGGTTCACATTTCTAATGATGAGGACCAAGAAGTCCATTCGAGGGATGTGGAGGATTGTCTCCACAATATTGCCAACCTTTTTTAAGATGAATTTTCAAATAGTTTAGGGGCCAATATGGTGGAAAGAGAAGCCGCTATTGCTGAAGAAGAATGCATAACTATTGCCTCTGCGGGTGTTAAAGAGGAAGAAGAGAAAAGAGAAGAGGAAAGAAGAGAGAAGAGAAGAGAAGGAAAAAGAAAAAGAAAAAGATTTTGTGTCGACAAATTTACTAGAGGAATTTGTAGCTGCACCTGCCAGTGTGGGTGCATTTGTTGAAAACCTGGCACCATTTGGGGTGAGCCAGGCCGAGGTCGTCACATTCAGCAATGAGGATTATAATCCTCTGGTTATTGTGCCATATGTGGCACCACTTGCTGAGATCCATCCATCGGATGTGACTGTCGATGAAGCCAACATCCAACCAACCATGGAGGAGCAATCCACTGCATCGGTTGACCCAAAAAAAAAAGGACAAACGAAAGGAAAAGGTGAAGCGAAAGAGGAGCGCCCTAAAAAGAAAAAGATGTCCAAAATAGCCACATCCTTGGCTGCAACACACTGAGTTAGTTTTCTTAATTTTCAGTACATAGTTTAGTTGCATACATTTCATTTAGTTGTCATTACATTTTGTTTATCTTTGCATTTTATTTGTTAGCACATTTGCATTATAGTTACATTTCCATTCATATTTGTATAGTATTGTCAGTGCATTGAGGATAATGCAGATACTAAGTTTAGGGGGAAATATGTATGGAATGGAAATGCAATTACACCCACAAGTTTAGGAATTTATTTGTCTTTTTAGTTGAATGAAAGTATGCAAAGTTATGAAAAATGTGACCACAATTTTTCATTTGATGATTAATTCTTGAATTATGTGAGATGATAATGTATGGATTGGATGAATGTGATTGAATGTTGTATCCTTCTATTTTTGGATGAATAAGTGAAATTGCATTAGTAATAAATGAGTAGTATCATTATTTGAATCTTGAATTAACTTACCATTTGCAGCTATATATATGTATATATACTAATAAAAGACACTCCAATGTGGGTGCATTATGACTTAATAAGGAGGGACACTCCACTGCAAGTGTTAGAAAAATTATCTATCCAAAGGCTATCACTGCAAGAGTGTGTGTCAACGTAATTACATGCTTCTTGGGGTTTTGTTACACCCCATCGTTATTGCCCAGGAACAAGAGTATAGTAATGCAATGACATCTTACATAAAATTTAAGATTTAAAGCATGATGCTAGCATTAGTGAAGTTGCAGTTTTGATTAGTCATGCCTATAAATTGTCGGGGCAATGTTTAATCATATGAATGTAATTTATACATTAGGATCTCGGAGAATTTAAGTTGCTAGAATAAGTATTGTGGTGACAAGAATTTTAATATGACTTTGCTAGCTTTTATTTACTTGAGGACAAGTAAAAACTCAAGTTTGGAGGTGTGATAGCACTAGAAATGACCATTAAAATCTCCCTGATTAGTGTATATTTTGTCTCCTCTGTATTACATTTAGCATTCAGTTTCAGTATTTTATATTTAATATTTGTATTTTCTAAATCAGTGTTATATGGTCTTACTTTCTTTCATTTTATTGCAATTGTGCTACTAATGTCGATGCATTCAGGATCAATTTTGCATCTAAGGTTGTCAGCGCAGGAATTCACCTTAAAAGATTAGTGCAGGAAAACATTCAGAACTATCACCACAAGTTTGGTATAGAATTACAGCCAAATATGTCACCACATAAATACTTCTACATTTTACCATGGACTTTACGCTGCTAACGTATCCAGAAGCACCAACGCAAGAGAATGTCAAGTTATCGTAGCGAATAAAAATCATAATTTGTGTCCAAAGATGTCGCGACAATCTACAACTACTTAATGCACAAACCAGATCTGCGTGAGTGCATAGCTGGCAATAACAAACTTATACAATTGCAAAAAGGAGTTAGATCTAAGAAGAGGGTAGACCTGTATTTTTCAATGGTTATAAATATAGGGAAGTGAGAAGATCATCATCAAGCGGGTGAAGAAATTAATTCCACATTTTTTTATTTTCTTAAAGTGAGCTGCCATGGAAGCTTAACTTCCCAGTAGGGTGATTAGGCGTAACAAGGAAGCAACTACTTCTGACGAGAAGTGCCTAGGTGCGACGCAAAAGTAGCACTTGCGGAGGATTCTAGTAGACTAGGAATAGCATGCTTCAAGTTCTTCTTTAAGACCTCTTGAATGTTGATAAACTCTGTTGACTATTAATTGTGTTTGGAAGTACCTATTAATGTTAGATCTATTTTGATTTCTACTCAATTCTTCTCATCTGTTTATATTTGGATTTAACTATTTTGACCGTGGAAGTGCAATTACAGTCACAGTCACTAGAAGGTGCGGTGACAAAGTTAGATTAACAAGCAAGACAATGGAAGTTGCTTGAGGCAAGAAGGAATTCTAGCCACTTGTTCTTGAGTGCGAACCATTGCCAGCACTGGAAGGTGTGGTAATTATGAGCATTTGGGTCTTTATTAAATAAAGAAATCGATAGCAGTCAGATTTCATTAGATCTTAATTGCGACAACAATTCATCTATCAGTTACATTGTAGTCATATTTAGCATTGCCAACTTGTGAAGTCAATGATCCTCCTATTTCTTTACACTTTATCTACTTCTTTTAATTTTTTTAATTTACTTTTACAAACATCTTCAACAAACAATTCATTTTCTATTAATTTGCTTTAAATTTTTATCTTAAATTTGCATTGACAAATTTAACTCTTTTATTAGTGCAGTCTTAACTAAATTACAGTGACATTACTCTTAACAATTCTTTTAATTTAGACTCTAATTGCTTCGACAAGTTTAAGCAACAAGAACACCATCCTCGTAGGATAAATATTCGACAAGCTCACATTTGTCTACTATACTTACATCGACAGTGTCTGCTTGCACATAATTGCTGTGACATTCATAGGGCTATCAGTTCCCAAAGCTTCATGCAACTTACCCTAGAACTTCGAGGTAAATCATGGGTCCCTATCGGATATGATAGATGTTAGCACCCTGTGCAGACATATGATTTCAACCAGCTTCTCCTGCGAATAATCCACTCGAATAGGAATGAAATGAACCTACTTGGTCAATCTGTCAACTATAAACTAGATGAAATCTTTCTTCCTCGGTGTAAACGGTAATCCTGTGACAAAGCCTATGGTGACCCACTCCCATTTCCATTCTGGAATGGTAATCGACTGTAGCAATCTAGACGGTACCTGATGCTCAGCTTTTACTTGCTGACACACCAGACATCTAGTTACGAGCTCTGAGATTTCTCGTTTCATATTTGGCCACAAATACATCTTCTTCAGGTTGTTATACATTTTCACACTGCCCAAATGAATGGAGTAAGTGTTGTTGTGAGCCTCTAACAAAGTGTCCCATCTTAAATCGGAATCATCAAGAATAGACACTCTACCTTAGAAATATAACATACCATCATTATCAATAGTAAATCCAGTAGTGGCATCATACTGCATCTGTTCTCTCTTAGCTGAGAGCTTGGAATCCTTTCTTTGCAACTCTCGAATCCACTGTAGGAATAGTGGTTTCATCTTAAGTTCAATTGTGACAAAACCATCACTCTCCAATGACAAACAAGCATTCATGGCCCTTAATGCAAACTACGACTTTCGGCTTAGAGCATCAGCAACAACAGTAGCCTTCTCTGGATGATAATCAATCACAAGGTCATAATCGTTTAGTAACTCTAACCATCGTCGCCATCTCAAATTCAACTCTTTCTTCATCATTAAATACTTCATACTCTTATGATCTGTAAATATATGACATCTCTCGTAGTACAAATAATGTCGCCAGATCTTCAATGCGAAGACAATGGCTGCTAACTCCAAATCGTGAGTCGGGTAGTTCTTCTCATACAGTTTCAGCTGTTGGGAGGCATAGGTTACCACATTCCCATGTTGCATCAACACACAACCCAACCCATTCAATGACGCATTAAAATTGGAGCCTCTGTTAGCATTTTCTTCAATCGATCAAAACTCTACTGGCACTTCTCTAACTAGATGAATTAAACATTCTTCTGAAACAACTTTGTCATCGACAAAGCTATAATGGAGAAATCTTTAACAAATCGTCGGTAATAGCCTGCTAGTCTTAGAAAACTACGTACTTCAGAAACATTCTTAGGGATTTTTAAGTTAAGAATAGCAAAAAATTTACTTGGATTAACTCGTATTCCCTCTGAAGATACAACATGCCTTAGAAATCTAACCTCTCTGAGCCAGAATTCATACTTACTAAATTTTGCATACAACTGCTTTTCTCGCAGAATCTGTAATACTTCTCTCAAATGCTGTGTATGATCATTCTCCATTTTAGAATAGATTAGTATATTATTGATAAATACTACCATATACTTATCCAACTGAGGCTGAATGATTTTGTTCATCAGGTCCAGAAATGCTGCCGGAGCATTAGTCAACCCAAACGGCATCACCAAAAACTCGTAATGCCGGTGTCGAGTCTTGAATACGGTTTTTGGCACATAGCACTCTTTGACTCGCATCTGATAATAACCTGGCCAAAGGTCTATTTTGGAAAATACTATTGCACCTTTCAACTAATCAAATAACTTATCAATACGAGGCAATGAATACTTATTCTTTATTGTGACTTTTTTTAGCTGTTAATAGTCAATGCACATTCTCATCGATCCATCCTTTTTCTTTACAAACAACACTGGTGTACTTCAAGGTGATGAACTCGGACGGATGAAACCTTTGTCTAGTAATTCTTGCAATAATGCTTTCAACTCAGTCGGCATCATCCTGTATAGTGGGCTAGATATTGAAATAGTACCCGATACCAAATCAATACTAAACTCTACTTCCCTGATCGAAGACAAACCCGATAACTCTTTAGGAAACATATCTGTGAATTCATTAACTACTAGAACCTAGTTCATCTCTGTCTTTAACTCCCGAGTATCAGGATGCATGCTAAAAATGCTTTACAACCTTTACGAACCATTTTCTAAGCAGACATAGCTGAAATCACATTAACTTCACTATTTAGCTTACCAAACTCAATTGTAATTATTTCACCTGTCGGATATTTTAACCCAATTTGTCTCTATTTGCAATTCACCATCACATCATGCTCGATCAACCAATCCATACCCCAGATTACATCAAACTCATAAAAGGGAAGTAACATCAAGTCATCAGGAAATTCACAACCTTGGACTTTCAATGGACATTTACGACACACCTGATTTACTACGACACTATGACCCAAAGGGTTGGTAACTTGCAAATTAAATTCAATCGTCTCAACAGACAACTTTTTATCTTTTGCCAACACAGTACAAATACAAGAGTGAGTGGATCTTGGATCAATCAGTGCACATACAATATCATTAAAAAGATAAAATTTACCAGTAACAACATCAGGCACGGCAGATTCCTCTTTGACACGGATAGCATAAGTGCATGCAAGTGCCCGACCCTCAAACCTGTTTGCACTGTCTTTTACTTCACTTTGACCTCCGACCATACCACTATTCTGACCCGATCGTCTACCTTTCTGTGATGTAACTGGGGGTTTCACACTTCTGTCTTCATTTACACCGGGTGCCATCGGACAAAACTGAATTAAATGATTTGTGGCTCCACATATAAAACATGAGTTTTTCCTCAGTGCGCACTCTCCAAGATGGAACTTTCCACAGTGTTCACAAGAAGGTTTTGGTAGATTACGGACGTTGGCAACACTGTCCGCTAACCAATTTTGAAATTTGGAATCAGGCTGGATCGATCTACTCCTGCTCTGAAATCTAGACACTGTAGTTAGTCGGTTCTCATTCTATGTAAATTTCTTCGGTGGCGGCATTGAGAATGGTCTTAGAGAACTCTTCTTACCAAAGTCTCGGAACCTTATTTCCCTCTATATTTTATGATTATATATTATTTCCATCTTTTGAGCACGATCAGTTAAACAACAAACGATTGTAGTTTCGAACCGCCTACCATCATTTTAATCTCATCATTAAACCTATCTTCAAACCGAATGCACATGTCATCATCGGTCGGCACAATCTCCTGAGCATATCTACTGAGTTGTACAAATTCTCTCTCGTATTCCGTAATTGACCTTTTTCCCTGCTTTAACTCTAGAAACTCTTTGTTCTTCCGATCTAAGTACCTTTTGATTATGTATTTCTTTTTAAATTCATTGTGAAATAATTCCCAAGTAACTTCATATTCTGGCACTACGTTTAGCAAGTTCGTCCACCAATGATAAGTTTCATCTTTTAACAATGATGCAGCATATCTCAGGTAGTCTTCGGGAGGGCAAGCCATCTCATTGAGAACTCTCAGCGTGTTCTCTAACCAATACTCAACTCTAGATGGGTCATCCTCAATACTACCTCTGAATTCCTCCGCACCATACTTCCTCACCCAATCAGTTGGGACTAATTGCCTTCGTTCAACCATTGGGGGAGGTGGAGGCCTGATAGGTGGTACGGGCGGTGTTATGGATTTTACGACAGACTGTGTTAAAGGAGGTGCAGCTTGCGGTGCCATTGGATTGTTTCTCATGAATTTCGAGAACCATTGCCCCATTAAATCGAAGAACATATTTTTGGCTTCGTTTTTTATCATCGGTAATATTGGTACTCCATGACTTGCTCCAGAATCATTTGTCAGACATTACTATTTACCTCGTTTGTCTCATCTCGTTCTAAGGCAGACATTTTCAGTTATTTGTAAAAACTAAGGTTAGATCGGATTTACCAATATCACACTATCACATGTTTATATGTCATGTATTTCTAAACTTTAATTTACACACATTATAGTCCAAGAATCAACTAAACCATAAGCTTTGATACCACTAAATGTAACACCCAAAACCCAAAAATCGTTGTCGGTTAAGGTTCCGGTGTCACACTAATCATCTATCACTGTTCATCTTTTAAATATCATGTCATTCAATCTTATTTTATCAAGAAAATGTACCACACACATCATATATCATCATTTAATTATAATCACAATTCAACATGGGCAAAAAGGTCATTTCCAAGATTTTTTGGAGACTTCTACCGGTACTTGATGGACAAGTTCATGAAATGTGTAGATTACTACCAATACAAGTGATCGTTTTACTGATACAAGTGACAGTTTTACCGATACATGTCTTACTTCTAACGATACTAAAAACTCCAAAGATCTAGGAAGTCCTACCCTGTAGCTTCTACCGATACAAGCATATACAGAACTATCGATACCTACTATGCAACTATCGATACAACCTAAGTCAGTAAGCAACCTCTCTCTTACCCTGTATTTGTACCGATACAAGCATGGGTTCTACCGAAACAAGTATGCAAAATTCCAAAATTTATACAAATTCATCCACAAATTTCATTTCATAAACATAAGTTGAAATTGGACATATTTAAGGACAAAACCTAACATTACATTTAAGTACTCGATACATATATATAACATCGATAAAGCAGTCAAGTGTTCAACATCAACCAAAGCATTACAAGTATCATTCAATTTCGACATAAACATTCACAAAATACCATTATCCTAGTACATGCCATATAACCAAGTGATGTAAGTACTACCGAACCAGCTCTCGAATAGTGTGATATATTCAAGGTAATCCGATCTTCAACCAGCCAAAATGAAATCTACAAAACAGCAACAATACACAAGTAATCTTTCTAGCTTAGTAAGTTTGCAAATTGGATGTCATAGCTAATCATTAAGCATAGTGATGACAATTAACATTAGAGTCGTAAAACTTCCTCTTTAATCGATCTCAAATTGCACAGGTTCATGTGTCTTCCTTATAACAATCTTATGCTCTATCGAGTCATAACTTTTCCTTTTTAACAATCTTATGCTCTATCGAGTCATAAGACTTCCTTTTTAACCATTCTCACGCTAATTTCGAGTCATGAGTCTTCCTTTATCACATTCTCATTCTCATCTCGATACATGAGTCTTCCTTTTAAACATCAAGAAAATTCAAATACTTTGCCAATAGATAACATTTAGCAGTTTAAGTATAAAATATAACAAACGAACTTCCCGGACTAAATTGCAGTTTAAGTGAAACTTCAGGGACTATTCTATGATTTCTCCTTCCTACGATCTGTGGCCCGATCTTGATCTATCACAAAATAAATTAATTCTCCCATTAAATCATATAATTTAATCAATTTATACATATAAGTCCTTTTCAAAAAATTATGAAATTACCCCTAAACTTTGCATTTCTATTCAATTTAGTCCTTAGAACCAAAACATGTAAAATAACCATTTATAAGTTTACCCATTGCCAACCGAATATTCTAGGATAAAATCTCAACTCATTCATACATCTATTTCACATCAAGGGTAAAATCTAGTCCTTAAACCTTAATTCATCAATGGAAAAAGTTATAACATTTGAAAGAATCACAAATTAGTCCTTGTATCAACTAGATCAAGCTAATACGGACTCAAAAACATAAAAATTACTAAAAACAGTTGACATTTGCTTACCCAAACCAAAGCTCAAAGTTAAGGGTTAGAAACCCTAGTTCTTCCTCTCCCTTTCCGTATGGAAGAAGATAGAAATGAGAAAATATGGTGAAATTTTCTGTTTTCTCTCTTTTTAATTCATTTATATAATAATGGTGTTTTTGTAAATATTTAATCTTTCATAATTAACTTAATTTAATCCATTTTAACCTTAATTAATCACACCTAATTACCATGTCAATCCACTCACATAACCACTATTGGCTAACTTCCCCTTTTGGTTCTTTTGTGTAAACAATTCTACTTTTACATTTGTTACAATTTAGTCCTTTTTACTTAATCAATTATTTAATAGATAAAATTTTCTAACCAAAATTTAATATGACTTTAATTACATCATAAATACTCACTAATTAATATTTATGACTCGACTCGTCGGAGTTTTGATCTCGAAATCACTGTTTTAGACACTACTGAAAATCAGGTTGTTACATGGATGGATCTACCATTTGAGCGGAATAGGATTAGAGAGTTGTGACAAAGCAAACATTGCCATTTAATCAAGGATTAAATAACGATATTGTCAGAGAGAATAAATTGCCTTGAGTCTGCCTCTAGATTTCCTTTGTCTCGAGGAGAAATTTTGATGACAATTTTCTTTTAAGGTGGGAGAGTTGTCACACTCGATTTTCATTAAATTTAAAATTTGAGAGTTAATCAAATAGAGTAGTAAATCGACGGGCTCTACTGGAAAATTAAAAAAAAAAATTGTGATTGGTTGGTAAATATAATATAATATATTAATTGTTTTCTCCCAATGAACTAAATTTACGAAAACATTAAATAATAGTACAAATGACAATATTTATAATTATTTAAATCATATTTTAGTTTGAGTAAATCAACTTTTGATTTTTTCTACAATATTGATATGTGTTTATATAATTTAATTCTATTAACAAACCTATCAAAAAAAATATTTTACACGCATTTAATAATTTATAACTTATGATAATTATATTAAATTATATTTATATAATATATTTTAGATCAAAGTTTTGACATTAACAAGGAACCTTGTGTAAGTGGAGTTGATTAAATTTTAACAACTAATATATTTTATTGTATGACTTAAGATTTCTTCTAGATTTTCTTTTTAGATGGAAAAGTTGAGCCCTAATAATTTTAAATTTTAAAAATTAATGTTTTGTTGTGGAAATTTATTTGCATTAAATATCAATTAGTATGTATTAATTAAATTAGGATAAATTACACAAACAATCACACAACTTTAATGTAGCTGACAAAACAATCATTCTAATTTCAGTTCAATCACTCAACTTTGAAAAAATGATAAATCAGTCACTATTGTTACAGATGTAATAGAAAGCTGAGATGGCTCGTTAACTTGCCATGTTGGCATCCTACATGGAAATGGTAGCCTCTACACCATCCCTTGTTAACTTGCAGTAGTAGAAGAAGAAGAAGAATAAAAATGCAACCCATAAGAAAACCATTTTTTGGGGAAAATTTTGAAATATGAAATCGAAAATCAACAAAGCAATCAAGCGAATAAGAAAGAGATATCTTATTAAGAGTTTCTTTTCAATTTTTTTAGATCAAATACTCTCCAGAGTACAGATCTATGTGAAAAAATCCATTCCAATAAAAAATACGGAGAAACCTTAAATTTCTCCTTTGGTCCTTCAATTGAACTTGCAATCTACAAAAATTATGGTCAAATCTAAAGAGAATCGAAAAGATCGAAAAATACTTTTGTAAAAAAAATTTTGTTGTTGATAAATTTGACGAGAAATTTTTAGAGAATCTGAATTTGGAATGAGTATGTACAAATCGGTTGTGTGTTGAAGGGATGAAGTGTTTGGGGGAGGTTGAAATTTATCCACAACAGCAACAACTAAGGGAAGAAAAAGAAGAATATGGAGAAAAAAATCCTAACCCAGTTTAATGGCGGTGCAAGTGGTGGTGGCTAGAGCACTTGTCGTTAGTGCTACTGCTACTGCTGGTAATGCAAGTGAGAGGAATCTTACAGTCTCTTCTTCTTCTTCTTCTTCTTCTTCTTTCGAAAAAAGTTAGTGGTTGATGATTTGTCACTTTTTGATAATGTTAGTGACTGATTTGTTATTTTTCGAAAATTGAGTGACTGCATTGAAATCAGAATGATTGTTTTGTCAACTACATTAAAGTTGAGTAGCTATTGGTAAAATTTACCCATTAAATTACTTTGAATCCTTATTTTCATACTCACACAAACAAAATATTTTAATTGAACTTGAAAAAATCATCTATTCTATCTACACATTATTTTTATACTTTTAATTATTTTGCGTTTAAAATTTATATTAAATTCTTTAACGGGTTGTATAATTTTTATAAAAAAAATTAAATAATGTTTGTAAATAAAGTGAAATTATAACATTCTCAATCATTATTTTATATCAAAATATAAATATAGTTTTATCTATTTGAATTTATTTATAGTATGCTGATTACTAAATTAAAAGTAATTGAATAATACACAAGATGCATGGGAAAGTATAATAAAAAGCTTTAAAATTATTTCACTATTTACGTAATAACTTTATAGTTGATGGAAACTTATATCTGATAATGGATAGGAATTCTCTCTAGGTTCGAAGGTTTGTTCAAAAAATGAGAAAATTTGAGTAAAAATATAAATTTAAAAAATAGGTTTGGATAAAAAATAATGACCGTTTTCTAAATAGGTAAGCCCTCGAGTAGGAATTTTATGCCCAGGCCTAGCTCGACCTTACCTAAATAAACCTAAACCCTTTTCCTATTGTTTTGCTGCTATTATGTTACTATTTTACTATTGTTATGTTTGATGTTTTGTTATCATTTCGTTATTATATTGCTATTATTTTGTTATTTTTGTTTAGATATTGTATAGCTATTATTTTATTGTTAATTTTGCAACTATTTTAGAGGCATTTACTTGTTAAGTTGTAACTATTTTAATGTTATTTAAGTATAAAGACTTTTTAATGTATTTTCAACTTTTTTGGAAACATTTTGTTTTAATGTTCTTAGTGTATTTGATAGATTATATTTTTATATTTATTTTTATATAAAATTATAAAAATAATTAATATTGACAGGTCGGGTTGGGCTTGGGTCTAAAATTTTGTTTCAGCTCAACCCAACCCATGATTAAGTCTAGAGAAACCTAATTAATTTCGATTTTAGAAATTAATTTGATTTAATCAAAACTTTTAATGATAAATTTAGTCCTCAACGTTAATATTTTTTTGTCAATTTGACTCTTATTCTTTATTTTTTTTTTTAGCTAAATTTGACCCTTAATCTTTCAAAAAAAAGTCAAATCCTTTTTTTAATGGAAATGCTGACGTTGTTGGCGTGACAAGTTGTATGGCAGTCCATGTGTACATCATCCTAATATAATATCGTTTGTCTTATATGTCACGTTAATAAATAATTTAAAAATTATAAAAATTAAAATTAAAATTAAAATTAAAAAATATAAAAGATTCATAAAATTAAAAAAAAATAGTTTAGAGTACATATGAATTGTCTTATTGTGTTTAAAAAATTAAAATATTTTAATTAATATTCTTGTTAAAAATATATAAGCATTAAAATCAAATTTAGTCCTTAATGATTATATATTTTAATTAAGTTTAATGTCAAATTTAACCCGCAATTGTGTATAACTATTGATAGTTTAAGGGCTGAATTTTACATTATGTCTCATCAAAATATAGCACCCAATTGCACATAACTATTGACAGTTTAAAATCTTAATAAAAAAAAAGGGGTTAATGCATTACTTGATCTCTGACCTTAACAATTGTTCTCAACTTGGTCCTTAAATTTAGAAGTTGTTAAGACGAGATAATGTGGCACTGTGAACTTATGCCATATGTCACGGACCGCGCATTCTAAGGACGTGACACATATCATCACCTAAATTTTTAAAATATTTTTTTTAGATTTTTTATTTTTATAACTCTTAAAAAAAATTTAAATGATGATGTGGTAAAATTTCAAAATGTTACATCATTACACCTTAAGGAAATCCAAGTTTAAGGAATAAATTGGAAAAATTGTCAAGTTTAGGGACTATGATGAGAAAAGTCATCATCTTTCGGGACTAAATAGTGCATTAAAAAACCTCTGAGCTAGCTTTAACAGGTTTAAAATTTGAGAACATCATAACTATTGACCACTGACTTGTCCTTAACCTTTGGCATGTATTTGAAATTTGAAAGATACGAGACCAAGAATTTGTTTGTTGTCTGAGATGTATATAAAATACTCTGCACTGCATGGAAGGCCTACCGAATATGTGCTTTCAGGTTTGAATGTATTGAAATCTCAGACCCCACCATCATCAGATGATTTTAATCTTCTTTCTCTTTGTTTTCCAGGTAGCTGGACAATTCCATTCCTTCTACACCTAAACCCTGGGCTGGGCGAGTCTAAGCTGGATTAGGCGGCTCAACATCATCCGTTTTCATCAATTTTATTTCAATTGTAAATAGGGTTTTCTGAACTTAAAAAAAATAAGCAAATTAATTCCATAACATTATATTAAAGAGTAAATGGACCCTTCTGTTAAAAACTCTATTCATCCTGTTGTTTAAAGTCAGTCCATGTAATCAGTATGAAGTACACGTAGCATATCACATTTCATTGTCTGATTATTACTTCAATCAAACTAATTTTTAACAATACAACTAAATTAATTTTTTTTACAGAAAAGATCAATTTGTTAAATATAAAAACTTTTATAATTCTTTTACGTAAATTTAAGGATGGGATCTCAATGTTTGTAATTACTTCCAAATGTAAACAAGGTTTGCTTGTGCTGGTTACAAGAAAGGACTTTTAATCTATAGTGGGCTACCTAACTGCACTATGATAGCGACCTGACTAATGACTAGGTTGCCATTGCCAACCTCCTTCCCGTTTTAGCCAACACATTTTCTTCTCCTTGTTGTTCTAGTGTGGTCACTGCTCACCCCTTTTGCATTCTTAGATTTATTAATAATATATATGTTAAGGACCAGACTACATGCATTGCTCTCAGCCTCCATTTTAGCCCCTTCACTTCAAATTCTTATGACTACTCCCTCCCAACTGTTAACTCACATGCTTTCATCATCCTCTCCAAATTCTTTAGTCAACAAATCCAAATCAAGTTTCAAACTAAATGTGCTTTTCTTCCTTTGTTAACCCCCAATGCTCTCTAATATTGCAGCATTGCCAGACTAGCCCACCAGGGGTTGTTTATATTATTATTATTATTATTATTAACTCCCAGCCTTCAAAGATGACCGAATTGCTTCAGTTTGCTAGCTACTTTCATCACTGCTTACGTACAAAGCTCAAACACAATCCATTATGTTAATTTTAATGGGAAAATAGGCCTCAACAGTTTGCTTATGTTCTCACAAATTTACTAATTGTTGAATAAACATTAAATGATTGTTTTTAAGTGGGTTTTAAATTCAGAAGTTAGTGGGAAAATAAAAGGTCAATAGTTTTTTTTTAGGTGAAAGGCTAAGGGTCAAGTCTTTTATGGTTTTTAATAGAATTTATTTTTCAGTTTTTTAACAAGAATAGTGTCTAGTGTCTATATAAAGGTCTTGTTGATTTCGTTTGTAAAACAACAACAAGTCAGAGGAATACAAAAACTGTGTTAATTTGATTTTCAGTTTTCAAATTGGTATCAGAGTGAATGGCGAATGTGACGGGTCAAATGCCGCTACTACGACTAACGAAGGCGAACTACGAGAACTGGAGCATACAAATGAAAGCCCTTCTCGAATCTCAAGATGCATGGGAGGTGGTCGAAGAAGGTTTTGAAGAACCAACAACTACCACAGGATATACGGCGGCTCAAACCAAGGCATTGAAAGAGTGCGATTGAAGGATAAAGCGGCACTATACATGTTGTTCCGAGCCGTTGACTAGTCTGGCTTTGAGAATATTGTCGGTTCAGTTACTTCAAAAGAAGCGTGGGACATTTTAAAAAAAAGTGTTCAAAGGAGCCGACCAGGCCAAGCAAGTGCGTCTCCAAACTCTTCGTGGTGAGTTAGAGAGAATGAAGATGAAGGAGTCGGAAAGTGTATCCAACTATATCACGCGTGTACAAGCCGTGGTGAACCAACTCATTCGTAATGGCGAAACGTTAACCGATGCACAAGTTGTGGAGAAGATTTTGAGATCATTAACCAACAATTTTGAGAATGTTGTGTGCGAGATAGAAGAGTCAAAGGACCTTGCGACGCTCACAGTCGACGAGCTCGTTGATTCTCTTGAGGCACACGAATAACGTAAGAAGAAAAAGAAGGAGGAGACACCCGAGCAAGCACTTAAAACCAAGGTGTCAATTAAAGACGAAAAGGTATTTTATTCTCAAAATTTTCAAGGTAGAGGGCGTGGCCGTGGAGGTCATGGAAATGGTCACGGTGGTCAAGGTGGCAGTCATGAAGGATACTATAAGGAGAAGGGACAGTCAAGCCAAATTGGCGTGGAAGAGGACGCGATCGAAAAAAAGGCAACCGGTCAAACTATTCCAACATCAAGTGCCATAAGTGTTACAAGTATGGTCACTACGCGAAGGATTGCAACTCCGACAAATGTTATAATTGTGGTAAAGTGGGGCATTTTGCAAAAGACTATCAAGTCGATAAAAAGGTGGGAGAAACTATCAACCTAGACTTGGAAGATGAAGCGAATGAAGGCTTTCTCTTGATGGCTCAAAATGAAGTCAACATCAACAATGACACTCTGTGGTACCTCGACTCGAGCGCAAGCAACCATATGTGCGGTCACGAGTACCTATTCAAAAAGATGCAAAAGATTGAAGATGGTTATGTGTTGTTTGGAGATGCATCAAAAGTGGAGGTCAAAGGCCGAGGTACGGTTTGTTACTTACAAAAGGGTGGCTTGATAGGGTCAATCCAAGATGTTTATTACGTACCAGACCTTAAGACCAACATTTTAAGTATGGGGTAACTCATGGAGAAAGGTTATTCGGTATTTTTGAAAGACCGGGTACTACACTTGGAGGACAAGCAAGTACGTCTGGTTGCTCAAGTCGAGGTAAGTAGAAATCGGATGTACAAATTGAATCTGAGAAACGTGCGAGAAAAATGTTTGCGAGTCGACGTAGAAGACAAGGCATCGCTGTGGCATCTCCGCTTTGGTCACCTATATCATGGTGGTCTAAAAGAGTTAGCAAAGAATAACATGGTGCACGGGCTACCGGACATGGATTAAGAGGGCAAATTCTGTGAAGAATGTGTGATTGGCAAGCAAGCGAGAACCTCATTTCAAAAGAAGGCAGAATATCGAGCTAAATATCATCTTGAGTTTATTCATACCAACATATGTTGACCAATCACCCCCGAATCTTTCAACGATAAAAGGTATTTCATTTCATTTATCGATGATTTCTCACGAAAAACTTGGGTTTATTTTTTGAAAGAAAAATTTGAGGCATTTGAGGTGTTCAAAAAGTTCAAAGTGATGGTGGATAAGGCAACTGGTTGACACATCAAAGCCGTACGATCCGATAAAGGTGACGAGTATACCTCGACGGCTTTCATGGAGTATTACGAGGAGCAAGACATAAGGAGATTTCTAACTGCACCATACTTTCCTCAACAAAACGGTGTGGCCGAGAGGAAGATCCGGACCATTTTCGACATGGTTCGATCAATGCTCAAGAGCAAGAAGATGCCAAAGGAATTCTGGGCAGAAGCCGTGCAATGTGCCATCTATGTACAAAATCGATGTCCACATGTGAAGTTGGTAGATCAAACACCACAAGAGGCATGAAGCGGAAAAAAGTCGACAATTTCTCATTTCAAAGTGTTCGGAAGTGTGGCTTATGCACACGTACCGGATCAACGTAGAACGAAGCTCGAAGACAAAAGCAAAAGGTATATTTTTATTGGGTATGATGAGAAGACAAAAGGGTATAAGCTACTCGATCTGATAAGCAAGAAGGTGATGGTGAGTCATGATGTGCGAGTAAACGAAACAAGCGAGTGGGACTGGAACAATTTGACAGAGGTTATTATTGAAGTTGGAGAATCATCAGTTGCTCCATCAACAAGCATACCAACAAACTTTGAAACTACTGATGATGAAAATGAACCACGACAACTCAAAATGCGAAGTTTATAAGTTTTGTATAATTCGACAAATAAGGTACATCTTGTATGTCTTTTGGCAGATGCTGAAAATATCAGCTTTGAAGAAGCTTTGTGAGACAAGAAGTGGAAAACTGCCATGAACGAGGAGATCAAGGCGATTGACCGCAACAACACATGGGAGATAGCAGAATTGCTGAAAGAAAGTCAACCTGTTGCTGTTAAGTGGGTGTTCAAGAAAAAGATGAATGCTCAAGGGGAGATAGAACGATACAAGGTGCGACTTGTTGCGAAGGGATACAAGCAAAAGGAAGGAATCGACTATGACGAGGTGTTTGCTCCTGTTGCAAGAATGGAGACAATCTGATTACTCATTTCACAAGCTGCTCAATTCAAATGGTCGATATTTCAAATGGATGTCAAGTCGACATTCTTGAATGGTGTGCCCGAAGAAGATGTCTACATCGAACAACCACTCGAGTACATTAAAGTCGGAGAAGAAAATAAGATGTTAAAATTGAAGAAGGCACTTTACGGGTTGAAGCAAGCACTGCGGGCATAGAATACACTTATCGATACATATTTCAAGGAGAACGGGTTCAAGCAATGTCCCTACGAGCATGCCCTTTACGTAAAGAAGAATGGAGGTAACGTATTATTTGTTGCTCTTTATGTCGATGACCTCATTTTTATGGGTAATAATGATGAGATGATAAAATAATTTAAGGGCACAATGACACAGGAATTTGAGATGACAAATTTGGGCTTGATGAAGTTTTTCTTAGTTTGGAGATTAGACAAGTAGAGACAGGTATTTTTGTATCACAAGAGACATATGCAAAAAAGATTTTGAAGAAGTACAAGATGGAAAATTGCAACCCGGTATCAACACCAATGGAACCAGGTGCAAAACTCTCTAAGTTTGACGGAGGAGAACTTGTCGATGCTAGTAAATATCGAAGTTTGGTAGGAAGCCTTCGCTGTCTCACATGCACAAGGTCGGATCTTTCATTAAGTGTCGGCATTGTAAGTCGGTTCATGGAGGAGCCAGTTTATTCACATTGGAAGGCGTTGAAGCGAATCTTACGGTACATCCAAGGAACGGTGTCACTCGGGTTGTTCTACTCGAAAGCAGAAGATTACAAATTGGTTGGGTACTCCGACAGTGATTGGTGCGGAGACATAGATGATCAGAAAAGCACAACGGGATATGTGTTCTTTATGGGAGATACTGCGTTTACTTGGCTTTCAAAGAAGCAACTGATCGTGATGCTCTCGACGTGTGAAGCTGAATATGTGGCAGCATCTTGGTGTGTATGTCATGCAATATGGCTTAGAAATTTGTTGAGCAAGATGGAGCTAAAGCAACTAGGTGCAATCATGATTCAAGTTGACAACAAATCAGCAATTGAGTTGGTAAAAAACCCGGTGAACCATGAAAGAAGCAAACACATTAACGTTCGTTTTCACTTTATCCGAGATCATGTGAATGAGGGAAGTGTGGAATTGGTGCATGTGGCAAGTCAAGATCAAGTTGTAGATATCTTCACAAAACCGTTACCAAAAGTACTTCTTGACAAATGCAAGAAGATGATTGGCATGATGGATGGTAAAGCATTTAAGTTTATGGGGGAGTTTTGTTGAATAAACATTAAATGGTTGTTTTTAAGTGGGTTTTAAGTTTAGAAGTTAGTGGGAAACTAAAAGGTCAAGAATTTTTTTTGTAGGTGAAAGGCCAAGGGTTAAGTCTTTTATGTTTTTAATAGAATTTATTTTTCAGTTTTTTAACAAGAATAGTGCCTAGTGTCTATATAAAGATCTTGTTTATTTCGTTTGTAAAACAACAAGTCAGAGGAATACAAAAGATGTGTGTTAATTTGATTTTCAGTTTTCACTAATCTTATTTTTGCGCCACAAGATTATAATATTCCTAAACATCCTATATATCCTCAAAGAAAGGACTATGATCAAGTGAAAAGGTTTGTAAATTCATAGTGTAACCAACACCATTAGCCACTAGATTATGGGTAAGTTTTCGTTTTAGTCACTTAATTAAAAAAAGTTTTAATTTAATCACTAAATTATGAAATGTTTTCATTTAAGTCACTAGGTTGTTAAACCTAATGTTATATGGCTTTCTCTATTCACACTGCCTACACTAATTGAAATTTCTCTTTCTGCTCCTTTTCTTTCTGCTCCTTTTCTACAATTTAGTCTTATTTTTCATAAAACAGTTTTGGACGTCATGAATTTAAGAATCAAAATTTAAATAGTTTTTTTCTTCAATCTCTAACATTGATCTTAAAATTGACTTAGATTTAAGGTATGTTCCATCGATAAATATTGACCCATTGTATCGATTGTTGAATTGTCACTTAAAGCTCGCGGGAAGAACTTTATTTCAAAAAGAAAAAAATGTAATAACCCAATTACTTAAATAAAAAATTTTAATTAATTCAATGATCAAATTATAACTTTTTTTAATTAAGAAACTGAAACGAAAACTTCCTTATGATATAATTTTTAAACCTAATGTTATGATAGCTATTTGATAAATTTAGGTTTATCATAAAAAGAAAATAAAAAACAGAGGATTTGAAGCCTATCTCACATGAGTGAGAGAGAGTGAGTGAAGGGCGGATGGATGGATGGATAGAGAGATCAGAAAACAATCATGATTGCTAAAAACCAGATTATTCCCTGGCATGGGCCACCACGATTCCAAAAGAGAAAAGATCACATGTCATTACCAACATTTTCCCTCTCAAAAGCATATCATCTTCCTCCAACATATTGCTAACAATCATCCCCTTCCCCCTTCTGTCCATTCCTTGTTTAATTTCCAAATATTTCATCATCATTTCCATGTTTTTCTTTTCTTTTCACCCATCTTCCTATTTCTCATGTTTAATCATTTCCCCAAGCTTTCAAAATGATTCACAAAGATTTCTCTCTCTCATATGGGCTTTAGACTTAGATAAATTGAGCCCCGAACTCTATTTTTTATTTAAATATTTTTTTGGTCTTTATTATTTTTGAAATTAGTCAAATTAAACCTCTTTTCCAATCTTTTATTTTAAATTGATGGCTTAATAGTTAAATTTTAAAATTTAATTGATATTTGGGGAATTGCACATTTTTTGAGACCGAGTTATGAGATATTTTAGATGGTATTTTTATTTTATTGAGCAAGGGTTTTAAAATGGGTACAATTCAGACTGAAAATCTCGAGGTGATAAGAGCCATACAAGAACATAGGAGGGAGGACAATAATAAATTAAGTATGTTCCTAGAGAAGCTAATACAGTGATTGACTGTCTAACAAAGGTGAGCTTAGAGTGAAAGACAAGCTTATAGATCTTCGAGGACGTTCTTGATGAAATCTTAAAGATGTTGCAACGAGATAAAATTAGTGATGCTTTTGATTAATTGAATTTGATGTAATTTTATTTTTTTATCGCAAAAAAAAAAATCACATTTCCTCTTTGTCTATCTTCTTCAATTTTTTTTGAATATACTGGTGTGATTACATGATAATATCTGTTCATACTTTTTTAACTCTTTGACAAGGCACAAACACCTTGCACACACTGGTGCTCGAATCCGAATCTCTTAAGATGAAAAACATCTTCTTAACCATTGGAGTCATTCGTTGGGTTTTATCTTCTTCAATTTTACTTTGCTCTAATCTTCTCTCTAAGTTGATATACACTTGTGAGTTTGGATGTACATGCTAGCATGTGACAATTGGTCTTAAACTATAAAATTATAAAATATTGTCTACGTTTTTTACCCACATCTTTTTTTCATTTATAATTTCGTTAAGCTTTTGACTTTAATCAATTTACTAATATATAATCTCTTATCTCTTATTGGCTTTTGACCGCAACTTTAAAAAATATATAAATATTTAAATTAAGTTAAACTAATATCATCTGATGCGGGTCAATAGATGTTGTTAATCCAAATTAATCAAAACTTAAACTAATTCATACGTGGAATATACTTAGACGCTCTTGATCCCGTCTCTGCGTATATTCCCATTAAATAGCCTAAAAGATCTGGCATGTGAGGCAAAATATGGGGCAACCAATCAAGTTAGGGAAAAAAGGATTAATTATTATTGACATTTTGGCAGAATAGCATCAATTTGCGACTAATGTAATCCAACTTTAATTATTCCCTAAAACATAACCTATTCGCATTTGTTACTTTTTAAAATTCCAAAATTATATATAAACCCAAAGAACCCCTAACTCATCATCAGGATTTGGTGATATCTAAGACTCGGAATAGAACTCTAAACTCTTATATGAAGCTAAGACTGAGAATAGAATTCTAAAGCTGTCTCGGCTATCTCCTAAATCTGCCCTTTATAATACTTAATTAAGTATATCTTAACGTGAACGGCACCTGTTATTAATAAAACTTGTAATAATTTAAGAAAATGATTTAGGATATTTAATCAAAATTAAAATCGAAATGAAGGAGAATAAAAACAATTATTGTTGGAATAATAGGAAGCCATATTTTAACTTGTAGATTATGATTGCGGCAGGTAAGCTATGGGTTCCTTCAATCTTGCCACCAATTGCTCCGCACCATCATTTTTCTTAATTCAAACACAGAATTTTCTTTTTTTCCACATAAAAGTCTTTTCATTTCATAACCTAAAAAACGTTGATTTGTTGGGATTCACGTTTGAATAATTAAATTAAATATTAATTAAAAAATACAATCATATTAATTGAAAAATTAGAATTAATGCTATTTAATTTGGGATTGTATTTGAACAAATATTATATTGTTACCATTATTTGGCCAATGAATAAAAGGGTTTGTATATAGCGTATCCTAAATTGAAAAATAAAAGCATGATAATAAATTTAGTTTTTAATATTTATTTAAGTTTTTATTTTTATTTTTCGAGTCATTTTAATCTTTTAATCTTTAAAATTTTGTCAAATTATTTTTTTGGATAAAAATTAATTGAATAATATTAATGTGGTCACTAATGTGACAGTCCATGTGTAACTCATAAAAATTTTAAAAAATAATAATAAAATATTTAAAAATAAAAAAAATAAAAAAGGGTTCATAAAAACTTTTACAAAATTTATCGATGTTAATCGTGAAGTATACATAAATACCACGTCAGTTATCATGTTAATATTATTAAAATTTTAACAGTTTAATAAATTTTTCATCAAAAATAAATAATTTAACTAAATTTTAAAGATTCAAAATTAAATATAAAAAAATAAACATCACAATAATAAAATGAGTAAATAAATCTATCTTTATATAAAAAAATAAAATACCCAAAAGGGAAACACCGAGTTATTGGGATTGTACATAAAATCAATTAAGCAAAAGAAAATTTATTGTCCCTATTTGTTTTCCTTGTTATAATTAGAAGTTGAATGGGTTGAAATTAAAGCCTGTGGAAAGGGCCAGGGAAGGTCCTTGGTCCTCTCTCTTTCACTTTAGTCGCATAAGATTATGCAGTTCCCAAGAGATTTTGGAGCACTTGGGGAATGGGGTAGACAGGACCACCAGGCATTGCGGTTAGGGTTAGGAGGGTTTAACGTTTAAGGAGCGGAAAAAAGGCCTTTTTTTTTATTTAACAACACCGACCTATTTAGTTTCTCCCACTAGACAAGGTACGAGGAAAGAGGTTACCTTGTTTCTTATTATAGATAAATGTTGCAGTTGAGTTCCCCAACCCAATATTAAAACGAATAATTTTGATTAAATTGTACTGCTGTACATCTTTTAAGTGTGTTAATCCCGACAGAGGAGGATAATTTTAAGTATACAGACGGAATTAAGCATATATATAATGTGAAATTAATTATTTCTGAAATGAACAAAAGAGAAAAAGAGGAGGAAAATAACCCTTCTAGTGCTGACAATATCTGCACATTAATTAAGTTTAGTAGTGATCAATGATTTCTATTCTGCAGGACAAATCCATGAATCAAGGGTACCTTCAGTTCTTGAAGAAACGGTGTCCAATCCCTTGTCATGGTGGAAAGCTGATGAGGACGCTGAGTAGTTCAATTTGCAGCTGTTGACTCTTTGTGAATTATGATCAGTATTACCATAACTCCCATCTAAAGGCCTCAAATGCTCTTGGTTCCCATCGTTTAAGCCAACCCCATGACTTTGTAAGCCACCGACGCTTGCATTACCATGACCATGGCTCAACCCCAGTTCATCAATGGAAGGCATGGCTGAGGTTCCCTGAGACTTCACACCGAAACCAGGCAAATTAAGAGATGGGTGTAACGGAGGAGGGTCTAGAAAGGACTGGAACGATAGTATGGGGCTCTGGTTCTGCAAGTTTGACATATTATGAGGCTGCTTTAGTAAGCCTATATCACCAGGGAGTTCATAGTTACTAGAACTAGGATTCAAAGCAGTGGGATTAATGGTGGTATCGCTTGTAGTATTGGTAATATTAGCAGCATCAAGTAAAGGAGAAGATGAGGATACAAATGGAGTCGTCTGAACCCTTTTAGCCGAGGGACGTAAAGGGTAAAGAGAAGCTAAAGGTTCCAAATGACTGGACCGTAAGCCAGATCCAAAAAGGTCCAGCCTTCGAGAATATGATGAACCTGAAAATGGTGGTGCAGGTATTCCAGTGAATTCTTGCACCATTGCTCTAAAATTGGTTGTGTCGGTGGTGAGAACTGTAGTTGGTGCTCTCCTTGACGCTCTTGTTCGTTTCTTGGGGTTCTTTACAACACTTGTTTTCTGATCTGACTGTGTTGAAGATCTTACACCATTCTCATGAACTGATGTTGATTGCACCGATGCTGAGCTTGGAAATGAAACTTGATTAAATCCTTGTGAACCTATGATAGACTGGCTTGTTAAAGATGAGCCTGGTAGGTTATTAAAGTCAATGCAGTTGGGTTCGGATCTTATACTCATTCGAGGCCTAACACCATCAAAATTTAGCAGAGAATTTCTTGGTTGAGATTGAGAAAATTGGTTGAAATAATTCAGCGAAGGAATAGGATCAAAGAAAGTGAGTGGCTGGTTTTGGTGGTGGACGACTAGTGACGGTGGTTGATTGGACAATGGATTAAAATGACTTGAAGCGTTCAAAAAAGCTGCGACGGACGCAGGCCTTGAGTCACACTCTTCATCACCACCACTTGAAGATTGCATACTACTACTGTTACCAGAATCCATAGCCAGAACTTCGATTATACTATCTTTGAAAGGCAATAAAAAAAATAGTTAAAGCAATTATGAAGACACTAGAAAAGTAGGCAAGAAATGAATGAAAAGAAAATACATCTTTCTAAAACAGCTTTGAGAAAGTTGCCATGTTCTTAGAGGCTAGAGCTTCCCAATTCCTCTGATATCGACCCATGATCTTCCCTTCTGATTTTCACCCAAATAAGATAACTTTCTATGATAGTTTCCAAACACAAGCAACAACGTTTCTTTTTTCTTTTTTTTCCCCTCTTCTTGTTATTGCTTCCTTACCCTATACACGATGGATGATCTGAATTAGGGTTATTGGAGTAGGAAAAGAGAGAAAAGAAAGGAGATGAAAGGCTATTTAAGCTTTGTAATTTGATTGAAGAATAGATGGCAGACAAGGGTCTCTCATCAAACAAATGTTTTCCACTAAGAAATCTTTACAAGATAGTGCGGGGTGGGGTAGCCATCGGAGAAGAGAAAAGAGGTGGCCGTGGTTGGCAACGTGTCAAACTCAAAAGAATGAGATGGAGAGAGAGCGGTTGGCTTAATAATATATGCTCATTGCTATATTAATGTGAATGTAAGAAAAGTATACGTGACATTAATTTTAACTTTAAACTGTATAGCAATACCCTATCTTTACCAAAAGAATATATACTAAGAAAATTAAGTTTTTTTTTATTGAGCTTTAGCTGAATAAAAATAAAAAATAGTATAAAACTGTAATTTTAAATTATTTTTATTTTTTTAATAAAAAAATAATAAATCAAGTTTCTTCTCTTAATTTTAAGCATTTAAAAAAATTAAAATCCAATTAAAAATGAAATAACAGTGTTATTAATTATAATAATGAAAATTACATATTTAACAACATTTAAAAACATTTTTTCTCTTATATAAAAATTGATAAGAATTATAGATCAAAGTAAATTATTGTATAAAAATTTAATTAAAAAAAAACTATTTTTGTTGAAAAAAGAATTTTAAACGGTAATACTAAACTAGAATTATGAGTATTTTAGATCAATTATAAAAATGGTCATTAAATTATTATCTTCTTTTTATTTTAGTTATTAAACTTTTGAAATAAATATTTTGGTCACTCAAAGATTTGGGTTTTTTGGTCTAATAACAAATTTAGCCCTCCAATATTTACGCACTATATCAATTTGATCCTAGATATAAAATATTTAACAAAATTAACCCTCAATGTTTACAAAATTTATCATTTTAGTTCGAATTCTAAAAAATTCAATAAATTTAGCCCCCAAATTTACAAAATTTGTTAATTTAATTCTAATTCAAAAAAGTCAATAAATTAATTTTTTGTCCTTTACAAAAATTAATAACTTAAGCTTCTTAACCCAGAAATCTTAGCTTTAGGTATCAATTTTTTTTTAATTTTATCCTACTCCAATATAATTTTTTAACATCGTCTTTGACATAGATTGTTTTTATATACCTTGTTTACCAACCCAACACACAAGAAAGAGAAATAGGAATGAAAAGAACACCATATAGTAATGATATTTAAAACATTACAAATCTCTTGCTGTGACAACCAACAACTGGTCAACTTATAATAAAAAAAATCACCAAACAATAAAATTCAATAACTGAAATAGAAAAAGAAAGTGAACTCAAGTTGCCATCTCTAGCTTCAAAGTAGAAGATAAAATTATGGGAAATGGATTGTTTAGTTATAGGTAAAGTTATGTGAATTTTTTAGAATTTGATCTACAATAACAAATTTTGTAAACATTAGAGTGCTAAATTTGTTACTAGACCATTAGACCAATAAAAAAACCTCAAAATAGTTTTGAGTGATCAAAATATTTGATTTTGAAAAGTTTAGTGACTAAATCGAAAAAAATGATAGCTCAAACCAAAATAGAACGATGGCAATAGTTAGTGACCATTTCTATAGTGTACCCAAAAAAAATTTTAAAAAAAGGACAATCTATTAAAGGGTTTACTTTTGAATATAATTGTTGATGCAATGTACAACAAGAGAGGAGTATTGAGTGTTAAGAAATGTGGTCATTTTGTAGAAAACATGTAAATATTTTCTATATATTTGAACGATGAATAAATAAATAAAGTTAATTTCACATTTCACTATTATGTTTTTTGCGTTTTGTCTTTCATATTTTGCATGCATTAGAGGTGTTCATGGGTCGGGTTAGACCGAGTCTAAGCATGATATTAACATACTTTATGCTTGTCCAAGCTCGACTTGACCCGAAATTCGGGCTTAAAATTTTGCCCAAACCCACTTATATTTGGAGAACAATAACCCAAACCCATTTTAGGCCCGCCCATTTTATTTTTTTAAAATATATTTATATTATATTATTTTAATATTTAATAATTTTATACATTTTTTATTTTTTTAAAGTTTTTATATAGTCATCTTAACATTATTTTAATGTTTAATTAGAGTAGTATTATATATTTAGTATAGGTTTATTTTTTTAAAGTGTTTTAAATTACATAATATATAAAAAAGCATAATATAAAGTATTATAAACATAAAATGGGTCAGGTCGGACCAAGCCGAGCTCGAATGTTAAAGTTCGAGCCCGACCCATATTTTAAATGGGTCTAATTGTTTTTGCCCAAGCTTATTTTCAGGCCTAACATTTTTGCCTAAATCCTCTCAAATTTCAGGTCAGCCTTTGGGCTTGGGCAGGTAGCTCGACCCATGAACAGGTCTAGCATGCATACAAGCAAATATTAGCTTATTGATTGTCTAAGTTCAAATTAATGATAAGTGGCACTGTAAGAATGTTTACATTGCGAGAAAGATAACTTACTTCAGTAGATAATCTAAACGAGTCCGTAATCTCGTAAAAGAATCAAAGTGAGCATTTGATTCAAATACTTAGAAGGATTATTATGTCGTCTACAATTTCAATTAAGGAGATGACTAGTCTTGGCTATAGGAGTAATTGAGTAGAGACATAAATCCTGAGTTAATTCTTTGGAAGAATGATACATTAGACTGGACCCAAGAAGAATTAATTCTGAATCTGTTTGTGAATTAATTCACATGTGACGTTCATGGTGTGATTTAACTAAATCATTGTGACGTATCGTGTTACACCTTTGATAAGATAATTTAAAGAGCTTCCTTTATGGCGGTTTTCGTATGAAATGTCATGATGTATCTTGTATGGTCATAAGACAAAATTAGAGAAACTGGAATGCACCAAAGTATGTGGCGAATTCAAAGTATATGCTAAATGGACTTGAAGAAAAAATCTGAGTAATGGTTACGTCTGGTAAACTAAAGAAGGTTATTTGTCTATAATTATTAAAAGAAAAGGGTATTCTCCAAAAAAATCAAATCGTATGATTGAAAATTGTATCTTTTATCTATGTACAAAATCATTCATGAAATTCGAAGTAATGATAACTTAGAGTACGTATGTAAGAACAATAATATTTTGTCTGCATGGACCTTTGGAATATGAATGGTTAAGGAATCATGAAAGTGTAAAGTGAAGAACGTGAGTAATGTTTATAGTACATCTTGTTACGGTATACATTTGATTGTATCAAAATATATGACTCACAACGTTGAGGCAATAATGATCTCAAGTATAAGGATTATATACATAATTATCACTATGAGTAATTTTGTGACTATTACATAATAATCCAAGAAACATACTCATGGCAGGTATGTCCAATATGTTCTCTAACACATACTCATGTATCAATTTTGTCAGCTCTAGTTTTTCAAGTATTTTGATATAACAAAAAGTATATTAAAAATCCCTTACTTAAATTTGCAAAAATTGTTTAGTCCTTAAAATTATTTTCAAAGTGTTGGGCAAGATAAATTTTTAAAAAGCCTTGAAATAACTTAGTTTTTGACAATTTTTTGAAGTTTGAAAGACTTCTACCAATACTTAGTGGAATAAGTATCGATAGAACTCAAGGTAGAAAAACCTTTGGAATGCTTCAGAATTCTACCTGTAGAACTAGGACATCTACCGATACAACTCTTGATTCTACTGATACAACTAAGACTTATATCGATAGAACAAACTCTAGTGAGCAAGGAAGTTGTGACCTGAGACTTCTACAGATACCTTGGCCAAGACTACCGAGACAACTTCTTTTCTACTGATACCTGGAAGACTTCTACCGAAACAAGTCAAATCAATAGCCAAAGTTCAACATCCCCTACACTTCTATTGATACTCTGATGGATTCTACCGGTACCAAATGAAACCTTTAGAATTTTACAGATACATTGAGGGATCTATCAATACAATGACTCTAACGATCATATTGTGCAAAGGCTTCTACCGATACAAGCGTTCTTATATCGGAACAACGAAGCTGCTAGCTGTATTAAACGTTGGTTTTAATGGCTACAACGACTCTATTTTATTCCTAACGGCTACAAACGTCCACAAGGTTGTTAGAGGACTTAAATACAAGGTCAAGGCTCCCCAATGAAGTCAACAAAGACAAGAAACAAGTGCTTAACTTCAAAGAACTCGTTTTTCAATCTTCTACCAAATATTTCTTGTACACACTTGTGGGTTAAGTTTTTAATCATTCTTTCAAGTGTTGTAACTTTGTGTGAGAGTGCTTAATTGTTGATCATTTACCTTTTAGAGGGGTAGTGTAACACCCAAAACCTAAAAATTATCGTCGACTAGGGTCCGGGTGTCACTTTATTCATCAATCACTATTCATCTTTAAATTTATGTCATTTGTTCTTACATTACAAAAGAAATACACCTAACACATCATTTATTATCATTTAATTATGATCACAATTCAACAAGGGTAAAAAGGTCATTTACAAAATTTTTGGAGACTTCCACCGATACTTGTTAGGCAAGTATCGATAGTTGTCAAATCAGTAAGCAACTCATGAAACAATGCAGACTTCTACTGATACCCTTGGCAGTTCTACCGATACAAGTGAGGCAACTACCGATATAAATTATGCTACTACCTATACTAAAAACTCCAAAAAGCTAGGAAGTCCTACCTTGCAACTTCTACCAATACAAGTATTTGAACTACCAATATCTTGAGGTATAAAACTACTGGTACCTATTATACAACTACCGAAACAACTCAAGTTAGAAAATAATCTCTCTCCTACCTTGTACTTCTACCGATACAAGCATAAGTTCTACCGAAACAAGTGTATAGAATTCAAGGAATCATGCCTAAACTCAAGTTATCAACCATTCATCTTTCATAACTTAAAGACTTAACATGGAAATACATTGTACATAGATTCAACATTTCATACATCTCACATAGTATGTATATATCACATTGAACTGACATACAAACTTGTGCAACATTCAACTAAAATTCACAGAAAAAGATTCATTCATCCATACAAGTAGAATAAATCATTTCATCCTAGTACATGTCATATAACCGAGTGATGTAAATACTACCGACGAGCTCCCAAGATAGTGTGATGTTTTCAAGATGGTCCAATCTTCAAGTCACAAAATGGAATCTATAAAACAACAACAATTTCACTAGTAAGCTTCATAGCTTAATAAGTTCACAAGGTTTATCAATTTACTGAATAACATGTGTTGAAAAAAACTGTAAACCGGTCGAGCCAGAACAGAATAATACTTCAGTTATCGTTATTCGTTTTACTCTCTATTGACCTCAAAGGTCATGATGCTCGTTTTACTCCCTATTGACCCAAAGTTCATTATGCTCATTTTTCTCCATGTTGACCCAAAGGTCATTCCTGTTACCAGTATACGATACTATTCTTAGCCATCAATATGGTATCTGTTCCCTACGATGCTACTCACACTGAGCTGATGGGAGTATGCAATCAGGCATAATCTTAGTCATCGTAGGGTCTGTAATCCATTCTTGGATTCTATTCACTTTATAGTGACTCACGATACCGTAGAGAATCCGCAACAAATGTAGGATCTCAATCACCGGACCATTTAACTTTGGCACAAGGCCGGGTAATATTTCTTTTGTCGTTTCTATCTTTCACATCTTCAATTTTTTGTTCCAAACATCAACATCCATAAAGAAGACAGTTATAAACAGTTACAAGTAAGAATTTAACATTACAAACTTACCAGACTAGATTGTAGTAAGAATTTAACATTACAAACTTACCAGACTAGATTGTAGTTGGGGAAAGGCTTCAGGGACTAATCCGCCAATTTCTCTTTTTCGCAATCTGTAGCACGATCGTAGTCTACATCCACAAATCATTCAATTTCTTACATTAAAACACTCAATCAAATCATATAACATAATTCGATGCTTTTTGGTAAAATTATGATTTTACCCCAAACCTTTTACTTTCATTCATTTTAGTTCGTAAACACGATACATGCAAAATAACCTTTTCTCTTACACAACCAACACCAATCGAATAATCATAGGTCTTCACAAGTCCCTAAACTTCAATTATTTGACACAAAATGCACACAAATTTCTCTATTTATCATTTTAGTCTTTAAACTCTAATTTCATCCAAAATCACTTTACAAAAAGATTTAACCCAAACATCAAGCATTCAAATCTATCACAAGCTTTCAAGAACAAGCATAGTCAACAATGACAAGTTTTATAACATTTGATAGATTCACAAATTAGTCCTTAAGTTAGCTAGATTAAGCTAATACGGACTCAAAAACATAAAACTCACCAAAAACGGTTGTCATTTGCTTACCCAAATCAGCGCTTAAAGCTTGAAAGTGTAAAAAACCTAACTTTCTCCTCTTAGCCGAATGAAGAAGAAAAAGTTGAGAAATTATGATGGTTTTTTTTATTTATCATTTTCTTAATTTAATTTCATATATATACTAATGACAAACTTGTAATTTTCATGACTTTTATAATTAACCTTAGTTAACCATTTTGTTAAACTTATTAATCATGCTATATTCACCTAATACTCATGCCATTCCACTAACCTAACACATTTGGTTTAATTGACCATTTGACCCTTTTACTTAAGAAAAGTCAACTTTCGTAACCTTTACAGTTTAATCCTTTTTACCCAATTAATTATCCAAACGATAAAATGTCTTAACCAAAATTTAACACGATGCTAATGATATCACAAATATCTAATAATTAATATTTATGACTCGACTAGTTGGAGTTGTTGTTCTAAAACCACTATTTCCGACTCCACTGAAAATCAGGCTGTTACAGGTAGTGGTTCTATCTTACCTTTGAAAAGATAGGGATTTGTAAGGTTAAACCTTGCCCTTAAAGGTTCAAATATAGTGGATTTGGGAAATCCTTAGTTAAGGAAAGCTAAGGTAGTGGACGTAGGCAATTGACGCCGAACCACTATAAATTCTTGAGTCATTTGTTTTTCTCAAATTTACCGAAAACATTTTAAAACACCAATTCACCCCTCTCTTGGTGTATTTCGATCTTAACAGATTTTGACATCCCTATGTCAATAAAAATACTTTGTCATCAATCAACTACACATTAGTCTCAATGTATTATTATTGTCCAAACCCACAATAATATTTAACTAAGGACCTTTAACAATAATCATATTATTCTCAAGACTTTATTATTAATCAGTTTATTTATACACACAGAAAAAGAAATTGAAATAATAATGACATTGCCTTATATAAACAAGGTAAAATGAGCATGTAATTACAACCATCTCATGATTGGTCTTTTGGCATGCTCTAACATTGAGGGCATATGAATGCGAAACATCACTCATTTACTTCACTAAGGCAAGTGGGACACTATTGGATCTTATGCCCTAAATGTAGTATTTTCTTCTAAGTACACTTGTATTAGTAGACGAATCTAAACATGCCCTTAGTCTAATTAAAAATGAACAAACCGATTAAAAGACTAATATGTCGTCTATTAAATCAAATTGGGGAGATGTCTTGTCTTGGGCATCAGAGTGGGTGACTCCAAGAAGATAAAGACATAGATGTGATTGACTAGATTGATAGTACATTAGACAGGACCCAAGCAGAATAGATCCTGAATCTGTTTATAGACTTATTCACTTGTGACATTCATAGTGTGACACACCTAAATCCTAAATGGATGGTGGACTATCTATGTGTGACTCATACACTTTAATGTAAGTAAAATCCTGACTTTAAATAGATAAGGAACCAAAAGCTGGTGCGTTATGTGTACGACTTTTGTAGTATTTAGCGTCTTTCACAATAGTGGAATTCATAGCTCAAAACATAGGTAAATGATATCCTCTAATTGACATTACATAGTTGATGAAAAGTAAACGTGACCATAGATTGTTCGTCTTTGTGATGTATGACTTTATCACTATTTGCTAGTGATTGACTTTTCATGATGGAATATGTAATGGTTACCATGAGATAAAATAGGATCATATTGGGAGGAAAGATAGAGATCAAGAATATCTTATGAAGGTAACACACTTATGACAAGATCATTAGACGAGCATTTAGTAGTTGCTTTCGTAATGGTATGTCATTAGGGAGAGCACAATCACAATACTATAGTGGAATGACTTCGTGACTGAATGAGTTTATAATTAATAGGCAAAAATTCGAAACTTAATTATAAATCACTTGAGCCTCAACTGCATATGTTCAATCGGTCCCTCCGCTAGCTCGTTGAAACTAGAAATGAATTGCATGTTTGAATAGAAATGGAAAAATGAATAGGAAAGTGAAATAAAAAAACATTCAGGAATTATTATGGTTTTCTTTGAAATGGAGAAATGGAATCATTTGAAAATGAATATAGGTTTCCAAAAATGGAAATGGAATTACAAATGAAAATGGAAATGATCCATTTGCAATCTTATATGGATTACTTAAAATATTATTAGAAGAATGAGTTTATGTTTTTTGATTATTTTGAAGCTTGAAAATTAAAATAAATCATTCGATCATAGTGACTATGAGTTGTGAAATATTGAACATATTTATTGATATTTTACAAGGGGCAAAATTGTCAAAAATCTACCAATGGTAAATTGTCAAAATTTTGCTAGGGTAAAATAAGGATGAAAAAATTGTTTTATATATAAAAATTAAAGTTTATTTTGGGAAATAGAAAAACTGAATCGGGTTGGATGAAAAACTGAATCGGGTTGGATCACATTACAGAGTACTGTGTAAAAAAGGCCAATGAAGTACTCGTAAATGGATCCGATGTGAGAGAGGCCCAAAAATCCCTCATGGACATGAAGGGGGCAGCAACCTAATAAGATTACTAGGGTGTGTCGTCTGACCTAGTCCTATTCTAAGTAGGATGTTACGTTTTTATTTGAAATAAATCAGTACAACTCAACAAGGGTTCTACCTTCTCTTCCTATAAATTAATGACACCGATGGAGTTATTAATACAACTTTGATTAGTTGTTATTCTATCGAAAAATAGAGAGAATTTATTCTCAATTATTACATATATTTTTCCCGATAGAGTTATTAATACAACTTTGATTAGTTGTTATTCTACCGAAAAATAGAGAGAATTTATTCTCAACTATTACATATATTTTTCCGGAATAACAATTCTATCTATTTCTATTAAGAAAAGAGATTTTTTGTTTTCAACCCAAAAGGAGAGAACTTTTTCTAGTTCTATGTTTCAATTCAATTGATTCAAACCTACACTCAAAGCAATACGTGGTATGAGAATAGCAGAGAAGACCGTTTGGTTGAAAGTCGGGAACAACGAATGTCTGCTAAGCCGAAAACACAGGAACAAATTCGGTTAAGGTTTATTGTTATAAATATCATAAATCGGGTTAGTTTTTAAAATTTTAATTTTCCATTGTGCAAGAAAACCGTTTTCAAACCGAGATTTTTCCAATAATTTTGAAATGATATTTACCATTTCAAACCTTAATTTGATTATCTTATAAGTCTTTAAGCAATTAAAATCTCAATGAGTTAACCTTTGCAACTTTTTGATTTATTCCTTATACCTTGATTAGTCACTTTTTCAGTAAAACTACCTACACAAAATTTAATTCACCTATATAACAACTCCGTAAATATTTAATAACAATATTTACGATTTCGATTTTTGGAAACGAGGTCCCGATACCTCACTTTCCAACTCCACTAACCTTAGGATCAATACACTTGCACCTTAATTAATTATCAATTCAATAAAACTTCTAAACCAAAATTCAATATAATTCAAATAGACTAGTAAATATTTAAATAATAATATTTACGGATTCACTCGTAAGAAATAGGGTTTCGAAACTACTATTTTTCGACCCCACTTAAAATTGAGCTGTTACATATATGTCGTTAGAGATTTAACGATCAAGGGCTAAAATGAAAGCACATTAAAAGTTGAGTGATGAATTTACAAACATTTCATTAAAGTGACCAAAATGAAAGCATCCAAAAATTTAGGTGACTAGATAGTTTACCCTACAAAATTAGGAAACAACAAATTTTTTCCTATTATTAGTTTCCAATGTCATAGGTGTTCCAAGTAATTTTACGTCTTTAATTTTTAATTAATTTTTTAAATAATATATTTTTAATTTGGTTAAAACAATATTCATTGTTCAAATTGCTAAATTAATTAAAATATATTAACTTATTCAACTATTTAAATATTATCATAATAAAAGAATTTAAATCATAATTAAAGCACTTTTCATATACAATGTGCAATATAATTCTATCTCATATAAAAAACTCAATTATATGATATGATTGATTTTCATTTTTTTACTAACTATTTTAAGATTTTACTAATAATATAATTACAAAATTAAAAAAATAATAAGATAAAAGTTAAATTTTATAAACATTATAATTAAAATCAATTTAAGCGAGCCGTCATATTTGATAAAAAAAATACTTAAACAAATAATTAATATTAATCCAATAAATCAAATTTTACAGTTGAAAACAAATAACCTAAATTCAATGTTTGATCTTGCTCAACAAAAGTGTGCATATATAATCGTATAATATAATTGAAATCTTAAAAGATAGATTAAAACAAATTAAAACAAATCATATAATAAAAAAACTCTATATATGTGCATATATTTTTTTTGAAATAATAAAAGTAAACTACATTGTAAGTCATTTTAAAACAATGTTATTTTTATTTTAGTCATTTTAATTTTTTATTAATTTAATTTTTTTAATTAAGATAATTGTTCGAATTCATCACTGTTTATAAAAATTCCGTTAATTCACTAACAAATTATTGACATGACATTTTTTTTTTACTTTTGACTATAATTGATGACTTCTCTATAATTAATTCAAAATATTTTATTTATTTATTTATTTACATCATAAGAATCTCCAATCTTTATCACTATATATTTTTTGCTCCTCTATCTTTATCATTCCTTCCCAAACATAATTAACGATTTCATTATAATAATACGATTGACGTGATTCGAATTCAAATCACATTTAAAATAATAAACATTCTTAATCATTAAATCATCTTACAAAATTCACATCTTAACCACGATATAAAATCAAGTGCGTTAGAAATTAAATTTTAGGAAAGTTGTGAACAGTGGCCCAAGCCAATGGCCGAATTGCTCTGTAGGATTTCGTCCATACCCTTAAACAACGGGTTTTTTTTTTTTTTTTTTTTCTTTCTAGCAAAAATCTGAACTTTTTTTTTTCTCCTTTTTCTTTTGTTGCTTCTGATAAAGTAACTACCCACCTCTTTTCTTCCTTCCATCCGTTCTCTAGCTTAGACTTCAGCAAGACCACCACAAAGAGCTGGATGTGGTTACTCGTTGTTAAGCCCTGTCTTCCACCATTGAGACCTTCAAGAAATGACTCGAAGCTCGTTAACTTTCGAAAGATTAACAATGGATGGTTTTTGGATCTGGGTTTGCTTTTGTTGACAACTTAGCACTTCTCTTTTAATTGTTGCATGGGGAATTTTAGAGTTCTCGTTCCGTTAACCGTGGTGACGTGAGAATAGTTACAGTTGTGGCCTTTGTTTATTAGATTTGATTTTCAGCTTGGTAGAGGGTACTGCTCTATGAAGCATGGACACAGACACGTATTATGGGTACGACATGATACGGATACGACGATATGATAATTTTAAAAAAGTAAAAACACGGATACAATAGGATACGATAATAAAGAAATATTTTTAAAATTTTATATATATTTTATGTTAAAATAAAAATATTGATATTTTTCATTAATATATTTTCAAAAATATTTTTAATCTAATATCTACAATAACTAGATAATTATTATATATATATATTCTTTTTTTTAAATAATAACTAGATCCTTTATTAAAAAAATAAACAGGCCAAAGACTTACATAATAAAATTTAAGGAAAATCAAAACAATACTAAAACAATTTGGTAATCGGGATTGCTCTAGAATCATCATCTATTCCAACTATCATATATTCTTTTGAAAATAAAATCTGGGATTTAAATTTAATAACGGACTATGTAAAAAATTCAAAAACTATATTAAACTTAAGCCCATGAACTAATTGAAAATTAATCCTATGAAAAAAAGCCATAATGACTAGGTCTTAGCCTAGCCCAACTAAACAAACCAACTCCTAAAGCCCACCAGGCCCTACAACGTTACTCCTCATTATCCTTTTCCAAGGCAATTAATTACTCTAGTTCATTCCCCAAGACTTTCTCAGTGCTCTGCCCTCAGTAGTTTCCATTTTCCAGGTCCTTTGTCCCGTCGTTTCAATTTCTCCCTTAGTTAGTCTCATTTCTAGGTCCTTCCCTTCGTCCAAATTGTTTATCCGACTCCTAACCTCTCCCTTTGCCATCCATGCTCTCCAGGCCTTGTTTCATCGTCGGTCATTACTTGCTAGTTTGCATCGTTCTCCATCGTCATCAGCACTGTCGTTACTTGTAATTGCTTCTTTTTCTCAGACATTTTTCTTCCTCATTGATGCTTCTCTTTTTTGACATGCGTGTCTTGACCGTGTGCAATTTAAAAAAATTTGTCGTGTCAAGGTGTGTCTGGCAAGTATCCGATCGTGTTGGCGGCGTGTCCGTGTCGGATACCAGTACGACACTGGTACAAAGGAGTTTTCCCCATGTCAATGCTTCATAGGTAATGATAAAAGGTGTGTATAATTGTCTCCAGCTTATTAAAAGACATTTTTTTTGGTAAATTACAAAGCAAAATCTTAACAATAATGTGACTAGCATGATTGAAACCCAAATCATACTTGAGTCGATGAACATTCCGACGATCAGATCAATACACAATGTTCTTGGTAAAAGAAAAATTTGTCATTGTTCAAGCTTCATACATGCTTAAATAAAATAAAAAAGTAGACAATATCCCATAAATTAACTAATTTGTTATAAAATAATAATAATTATGTAAATAACACAAGAATAATAGATGAGAATAAAGAGAGAATATGTATTGTATTTTATATATTTCATCCCATTTCCAAATAGCATACTCCTCTCTATATATAAAGAGATTCAACTCTTCATATTTTAATACATAAATAGGAAAAAATAGTTACAAAAATATGAAAGATTAAAGAAGATGAAAGATTAAAAGTCAAGAGAGATGAAAGGTTGAACATCCATTTAATAATATTCATAATACTCCTTCTTGGATGTTCATTGTATAAAGGATATGCCTCATTAAAAACCTTACTAGGAAAAACCTTGTGGGACAAAAACCTAGTGAAAGAAAAAAGAGTACATAATTCTTTGATACATAGTATATCACAACTATATATATATATAGAGAGTGTGAATTTACTCCCCCTCATGTAACCATCACTTAAGATCTTTGAAACAACAAAATCCAATGTTAAAAATTAATTTCTCAAATGTAGCAGTTATTGTTTGTTTCATAGAGCGCTAAGAAATTGCAGTACCACTATATGTGAAAACATAACCAATTTATGATCGAGTATTATGAGGATTAGATAAGTACCCTACATATACAAAACCAACTAATTCTGTTTTGGATAGATTAGGGAAAAATAAATTCATATCTCTTGTATCTTGAAGATAACAAAAAACATGCTTAACTCCATTCCAATGTCTTCGGGTTAGACAAGAGCTAAATCTTGCTAATAAATTGACAGCATATGATATATCAAATCGTGTATGACTAGCAAGATATGTCAATGCACCAATAGCACTTAAATATGGTACTTCAAGACCAAAAAAATCTTCATCATTTTCTCAAGGATAGAAAAAAGTCTTTATTTACTTCAAGTGACCTAACAACCATTAGGGTGCTCAACGGATGTGCGTTGTGCATGTAAAATCTTCTTAGCACTTTTTCTATATAAGTTGTTTGATGCATAAGGATTCCATTCTTTAAGTGTTTAATTTGTAATACTAGCCCTAGACAAAATCCTATTTTTCCAAGGTCTTTCATTTCAATTTTTTTCTTTAAGCACTCCATTATCACTAAATTCTCTTGAGGAGTCTCAATGATATTTAAATCATCAACATACACAACAATTATAACAAATTCTAATCCAAACATTTTTATAAAAATGCATGGAGCAATGGGATCATTCTTATAGTCGTCCCTTAATAAGTATTCACTAAGGCGATTACACCACATGCGCCCAGATTGTTTCAATCCATAAAGGGATCTGTTTAATTTGATTGAGTAATGTTCTCGAGAACTTGAATTAGCTGCTTCTGGCAGATTAAAACCTTCTGGGAGTTTCATGTAAATGTTATTATCAAGTGGCCATATAAATAGGCTGTAACTACATCCATTAGGCATAAATCAAGCCCTTCTCTTATTGCCAGACTAATCAAGAACCTAAAAGTAGTTGCATCCACCACAAGAGAATATGTCTCTTCATAATCAATATCAGGTGTCTTGTGAACGTTCTTATTACAAGTCAATTCTATATATTATGATTTGTATTTTTTTCCGCTATTATGCTAATATGTACTCCTCTTAGCATTACACCTTCCGGGTGTTTGGACTTCTTGTCCGATTGTCCGAGATACATTTCATAAGTTATAATAGAAACACTTATTTATTTTTGATGACTTGTTCTCATCTCAATGCTTTCAAGTATATTTTTATTCAAGATCCTCACTTTTCCATAATATTGAAGTGTTCTACGTATATTATCGTTGTCGACAATTATTTCATTTTTTTTCAACTCCATCATATTTAGTTATGACATAACTAATTGATATATCTCATTATATTCATAATTTCAGGTACCTGAACCTCTTCTAGGATTTTATTAAAAGTTATGCCTTGGGCCTTTTCAGGAGTACCCGCGTCCTTTTAGTATGTGACCATCTTCATTTCTTTCTCCTTTCTTTCAATGATTTTTTTTTTGTTTTATGGAGTCGACTAGCTTATCATGCTTCTAGCATGCTCAAGACTTATTTTTTTATTACATTATCCTTCTAGGACATATAATTATTTGGAGCATTTTAGCTCGTATATGTATCAACTAGTATATAGAATCTCTAAATGTCATCACTAAACATATCTAGCAAATAATTTTTATCCTTCAAATTTTGTGCACATAATATTAGTGAGTATCTCAAAAGAAAAATGATGACATAATTATTTAACTAATTTGTCTCCCCTTAATGTTGAGAAAATTTGCAACATAACAATACTTTTTTTTCAAAATTATAAATATATCTCCCTTTAATATCTAATGAAAATTCTAAAATTTCTCAACTTCATATTAGATGATCCATCTTAGTGCATTATGACAGAATATGAAATAGATATTGCACATCCATATATTCTTAGATGGAATCCATTGACTTATAAATGAAAGTCAATTCTCATGAAACAAATATTTCTTACATGTTGACTTGATGCAAATAAAATTACATGTTTATTATAAAGCAATTCTTATATTAATGGTTAAACAACTAAATAGAGACATAGTTTTGCTAACCATTAAATATAACATATATAGGCAATAGACAACTTAAAATTATCCCAGCTAAAACTACGAAAATCATGCTAGGGATATAATGCACCAGCGTTGTTAGCACAAATTGCATTCTATAGAGATTATGCACAATCAAATTATTTCAAGAAGTAGTATCGCAAACTTCTGGTTGCACACATGTGATACATGAGCTCATATATTATTTGGTTATCATTGAAAAATGCAACAGACCTCTAACTATAGCTGGTGTTAGATTAATATGTTGTCCAAATAACTAGTATAATGAAAATTATTAAAATATAACTTCTAATTCTTCAATAAAATCATATAAAATTGCATCAAATTATTTTGCATCAACATTGACTCGGGATGGTCTAACCAGTCATACCAATACTATGAACTTCTTTTCACTATCTCATATGTTATTCATATAAGTGTAATGTATTCCTTCTAGTAATATTTATAATACAAAAACATAAGTATCTCATGTCATTTCTATCCATGTTTTTAATGTAAAACGCATAAAAATTTCTTTCAACATATATCTTCTTGATTTGAAAATTAATCTTATATTTTATAAAATTTTGCATCTCAAGGAGGTAAAATATTAACTGTTCAAGAGTTTTTTTACAGTTTTATTCAATATTAACTCTTCAGAAGCATGCAATCATTTTATTATATATCCTTAATAAATACTTAATTTATTCATATAAAAATAAAATGAATAGGTATAAATAAAACATATATTAAGCATAATAAGTAATAAATTCATGTTATTAATAAATCACTATGGTTAGATAATATATTTTTTAATTAAGATAATATATATTTTTATATATACCATAACACAACAAAATGTAAAATATTATAATGTCAGATTAAAGTAACTTTACAACTATAAAAGTTTAAACATAATCATTTTCTAATCTTCACTGCAATTATGAAACTATTCAAACAAGGTAAATATCTCAAAATTCATGACAAACATTTTTACCCCCAATAATCATATATCTTAATCAAAATCAAAATTAAACCAATCAATTCTATTTAAAATGAACCAATAAAAATAAAAATATTTATCTCCACATAAAAATCTCAATAACTGAATACGTGAAGAGATTTAAAAATTCATAGAATTATGGATAGAGAATTATATAAATTAAACTTCTTAATAAAAATCAAATCAAATTTCAAAAGAAATTGATTAGACTAACTTAGGTTACCATGGATGAGAAGTAGTGATTATAAGCATCCTTTATAATGAAAAAAAAAAGAGATCATCCCCAAGCAAATATCAAGTAGACATTGATTCTAATGATTCTTAAATTAAACAATTAAATTACAATACTTGGATCTCAACAAAATTTTGACACAAACTAAAAACATATTAATCATCCTTGTATGCATGACCAACTTTAGCATCATATTGAAAATTTTCATCTTTTTCCGAAAAAATTATCCTCCATTTCATCATTTTGGCCAAAATTTATCTCAATATTATTTTCCTTTTTTTTAATGGATGCTTTGATAAAATTTTACTAGATGCTTAAACATACGACAAGTATGTGACCAATGCATTTCATACAACATTGGTAGCATGAATTTTCAATAACCTTCGAATTTTTTTAACCTCCATTTCCTTGATTATCCTTATTATTCTTTTTTTAGTGGTTAGAAGAATCACTATTATAACAACCATGATAACAATTATTAGTATGTCTCTAACCACATCCTCAATTACAACGACAATCACGATTTCTATATTCTGATTTTTCATAGTTGTTATGTGTTGTAACATTCACTTCAGGAAATGAAGTCTTTTTCACTAAAAGGCATGAGATCGTTCCAAAATACTTTTTAAAGCCTTTTTAACAATATTTCTACTACAGGAGCACATAAGATATTTCAATCATAGAAAGCTTTAGAGAGTATTATCGTTTTCTAATGGTAAAATCATTTTTTCAAATTATTACATCATTCAAGAATCAAGAAGATCTTTCACAGTTAGATGTTTCACACTTTTAATTCTTCATATAGATGATAACCATTGAACTTTCACAATGGTAATTTTCTCATAATTATTCGTGTCAAATTATATATTCTAAGCTAACAACTAAAGCGAGAAAACACTATTATTCATGTCTATTCAAACTTAAGTATAGAAATATGATCATCTAGATCTATTAAAATCTTATGACAACTAAGATTAACATTACAATTTAATCAATATAACAATTGAATACCCCAAAAATATTTTATGCAATATTAACTAGAGACATCACATTATTTTATTTACTATAATCAAGGTTTCCATAGAAAATTTCATCCGCAAAGAAACAAATAGCCATAAGTTATATCATACGCATTTGGATATATGTAAGGAACAAGTACATTTAACTTTTTCTAAGTTTTTCATATGACATATCCAAATATTGAACATGAGCCTCTAGTGTCAAAAATAATAATCTAATAGGTAACATAGTACATTTGGTAAAGGTCACCAAATAAAATAATTTTTTTAAAAATGAGTATTTTATTTTTAATCATGTCAATGACATATGTTATGAAAGATATACATATTTAAGAAAGAATACTCAAGTTGTTGATACTTCAATCTTATTCAAAGTCTTAGAGCATAAACAAGCATATCATGGAATATATAAAACATAAATTCATATTTAAATACGGAAAAAAATGAGCATTATTTTAACTTTTTTTTCATTAAGAATATTGAAATCTCAAAATCTTTCAAGCACACGAGAAATTCACATACCTTAACATTGTTGCTTCAACAAGAATGTTGTACGTCTAGATTACTTGTTCTCTAACAAAATATTGAATACTATCGAGCAAGCTCGTGCTGATAACGTGTTATAAAATAATAATAATGATGTAAAGAATACAAAAATAATAGATGAGAATAAAAAGAGAATATGTATTGTATTCTATATATTTCATCTCATTTACAAGTAGCATACTCCTCTATATATATATATATAGGGAGATTCAACTCTTCATATTTTAATACATAAATAGGAAAAAATAGTTACAAGAATATGAAAGGTTAAAGAAGATGAAAAGTTAAAGGTCAAGAAAAATAAAAAATTGAACATCCATTTAATAATATTCATAATATAATTCTAATTATCCTCAGCATGATTATTAATTCTTCTTAATCTCAGCATGACTGTCATTTTTAGTCATAAAAATTTGCATTAAACCGTTTCCATGATTGTTGATTGTTGTTAGTATTTCTTCTCTTACATACTCAAAGCAATATGTCTTAATCCAAGATTTTGAAAGAGTTACCTTTTAATATTTTGATTTTATTTTTATTTATTATAATAATATCAATATCATTTTTTGGGTTGGGATAATTAATAGACCTATTCATGGTTCGGGTTACCCGTTCAGGCCCAAAGGTTTGCTCGAAATTTAGGAGGGTTTGAGTAAAAATTCAGGCCCATTTAAAAGTCAAGCTCGAGCCTGACCCAACCCGTTTTAAGTTTATAATATTTTATACTATGTTAATTTTTTATACATTATGTAATTTAGAACATATTAAAAAAAATTATATTAAATATATAATACTACTATAATATAAACATTAAAAAAATATTAAGATGATTACATCAAAATTTTCAATAAATAAAAAAAGTATAAAATCATTAAATATTAAAATAATATAATATAAATATTTAAAAAAATTAAAATAATATCGACGGGTTTAAAATTGGATTGGGTTAATTTTTTGCAAATATAGATGATTTTAGGTAAAATTTTACGCCCAGATTTCGTGTCGGGCTTGAGCAAACATAAAATATAATCATATCATGCTTAGGTCCGATCCAAACACAATTCGACCCTGCCCATAAATACCTCTAGGATAATATCAATAACATTAATCGCTATTTCTAATTATCCCAAAATCTTCATTAATTCCGCAATATCCGATTTGAAACGTTTTTCTTAAAAAAATAACTATCTTAACAACAATCATTTCCTTAAAACGAATTTATATAAAATAAATGGTTACTCATCAAATCCAGTGTGTTGGCCTAATAGTCATGGATTTTTATTGTCTCAAATGTGACCTGAGTTAAAGTCACGTCAATCGCGTTATTGTTAAGATTTTATCTTACTCTTATAATTTACCAAAAAAATAATTACTCACCATATATGCTTAAAAAAGCCTACAATATACACCAAAAATAAAAATAAAAAGCGTACAATAAATTATTATAATTCAAATTAAATTGGATACGTGTTAATCAAATAAAGAGCAAATTATATATATATATATATATATATATATATTCTAAGTAGCTTGTAATATTATATATAATACAGAGCAACATTATAAAAATAATAATAACTAATAACTATAATTAACATATATTAATTATTTTGATAATACACATATAGACTTGAAAAAAATTGTAATCATTATCAAATAATTTGTACAAACTATAAAAATGATATATTATAATAAATTTAACATAATAGTTCATAGATAATATAAAAATATATATAATTATATTATAGTAGATTAGATTATATAAATATATAAATGTATTATTTATAAAATTTTGTATATGAAATATAAAACAATTTATTATATAAGTAATAAATATGTACTATTTAAAACTAAAGAAACTGAATCATGAAGTTGGTATGTGCTGGATCACACTTTTGAGCTTGAACAATTCCAATCTTGCAACAAACTATCACAAGTTGAAGTTCTTGAAAATCGACCCATTGAGACGTTCACAAGCCCATTTTGATGATTCATGAAAGACTTAGTTGAATATTCGACCAAACATGTGAAAAATGACCCATTTGTAAATTATTTTAAGTTTTCGATCCAATTTGAATTAAATAAATGGATCAACTTGTTAAATTTGGCCCAAGCGCCCATTAGCAAGCCTTGGGCAAATTCTCTTTCAAAATTGACACTTACGAATATTTTTTATGTTATTATTAAGTTAAGTTAGCTACAAGCTTAGGTGGCATGGGAGCTGTCAATTAGTTGGCACTTAGTTGGCATGCTTATCTTTACCCTAGTTTTAAGCGTCATGTTTATCCTTTAAAGGCTATATATGGATGGTCGACCACCCTATGTTATTCCGATACGTAACAGACATGAACAAGAGTTCGTCGGAGCTAAGGGAGAAAGAAAAGAATGATAATAAAGAGAAAAGAGGAAGAGAGCACGAGAGAAGAAAGAGATAATTTTGAGAAAACTTGTTTTGTATTTTCATAAATGCTCTTGTCAATTGTCTGGGGCTAAATAGTACAAATAATAGACTCATGACAGCTGGACCATACAACTCATACTGTCTATTTCATTGAACTGCCCTAAGGGTTGCAAAACATATCGTTTTGTAATGTAACCTTTTTTCTCAGTCCAAAATGCCTTGTTTTATTTAAATACAAATGGAAAGCATGATTACAATTGAAAAGTGCAATTAACAGAAATTAACAAAAATTTAAAAATGGATAAATGGTGGTGACCTCATTTCTCATTCCATAATAATTGCTCTCTGTTCAAATTGGATCCTTGTTTTCAAGGATCGAAGCTTGGAAATTTCATTTCAAGTTCCTATAAGTTCTCCCAAGTTGAATCTTCGAAAAAAGTATTAGCCCATTCGACTAGCACTTTCGTAGCAGCGTAATTCCCTTTTTTCACCAATCATCGATCTAAAATTCTCACGGGCTCTTTGGGTAGTGCCTCATTCATACCAACTAAGGGAAGGGTTGGAGAAAAAGGAGCCTTACTGATGTGTTTTTTGAGTTGAGACTCATGGAAGGTGTGGTGAATCCGAGAGCTCTCTAATAGAGCTAGTTTATAGGCAGTGAGTCCTATTTTAGCTTCCACAACAAAAGGTCCAAAGAGATTTTGGTTCTGTAACTTCCTCACAGTGTGTTGCCTAAAGGGTTGTAACTTTAGGTACACTAGGTCAGTTACCTCAAATGTTCAAGACCTTAATCTACCCATCCATTTGTGGGTGGTAAGCAGTTGATAAATGCACCTTAGTGCCCAACTGTTTGAATAACTCTTGCCAAATAATACTGACAAAAATCTTATCACGATTTGACACTATAAATTCAAGAGCCCCATGCAATTTATAAATATGATTCATGTAATCTTAAGCAAATGTCAGCATTGTGAATAGGTGAGCAAAGGCCAGGAAGTGCCTGTATTTGGTTAAGCGGTCTACCACTACAAGGAACACATTTTTACCCTGGGACTTTGGAAAACCTTCCACAAAATCCATGCTAACGGCCTGCCAAGCTCGATTTGGTATGAGGAGGCATTGTAAAAGCCTTAGGGAAGCAGCCAAGTCCACCTTGCATTTTTGGCAAGTAGAGCATTCATTAGTCCATGTCTTAAAATACTTGGATAAGCCATTCCAATAGACTAGCCCTGATAATCGATGCCTCATAACATGTACATCTGAATGTCCCCTTGTAGGCCCATTGTGAAAATACTCAAATAATTATTTTTGAAGATCAGAATCATTACCTATTATAACTTTCCCCTTCATTCAAAGCATTTCACCATCCCAATAGTATTTGGGGTGAGATTGCGAATCATGTTGAAGTTCCTAGCATATGTGTCATAAAAATGGATCAGTGTTGTAGGATTCCTTAACTCGAGTCCATACGTGTGACCATGAAATGCTACCTATTCACTGCAAAAATTTCCCATCATGAGCCTTTTTATATAAAGCATGAGCCACCTTATTTAAGCTACCCTTCCTATAGGATATATAATAATCGTATCATAACATTTTCACCACCCACTTCTGTTGCAATGGTGTAATTGCTTGTTTGTCAACCAAAACTTTTAAGCTGTGATGGTCCATCCTGATCTAGACCCTCCTATCCACCAAATATGCATTCTATTTCTTTAATGCCAATAGGACAACTAGCATCTGTTTATCGTAGATGGAGAGTGCTTGATGTTTTATCCTCAGCCCCTTGTTAAAAAATGCTATTGGTCTCCCTTTCTGTTGTAAAATTACTTCTACACCTTGTCCACAAGCATCTGTATCCATACAATATTATTTTTTGAAATTTGAGAGTGAGAGAACTGGTGCTTTACAAATTGCTTGTTTGAGCATTTTGAATGCCTCTATTGTTGTTTCAGTCCAATTTTAGGGAACATCCTTCTTGACTAAATCAGTTAATAGTCATGCCAAAATCCCATAGTATTTAATAAATTGTAGATAGTAGCCTAACAAACCAAAGAACCCTCTTAGCTCTCTTACCAACTTAGGCGTAGGCCAATCAATGACCCCCTCTATCTTAGTTGCACCCGTAGTGATAGACCCCTCAAAAATCACATGCCCAAGGTACTCAATTTAGTGGGTGCCAAAGGTGCACTTACTTTGCATTGCGAAGAGTTGATGAACTCTTAAGAGCTCCAGCACCTCTTTCACATGACTAAATAATCGGACCAATTGTGAGAGTACACCAATATGTCATCAAAGAACACTAGTACCAATTTTCTCAATAGCCTCTTGAAAACTGTGTTCATCAGTGCCTGAAAGCTTGAAGGGGAATTGGTTAAGCCAACGGGCATAACCAAAAATTCGTAATGCCCTTCATGTGTGCGAAAAGATATCTTAAAAATGTCGGAATCATGCATACGGATCTGATGATATCTTGATCGTAGTTCCAATTTAGAGAAAACCATGGCTTGTCCAAGCTCGTCAAGTAATTCCTCTATAACAGGTATAGGAAAACGGTCCTTGATTGTGAGTTGGTTAAGCTGCGTATAGTCGACGCACAGTCCCCAAATTCCATATTTCTTTTTCACCATCACAATGAGAGATGCAAAACGGCTGCTACTATCCTAAATGACCCTTGCCTAAAGCATTTCTTTTATAAGCTTCTCAATTTTTGTCTTTTGGAATGAAAGATATCTATAGGGTCTGATATTCACCACCTTAATCTCGTATTGTAATGGAATTTTATGATCTTGAGTTTGTTCTATGGTAACCCTTTGGGCACTTGGAAGACATCTTGAAATTCATCCAAGAGTTGATGCAATTCTTCCTTCATCGGCACAAGTAATATATTCAAGGTCATTTGTTGACCAGAAAAGCATAACATAGAATAGGAACTGGTTGCATTCATCTGTAGGCACTTAGAAAGTTGATGGCCCAAAGAAGTTGCAATCCTCTTGGAAAAATTCCCTAAAGACTACATTCCTTGCCTTTATATTCAAATTGCGTGATAAGGTACCCGAAATTCCACACAATTGATCTCAATGTTAATAGTCGCTAAACCCTCAAAACTATGTCACAACCTTTAACTTGTAAAATCATGAAGTTAGTAGTAAACTCCTACCCTTATGCTTCCTATTTCGCTGCCCTACAAACCGTCTAGTGGTTAAGCTCCCACAATCAGCTATCATGACTTTCATCTAACAAGATTGCTCCACAAGTAAATTCAACCTCTTAACCAGCCTTCTGTCAATAAAGTTATGTGTACTGCTCGAATCCACTAAAATAATCACCTTTACTAGTCTCATCCTAGCTGCTATCCTAATAGTTTTATGTCCTTAAAACCCATTTAACTCATGTAAGGACAAAACGAGAATTACGTTTTGAAGTTCATGATCTACATTCTCCAACTATTTAGGGCAATCCTAAAATTCCTCAATTGTTAGCCCCTTGGAATCCTTTAAGAGCTCAACCTAGGGTTCCACTATGAGCTAGTAGAATTGTGATTTAGCACATTTATGCCTCGGTGTATACTTTGAAGCACACCAGAAACATAGACCCTTCCTTTTACGTTCCTCAATTTCAGAATGTGCCAAGGACTTAATAGATGATTTCTTACTATTGGAGGTTAGATTCAAATTAAAATTTCAAGTTGTTATTCGTGGAATATAAAATGAGGGTTTTAGATGATTTTCACTTAAATTTATGGCGTCAACAACTTAAGGTACTGCCTCATCTCTAATTTTAGGTTGTAAACAAATATGCTAAACGCGTAGCTCTTAAGTAAATGTAGTTGGTTCGATATACTCACAAAATGGTCATGGCAGTCATCCACAGTTCCTTGTTATTTGAGGGCAACGAGCTCAATCATCAGGTCACGTGTTGTAGCAATGCCAAACCTTTACTTGAGGCCCCTAGCATATGTGTCCAAAGTGATTTAGTGAATACTCCCATGTCTTTGGCAGAAATATGGTGCCAATCTAGTGCATTCCCGACCATGTGAAGCATAATAGTCCTGGCTGTTTTGCTCTTGTAAACCTTCAGCCTCATAAAAATGTTCAAACTTAGACTTTCACCCTCGAAAATATTCACCATGAAACCTCGGGCAGTCAAACTTGATTACTTTCCCAATAGATTCCAACGAGCTAGTGTTAGAAAATACCCTAAGTGCCTACTGTCCTGAATCAGTGACATCATTAGTGATTCTTTCGGTGCAAACCCAAGAGGTGATCCTCTCAAGACTCATTTTCCTTTGTCCAGAGAGTGACCCATGGGTGTAATTGATGTTGGCCCTATATATTGCTAAAAAAACCTTTCATTTTGGAACACATTTCTTCTTGAAATTCCTTCAATCACAAGTCGAGTTTAACATCTACTTGTGATAAGTCTGCTTGTAACTGTGAAAGTTCCTTCTGCCCCACTATCATATCTTTATTCAACATGGTAGTTACACTGTTGCCAACTATGAAGGTCGAGTGAGCTCTGATACCTTTGATAAGTAACAGAGATGAATAAAAGTTCATCGGAGGTAAGGGAGAAAGAAAGGAATGATAATGAATAGAAAAGAGAGAGAGAGAGAGAGAGCACAAAAGAAAAAAAAAGAATATTTTGAAAAAACTTGTCTTGTATTTTCATCACTGCTCCTGCCAATTGTCTGTGGCTAAATAGAAAAATTAATAGACTCATGACAACTAGACCATACAACTCATACTGTCTGTTTCAATGAACTGTCCTAAGGGTTGCAAAACATAAAACGTGGCCTTTTTCCCCAGCCAAAACGCCTCATTTTATTTAAATACAAATGGAAAGCATGATTATATTTGAAAAGTGTAATTAATGGAAATTAATAGAAATTTAAAAATGGATAAACGATAGTGAACTCCTTTCTCGTTCCATAAAATATTCACTTTATTTTTCTTATTGATATTGAGTTTTTATGTTCAACAATTCTTCTTGTTTATTGTGGAAGTTGTTTTTAACAATCTTTTAGACTGTGAGAACCAAATTCAACTTCAACTTAAACTTACCAAGAACTTTTTTCATTTGAGATGCTTGAGGGACGACTAGGGATGCTTAAGGAGGTTGTTGATCCATTCAAGTCAAAGGTTTCTTAGGAATTCTTCATTCACGTTGCCACTATCATCTATCTTGCAACACTCAATCTTATTAATCAAGAAGGATTTGATTTGCGACTATTATTGGAGTGCAAGATAGGTTTCTTTTCATTAAAAAAACCTTAATTCATCCTATCTTAGATTCTTCCATTCATCCGCCCTCTTTCTTTTTCTTTTCTTTGTGTTTTTCCATTATTTTTAGTGTGTTCTCTAATATGTTTTCCTTGCTTATTTTAGATCTGATTCGAGAAGCATTCATGTTCATCAAGATACATTCTAAGGTTCATCCAAAGTACTAAATCTTGAGATCTCTTTGCTAACCGAATATCCTTAAGCTTTTCCTTGTTCTTTTCATTCATTCTTTATGTTTTCCTCTTCGATTATGTTTCTAATTATTTGTTTCTTATTTGGCAACCTTGTTTGACAAGAAATACATCAAGAACGAACTTACATTTCTAAACCAAATTTTGTTCATTCAAGATATATTGGATCCTTCGGTTTATTCGTCCTTTCCCAACCAATCTTTTGTTTTATCTATTATCATTGAATTCATTTTCTAACTTGTGTGTTAATGTGTTTTAAGTTGAATTAAACACCAAGTTTCCTTCGATTTGTCTAGAGCCCTAGGTCAAATCCATAACTTGGAAAGCTTACAATTTTGTTCCATTGTTATCCAATCATTTGATATCCATTTCTTAGTTGTTTGGGTTGTTTCTTCTGTTTTTAAAACTAGTTTCCTGGATTTTCATCAAAACAACATCTAAACATACTTTTTATTCAAAAAAAATTTAGAAAAAAAAAAAGATTTGAATGGTTAAATATTTTCAAAAAGGCTTGAAAATTTAGATACTATTTCTTGGCACTATTTTACATTAGAATAAAATATTTTCCGTGAAAAGCATTGAGCAAAATTGAAAAATAAAAGAAAACTAAAAAGAAAGAAAAATTCAAAAAATAATTATGTGGGTTGAATTTTGTGCAGAAACTATCCAGATTAGATCTACTATATTTGAGAAGGCTTCATTTAAAAGTTCGTAATTTTTGGAAATCGAGAACACCTTCAAAGTTTTTCAAGTTGCTTTATAGATTTTTGGGGTTTCAGCATTTTTATTCATTCTTAGGAATAGATTTTCATTTGTTTAGCTATTTTGTTACTCCTTTACATTATCTAACAATTTCTTTTTACTTATGTTATTAGTTTAAAGCACGTTGCACATTCCTTCCTCGTGAAAGAAGATTCTTTATTTTCTAGCCATTCTTGGACTCTTAGTGCCACTAGGATTACCTTGCTAGTTTCAACTCTTAATCTTTCTAATTGATTGTAGTTGAAAGAATTTATGAATTACAAGATAAATTCTTCCCTAAGGGTTAAATGATCATAGACTAACAAAGTGGTGGGTTATTATTGTAAATAAACCATCATTGAAATTAGTGGACAATAATGGACTTGTAATGGTTGAAATTTGAGTGAAACTTAAGAAGGGTAAATTAGTAATTTAGGAAATAGGTGATTTTATTACAAAACAAAATAGGAAAACATTGTTGACTTCTTTGTTTCACCCTTGTTCAACCGAAAACCCTAGAAGGAGCTAGAGAAACATTCAGCCAAGCTTTGGCTTTGTGATTAGGTAAGTAAACGTTACCCGTTTTTAGTAATTTTTATGTTTTTAAGCTCGTTTTAGCTCGATTTAGCTAATCTAAGGACTAATTTGTAAAATTATCAAATGTTATAGATTGTGCCATTGATGAGTTTGAGTTGTTCTTGAAGTTTTATGGTATATTATTAAGTTTGGCTGTTAGATAGGATTATTTTGTAAAGTAGTTTTTGATTATCTTAATGTTTAAAGACTAAAATGTGAAAATAGTAAAATTAATTGTACTTGTTATGAATTAGCTGTAAATATGGACTATAGTGAGGTCCAAAATGATTTGGTCAAGATGGGTTCTTGTTAAAATTAGTTAAATTGCGAGATTGAGACTTAGAGACTAAATTACATAAAAGGTAAAATGTTGGGGGTGATTTTGTAAAAATGTATAAAAAGAATTATTAGCATCAAATGAGTTAATTTTTTCTGTTGAAACTGGTTAATTGTGTGAAATTATTATTTTAGATCAATAACAAGTTGATAATCGATGAAAATAAAAAGTTACGGAATAGTCCTTGAACTTTTGCCATTGTTGCATTTTAATCTGGTAAGTTCGCTTGGTTTAATTCTAATACATTTAATTGCATAATTGATGAAACTTAATTACTGAATATTGGTTGATATATGGATGGCTTGTAAATGAGAATTGAAGTATTGAAGTATTGAATTAATTATAGTACTATTTACTGAAGGTATCTCCTTAGTCGGATGAATGTAGGATAGAATACGATTGGCATGCCAATAGGTTATAATGCACGTTGTACGGGTTTGGTATAAGATTAGATGAGGATTCATGTATATCTCTTGTTTACTGAATATATCGAAGTCCAAAATTTGTTACAGACTATCATGTTATATTTACAGTGTTTATGGAATGTTATCGGGGGCGGATATTTACCTATGGGCTAGGCACTTAGTGATGAGGCATGTTTTCAGTTGGATTGACTCGTAGGAGTGTTTGGCGTATTTTCGAATGGTTAACCGTGTACTCGTATTCTTAGATCGTTCATCAGGCTATGTTTTAGTGATATACGAATGTTATTAAAATATGGAAAGCCTAATTTCTATTCTTATTGAGTTTTAACTCACTTGTTGTGAACTATGGTTGACATGAAGCTTTGTTTAATATTCTTGTTACTTGAAACGATATGCTTAATTTAGTAAGCTTTATCGTTTAAATGACGAACTTACTAAGCTTTATTAAAGCTTACTCATGTTATTGTTTTGTTTCCTTGTAGATACTATTTTGCGAAAATCGAGAGATCGAATGAACCTGAAGAAATCACACTATCGAGGATCTTGGTAGACTTTGAATACAAACTTTTCATACATGGAATGTAATAAGAGGTTTTGAGTTGTTTTGTAATGGTTCATTAATGTGTATGTTGTATAATTTGTTATGCCTATGATCTTGATGTGTTATATAACCACTTGATACATGCTTGTACGATACTAAGTTAGGCACAAGTGGAAATGGTTTTGTGAGTCAAATGGTAAGCTTATTATCTAAATAATTTGTCAACTAGAATGCTATGACAGTTCTTCACTCATTGGTTTCTATTCCTTCTCTTGCACCTGCTACCCACAACACAAGCAACTCCTTTCCACAAACAAGTAAAAATAAAGTAAATATCCTTTAAGCACGACTTAAGCTCCAAAATGAAAAGTTGAAGAAAATGCAAATGAAATTTCCTAAAATGCAAGTAAATTTACTAAAGTACAAACAATTAACTCAAATTAAAGGCATGAAATATAACTCTTTTCAATAGTTATCACACCCTCAAACCTGAGTTATTGCTTGTCCTCAAGCAAAATATGAATGAGTGCATGAATGCAAGGATTCAATAATTGTCATAACAACATACAAACCTTTGTTTTTCCAGACCATACAAAACATATGTTATACTTCAGTTCTTAGTAATCTTCTATTTCTAAAACTTTGCTCAAGTTTCATAGGCTTGTTTAGCAAAAGCAGTGCAGAAAATATTACCCTAAAAATAAAAATTTCACAAGTAAATAGGTTGTGTGAATGTGCAAGTGTACACACTGAATCAAGTAATATAGTGATGAGTGAGTATCGTCTCCACAGGGATCAGATAAGTATAATTTGATCAAGTTATTAAAGTAAAGTGTGATTAATACTATGGCAAAACAATAATAAAAATGCAGTGGCAATTGAGAAAATGATGATGTATAAAATATGCAGGTAAAAATTATGTTGAGAAGGAAATGGCAATTTGATAGCAAATGATGTGTAAAAATTGTCAAACAAACAAGTAACTAAAGTACAATGGCAAAGATCGTAGGACAAAAGTGAATGGGTTGTTGAATGACAAGGTTGGGGTTACTAGGAATCAACCTTAGAAACTAATAATGCCTTGGCAAAATCTTAATCATTTCACTGCATTGAATAGATCTACCGCGATTTGCTTCTTTCGAGAGAAAATTTAAGGATACTTTAACCTAAATATTATATGTCTATATACCTAGGATGCAATTTCCAACACTAGCTTTTCTTAATTCTATACGAACACTGCTCTATTTCTAGAGACAGTTGTCGGCATTTCGTCAAAAACCTACTTGTATCATCCAATTTTTTATCCAACAAATCTAACCTTTTCAAAATCAAAATATGCTTATGCACATGTCATACATTCGTCTATGTCTAGAGACTGCATGCATGCAATTCCAGCAAACAAAAATTGAATGAAATAGTAAAAGCAATTAGATCAAAGCTTAACATTAAAAGGAAATGTAACAGGCCGATTTTAGTGGTATAGAAAATAATGGTTTGGGACCACACATTTCAAAAACTGAGTTAGTAAATATTATTATTTTAATATTTACAGGTGATGAGTATGATCATATTAAATTTTAGTTGTGAAATTTAAATTCTAGATTAATTAAGTAAGGAAAAGAGGTTAAATCGTAAAAGATACAAAAGTTAATCCCTATTAGTGAATTATATCAATTAGTCATAAAAAGAGAGTTAAGTGAACCTAGTTGGCAATTATACCCTACCAAAAAGATTAGTGGATGTTAGGTGACGAAAAATTGATATTTTGATAAGTAAATGAATATTAAATTAGTAATAGTGGGTATAGGTGTTAAAAAGAAAGAGAGAAAAAGGAAAAATTCCTTATATTTCTATTCTTCTCTAACGTGTAACCCAACCCGATGAGTTTTTAGCTCATGTGTTGTTTAACCTAATCTAAAATTATAGTATCATCCAACATTTCAACACTTAAAACACTCAAAGAAACAGATTAAGAAAACCAAGGAAGAACTTCAAGATGCGTTGTGTCAATCCAACCCTCAACATCAATGTCGCAATGTCTTGCGTAGATTGAGATGATTGCTTCTTCTTCCTCACACTCAGTTCCGTTCCCAGTCTTTGCTGCTACCCTTATCCTTTTGCTTCATCATAAGACTTGTTATGACAAAATTTTGCTAACTCCTCCTCCACTGCTGTATCGATCAGTCCAATGGCATGACATTCCTCCTTTTCATCAGCACACTTCAAGGCATCATAAACATTAAAAGTAACTTGTTGATCATTAACCTTCATTGCTAACTCACCTTTTTGCAAATCAATTAAAGTTCTACTTGTGGCAAGAAAGGGTCTTCCAAGGATAATTGGCACATCCTTATCAGCTTCACTTTCTAGAATAATAAAATTATCTGGAAAAATAAATTTGTCTACTCTTACCAGTACATCTTTGATTTACCTTCCGAATTTGCATATAATCGATCAGCAAGTTGCAACATGACTGTGGTAGGACTTGCCTTCATAATTCCTAGCTTCCTGAAAACAAACATCGGCATTAAATTTACACTTGCTCCTAATTCACATAATGCCTTACCAACATAGTGATTGCCTATTGAACAAGGGATAGTAAAACTTCCTGGGTCTTTCAACTTCGGAGGTAATTTGTTCATTAACATTGTTGTGCACCCTTCAGTGAGAGAAACAGTTTCAAATTATCCCAATCTCCGTTTCTTCGACAAAATATCTTTCATAAACTTCACGTAGTTGGGCATATGCTCCAAAGCTTCCACAAATGGTATGTTGATGTGAAGTTGCTTTAGGACATCCAAAAATCTTTTGAACTTGAAAATCTTGCTTGGATTTTTGGAATCGCTGAAGGAAAGGTAGTGGTGGTGGTGGATTTTTACCGTGTAATAGCCCGATTTTTAGTAGTGTCGAAAAACAGTGATATCGGGATCACAACTTCGACGAGTCGAGTTAAAAATTTATTTATATTTTCACAACTCCGACGAGTCGAGTTAAAAATTTATTTGTTTTTAATATTTATGATGTCATTAGAATTGCATTAAAATTTGGATAAGAAATTTTAATGTCTAGATAGTGAATTGAGTAGAAAGGACTGAATTATAAATGGTACCAAAGTAGAGTTGAAAAATTAGAAGGACTAAATGGATAAATTACCTTAAAGGATTTTATTGGGAGCTTTAACATGAGAAATATTAGTAGTAAACTGGATTAATTAAAGATTAACAAGTGATTAACTGAACTAATTATGAAAGTCACTAAAATTACAATTATGCCATTAAGTATACATATGAATTAAAAAAGAAAAAAATGATAATTTCACCTAATCTTCATCTTCCCCATGGAAAGGACAAAGAAAAACTAGGGTTTCCATTGTTGAGTTTGTGTGCTTGATTTGGGTAAGTAAACCTTGACCGTTTTTAGTAATTTCTATCTTTTTGAGTTCGTATTAGCTTAATCTAGCTAATCTAGAGACCAATTTGTGAATCTTTCAAATGTTATAAAACTTTCCATTGTTGAAATTGCTTGTTCTCGATAGTTATGGATGAGTTTGTAAGTTTGATGAATAGATCCATTGATTTTGTAAAGTGATTTCGAATGAAATTAGAGTTTAAGGACTAAAATGTAATAATGAAGAAATTATGTGTATTTGGTTGAAATAAATGGTTTGTAGAGGTTAGTAGTTGAATCATAAATGTTTGGTTGGGATGTACCTAGAAGAAAAAGAGGACTTTGCATGCTTTGGGTGAAAAAAGGACTAGATTAAATAAATGGAAAATAATACGAGTAAAATCGTAATTTTTCCAAAAAGGATCGAATTGTGTTATATGATCTGATTAAGTGTTTTAATGTGAGAAATTGAATGATTTGTGGATGTAGACTACGATCGTGTCACAGATCGTGAAAAAGAGAAATTAACGAATTAGTCCCTAAAGCCTTTCCACAACTGCAATCCAATCCGGTAAGTTCGTAATGTTAAATTCTTACTTATAACTGCTTATAATTGCTTTCTTTATGGTTTTTGATGATTGGAATGACAAATTGAAGAATGAAAGATAGAAACGACAAAAGAAGAATTACTAGCCATGGGCCAAAGCTAAATGGTCCGATAACTGATGTCTTGTATTTGTTACGGATTCTCTACGGCATTGTGAGTCACTGTAAAGTGAATAGAATCCAATAATGGATTACAGGCCCTACGATGGTTGAGATTTATGCCTGATTGCATATTCTCATCAACTTAGTGTGAGCAGCATCGTAGGGAACAAATATATCGTATCGATGGTTAAGAATAGCATAAAATACTAGTAATAGGCATGACCTTTGGGTCAACAGGGAGAAAAATTAGCATAATAACCTTTGGGTCAATAAGGAGTAAAACGAATATCGATCGCTGAAGTACAGTCATGTGTTGTCTCGACGGACTTACAAATTTGTTTACCACATATTATTCGGTAAATTGATAAATCTTGCAAACTTATTAAGCTATGAAGCTTACCAGTGAAATTGTTGTTGTTTTGTAGATTCCATTTTGTAACTTGAAGATCGGATATCACACTATCCCGGAGGCTCGTTCGACAGTTTTTACATCACTTTGTTTTATGGCATGTACTAGGATGAAATTGTTTCGTACTTTTTGTATAAACTATTTAAGTTTCATGTTATAAACTTTAGATAAATGTTGAACAAGTTTCCTAGTTAGTTCAATGCGTTATACCTACTCTATGGGATGTATGAAATGTCTTAAAATTATATTTGGGGTATCATCATGTTAAATTATGAAATTATGAGATGATGATTGGTTAGAACTTGAGTTTATGCATGATTCTTTGAATTATATATACTTGTTTCGGTAGATCTCATACATGTATTTATAGAAGTACAGGGTAGGAGAGAGATTACATTTTGACTTGCATTGTATCAGTAGTACCCATAGATGTATTGGTAGTTCTGTTTTCTAAGGTATCGGTAGTTAGGATGCTTGTATTGGTAAAAGTTGCAGAGTTAGACTTATTAGCTCTCTATAGTTTTTAATACTGATAGAAGTAAGACCTGTATCGGTAGAAGAGTCACTTGTATCAGTAGAATTATCACTTGTATCAATAGAAGTCTGCACTATTCTTGAACTCCATACTGACTTGACAACTACCAATACTTATCTAATAAGTACTGGTAGAAGTCTCCAAAAATCTTAAAAATGACATTTTTTCCCTTTTTGAATTGTAATTATAATTAAATGATAATATATGACGTGTTGAGTATATTTCTTTTATAATGTAAGTACAAATGACAAGATTCTAAAAGATGAACAATGATTGATGAATAAAGTGACACCGGGACCCTAATCGGCCACGATTTTCGGGTTTTGGGTGTTACATACTGTGTGGCCCCTGTTTGAAAAATTTTAGATTTTTCCTGAACTTTTTGTTTTACTTCGAATTAGTCTCTAATTGTTTTTACACTATTTTTAAAGCCTCGTAGACTCGATTTAAGACCCATAGGTATATGTTTCACTTTAATTCAAATGACATATGATTGTTGATAATTAAAATGTAAATTTGATGCTATTTGATACTAAACGTTCTAAATTGTACTACAATACTTCGTAATCCTACTCTGGCGACGAAGACGGGTTATGGGTGTTACAAACATGCTCATAGCGGGTCAGTCCAATATGTTGTTCTCTAACACATACTCATGTATTGATTTTGACATCCCTATATCCATGACAAAACTTTGTCATCAATCAACTACAAATTAGTCTCAATGCATTATTGTTGTCCAAGCCCACAATAATACTTGACTAAGGACCTTTTAAGAATAATCATATTTTCTCAGGACTTTATTACAGTTCAGTTTATTTATATACATAGAAAAAGAAATTGAAATAATAATAGCAATGTTTTATATTAACAAACAAGGTAAAACAAGTATGTAATTACAATCATCTCATGATTAGTCTTTTGGCATACTATAACAAGATTTGTAACACCTTAAGTTTTTTAAAGGACTTAATTGGGAATACTTGAAAATTTAGCGGTTTTTTCATAAGTTTTAGAAGTTATGAGGATTTAATTGAGCATTAGATTAAATTTGAGGTCAATTTACGATTTTAGGGACTAAAGTGAGGTGTGTCTAAACGTTTAGGGTAACATTAATATTTTCGAGGACCTCTAGGTAAATGGCCCTTTTTCTTGGGGTATTTAAGCAACTTAACTCTCCTTAGCCTTTTCTTCTTTTCTTTTTGTTTTTATCGTTCTTCTCCCTCAAAGCTCTCTCTCTCTTTTTATCTTCAAAATCAATCACCCTCCAATCAAGTCCGTGCTATTCACCACCACCACAAACCTTCTCCTTGCACTAGTGCGAACTAAACCCTTCAAACTAAAACCACCTTCGTCATCCGTCGTTGAGAGAATTGTAAAAGGGATTCTTTGACCTTATTCCTCTCTTTTTTTCGTCTTTACTTCGTCGTTTTGCACCATGGTAATCACGACTCCGAGGCCGATGATTTACCTCATTCTCCACCTGTGCAACCTTCTCCTTCACCAGTTCCTTGAGCTACATGATCTAATCTTGTTAGACCGGGTACTCGATCAATGCGTGGTGGACGACCTCCTCATCGTTAGAGATTTTGTTTGCTAAAGGTGTGTTTCTAACTATACTTAATCTTTTGTTGAGGGTGTTGTGTTATATGTGATTGCATGATGTATTGTGGTGTATTGAAATTGTGTTGTTTATGTTGTGATGAATGGTATGAATTTGATTGAGCTTTGTAAAGCATGTTGATGTTATCATGCATATTTACGCAGTATGTGATTGATTAAAAATTAATGCGATTATGCTACTGTGCATTGAGATTTATATATTTATATATGAGAAATTTTATGAGATTGAGATTTAATTGAGATAATCAAATAATCATATCATTGTATGACCATGGGGTAAGATTGTATGATGGAAGAAGTGGTTATCATTCCATTAAGTGATTGATACTAAAACCACACTGCGATTGGTGACGATTGGTTGGGAAAGGGTTCTGGGGAACCATTTCACTGTGTTGGTGTGTTGGAGTATGGGTGCATTGCATTGTGTATGTGTTTGTAACATGATTTGTGGTTACTTTTGGGACTATAATTGTTATTTTAATATGTGTTAGGTTGTATGTACTTTAGAGACACACTGGGCTTTATAGCTCATATCCTTACAATTTTTCCTTACAAATACTCGAGACTTAGGAGATTTGGTACCCGGAGGCTTGAATATAGTTAAATTATTTTATTTTATTTTATTTTATTTTTGGTTTTTATTAAATTTTGTTAATTATTATTCTTATTTGGGATGTAAGTTTATTTTTATTTTGGGGATTTTGGTATTTATTTTGGAAGTTTAATTAATTTATTTTAATTAAATATTATATATATACATATATATGAATGTGAATGAGAGTGAATTTTCAAAATGCGTGTGGGTATAATTACTTAAATAACCCTCTAGATCTACTCGTATACTCTAGACCGGGTAAAAAGGGTTACATTTAGTAGTATCAGAGTTGAGTTTAACCCACGGACTGTGAGGCTCTTCAGACTTAGTTTTAAAAATTTTTAAGGTTAAATGGAGATTTTAAAAAATTAATATGTTATAAACAATTTATAAAATATATATAAAATTGTGATTTTTTCTAAATCTTCGATACCAATTTTTACTTTAGTACTTTTTGTTTATGTAGATAAACAGTATGCCACCACGTAAGAGTGCTAGACTTACGATTGGTCGAGGTCAAGGTCGAGGCAGGGGCCGTATTACTAGGGTCGTTAGTGACCCTACTCCTGTATTCGAACTTAAGGTAAATGTGGATGAGTTGCCTTATGTTGAGGAGGATAAGCTGCCCATACGTACTGAGGGTCAACAAACTGCTGGGGGAGACTTACTACTGAGGATGCACTTGACATTGGAGATAGTGAGACCGTAGAGTTGGATAGTGCTACGGTTTGTTGGAAATTATTGAGATTACTTTGAGGATCTGTTGGGGGTCAATTTGAGGGTTCGAAGAGGCTCATTTTTGTCGATTTTATAGCTACTGGGATGAAGGTTGTTGAGGATAAGACTGATACGAATCCTTCTATTACTGAGTACTAGTTGAAGGATCTTCAGAGATTATTTGTGGAGATGAACTATTCCGCTAGGCAAACGGTTAGGGTTGCTATATCTTTGCTAAGGGTGAAGCCCAAAATTGGTGGAATTTTGTGAAAGAGTCTACTCCTAATGATCAGATCATTTGGGATTATTTTAGAAAGGTCTTCCAAAATCGTTATGTGGGTGAGGAATTCCTCGATAAGTGTAGGGATGACTTCATGAACTTGAGACAGGGGGATATGTCCGTTAATGACTATAAGATCGAGTTTCTAAGGTTGGTCCACTATGCATCTGGGCTGGTGACAAGTGAAAAAGAGAAATACGATTGGTTTAAGAAAGGACTTCGACTCTCACTTCAGGTTGGGGTTAATATACATCACAATAGGGTATTCAGTGACTTAGTTAGTCGAGCTAGATCTGCTTTGGAGGCTCGTACTAAGGCTCAAAAGGCTCAAGACAGGGAGCGTAGTAAGAAGCTAGCAGGGGCACTAGTTCAACCTATTTCTGGTGGTTCTTCTGTTAAGAGGCCTAGAGAGGAGCAGATCAGCCTAATTATCCGAGGGTGAGGTATGTAGTTTTGGCAACTCTTGTGGGTAGTGTTGTTGGTTCTATTGGTCCTTGTCCCTTACATCTCTATTCTTATTGTAATAAAAGGCATGAAGGTGAGTGTTGGAGAAAGATCGGGGCATATTTTAGGTGTGGTTCACATGAGCATTTCCTTAGAGATTGTCCCCATCCTCCTACTGGTTCTTTTGTGCAAATTCAGTCTCAGGCTTCGGCTCAAGGTTCTGCTAGAGGTAGAGGGCAAGTTAGACTGGTTGCTTTGGGTTCAGCTATTAGAGGTAGGCCTGTTCAGAGTGGTGGAACATCTAGATCTGTGGGGAGACAGCCTGGATTACTATATTCGACTAAGAGGCATGAGGATCGTGATGAGCCTGATGCCATCGTAGGTACTTTCTCTATTTACTCTATTACTTATTTTGCTTTGCTCGATAAAGGTTCACACATTCCTATATGGCGAGTTCTGTGTCTTGGGGTCTGAAGATTGCTGTTGAAGATGTTGACTCAACGATTACTGTTCAAAGTCCGGTGAGTATCTCTATGGAAGTTAATAAGATATACCGTAACTGTCCATTAGAGATTTAAGGGGAAATTTTTCCTGCCAATTTGTTGGAGTTAGCATTCAGTAAGTTTGATCTCATATTGGGAATGAATTGGCTTTCCAAGCACCGAGTTAACTTGGATTGTGAAAGGAAAAGGGCAACTTTGAGAACTCTTGATAACCGGAGATAACTCTAATTAGTAATCGTAGAGGGTTTCTATCTAATGTGATCTCAGCCCTTAAAGCTGAAAAGTTGATTAGGACTGGATCCATGGCTTATCTAAACTATATTTTGGATCCAAGACAATCAGATTTTGGGATTGAAAATATTCGAGTAATGAAGGATTCTCCGAATGTATTCTTAGAAGAGTTGTTTGGTGTGTCACCTAAACATGATGAGGTTAAGTTTGGCATTAAGGTTTGTTCCGGTACAACTCCTGTGTCGATAGCACCTTATCGAATGGCACCTAAGGAGCTCAAGGAATTAAAGATACAGTTGCAAGAGTTGTTAGATAGAGATTTTATTCGACCTAATATCTCACCTTGGGGAGCACCAGTTCTATTTGTAAAGAAGAAAGATGGGACACTTTAGTTGTGTATTGATTATCGGAAGTTGAATAAACTGACGATTAAGAATAAGAACCCCTTGCCTCGTATTGATTACTTATTCGATCAGTTTCGAGGTGCTACTGTGTTTTCTAAGATAGACTTGAGATCTGGGTATTATCAACTTAAGGTGAAAGATTCTGATATGTTCAAGACAGCTTTTCAAACTCGTTATGGACACTATGAATTTTTGGTGATGCCCTTTAGGTTAATGAATGCTCCTGCTGCTTTCATGGATATGATGAATAGGGTGTTTCAACCCTACTTAGATCAGTTTGTAGTGGTGTTTATAGATAACATCTTGGTTTATTCTAAGTTTGAAGCTGAGCATGAGGGGCATCTTAGGATTGTTCTGCAAACCTTGAGGGGTTCGTGATTGAGTACAAGGTAGTTGGGAGGTCTTTTTACATCTGGCTAAGATCGCTTAAAGTAATAGTTATCAAGCCATTATTAAGATGGCTCCTTATGAGGCTTTCTGTGGACGCAAGTGTCGTACTCCTATCGATTGGACTGAGTTAATTGAGTATCGGTTGTTGGGACCAGATATTGTTCACGAGTCTGAGAAGACTGTTAGATTGATTCGTGAGAAGCTTAAGGATGTTTTTGATAGGTAAAAGTCTTATGCTGATCTGAAGCGTCAGGACATTGAGTTTAGTGTAGGTAATGAGGTTTTCTTGAAAGTGTCTCCGTGAAAAAAAGTGCTTAGATTTGGGCGAAAAGGCAAGCTAAGTCGTCGTTTTATCGATTCTTATCGGGTACTTCGTCGTGTGGGATCAGTTCCCTATTAGCTTGAGTTACCACCTAAGCTTGAGCGGATTCATGATGTTTTTCATGTCTCTATGTTAAGGCGTTATCGTTCGGACCTATCTCATGTTGTGCCTATTGAAGAGATTGGGGTTCGTCCTAATATGAGTTTTGAAGAAGAACCGATTTAAATCATTGCTCATGATGAGAAGGTTCTTAGGAGGAAGACTATTAAGATGGTTAAGGTCTTGTGGCACAATCACGGTTATGAGCAGGCTACTTAGGAGCCCAAAACCGTCATAAAGGACCAGTGTCCACATCTTTTTGGTCCAGGTAAACTTTAAGGACGAAATTTCTTTTAAAGAGGGAGAGTTATAACGCCGTAAGTTTTTTTAAGTACATAACTAAGAATACTTGAAAATTTAGGTGCTTTGTCATAAATTTTAGAAGTTATAAGGATTTAATTGAGCATTAGATTAATTTTAAGGTCAATTTATGGTTTTAGTGACTAAAGTGAAGTGTGTGTAAAGGTTTAGGGTCAAACTAAAAACCCTAATATTTTTAACGACCTTTGAGTAAATGGCCCTTTTTCTTGGGGTATGTAAGCACCTTAACTCTCCTTAGCATTTTCTTCTTTTCCTTTTAGTTTTACCGTTCTTCTCCCTCAAAGCTCTCTCTCTCTTCTTTTATCTTTAAAACCGATCACCCTCCGATCAAGGCCGTTTCGCCGTCCGTGCTAGTCACTGCCACTACCAATTTTCTCCTTGTACTCATGCGAACTAAACCCCTCAAACCAAAACCACCTTCATCGTCCGTCGTTGAGAGAATCATAAAGGGGAACTTTCAGCCTTGTTCCTCTCCTTTTTCCTTCGTTACTTCGCTGTTTTGCACTTTGGTGATCACAACTCCGAGGTCGATGATTTACCTCTTTCTCCATCTGTGCAACCTACTCTTACACCAGTTCCGAGAGCTGCACGATCTAATCCTGTTAGACAGAGTACTCGATCAGCGCGTGATGGACGACCTCTTCGTCGTTAAAGTTTCTATTTACTAGATGTGTGTTTCTAACTGTACTTAATCTATTGTTGAGGGTGTTGTGTTATATGTGATCGTATGATGTATTGTGGTGTATTGAAATTGTGTTGTTTATGTTGTGATGAGGAAATGGTATGAATTTGATTGAGCTGGTAAAGCATGTTGATGTTATCATGTATATTTACGGAGTATGTGATTGATTTAAAATTAAAGCGATTATGCTATTGTGCATTGAGATTTATATATATTTATATATGAGAAATATTATGAGATTGAGATTTAATTGAGATAATTAAATAATCATACCATTGTGAGACCATAGGGTGAGATTGTATGGTGGAAGAAGTGGTTATCATTCTATTAAGTGATTGATACTAAAATCACACTACGATTGGTGACGATTGGTCGGGAAAGGGTTCTGGGGAACCTTTTCACTGTGTTGGTGTGTTGGAGTATGGGTGCATTGCATTGTGTAAGTGTTTGTAACATGATTTGTGGTTACTTTTTGAGCTATAATTGTTGTGATAATATGTGCTAGGTTATATGTAATTTAGAGACACACTGGGCTTTATAGCTCATATCCTTATAGTTTTCCCTTACAGATACTCGAGACTTAGGAGATTTGGTACTCGGAGGCTTGATTATAGTTAAATTATTTTATTTTATTTTATTTTTTGTTTTTATTAAACTTTGTTAATTATTATTCTTATTTGGGATGTAAATTGATTTTCATTTTGGGGATTTTGGTATTTATTTTGGAAGCTTAATTAATTTATTTTAATTAAAGATTATATATATATATATATACACACACACGTGTATGAATGTGAATGAGAGTGAATTTTCGGAATGCATTTGGGTATAATTACTTAAATAACCCTCTGGATCCGGTCGTATACTCTGGATCGAGTAAAGGGTGTTATAAGATTAACATGACCCCTAGAAAAATTAGGTGCACCACACAACCGCAGGCATCAATGGACTTCGATACCGACCATTTTCAAAGCTAAGAAGTTGAAAAATACTTCTTGAAGCTTCAAGGAAAAACGTTTATCCAGGAACGGGGGTTCGATCCATCTTTAACTATTTGTGACGACATTTTGAAATTAGTGCGTTATAGTAATTTGACAATTTTTTGTGTGACACCGAACAAACCAACGATCGGCTTGATGGTGAGAGAAAATAACAAAACATCGAATGACGAATATTCACATGTTATGATTCAAGGAAAGGAAGTCCTGGTGACTCCCTGAGAAATTTGTAATTTTTACAATGCACCATAATCTATTTTAGATGCCCTTGATGAAATAGATATATTTTATTTTCAGTACATAGATATGGATAACATTTTCGAATATCGTATCAAGGGGAGAGGTGTTTGGAAACACCAACCGAGCACTAATGTCCCTTTGTTATTTAATCAAGCAATCATGTTCCCGATTGCTAAAATGTGGATGCAATTCATATGTACTCAAATATCACCTGCTCTTAATGCTTTTAATGTAAATGCAATTCATATGTACTCAGATATCACCACTCTGAATGCTTTTAACGTAAATGCAATTCATATGTACTCAAATCCAAACCCTATTTAACCTACCCAAATAAGTGATTTCACTATTTAAAAATAATAAGATATTTTTATTTAAATTTAATTATAAAAATGTATATATATGAATGTCAAATTATTATTTACATTTTTTTTAAAAACTTATGTAGTAAAAAGAAATCTGATCAGATAGATCTAAAATTTAAAAACCTAAATTCAAACTCATCCCAAAGCAGGCAAGTTGACCGAGCTTGACAGACCGCTTCGCCGTCAGCATATCTAACCGGGCTATGTTCGTATTTTTTTTTATAATCAAATCATATTTTAAGAAAAATCATTATATAAAGTTGACTGTAGAACTTCTCGTGTTAGAGTGCAGAGAACAGTTGGCTTTAGAAAGGACAGACAAATTGAGAGAGAATCAGAGAGAGGGGACGATCTAGTCTCTTCTCTTCTAACTAGGAATTCCCTAGGCTGGTTATGTTCAACCCAACTCATCACCTGTTTAGTCATGACTGGAAATTATTTAAAGAGAAATCTATTCATTCAAATCCATGCATTATTGGTCACAGGAAAGGAAAGCAAGGACAAAAGCCTCATACATCGGGGCATGTTCAATACTAACAGATGTGGCATGCTGAATACTAGTAGTACGGTAGACACTAATTAAAAGATTACCAGCTACATCATTGTAGAAATTAATCATCCAGTAAAACAACTGAGGAGGCTTATAACCGGCGTAGCAAGTCTAGGCTCGTAAGCTAAACCACGCAATTCGGCATCCTCTCCGCTGTTGGCACTGCCACTGCTGCCAAGGTAAGGGCATGCTGGAATCCATCGCCACCTCTTCCTACAGATGTCAAACAACAGTCCCTTGTCTGATCCTCGAATCATGATCACGATAAATTCTCCATGCCCAACAGGATCAAAGCCATTACCACCTTCGACTTCTGCAAATTGCATATATAGTTGCAGAGGCATTCTTTCAATTTCTACCCATGTTGTTCCACAATCTTGCAAGCCCCAAAGTCGCAAACTTTTTGGCACGTTAAGCTTGCTTTTCTCCACTGCAGCGACCAGGATCAGCTTTCCCCTACTCTCCACCAAGCCTGGTGACCGAAGGAACCTTCGCATGGGAGCTTGAATCTTGAACCACTTATTTGCTGCCATATCATAAGCTAGGACACTGAATGGACTATAATTCATGCAATAAAACTTACCATCAACATGAACCATTCGACCTGATTCAAGGCTACATAAGCGAGGTAAGGAGGAAGTGGTTCCCCATATGGAGTAAAACCCACCTGCATCAATATGAAAGCTTTCGGTGGATAAATTCTTGACTGCATAAGGAGAAATCAGATCATCTCCAGCCACGGTGACGTCAATAGATGTGGGACTAACTGTTAAACCTATAGAAGGAAAGAGGCGGGGCCTTAGAGTGGGGGGCAACTGGATTAAAGAATCAACTAGAGGGTTGAATAAAATAAGATTTTTTGCTCCAGCCTCATCAGAAACCCAGCAAACCAACCCACCAGAGGAAGAAGCTGGATAGAACCCAGAAGGAACCAAGTTAAAGGAAAGGCGGTACCATGCAGCATCATAGGGATCAAAAAGGTACCCTTCACAGTTGGTTCGGTTGTCTCCGTTGCCGCCACCGCTGGTGTTGGCTCTGCAGATGTAGCTCTTCAATGTCCTGTGCTTTAAGAACAGAAACCAATGGTGGCTTGGTGATATTTGCATATATAATTCCAGGAAGCTGCTGCAATACAAGAGTCCATACCACCTCTTACATACGGAACGAGCTCGGAAAAAGGCAGGTGGTGGAAGAAATGCAATCACTCGATCGAGCAGCCTTTCTGGTAATTTACTCCATATCCTAACGTCCATCCAAGGATTGGTGTGGGTGCTAGTATTGCAGCTACTGCTTGTGATAGTGAATGTGTAGGAGAAAGGTAACGGCATAGATGTGTTGAAGGCATCCATGAGAAACTGATTTGTATTAGGTTGGATGCAACAGCGGAAACTAATCCGTCCTTTTGCTTTCTTTTTCTCTGCAGAAATAAAAGAGAGATCAGGAATTAGATGTTTTCATGAAGAAAGGGTTTGTATTCTGTCGTTGTGCACTGCTCTTTCAACTTTCGATGGAGTTAAAAAGGAGGCTTGAGTTTTCTATTTCTAGAACAGTTAAGTAGGAAAATGAGGTTGATTTTGAGGCGAATGGAAAAGATGGGTTTCTAGGAGAAAGCAAGCAGCTGCTGCTTAAAGCTTAGTAGGGAGAGGATTGTTTACTCCATTTGAGCCTTGAAGTGTTAAAATTGGTTGGAAGACTGCAAGGGTTTATATTGAGTTTTAATAAATTCATTTATGTCTTGCTCCTGGTTTCCTTTGTTGTTGTCTTTAGCGAGAGAGTGGCAGTGATTCTGATGGTTCTATCTATCAATTCAGTCAGTGTCATGTTTTCGTGTCTATCAATTCAGTCAGTGTCATGTTTTCGTGTGAGGCCGAGGAAGGAAGGACATTACAGGAGAAACAGACAAGTGCAGCTCAGATATTCATATATCCATAATATAGTGCCAAAATGGGTGTCCTTTCCGTTCCCTTGCATTGATTATTCACGGTACGAGTTCCTTTTCAACTAATTGATCAACAGATACGGATACAGACCAGACCAGAGACCATCTCAAACTTAGAAGTTGAAATTGAAATGCAAGTTATTTGGACATCTTTCTTTGGGGATAAATAACAAGGGCTACTGTTAATGAATTAGCAAGTCTTCAAATGAAATTTTTTTTATTTAAATCTTTTATAAATAATAATATTTTAAATTAATAAAAATAAAATTATATTTTTTAACTTTTAAACGTAATAAAAATTTGATTTAATCTTTTAAAAATTATAAAAATATATATATATTTAAAATGATGAAATACATTTTTACTATTATAAAATTGTACAATTTAATTCCTTTCCCGCTCAAAATTTTCTGGCTCCTATGCAAGTCATATTATATTCTTAAATAAAAACTGTCTATTTAAATTTTAAAAATGTTTTGTTCTCAAAGTTGTGCTTAAGTTCATGTTAAACTCTCGTTTAGTACTTATTCGAATCATATTAACTCCTTTTTTTTATTTTTAATATTCCATAAAAAATTAAAAATAATATTATTCAAAAAGTAATGATGAACAGCAAAGATATAAATATTAAAATAAAAAATTATTTAATACATTATCGTAAAATTCTTAAATTTCAAAAATGAAGTAATTAAAAGTTATAAATATCTTATAAAAAATAATAAAATATTTAAAAAATAATTACAATCTTTTAAAACTGCTTATAAAATTAAAAAACATACGTAATTAAATTTAAAAGAGAATAAAAAGAAAGGGTAGGGTTGAAAAAAGACAAGGGTAGCGATGATCATCTAAGGAATAAATAAATAACTTGGCAAACCCTTTTTTTAAGTTCTAAAATTTCATGGCCTGGGGTTTTACCAAAATAGTATAGTTGTGTTCCCTGTCATCATCATTATCTTGGATCTTGTCGTCCACATTTTCTCGTATTTATTATAATTTGTACTATCTTTAATCTAGTAGTTGTGCTATGCACTCCAAAATAAAATTAAAAAAATATGAACCAATCAATTAGTTATAATTTAATATTAAAATTTCAAACGTGGTAACAAATATTAAAATTTTTAATCAATATTAAAATCTTTAGTGGAAATGAGGCCAAACAGAAAATTTTTAGTGGGTATCAATATTTCTAACTAATACTAAAATTTTGAGTACAATATCAAAAATTTTAATATGATACCAATATATTGGTTAAATAAGTTAAATAGGTCAATTTTAAAATTTATTTAAAAAAATAGATCGATTTTGAAAGAAAGTGCATTCAGTTGGACGCTCTTTCCGGCAACGTTTTTTGAATGTTGATGCACAACGATAAAAAAATTAAATGTGAGCAACGGTAAAATTTTTTAACCCTATAAATACGCTTCCATTTTTCATTTTTTTCATTCACATCCTTCTCTCAACTATCTCAAACCCTCTCAACTCTCTAGATTGGTTTGTGTTCGATATTTTTATTAAATATTTCATTTTTTTTGTTCGAAATCAATTTTTCAACAATGATCATCTCTCTAATCCGCTTCGACGACAAGTATATCTCTGTCGCCCAACTAGAAATGGTAATACATAAATTTAAATTTCGTTAACTTCAATACTGTTAAATTTATTATTTTTTAAATTTTAAATTGTTTTTATTGTGTAAATAAGCAGAGGATCATGTTCTGGAGGGCTTCATTCATAATATGGGAAAGTCTTCGATCCTTGAAATTCACAGCCACTTGCAAGCAGTAAGATTTTTACATGCTCTCGCATATTCGGGGGTTACAAACTCGATTTCCAACTAATCAGCGCATTGGTGGAGATAAGGATGCTTGAAACACACACTTTCCACTTTCCATGCGGCGAGTGTACAATCACACTTGAGGACGTAGCATTCCAACTTGGTCTATCGGTGGATGGATCAATTATCACGGGAGCAGCGATCATTCTCGGTAAAATGGGCCTTTATGAATCATTTTTGGGGAAGGACCTGGATAAGTTCGAAGGTGGTCGAATCTCGATGAACTGGTTGAAGGAAAATTTCGACGAGCTCCCTGAAGATCCAACGGAGGAGGTCATAGAACAATAAGCCCAAGCATACATTATGAGGTTAATCGGAGGCATTTTAATGCCTGAAAATTCTCGTAATTTGGTGCACATAAGGTGGCTACTACATCTAATGGACTTCAATGAGTGCAGAAAATTAAGTTGAGGATCTGTCGTACTGTCCATATTATACCGGGAGATGTGTTGGGCTACGGTACCGAGTGTGGCGTCGATCAGTGGTTACTTGCTCTTGTCCTAGTCGTGGGCTTGGTGGAGAATACCGTTTCTACGTCTTAAGGTGACTGACCCATACATGTTCCCGTTGGTGATGAGGTAAACATCATTTATTAACAAATGCGTAGTTTGTACAATATTTTTTTTTATTATATGCTTTGACTAACACATCGCTTGTATAGGTGGAACAATGGGCCAAGCTACGTAGGATTGCCAAATGATCTAGAAGATATTAGGTTGTTGTTAGTTTAATGCGAAGTTAGTTACTTATTATTTCGAACTTATATTAATTACTTTATGATTCATAAAAAAAATTCATGCATAACTATATTTAAAATTTTGCTTTTCAATTTGACTTGATGCCATACGCTGACACCGATGTCATATCGTGTATCTCGCAGTAAGTGTTGGATAATCGACGGATGTGAGACGCGAAGGTGCTATTGGTAGTGTACGCAACGGTGGAAATGCACGAATCGAGCCGGGTGTTATGGTAATTTGAGTGGTTGCAACGAATTCTATCACCACTGTGAGACCTAAAAGAGCTGTACAAGGTGGACGTATGGGGGAAGTACAACAACGACAGGATGGTGAGGCACCGAAAACACATCGTGGTGTGAGATCGTAGGATACAATTCTTACCCGCTCATGAAGAATTCTTATCAACAGACATGATAGAAATCGATAATTACATGTCATGGTTTAGAGTTATCGGCAAGCCGTATCTGCTACCAACAAAGCAAAGAAGTCAACAACTTCGGGCGAAGAGGTAACATCGACCGCCACGACAGTGTAGAAGGGGACGTGGTCGTACAACGGGTTCGTCATCCACTCCGATAGAAGATGTGTCGCTTGTGGCTATGCAATATTCAAGTCAATTCGCTCAACTTATTCTCGTTCAATTACCTAACCATATGTTTTTTCACAAGCACCACCGCACTACGGAACACCGCCACACGTGGTCGATTCTTTTGTTCCTGTAGGTACATATTTCATGCCACCGACGTCTCCTGTATACTAAACCCTCATGTAGATGTTGATGTTAAACCCCGTATGAGGATAGACACCGACTTATGCATCATCATCAATGATGATACCGATGTAGATGTCGACCCAACAATCGATGATGATGTCGATGCTCGATACATTTTCGACGTACTTGAGATTTTGGGTACCTCCTGGTTACACCCCTATAATGGCCCAAACATCACGCACATCACTATTTTATGCTGATGGCTCATCGTCACAATAACCAGATGTGATAGTGATGGATACACGATGGCAGGCAAAGACGATGCAGCAATCAACGGATGAGGAAGATGATGACACTTCTCAGGAGGTCGTGTTAGGGTCAAATTTAGTCGATGACGACAACGACGAGGAAGTGTATAAACTCGTACTTTCGGATGCATATCTGGATACTTTTTCGATTGCACCTCCAATTGAACCTTCGGACTACCCTTCGATTATACGATCAGTTATACACAGAAATCCTCTACGTGATCGTTGTCTACCTTCTTACGACACACATTTTCCTGACGACCCGATTAATGTATTTTTCTTATAAATATTGTGATGTAAAAAGAAATATCTCATAAATATATAAATTGAAGTTTTTCATTCATACAAAACATTTGTCTTTATTATTATTTATCATTAGTTATATGTAAGTTAACAATAAATAAAAAATCGAACCAATGAGAATATACGAAGCACGCTACTGAATATGAAATTTGGTAAAAAGTAATGTTATCAATGTCGAGGCCCTAACATATCCCTATACAAAGAACATGTACAAGCTCATAAAATAGTTTCACTTTTAAACCATCCGGACCGCGTAGTCGAATTGGCTCAGGTTTTGACTATTTCCTCTTAATTATGTCTGCACCCTTTTCTTCCCCACTTGAGTCTTTTTCCTCACCCGTTCTTTATTGTTGCCTTCGAGCACGGTGTTAGACATACGTTCACCGGCCCCTATCGAAAGGAGTAAGTCATCAGTTCTCTTGTAACCCATGTACACGCCAAAATATTAAACAGTTTGATGAATGGTGTTCGTCAATGATCCACCGGTATAATTGCTTTCTCTTTATAATATTGACCTAGTGTTTTAGTTAAAATCGAATGCACTGATTGAATGTCGAGCCCAAGTGTTTAGATTTGGGTTATGTTGATACCCCGACTAGTATTGACTTTCAAATTTAAATCGATGCTAGAGACCAATGAATGTTTGCACATAGATGTTTCGAGAACATCGTAGTAATCGCTTTGAAGGAGGCTAGAAAACCAACCGCACAACTATGTAATAGGTCTTTCTGTTGTAGCTTTGGTACTTGTATTCGACACGATAGTGGTCAAAGATGGGCCAGATCCATCAGCATCAACGAACTCGACATATAACTCCATAATAGTATTTTTACTTTCGATGTACGAGCCGATGACTGTCTAGAGATGCATCTCGCTAATCACATCGAATAATTCATACTTATAGGGGTCAACAGATATAAGAAATCTGTATTGTAACCTCGTAATTCTTCCTCGAATCGATTCCTCAACTTTCCTCTTGATTTTGGTCTATAGCTTACGCTTTTGAATGGTACTATTGAACATAAATTCCACGAACTTCGCTCCTACAGACATCACCCTCGAACTCTATATTACATATTTGACTGTCGTAGAATATAATGGATTTCACTTGTCGACTCATTCAATATCGAGCACAATTTGGATGAATAACACAAAAAAATAAGTAGAGAGTTATCAAAATAAGTACACACCACTCTTTTATAAGAGAATGTAAGGTTCTTCTGTTCGATATGAACTTGATGCGAGTCTAAGTTATGAAAAATACACCGCTTTTATAAGAGAATTATGTAAGGAGAAAGAGAATATGTGTTATGAATTTCTTTTACGAATGCACACATTCATTGCATAATGTATGGTGCAAGTAATTTTCATAACGTGTTTAGGGTTTAGGTGCATATTTAGGTGAGGGAAGTGTGACTATTAAAGTACCATTTTAGTTTTCATGGGATCCTTGATGAAACAACTCGTGTTTGTGATGCGGCTTCATCGGATGGTATATGGATTTCGCAGTGGTTATCATTGATACTTCCTCGACAAGTTGTTGAATAGGTTATGATCTGCAAGGTACCGATACGGGAAGTGGGGTCTGATATCCTCAACTGGCGATGGATGGCAGTAGAGAGATTCTTTATGATGAACTCTTATAAGTACCTCTTTACTCCTTTTACTCCACAACAGAATGGTGGTTATATATTACTCTGGAATGTTCGTGCGCCACAACAAGTTCAAATGTTTCATTAGCTATTTTTTCGTGATATGCTTTTAACAAATGAAGAGCAAACTAGACGGGGAATAACATAATCCCCTTCTTGTGATCTATGTGGTGGTGTTGTGGAATCAGAATGTCACACCTCAAAACTAGGTTTAGAAGTTTTGAGGATATTTTAGGAATTTTAGACTATATATGTTCGAAATTTTGTAAGGTTGGTAATTAGTAATGTTTTCGACAATTACTATTAGGATACTAAATTAATTTTTTTAAAATGTGTTTTAAATAGCTTTAATTTTGAATATAGGACCGATTCAAAAAAAAGAGTTAAAGTTGAGAGTTTTTATGAAGCAATTTGACTTAACTTTTAAAAAATCAACTTAAAAATCACTTTTTTTCACTTATATTTTTCATGTTAAAAAAAACCCAAGAGTTTGTGTTTGTCATCCCTTGCTCTTCCATCTCTCCCAATTGATCTATACTTCTAACTCTTAATTTTCTCTGAATTCTAATAACCCTAAAACTTTAAATGCCTATAAAAAGCCAAGGAAAACACCCAAAAACCTTCATCATCTTCTCTAAACGTAGATTTTTTCGAATTTGTGTCAAAACTCATTTTTCTTCCATCAAAGGTAACCAATCATCTTTCTATTAGTTTTAATTGATATCTAGTCTCTTGAACCGAATTTTTAGCCATTAAAATGAATATTTTAAATAAAAGCCAAAATTTGGGTCGTTAATGATGGATTTCGGGATTACGGATTAAAACTTGATTTTAAAGTGTTTTTCAACTTATTTTAACATGATTAGTAGGTTTCTAAAATTACTTTAAAGTTTTGTTATGTATTTCTCGAGTTTTAATGAAGTTTCATTATTACAGCCATCGTATGTAAAAAATATTCGGCATTTTAAAATATGAAGTTTTTAAATGGTTTAAAAGTTGGAAATCAGTTGTGGGTAAATATGTAGATGAACAGAATTCGTTTCATGCGAAAAGATTATATGTAGACCGAGATATTAAAGTTTAAAGTTTATTAGGTTAAAGGTTTCAGTTTAGTGTTGTGTTAGTAGGTGGCATAATAGTAGATTTAATGTAGAATTTATTCTCGTAGGTTCTAATCCAATTAGATCCAGTGATAAAATTGAGCGAGGGAGACTTTCTCCACGACATTAGAGCTTCTATCTATTTGAGGTGTGTGTCTGTCTGTGCTATATATTCGTTGTGTGATATTACTCGTTGATATGTTATTTGTGTGATGTTATCTGAAAGATTATTACTCGATGTTGTGTATCGCTTGTTGATTTTCCATGCATATCTGTCAGATTGTGGATACTTTGATTATCATGTGTATGGATTTTTAAACTCTGATTTAATATCATGAGATTGTGTTAAGACTGAGATTTTTATGACAAGATATCATTATGTGTACATGGGTTGGGATTGTACGGTAGAAGTCGTGGTAATCACCCCTTTAAACGGTTGATAGTAAAACCACTCTGATTGGTGACGATTGGATGGGGAAGGGTTCTGGGAAAGCTTTCCATTGTGTTGGTGTGCTGGAGGATTGGGTGCATTGCATTTTACTTGTGATTTTATTGCATTTGTGTTGTGATAAATTATATGCTTATTTAAAATGTGTTATGAAATTACTATGATATTGTGTTTGCGATTGCTTGCACTTTAAAGACACACTGGGCTTTTTAGCTCATTCCCTCTAAGCTTCCCTTTTCAGATTTATCGGATTTAGGTGATTTGGTACTCGGAGGATCTCTTCTTTTTAATTATTTTCATTTATTATTCGTTATGAATTATTTTTGGGATTTGTTTCTTTTTCAAATTACATTATTAAGTTATTTTGGGATTATATTGTTTTTTTTTATTTTATTTTTTGAGTTTAGAATTATTCAATATTTTAGAAAATTAACTATTTTACTATGACTTAATTCATTTATAAAATTAAATTATATAACTGTTTTAAATGGTTTTTGAGGATGAAATTACGATAGTGACTTTTTAAATTCATTAATATCTAATAGATCGGGTTTAGGGGATTACACGAAAATCCATGCTATTAGAGATTATGGATTTGCTAGTGTGGTGTGGAAAACTGTTGTGCCAACAAGGGCCTAGGACATTTTTTTCAACTTGCCAAGAGAGAGGTGGGTACTATGGAATATCAAGAATGAAGGTAATATGTTGTCTTCTTGAGGTGAGTGGCATGCTTTCTTTTCCATTATTTGTTGTTTTATTTGGAAGAACAAAAATGGCTTTATTTTCAGTCATTCTAGAGGGAATAACACTGAATTAATTAGCTCAGCCAAGGCATGGATAAAATCATTGGTGGCTAAAGAGTTCATTGTCCAATGGGCCTGTACGTCTATGACAATAGGAAGGTGGCAACTACCTGGGGTAGGATGGGCTAAAATCAATGTTGATGGATTGGTGGCAAGTCAAATCTTGAAGGTGGCTATCGGACAGGCGTTGAGAGGTCCTAGTGGTGACTAGTTGATAGGTTTTAAAATAACAGCTGGTTTGACTAATATTTTACAAGTAGAAGCCAAAGTAGTTCTAGAAGGTCTGAAATTGGCTTGGAACCGATGATTCAGGCAAGTTGATTAAAAAAGTGATAATGCAATGTTGATTGGTATCAGTGAGTAATGTTGATGAAATTAGATGCATTCATAACTGGTGTTTGAAGCACTGGGAAGTTAAGTTTAGACATATTCAGAAGGATGCTAATAAAGTTAAAGACTGCATTGCTAAGGCAGATGGCGACGTGATGGATCAACTGATTATTTTTTACATTCTTTCGAGTTATGCGAGGGACTTTTTAAAAAAAGATATTCGACATTTTTTATTGGTCACAAATAAAATACTCTAGTTTTTTATGTTTTATTAGAATTTTTCTAAGTTCACTATTTACCCAAAAAAACCAAATGATAAGCAAGTAGATGATGGATCTAATTCTATATTGCTTATTAAATTTTACTTTGCCATCTATTTCTATTTTATTCATTTAATTTATGATGATTAATATTTTTCATCTATTTTTTTATTATAAAATTTATGGAAGAAAAATAGCACTCAAGAAATCAAGATTTATTGTCTTTCAGCAACTTTCATATTCAAGTTTATTTTTCACTCCTTAATATTAAAGGTTAATTTAGCATTGTTTTTGAAAAATGTTTTTAAAAAGTGTTGTAGAAAAATGCTTTTGAAAAAAATTTGGTTTAAGATTTAAGTGTTTAGCATTGTTGTTAAAAAGTACTTTTGAGAAATAAAATATCTATTTTAGATATAATATTATCAAGTAATAAATATGCGTTTAAATAATATTCAAATTAGTTAATATTATTATATTTTAGAAAGAATATAAAAAATTATTATAACTTGTTGTTAATATTTTAATATATGAAATATAAATTTTAAATATTTTTAAGTAATAAATATTAATTATTTATAAAATTTAATTAGAATATATAAATTATATTTTAAATAATTAAATATAGCCATTAAATATTTTTAATTAGATTTAAACATATTTATATTATTTTAATTTTTTTATTTTTAATTAATGATTTTAATACATTTGTAATTAAACACTTATTAAAAAAAAGGAAAAGTACCGTATTGTTGAAGGAATGAAAAAATAAGAGGAAATGCTAAAAAAATTAGTTTCTCCTTTTTAAAAAATTCTTTTCAAATAAAAGTAATTTTTTTGGTGATAGCAAAAATACTTTTTTAAATAATACTAAACAAGAACTAATACGTTTTTAAATTGTTTCCATGTCAACGAATGTCATGTTTTTTTTTTTTTGGGTAGATTACCCGATGCAACATTGATCCAACTATTTAATTTCATTTGTTTAAACCAAGATTGTAACAGTTTAATAAATATAGTTTACATATGTTTTTTTATATTCATATTTTATTAATTTTTTGATAATGTATATACATTTTGTATATACAAATACTTGAATTTGAATCTTTGAAGACGAATATCATTTTTTTTTTTTGAAGTCACTCATTAAATTATTAATTTAATTAAATTTGTTATTACTAAATTTATAATAAAATTGCTTTAATTACTCTTCATATTTACTTAGCTTATTATTTTAAGTACAAATACTTTTTAGATATATATATAAAACACGTGTGAAATCAATGACATATATTTTTACCTTATTATTTTAATCAACATAATATTAGAAGAAATCGATAACGTATTTACTATTTTTCCCCTCGAAATGAAAGAAAAGAAAATACGAGACTATTTATAGGGTTTATTATCAATAAAAACCTTTTTTTATTTTATTTATAGAAATGAATCAAATTGAAAATTATTTATTGAAATTGATCAATTTTTGAAAAACGCGCATACATAAACGTCATGTCAGGAGAAATTCAAGTAAAACGCATTTTCATGGAAGTGCTTTTCCTTGTGTTCAAGAAAAATGCTTCCACGTGAGAGCTATTTTGGGAAAAAAAAGCTCTTACGTAGAAACGCTTTTCTCTGTGTTTTTTAAAGAGGAAATTTTGCAATTTTGACCATTTAATTTTAAGTAGTTTTCAACTTTTTTTAGTGGGATTTGCTATTTTGAGCCTTAAGGTTTAGGGTGTTTTGTTTTATTTAATTTTAGGGTTTTTTAAATTAAGGTTTAAGGTTAAAAAATTAAAGATTTCAAAATATTATATAAAAATTAAAGAAGTATTTGACTTTTAAAAAATATTATATGCAAGAAAGTTTGTCATAAATTTTATTTTTTTTCAAAATTTAAAGTCTAAAATTTCAAAACTAACGTATCTAAATTTCTAAAAATTCAAAACAATATATCTAAAATTTACTACTTTGAGCCTTAGGGATTAGGGGTTTTTTGTTTTATTTAGTTTTAGGGTTTTTTAAATTAGGGTTTTGGTATTTTAAATAAGGGTTTAGGTTAATTTAAATTAATGGCTATACAAAATATTTAATTATTTTATTATTATTTTTATAATTTAATTATTTTTTAATCTGTCGATAATAAAATTGAAGTTCATTTGAATATTTTTGTACACATTAGTTTTGACATATTGTTTCATTTTATTGAGAACCAAATTAGAAAGTTCAAGAATTTTATTATTACTATATGAATTGTTACAACCACCTCATTGATTTCGATGTGGACATTTTGGCATTGAATTACCCAGGTTCTTACACCACCCGCATAATTTCTGTTGGCTCGTTCTTTCCTGGATATCCATATTTTCGCGTATTAGAGTCGATAACGGTCGACCTATTGGTTTGCGACGCAATTTTCTATCCGGTAACAACTTAAATGGAGCAAGCGATACAGATAGCCACTTAAAGTTCGTGAATTTTATTATTACTATATTATTGTACTTTTGCTGTAATACCCAAAACTCGAAATCGTCGTCAATTAGGGTCTAGGTGTCCTATTGTTCATCTATCACTCTTCGTCTTTTATTTTAATTTCAATCAGTTTTATTTTAATAAAGATGTGCACTTAACATATCATAAATCATCAATCGATTAAAAATCACAACTCAACAAGGGTAAAAAGGTTATTTCCATGATTTTTGGACATTTCTACCAATACCTGATGAACATGTATCGGTAATTGTCAAGTCAAAAAATAGTTCAAAAATATTGCAGAGTTCTACCGATACTCGGGATGATTCTATCGATACATGTGACACAACTACCAAAACAATTCATGTAACTACCAATACCAAAAACTCCAGAGAGCAAAAATCCTTATCCTGCAACTTCTACCGATACAATCATTCTTACTACTGATACATCAATACCATAAACTACCGATACTTGTATCTTAACTACCGATACAACCTAAGTCAGAGAACAACCTCTCTCCTACCTTGCACTTCTACAGATTCATGCATAAGTTCTACCAAAACAAGTATGCAGGATCTCAAGAGAAATGTCAAGATACAAGTTTAATATCTCAAACACAACCAGTTTAACTTATGCATTAAAACATCATATAACATAGATAACTTCTAAGTCTTACAGCATAATAAACTTGAGCATCTAAGTCATACTTCATGCTATTTACACAATCGAAATAAAAGGATTTCAATATCTTTTAGTTCGATCTCAAGTTAATATCATCCTAGTACATGTCATATAACCAAGTGATGAAATAACTACCGAACAACTCCGAGATAGTGTGATGCTCCATGTTGATCCGATCCCCGGACAACAAAATTGAATCTACAAAACAACAGTAATTTCACAGGTAAGCACTTCATAGCTTAGTAAGTTCATAAAGTTAAATATATTTACCAAACTTCAAGAGTTGAAAAATCTAATCAACTGCTTTGATTAAATTGTATACATTCGGGTAAGTTTCGATTCGCATTTGATACTCACGATGACACAGAGTCATCAGATCTTTAATCCGCAATGGATTTCATTTCATTCATATACTCACGATGACACATAGCCATTGGACTTCATAATCCGTAAAGGGTTCATATTCTTACGATAACACATAACCATCGGGCCTCATAATCCATAAAGGATTCATATACTCACGATGACACATAGTCATCGGACCTCATAATCCGTGAAGGATTCATATACTCACGATGACACATAGTCATCGGACCTTTTTTCATTTATGGCTCAAAGCCAGTTGCCTTTCGTTTTCTTTATTCTCGTCTTCCATCTCTCGATCACCATTTCAATTCACTACAATGATTTACAATACAAAATATGAAATTCAAACTAGAATTTAACCATACGAACTTACCGGATTGATTTGTAGTATCGGCTCAAGTACAAGAACTATCCGCTAGTAAAAACATCCAAGTCTAGCTTCCGAAATTGTATAGCCCCTAATGACATGTCCTTTGTGCCCTAAATATTCACGAAGTTCATATGTGTCATATACCATGTCTAATTCAATTAACTTTCATCACATTATACCTTTTCCAGCAAACATCTGTATAATCCTTATTTATCAAACAAGATATCGAATTAACTAACCATGTCATTTAGTTCAATTTCTATTTGTCATATATCAACCAAATTAATTCATTCGTAACCTGAATAACAGTAAACACAACACATAATTATTTAATCGTTTCGTTGTCACCTGATTTCAACTATATCATTTTATTACTTTTAATCATACTCCTCAATAAAATTTCATTTCAATTTAATTCAATATCTCAATTTAATATTTACTAAACAAATAAATTTAAATACAACATACTTAAATCATTTCAATAATTTACAAACAGAAATTGAATCAACTATTTACTGTACGAACTTATTAGACGAAAATTGCAGTTACAGTGAACTTCAGTGGCAAATTCGTAATTTTCCTTCTTCCACAATCGAGACACGATCTTGATCTATTACAATAATTTCATTAAATTATTTAAATCAACATGAATTTTTAATCATTTGATGCAATTAAGCATTTTTGGTATTTTTACAAAATTACCCTTCATTTTATTCAATTTAATCCTTTAACTCCAACTTGCAAATTTAACCATTTTTAAACAGAATCAAGTTCAGCCGAATACTATAGTACTTCAATACAGCCTACTTTTGCAATTATTTCACCTTAAGTCCTTGCAAATTTATCACTTTAACATTTTAGTCCTTAAACAATAAAATCATCAAAAACTATTTTACAAAATAATCAAATCTAACAACCAAGCTTATAAATCTCACATAAACTTTCAAGAACAAGCTTATTCATCAATGAAAAAATTTATAACATTTTAAAAATTACAAATTAATCCTTGGGTTAGTTAGATCAAGCTAATACGAACTCAAAAACATAAAAATCACTAAAAACGGACGAGATTCCACTCACCAAATTAGACTTCAAAACTAGCCGAATGTGCTTGGTGTTCTCCAAGGTTTTCTTTCGGCCAAAGATTGAAGAAGAAGAAGAAAATAAGGATTTTCTCACCTTTCTTTAATTTAATTAGTTAAATTTTATAATTTACTCTTTTACCCTTAATTATAACATTAAATTTCAACATTTCCAACTCCAAAATCATCCACTACTTTCATTGGTAGTCTAATTACCCTTTAGGTGCTTCAACTAAACCTCCAATTGACACTTAATACTTTTAATTAAACTTTTGTACCTTTTACGATTTAATCCTTTTCATTTAATTAACTATTTAAACGATTAAATTTCATAATCAAATTCTAATACAATACTAATGACCTCATAAATATTAATAATTAATATTTATGGTCTGACATATCAAAGTCGTGACCTCAAAATCATCATTCCCGATCATATAGGAAAAATAAACTAATTAGTAAATCCTTATTTAATTAGGATTTAATAGCAAATTACCAAAATCTAAAGAATTACACTTCATTTCTATTATTAAGCCATTTAAGGAAGGTTAACTTTCATAATTGGTCCTTCAATTGTATTAAATTTCGAATTAAACAAACTTATTTACAATTTAGCCTTAAACTAAAAAGGACTAAGTGAACAAGTAATCCAAAAGTTAGTGGAAGGTAATCATATCCTCCACCGCTTGGACTTTTTGACCATGGTGTAATTACCACTTTGGTCCCTTTTATTTTTAATCAATAGCAATTAACTTTTAACTCATTTCAATTTAATCCTTTTTCATTAATTAAGCAAGTAATCATCAAAATTACCCCACCGAACTTCAATTCACCTATAATAAGACTCTTTAAATATTTAATAAAAATATTTACGGCCCTTAATTTCAGAAATGAGGTACAAAAACCTCATTTTCTAAAATCACTTGACTTTTGAACTAAATCAATTATACTAAATTTTAATTCAATAATTAAAATTCTTTAATTCAATAATTAAAATTCTTTAATTCAAAATTCCATATAAAATTGTTATTCACTTATTTAATTTAAACACTCATCATAAAATTTTCTCGTCGGATTTGTGATCCTGAAATCACTGTTTCCGACACCACTGAAAAATGGGCTGTTACATTTGCTGACACAACATCCTGCTTGGAGCATTTTCCCCTACAAATTTCAACCCCCACTATCAGATATCATATTTCCCAAGAATCCCGGATTATTTTTTCAATACCAAAAAAGCATCCATCTAGAAGCTTTTTTTGTACTACCTCCAACATGGCATCCTATATAGAGCGTTTAAAAAAACAAAATTCATCTCGTCAAAATAATTTTTTCAGAACCCATCTTCTCAAAATTATTTTTTTCAGAACACATCATGTCAATTATTTAGATATATGGACCAAATAATCAAAATATAAGTTTGGCCAAATAATCAAAATAACATATAAAATTTTATAGAAAATAAAAAAGTATTTAAAATTTAACAAAAATGCAAAATTTAGATATATTGTTTTCAATTTTTAGATATTTAGATATGTTAGTTTTGAAAATTTAGACTTTAAATTTTTGAAAAAAAAATTACGATAAATTTTCATGAATATAATATTCTTTAAAAGTAAAATACTTCTTTAATTTTTATATAATATTTTGAAATTTTTAATTTTTTTAACCTTAAATCCTAATTTAAATCAAACAACCCTAATTTTAAAAAAACCCTAAAACTAAATAAAACAAAAACACCCTAAACCTTAAAGCCCAAAATAACAAATTTTCCTCTAAAAAACCGCTGAAAACTACTTAAAATCAGACGGCCAAAATTGCAAAATTCTCTCTTTCAAAAACACGGAGAAAAGCGCTTCCACGTGGAAGCTATTTTGGGGAAAAAAGCTCTTATGTGGGAGCGCTTTTTCTAAACACAAGGAAAAATGCTTCCACGTGGACGCGCTTTACTTGAATTTCCCCTGACACGGGGTTCACGTTGGTGCGTTTTTCCAAAAGTGCCTCATTCCAGTAAATAATTTTCAATTTGATCCATTTGCATAAATAAAATAGAAAAGGGCTTTTATTTGATAATAAACCTCGATTTATAGTTAAAGCAGATGGGGTAATTGCTACATAAACCCCTCTGCTAGTTTGAGTTATTCTTATAGGGTCTTCCATCTTTCTGTTTTACTATGTTGGTCTTCCTTATTTTATTCCAACTATAATTTGACATAAATTAAAGTGTCAAATTTGCTTTGACACCCCTATAGTATTTAATATAATTTAAAAATGTGCAATTTAATATCTTAAATATTAAAAATATAATATCCACATTCTTAATCTTTTAATCTTTTTTTTCTTTCATGTCTTATTCTCATAAAAAATTAAATTAACATATTTTTGTTGATATTTTGCTATTATTATAATTTTTTTAAAAATCTATACACTATTCATATATTAATTTTTAAAAATTTATAATATACAATATTAGAATACAATTATTTACAATATATGTAAAAATATTATTTAAAAATAAAAAAATTATAACAACCCGGTTTTCAGTGGTGTCGAAAATAGTGATTTTGGGATCACAACTCCGACGAGTCGAGTCGTAAATTTATTTATTTTGATGCTATGATGTTATTAGTATCGTATTTAAAATTTGGTTATGAGATTTTAATTATTATATAATTAATTGAGTAATAAGGATTAAATTGAAAAAGGTGAAAAAGTAGATTTTTGCTTGAATAGAAAGACCAAATGGGTAAATTGGCCAATAGAGTTTAAGATAGTGGAATGTCATGGCATTTAAGTGTTAATGAAAGTTTCAAAAATTACAAAATTGCCATTACTATATAAATTAAATTAAAAAGAAAAGAAATAACAATTTCATCATAATTTTTCCTATTCTCTTCTTCTTCTTCACGGCTAAGGTGGAAAAACTAGGGTTTTTCATTGTCAATCTTTGAGTTTTGATTTGGGTAAGTATATCTTGACCGCTTTTAGTAATTTTTGTATTTTTTGAGTCCGTATTAACTTAATCTAGCTAATCTAAGGACCAATTTTTGAATCTGTCAAATGTTATAAATCTTATGATTATTGAATGAGCTTGTTCTTGAAAGCTTTTGAAAGATTTGAATGCTTGATGATTGGGTTGGACCTTTTTGTAAAGTGATTTTTTATGAAATTAAGGTTTAAGGACTAAAATACTAAAATGATGAGATTTCATGTATTTGGTATGAAATAACTGCTTGTAACATGTGAACATATACCCATTGATGTTCGGCTAGTGTAGGTTTAAAAAGAAAATGGTTATTTTGCATGTTTTGTGCTTAAGGATTAAATTGAATAAAAGTAAAATGGTAGGGGTAATTTCGTAAATTTTCCAAAAAGGATCTAATTGTGTTAAATGATATAATCGTGTGTTTTAATGTGAAAATATGGATAATTTGTTGAATTAGATTATGATCGTGCCACGGATTGCAATAAAGGGAAATTAACGGATTAGTCCCTAGAGCTTATCCATAACTATAATTCAGTCTGGTAAGTTCGTAATGTTAATTGCTTACTTGTAACTACTTATAATTGCCTTCTTTATGATTGTTGAAAGCGGGGAAACGACAATTGAAGACGTGAAAGATGGAAACAACGAAAGGAGAATTACTCGACCTTATGCTAAAGATTGAAAATGGTTCAATGGTTGAGATCCTGCATTTGTTGTGGATTCTCTACAACATCATGAGTCACTTTAAAGTGAAATGAATCCAAGATTGGATTACAGGCCCTACAATGGCTGAGATTTATGCTCATTTGCATATTCTCGTCAGATTAGTGTGAGCAACATTGCAAGGAACAGTTATACCGTATCGATGGTTGAGGTACCGCATGTGATGTGAGTCCTTGTCAGCTTAATGTGAGCAGCATCGTATACTGGTAACAGAAATGACCTTTGGGCCAACAGGGATGAAATCGGATTATGGATTACCGAAGTACAATTCTATTACGGCTTGATTGAATTACAGATTGTACTATACACGTTATTTGGTAAATTTATGAACTTTTTGAACTTGCTAAGCTATGAAAGCTTATGAGTGAATTTGTTATTGTTTTGTATATTCTATTTTGCTTCTTGAAGATCGGACCATCTTGAAGAAATCACACTATCCCGGGAGCTCATTCGATAGTATTTACATCACTTGGTTGTATGACATGTACTAGGATGATGTTATTTTGTAAATGCATGAATCAGGGTTAATTTATACTTTGTAAGACTTGGTTGAATGTTGAACTCTTTAAATGCTTGCTTAATGTTGAAAGTAGGCATTTAGCACTAGAATGAAATGTCATGTTGATTTTGATCACTTGTATTGTTTACTCAAACCTTAAGCTTATGAAATGAATGTTTGGTTGATGAATTTGTGTAAATAATTAAAAATTGCATACTTGTTTCGGTAGAACTCCTGCATATATCGGTAGAATTATAGGGTAGGGGAGAGGTTGTATTCTGACTTGCATTGTATCAGTAGTATTAAAAGAAGTATTGATAGTTTTGGTCATAATAGTATCGGTAGTTTAGATGCCTGTATCGGTAGAAGTTACAGGGTGAGACTTCTTAGCTCTCTGGAGCTTTTAGTATTAGTAGAAGTATGACTTGTTTCGGTAGAAGTCACACTTGTATCGGTAGAACTATCATGAGTATTGATAGAAACTTGCACTATTTCTGAATTGTTTTCTAACTTGACTACTACCGATACTTGTCCAATAGGTATCGGTGGAAGTCTTCAAAAATCGTGAAAATGATATTTTTGCCCTTAATAAATTGTGAATATACTTAATTAATGATTTATGCGATAGATGATCGGAAAGACACCGAGACCCTATCCGATGACAGTTTCGAGTTTTGGGTGTTACAAAAATAAAAATAAAAACATTTTAATGAAATAATATGTTTAAATTTATTTCACATTATTAAATAAATTTAAAAAAAAAATACTAAACGATTTAATGTTTTTTATTGATATATATAACTAGCTCATGATCGCACATGTAAAAAATAGTTATAATATAATTGCATAGTCATTTAATCTAACTGTGTATTGAATCTGAATTATATTAGAATCATTGAGAGTACAATATTCGATGTATGAATTTGTTTGTTTCCATGCACATATCTAAACATGTTTTGTTAGATTAAAGACCTTGGATAGCATCCAAATCTCAATTACTCGGCTCAAACCAAGTTTGTGCTCTTTTGTCTATATTTAGTCTAAGGCATGTACCTAGGTTGGGTTATGTAATTATATGTTATTTTGGCTATTTTGTTTATTTGGTTTTGGTTGTGGCCTAAGGTTGAATTTGGTTATCTAGATTCTATGTCTATATGCATGTGTTTACTTGTTTGATAATTGGTCTAATTATGCTAAGTAATGGTGCATGAAATGGTATGATACCATCTTGTTTGCAGGTGTTATGACGTAATAAATGAGTATGCATTGACAGGGTATAATTTTGGTTTATGTTAAGCAAGTTTTAAGTTAGAATTCATGTTGAAATGTTACGTAGTATAAGAAAATGACCATTTGATCTCAAGACATTAAGAGCATGTCTTGAGACATTAAAAATAAAAATGACCAAATTATGCATTTCCGATTTTAGATCTCGAGAAATGTTGATCATATGTCTTGATACAAGCAATACATTATCTTGGGACAAGTAAAAATCGAAGTTAAATTAGAAAATTGAGGGAATTGTGTCTACAAACTAGGCTCAAGACATGAGGGACCTAGTCTCGAGATTTGTACCCAAATGTCTCGAGACATATCATCATTGAAGCAAAAATACTAAAATAAGGAAAACTCTATCTCAAGACATAAACTTGAAGTCTCAAGACACATTATTGAATTTTGATAACAAAGTTTGGATTTGAATCCTAACTTCGAATTTGACCCCGTATAACCTTGTGGCTTGTTGATTAAGGACCTTCAACATTATTAATGTATGTATATGTATATGATTGATGATTAAATTGATATGAATGATAATTACTATTAAATATTATGCAAAAATGTATTAAGATAGCTTGAGTTGCTTCAACAACGTAATGTGACATTACACATTCAGATACAACAATCGGATCGAGTGTCGGATGTTATAATTTCACTCAATATCTTTCAAACATAGAACATGCTATTTTATCCACCAAGCACAATCACATACAAATCTCCTCGGCAACAATGCCAATAACTTGATCGTTGGTGTGCGAATGCCAATATATATATATAAGAAATGAAGTGTGGTGTGTTTGCAACTGTAATAGGTCAAATTGTAATTATTTATTTTACAACGAAACATCGAAAGTATACAGAGGATTCAACCTAAAGGAGATTAAGCAATATAAATGCCAAGGATAAAAATAACACGCAAGGGAAAGGCTATCAAATTACTAATGCAAATAATTATTACGATAATAAAAAATAGAAATTTTTCTAAAAATTCATAAAAAAAAGAAATTAAACATGCAAATTTCAATTAATGAAAAACAATATTGGCAACAATGGTGATCAGTTGATTTTCATGCTAGCAGTGAATTTACCCTTAAGCGACTCAATTGATAATTTCCTAATTTAACAAAACTTTACCTCTCGGTCTCAATTTAATGGAATAAATAAATTTAATTGAATTACCCTCTTGACCTCACTCAATTAAATCGAACTAAATCAATTTTTAGTCAATAGATTCTCCTTTCAGTCTCGTCTATCTAAATTTTCACTTAAAGTTGTCAATTATAAGTTATACTATTTATTCAATTTAGTCCAAATTTTTAATTGAGTACTTAAACATAAAATTCACTTGCTACCAATCCAACTAACCAATCACCCAAGCAATTTAGCACATACTTATAATGAAATTAAACAAATAATTCAATTTTATACAATAAAAACAAATTATAAGGATGAAATTGCAAAAGTTGAGAAATGCTTAGGAATAGTGTAGAAAAACTCTTGATTCCACGATAAAAAAATTCAATCCACGAAATTATTGAATGCCCAATTGATAATTTCTTTAATTGAAAAGAGAAAGACAAGGTATTTAAAGACATGTTGTAGAAAATAAATTAACCTAGAAATAACCCTTGTACTAATTTAACCTAAAAATTTCAGTAGCTTTATGAAAAATAATCTAACTTAAAACTATACTAACCTTCTAACTCTCCTTAAATGGCTGATTAAAGTATTATTTATAGGAAAAGCAACATTGAACCTTTAATTACAATTATGTCACTATCAGTAAACTTATATAAGGCATTGACCCATAATTTCTTCAAGTAGCCTTCTTGATTTTGGTTGTGTCAAACTTAACACGACATTACAAGACCAATGTCTCAACATTGACATTAGAGGGCTCTAAGTCGTGACATTGAGAGACGGAGGTCACGACCTTGCTTGGTTTTTTCAATCCAAGTCCAAGGCTAATGTCGCAATATTACAAGACTAGTGTCACGACCTTAACATGAGAGAACTCTATGTTGTGACATTAAGAGGTTGTCTTCTTTAGCTAAGAGAATCATGCAATGTCGAGACATGCAAAAGTGATGTCATGACCTTGGGGGTAGAGAACTCCAAGTTGCGACATTAATCTCCCAAGGTTGCAACATTGCAGCTATCTAATTGCTTGCCGCCTTATTATCTTTTGTTAAGTCCCTAAAAATGTCTTAACCACTATTAAGCTCTTATAGACATGTAGTTGAAAATTTTATTCTAAAAGACATAAATAAACTATAATTTTCAATTAAAATATATTCTAACCTAAGTATGGAAAAATGATAAAAAAAAAACTCAAACCATTGTTCGAAAACAAGCTCTTTAAGTGCATAAAGAGCTTGATTTGTTATATCAAAGTACAACATATCAATCCTAGTGTGGCTAGGGTCCTCTTGACATAGCGGATCAATTAAGATAGACTTAGAGGTAATGTTTGTGAAGAAGTAAATTCGGATAGTGAACATCGAAGGACTTCCCTTTGGGGTAAACTCTGTTGTTGAAGTCAATGATTAAGTGAAAAATAGAGTAAAAGGAAGTTTTGAGATAGAGGGGTAGACAATACTTCTTTGTTGTAAGGTGATTGGTTTGTGTGGGTTAAGTGGGTTGCCTTCAAATGGTGGAATGGTCCTTCTTCTATAGCTAATGATAAGATAATGTGTCGTGTGTCTTTCTTGTGTTGGTTGGCATGGAGATGCTTGTAGAGGTACAATGAATCTCTTTACAAGTTATGCCGACAAGAAATAGTGATCTTTCTATCTTGGGCTTCCTCAAAAGCTTAACTTAGTCATTTACGAGTTTTCTTAGGTCCAATTATTGTTGTGTACTTTTGGACCTCATGTCAAATATCATTGTCATCCGAAATATTCTACCATTTATTTTCACCCAAAGCTTTATTAAAAAAATTAGTTCATGGATGAAAGAGTGCATGCCGAATAAATTTGTTGAAAAAATCTCGTTATGCTATTATGTTAAGATAGAAATACACCAAGAAGAGGGTGAATTGGTGTTCTAAAAAGTTTTCGAAAAAATTTGAGAAAAGCAAAATACTCAAGAATTTATAGTGGTTTGGCCTCAATTGCCTACTTCCACTACCTTAGCTTTCTTCAACTAAGAATTTCTCAAATCCACTAGATTTGAACCTTTAAGGGCAAGATTTAACCTTACGAATTTCCATCTTTTCAAAGGTAAGATAGAACAACTACCCCTTAAGGTTTTCTACCTAAAACCTTAAGTAACACATCACAAAATGAGAGGAAATAAGAATGAATGAGAATATACCTCTAAAAGGTAAATGATCAACAATTAAGCACTCTCACACAAAGTTACAACACTTGAAAGAATGATTGAAAACTTAATCCACAAGTGTGTACAAAAAATATTTGGTAGAAGATTGATGAAAGATTGAAAAATGAGTTCTTTGAAGTTAAGCACTTGTTTCTTATCTTTGTTGACTTCAATGAGGAGCCTTGACCTTGTATTTAAGTCCTCTAACAACCTTATGGACATTTGTAGCCGTTAGAAATAAAATAGTCGTTACAACCATTAAAACCAGCATTTAATGCAGAAACAGCTTCGTTGTTTCGGTAGAAGGACACTTGTATCAGTAGAAGCCTTTGCACAATATGACCGTTGGAGTCATTGTATCGGTAGATCCCTCCTTGTATCAGTAGAACTCTAAGGGTTTCATTTGGTATCGATAAAACCCATCAGAGTATTGGTAAAAGTGTAAAGAATGCTGAACTTTGGCTACTAACTTGACTTATTTCGATAGAAGCCTTCCAGGCATTGGTAGAGCAGAAGTTGTTTCGGTAGTCTTGGCCGAGGTATCGGTAGAAGTCCCAGGCCACAACTTCCTTGGTCACTAGAGTTTGTTCTATCGATAGATGTCCCGGTTGTACCGATAGAACCAAGAGTTGTATCGGTAGTTATCCTTGTTCTACTGGTAGAAGTTTGAAGCATTCCAAAGGTTTTTCTACCTTGTATTTTACCGATACTTGTTCCACTAAGTATCGGTAGAAGTCTTCCAGACTTCAAAAATTTGTGAAAAACTAAGTCATTTCAAGGCTTTTTAAAAATTTATTTTGTCCAACACTTTGAAAATAATTTTAAGGACTTATAAACAATTTTTGCAAATTTAAGTAGGGGATTTTTAATATACATTTTGTTATATCAAAATACTTAAAAAAATTAGGGCTAACAATCTCCCCCTTTTTGATATAACAAAACATTTTGAAAAAATTTGCTAACTCCCCCTATTTTAAACATTATTTTCAAAATAAGCTCCCATTAGAAAAAAAAAACATTTTAGATGTTATTTCATTTAAATTTTCAACTTGAAGAACTTTATTTTAAGAGTTAAGTTGAAAATTAATTTAAGCAAATTTTACATTTTCTCCTCCTTTTTGTAATATCAAAAAGAATATAAGATTGAAAAAATAGGAGAATTAATGCACAATACTTGAACCAAAAGAATAATAAAAAAATAAGTAAAGAAGAATTATGCATAAACAATTAGATAACATAACATAAAATGGTAGTACCTTTGAACAAAAAAACATTCAAACATAATGAAAGTAAGAACATCGCAAAGCAACCAACTATGCAATCGATAAAAAAGAAAGTAAATATTCTAAGAAAAACAACTAAACAACCCAAAATCATAATGTAATCCAACAAAAAAAAATGTAGAATTCAACCAAGAAATGAAGTTCTAATCGTTCGATGGGGGAAATCGAGAGGCCAACTTATTTAAATGCTCATCTAATTGATTGTAGCCATCATCGATATGGGCAGTCAATGCATTAAATCGTGCATTGACTTGTAGTGACAATCCATTGATCGCCTCGAGTAAGCGTACGGTGTGCGGAGACAACAGAGGGAGGAGAGTTGGATGTTCCTCATGTGAAGACGAAGGAGCATCAGAAGATGGTGGAGCTATCGGAGGAACCGTCGATCCTTGAGCTGTCAAGGATTGGCGATTGAACTTTCGAACCCAATTCCCCTAATCATCTAACTTCCAATTGCAACTATGTGCGGTCAAGATATCGATGAAGGAATTAATGGCACGACCGGGGTCTACACTTACGTTTATGTGAAGGATACTAAAGATATGAAAAAAGGAAAGTACCGTAACGTAAGGTTTTGTTGCTAGACATCGGTAATCTTACGATATCGAAAAGATTTAGAAAAATAAGGGAAACTAAGTTTAGGGGATTGTCGATTCTAAAGCAATGCCACATCTAATAATCGATGTGATGAAAGCCGAAATGCTTGTAACACCCCTACACTCGATTCACACGTATAAACCCGGTATAAGAGTATTACATACAGTGTCAGAGAATTAAAAACGAGTATAATAAAATTTTTCTTTCAATTCAATTAATGTGTAATTGAATCGTTTTACTCAAAATATCACAAAATAATCAAGTATAATCAAAATCGAGACTTAAAACCAGTTTGAAAATAATGAAAATGTAATTATTACTCAAAACAGGGCAAATATCGATACTTTTGCTTAAAAACGAAACCAATGGGGCATTCTGGAACTCTGGTATCGTTACCACCTTAAAATATCGATACCTCTATCTCAAAATCAAGAAATATAACTAAAAACTTCAACTAACCCCCTGAAATTATATAAAAACTATACCTTCTGTACATGCCATTTCACATAAAATAAATATACCTCGTATTGCAATCTTCCAATGTTGATTTGATTTGATGAGAGGCACCTAATCCAACCTTAGCTTCTCGGAGGTTTTATACCTACGCGTTGAAATAAACGCGTTAAGCCGGTGAAGGCTTACTAAGTACTACAAGAGTCATTAATCATTCATCTTTTAATCACACATTTCAAACTCATTCATATAATTATTAATTCATGTAAAATACATACCTTTTAATCTCTTAGCTTACTTAGTTTTATCATTATTTGATTTCTTATACGTATATTGTACTTACCTTTCATGTGATTATCATTTCACTTACCTCAATGTCACAATTTGCACATTCTTTCTTTTTCACATTGTTTACCCTAGTAACAGGACTCGGACCTTGGCGGATACACGGATCCAACCAAACACACCAGAATGGCACCTAGTGCCTCATCGGATAGTTCGAAGCAATAAAGTGACACCTAGTGTCTCATTGGCCTAACCGAAGTAAAGTGGTACCCAGTACCTCATGGAATCTATCTGAAGTAAAATAATGACACCTAGTGTCTCATCAACTCGAGGTCGAAGTATCCCTGAACTCTTCCAATCCTATGGCATGCCAACTATATCCGACTCAGCCCGACTAATTAATAGGGATTTTCAATTTACAATTCATATCACTTTCAATTCCAATTTCACTTTCACTTTCAATTTTGATCACAAATCATTCAAATTCAATTCAAATATACTATTAATTCAATATAAATTTTCATTCATCTCAATATTAACGCTTACCTCATATTCACTTATTAAATATAAATATCGAAATAAACATTAAATAATGAATAATTCAGATTATAGTAATACAAATCAATAACAAATCAATTTAACCAAATAACAACCAAATATCATAAACAATTAGGTACCAATAACTTTGGAACCTTTTGATTTATCCATTTCATTCTCATTTCTCAATTTCATCACATATCACTTTATATGCATCAATTTTTCATTTCTATTCAATTTTTCTTTTTCTTTTTTACATTAATTTTCAAAGTTGTACACTTGTGTCACAATCACTAAATTATTTATATCTTGAGATAAAAAATTCGAAATTAATATCCGCTTGATGTTCTTGAAACTAGACTCAAATATATTTTTACCATAAAAATTTAGAATTTTTAATTTAGACAATTTTACAGTAAATTCTTTCAATTTACCCCCTTCTCTGCTGTCTAGCAGTTTCGACCTTTCTGTACTAAAAATTATTTATCTTTTAGTAAAGAGATTAAATAATGTTCTCATATCTTTCTTTTGAAAATAGACTCATTAAGGATTCAACCATATAAATTTCAGTCTCTAATAATGTTTCTACATTTTTCTATGATTTTTCAAAGTTAGAACAGGGGAACTCGAACCTACTCTGACCTTGTTATACAAAAACTAGTATATCTCAGAATGTACAATTCCTTTTTGTTTCACCGTTTCTTCCAAATGAAACTACACTCAATAAGCTTTAATTACATATTTAATTCAACACTTAACTCTTTTTATACAATTTTTGGTGAATTTTCGAAGTTAGTCCTCTGTTCTAACCAAACTGTTTCAATGAGATTAATTCCTTTCTCATTTTTTTATACTAAATTTCATTCAATCACACATAATTATCATACTTATAATTAAACATCTCATTTTCATCATGATTAATCATATATATTAAAATTATAAACACTTTAACTTAATTGTTACTAAGTCTTTTAATACTTGTAGTACTTACCTCACTTGTAGATAATTTCTTCTCACACCTTAGCTTTCTCGTTTCCTTTTTCTTCAATTTGGTCCTTCTCCTTCTTCCGTCTTTCTTCAATTTCATACAAACATATATAAGCTTAAGACTAGAATTCAATACTTTTCATGCTAGATTATGTAAATATACATGTATGTCATGAAAATTGAATCATCTCTTACCTTTATTCTTGAATTTCCAAAATTCTAATTCAATCCCTATCCACTTTAACACTTCAAAGTGGACTCTAAAAGGAAATTAAGGTGTCTACTAGCTTCCATATGAGCCTTTATTAAGGAAATTATAAAAAAATGAGGGATTTTGAAGCTTAGAGGGCTTAACAATGGTGAAGGGACTAAATTGGAATAAAAGCAAAAGTTAGAAACGGTTAGCTTTTCGAGAGAGCTGATATCTTTGCTTTTAATTGATTTTTCCCTCTCTCAAATTCTCTAGAATTTTCTTTTAAAATATCTCACTTAATAAAATGGTAAAATTGCACTTTTAGTCCCTAAGCCTTCCAACTTTACACTTTGGCCCAAAATTTTGCCTCCAAAAATATCTTCCACCAAATTACTCTTTTTCCCCTCCTTAATCAATCTAATTCTCATGATGACTCATAATTTAATTTGGATAAATTGCTATTTAGTCCTTCCTATTTTCTCACAATTTCTAATTAATCCTTAATTTTTCCTAATCTTCTTATTTTAACCACATATTCTAACTCTTAACTCGACACTATTACTTTTTCAACTCTGGTTCAAAAACGCGGATGTTACAATGCTTGTTGGTTGGGGTAACGATCCAAGTGGAAATAAGATGAAGGATACAGTTGTGAAAGTCCATGTCGTCGCCTACATAATAATTTGGCCTAACTAAGGAGGAGTCATATGGGCCGGTATGACGATCATCACCCTCATTGGTGATAGAAAGGTAAGTAGAGAGGGTGTCGACCGAGATGTTAATCTCTTGGCCCATGATTAAAGAGGTGATAGAGTTAACTAAGTGAGTGTTCAAGTTTAACGTTAGAGTAAAATGCCAGAACAAGGTTGTCGAAGTAAGAACCCCTAAGTTGGAGACAATCGTGGGGTTGATCGAGGTATTTGAATTTAAGAGTATTTGCTAAGAAGTTGAGATCAACGAGACGAGATATTTGAATCGGACGGATTGCAAAATAAGTGTTGAGTTTTTCGAGAGTATCGTTATCCTCAAAACATTCAATTATCGAAGGATGATCTAATGAAACGGAAGAGGGTCACCATTTATTTTCATCCAAAACTTTATTAAAAAAATTATCTTTATTGAACAAATTTAATCATGACCAATAAATTTGTTGACAAAATCTAGTTATACTATTACTACTTTATTGTGAAAATATCCACTTACCGACCAACTATGCCACTATTTTCGATTTTGTACAAATAAATAATTTAAAAGAAGGTTAAATATGTCTTTGTACAAAATTTAAAAGAAATGAGATTTTTTTTTCCCACGAAATCAGAATCATTTAAAAGTTTCCTTAATTTTAAATCGCAACTTAAAAAAAATGCAAAATCAAAATGTTTCGTGAACGGATAAAATATCAGTAATAAATAAGAAAAAAAAGAAATTGTTTATTGTTTTCTTCTAACTTCTTTCTCCCCATCCTTCCTTTTATTCGGTGCATGTTTGAAGCCCGTCTGGCCGTCTCTTCCATCCCATATTCGCTTCGACTTCCGAATTTCCTATTTTATTTTAATTAGTTGAATTGACCATCTTGCCTTCAACCTTCCCATATAGATCCCATTTCCCTTCTATCCGATCGTTTTTCTTTGATCCGCAAAGGGAATCGATCACTTCGATCTCTCTCAGCATAGAAAAGAAATCGGAAGGAAATTTTAGTTATGTTGGGGACAGGATTGGGGTTTAGGAGAGTTCGTGGAGAAGATAGGTTTTACAATCCGGCCAAGGCGAGAAGGTCGTACCAGAAACAGCAAACCGATCAACAACGGAGGGCTCAAAGCGATTATACGGTCAGTCAATCGAATGTGACCCGGGAGTCAGAGAAGGGGCTTGGTTCAACTGACCATCATAAGCCAGTTTTGGTTCCCGTTTCAGAACCGGTTGTCTCTCCATTGAGTAATTTAGAGCGGTTTTTGGACTCGGTCATGCCTTCCGTCCCCGCACTTTACCTCTCTAAGGTTTGTTCAATCTCAAAATGATAATACCCCTTTTGTATTCTTTAATTGTTTTTTTCGTTTGTTTGGGTTTAAACTAGTTCCCGTTGTAGATTTCGAGTTTGTTGTAATTTGAAGTAAGATAAAGTAATGTTTTAATTCGTTTGTTTATCGAGTAGTGAAACTGGAATTCGCATAAAAATCGTGTAAATAATTTATTTTTGGTGTAGTTTAGGAAGCTTTTTGGAGATTGAATATATATTTTTAAAAAATAGATTGATATTTGAAAATGGGTGTGGCAGAGGACGATGAGAGGGTGGCGGACTTGTGACGGAGAATTTCAGCCATATTTCGTGTTGGGCGATTTATGGGAGTCATTCAAAGAATGGAGTGCTTATGGAGCAGGAGTCCCACTGATTTTGAATGACTGTGCTTCTGTTGTTCAGTATTATGTGCCTTATTTGTCCGGTATTCAAATATACGTGGATTCCATGAAATTGTCTGCCAAGTCCAGGTAAATAATACATTGCTTGCATTGAATTTATTTCCTTGCACTTTAAATTGTATTTGTAGCATATTATCATTATTTAGCTCTACATAATTTGTTTACTTCCTGATTTTCGCTCTCTTTAGTTAGCTAGCTATGTGATATTATTTACTTAATTTATGATTTTATTCTGTCAATTTTTATTTAGTCTCTTGTTTCTTGAGTGGTTCTTAATGCTTGAATGATTGCTATATTCCTATGTCGAGGGCTTCCTTGTTTTTTTGAACCAAAATATCTCCAATCAAATCTATTTAGTTAAAGCTTTATCTCTTATTTGAACGTAATTAAGCATAATCTATAACTGTGAAAGAGTTTGATTCTTGTAGTTACATTATCTCTAGCTTCCTATGTTGCATGACTTGGATTTAGTTGTTCTTTTGGTTCAGGTCTTCTTTATCTAGTAAGGATTATGGGGAATTCTTTTTTCATTTTATAGTAGTAGCTAAGAAGGTGAAAGAGGTAACATGCAAGTGCTAAGTGCTAGAAATGTTACAAGCCAAATTTATTCAAAGAGCACAACTACATTTAAATTCATTCAAAACTAGAAAGCAAAGTGAAGTAAACTTTAACAATATCTAATTACAACAAAATTGTCTATTTCAATAGCATAATGAGATAGTTGAACTTAGAATGACAATTCTTTTTTACTTTATCAATATCAATGATCTCACTAGATAATAACACCATAATTTGCTAGCCTAGAGCGCTAATTTGTTTGCAAGTATCCTTTAAATTATTGTAGACATGTTAATCAATCCTCTCCAATAACTATTGAATTAAAAGATCAACAGTTAGGATCAAGCTCTAATAAGGCTAGTCAAGGTTTGGTATATTCCTATCCTAAATGCTAATCAACTTCCGCCTCATACAATCAAAGATCTCTTCTTTTCTCCCCTTTCCAAGTTGCATATAATGAAACCAATAATGTAATCAAGCAATTGAAGGATTATGTCTCTGTGGCTCGGACTTGCCAAAATGGGAGCCACACTCATGCAATCTGATGTATAAGGGTATGGGATGTGTCTTGATTCTTTGGACATTGCTTCCTGTGATTAGCTTTTGAAAAAAAAAGAAGTGGTGGTGGCTATGAAAGTAGAAGAGAGGAAGAAGAAAAGCAACAATTGTGATAAAAAAAAGAGAATAAAAAGAAAGCCGCGATACAAAAAGAGAAGAAAAAAAGCCACTATATGATAGAAAAGAAAAAGAGAGCAGCGGTTGGGCAAAGAAGAAAAGAAGGTAGTGGTTGGAAAGAGATTAAAGAAAGAAAAAAAGGGAACAAGTGGCATGGACAAAATGGTGGAAATGGTTTATGGGCTTTAAAAGATGTTGGCCTAAAAGATTTTTATATCAAACCAACCTTGATGGCCAAAAATGGAAGGATTGATTCGAAAAATATTTTAGCTGATAATAATTAAAAATAAATTCGATAAATAAAATATCTAAAATGAAAAATTTTCTTTTAAAAGAGCAAAAATTGTTATATACAAAATAAAGGTATATTATATATTATAATATTTAATATGATTTACTTTTGAAATTAAATTCATATATTGGATTTATTATAATATTTTAGAACTCTTATCTATAATCTTATAAGATAAAATTGTATGAAGGATTCATGCACCCATGTCCTTTTCTTAGAGCCTTTTTAGTATGTCCAAGATTTAGGTGTTTGGCCTGTTTGAAAGTTAGATACATACTCATGTTTGACACTTGTATCTGAGTTCAAACGAAGTAGGATTAAGTAGAGAATTGCAAACAAATTAGGCATTTTTAGAGAGAAATAGGAATCACAACCAAGAATCTAGAGAGATTTTGGTAGTGTTTATTATTGTTGTTAAAAAGTACTTTTAAGAAGATGAAATAATTATTTTGGACATGATTTTGTAAAGTAGAAGATTTAATAGGGGATAGAAAAGTAATTTGATTAAAAAGCATTTTTCCAAAAGCCAAAAACTAAAAATTTTGTCTTGGGTTAAAATCCAATTTAAAATCAAAATTTGATTTGAAAAGCTGCTTGGTTACTAATTTTTTTGTATGAAATCATGGTTTGGGTTGAAAAGTGTTTTTCAACCTCGGTGGTAAAAAAGGCCTGGGTCGTTTTGGACAAATGAAGTGATCTCGTTTCTCAACCTTGTTGTCTTGGAAGATCCTCCTAAGAAGCCTCAAATAAAGTGAAAAAGTTTAAATTTCATGGTATCATCAGAAATGCCAACATGTTTGAAAGTGTCACAAATCTCCAACAACTCCACATATTGTATATTGGGATCATTACTAGGAAGGCCAATTAAATTGTAATGCCATTTGAGTCAATTGGATTTTTGTGAGCCATTGTATATACTATGGGTTGAATTTAGGATCCCCCCTTTTCTTACCTTTGATTCACAACTCATGATTTATAAAGAAAAAATGGAGAAGGAAAACATTGAATGAAAAAGAAATAGAAGAAAACAAGACGTTTGAATTAGAGTTAACTTGCTTAATTTTGATATTAGCATGTCTCATTTCGAGTAATCAAATAAAAAGTATTATTTCGACGTAGAGTATTTTGCCTGGTTAACTAAGTACTTGGAATGCCGCAAGTTAACTTATTCAAAGCATCCAATTGTCATTTGAATTCTAAGCTAGAGATCGAAATAAACTTTAACACTATCAAATACAACAACCAAGTATTTCAAGAGCATGAAAATGTATTTGAATTTAAAATTACAACTCTTTCTCTCTTAATCAATGTAAATGATGTCTCTTGATCGTGACACCATAATATTAATGATGCATTTGTTGGTCAAGTCTACAAGGGATGACATAGCAAAAAAATTGCCAAAATCTGTGGAATAGTTGTAAAAGAAAAGCTTACACCAAGAATCAAGGGATTAAGAAGGATTTAACAAAGCTTATTCTATGCAAATTTGAATTTATCTTGTTAGCAATTTATTGCCTATAATTCTATAATGTTGTCAAAATTTTTTTTAATGATGTAATGCCTATTATTATATAAAGCCCATCAAGAAGGGGAATGGAATATGAAAAAAGAACCTAATCTAATGTTTGTTTGAGGTATGAAGGTTCTCTTTATAGAACCTAAATTAGCTTTTTATTTTAAATTGTAGGTTCATCTAAGAAGAGATGTATTGTTAGCAAAGGCTAAATCCATCCTTTTAAGGAAAGGATGTAATGTTTCATCTCACATTAACTCTATCTTATTCTTAATGAAATGCATACCCAAGTTGAGCGAGAGGTCCTTGATACTCATTGGACCATTAGAGGGGTTGATCATGTGCTAAATATCCTTTACCCACTTGTACTTTTGTTATTACGATGATATTAACTTTGCACAGTGGCACACATGAAAGGGTGCAAAGAAGTCTCCAAAGAATTCATTGAAAAGAAATAAGGTGAATATTCAAGATTGTGTTATCTTGTGTCACTTGTCAGATGAACAAAGTAGAGCATTTACATCTAGTTAGTCTTTTACAATCACTACAAGTTCCTATCCACATTTGGACCAATATCTCCAGTGATCAAGTAGTTTATAGTCATGATCCTCACTATCTTACATTCTTAGGTCTTCAAGGGTGGATAGGATTGACCAGGTCTTAATTAATAGAGAAGATGTTGATCGTAATTTGACATTGCTTATTGCAAGCATAAAATCCCCTGAAGACCAGTTATGACTCAGGCCATCTTAATTGTCAATTTTCTACTGGAGAATGGATTTGGTTGCACACACAACCCTATCACCATGCTTCATTGACAGATCGAGCTTACTCAAAACTTACACCTGATTTTATGGACACTTTCAAATTGCATGACAAGTTGGCTTGTGGTCTATCAGTTGGATCTTCTGCCTAGTGTCACGGGCCAGAGTTCAAAGCCCGTGACCATTGCACACAATGAATCCCATGGACGTTTGTCATTGACATTGGGATCATTTAGCCCACATGAGTTGATCCGATTTAGAGAGCTGTTGCTCAAGCCTATCAGATTGAAACTTTGGTGGCCTAATGATGAAGCTTTGGCAACTTAAGGCATCTTGGTAAATATGGGAACTAATGTTAGAAGATAAGGAAGAATCATATCTTTAGGATTAGATAGGATTTGATTTGGATGTAATTTTTGTAAATTTCATAATTTAAAGGATAGGTTAATCGCATCCGTAGATGTAATTCGATCTTGACCGTCGGTTGTAGGGGAGCTCAACTATAAATATAGAGTTTCCCCTCATTTGTAACACACTCCATTCTTTGTATTGTTTTTTTGTAAATACAATAGAGAGCATTTACTCAAACTCTTTTCTCTTTTTCTTATTTTCTGTGGTTTTCTGTTGTCTTTTTAGCCTTTTTTTGGCTAGTTGCTTCCGCTATACAAGTTTGGTGTCTTGGAAGAATTTTTTTGGTGAATCCTCAATTGTGATAATCAGGCTGACTTAGGCGTGTTTGGAAGGAAGAATCGCTTAAGGCCGCACAGATTGCGAGATTAAAGGTTTAATCTCGTGATAAGTGGTATTCAAGCTAAGGTTGCGAAGGCATTGTCCGTGATGTCGAAAGAAGTTGCTAAACAGAAGTTGCCTTGGAGATCATTGAGGGACATGCTGTCAGTTATAGAGGATCGAGTGGACAGACTGGACGAGTCCATGGGGGACGCGAAAGAGTCCATAGCACATAAATGACTTGAGGGAACAATCGAGGGACCATGTAATCATGAATATCAACAACACTAGGGATGAGGTAAAAGAGTTGCTTAATTCCCATAGATATAAGCTGACAGCAAAGAGCGATGCTCTCGAGGAAATAATGGTCATGATGAAGGTTTTGAGCACAAGACTAGAGAAGCTCGAGGGAGAGCTTGCCTTGTGTCGAGCACCCGTGGGGAATGGAGGAGTGTCAAGTGCAGCACTCAATAATGTCCCAAAGTCGTAAGAGTTTTTGGGGACAAAATTTGCATGCGATGTGGACAATTTCTTGTTTAGGATGGAGAACTACTTCCGTGCTAAAGGCATCGAGGATACTGCGAGTAAGGTAAATATTGCTTCAATTTTTCTTATTGATAATGCGCTTTTATGATGGCGAGACAGGAGCACAGATAAAAGGCATAGTGAGATTGGAACGTGGCAAGAGTTCCAAGATGAATTGAAGGGACAATATTACCTAAATGATTTCGAGGAAGAAGCTCAGGCAAAGTTGTGATGGTTAATGCAACGAGGCACAGTTGAGGAGTACGTTCAAGAGTTCAAGGAACTCATGCTCCGAGTTAAAGATATGACCGAGAAAGAGGCATTGTTTGTCTTCAAGAATGGATTAAATCCGTGAGTCAGAGAAGAATTAGAACAATGAGGTGTTCAAGAGCTGTCGAAAGCCATTACGGTCGCAGAGTTCGTGATCAAGCTTGATAAAGGGAAAAACAAGCTTGAATCTTCCAACTCCGAGGAAAGGGGCGCATGTCAAGGGAATCACAAGGAAGATAATGTTGGTGGCAATGGTAACAATGGTGGTAATGGGAAACCACGAGTTGGGAAGAAGATACCCAACAAAAAGCAGGGCAAGTTGAAATGTTTCTTTGCAATGGTACACATTTGTTGAAGAAATGTCCAAGAAAATTCAAGTTGCCTAAGAGGGGTAAGCTGGAATGTAAGGTCGCGAGACTTGGTTCGAGCGTAAGGGGTGTCAAAACCAAGAAGGCCGAAAGCGAGAAGTCAATGGAGTGCTTCTTGCGTCATGGTCTGGATAGGTTAAGAAAATGTTCGAAAAAGTTTGTCATTGATCAGACAGACAAGGTGCCCAAAAAGCTTGGTACGAGCGAAGCCAAGGGGGCAAAGAGGAGCAAAAAGAAGCAAGTCAAGTGCTTCTTGTGCTGTGGTTCGCATGAGTTGCGGAACTGTCCAAAGCAACAATCCATGAGGGTCAAAGAAAAGGCAACATCGGAGTATGTTGAGTCATCAAGGGGCTTCCACTTAAGGAAGAGGTGAGTTTGTCATTGGACTTAATGGAGAAAGCCGCGATGAAAACAGTGAAGTTGGGACCAATGAGGCTCAATTCAAGGAAAGCGACGGAGTTGACCGAGTTATCGGCGAGGCTACAACTCATGGAAGGGTCAAGTTTGGCATTGAACTCAGAGGAAGAAGTTGCAATGCAAACTTGAAAGTTAGGATCAATGAGGCTCATTTCTGTTGACACATCGGAGGAGCTGCCACTTATGGAAAAAGAGATTCGGAACACTTTGATAGTGTTTTGCATTCTACCTTGGTTGCTTGGCAAGAATGTAGAGGCCCTTTCAGAGTTCTTAAGCAAGGAGGTCGAAAGATTGTGGGCGATTCGAGACCAAGTGATGTGAATCAAGAGGATTCCGATCAAAGCCAGTCAGAATATGGGCAAGTGAGTACAAAGACTTTTTGCCAAAGTGATGTACCAATAAGTGAGACGGTTCGAGTTAAGAAGCGACGAAAGTCGAGGCGAAAGTTCCGAAAAAAGGGACGGCCCGATAGTGAGACTAATCAGGAAAATGCTAAGGTAATGAGATGAGATCGAGGCGAATTAAGTCAGTGCCATTTTGGAGACGCAACGATGGCGTTGCAAGAATGGGTGGGGGAGAATGTCACGGGCCAGAGTTCAAAGCTCGTGACCATTGCACACAATGAGTCCCATTGAGGTCTGTCATTGATGTTGGGATCATTTAGCTCACATGAGTTGGCTTGATTCAGAGAGCTGTTGGTTAAACCTATTAGATTGAAGCTTGGGTGGCCTAATGATGAAGCTTTGGCAATTTAAGGCATCTTGACAAATATGGGAACTAATCCTAGAAGATAAGGAAGAATCATATCTTTAGGATTAGATAGGATTTGATTTGGATGTAATCTTTATAAATTCCATAATTTAAGGGATAGGCTAATTTTATTCGTCGATGTAATTCGATCCTGAGCGTCGGTTGTGGGGGAGCTCAACTATAAATAGAGAGCCTCCCCTCATTTGTAACACACTCCATTCTTTGTATTAATTTTTTGTGAATACAATAGAGAGCATTTACTCAAACTTTTCTCTCTTGTTCTTATTTTCTGTGGGTTTCTGTTGTCTTTTTACCCTTCTTCTGGCTAGTCGCTTTCGCTATACAAGTTCGGTGCCTCGGAGGAATTCTTTTGGTGAATTCTCAATTGTGCTAATCAAGCTGACTTAGCGTGTTTGCAAGAAAAGATCGCTTAAGGTCGCACGGATTGCGAGATTAAAGGTCTATCCCCATGACACTTGTAGCAAGACTAATAACATGTTTCACGTCTCTTGAAAGTTTTTAAAGAACTTGACTTCCACTACTAGCTTGCCCCCTATTGTATGGCAAAATAATTCCCCAACCTTAACATGTTTTGCAATCATGCCTCAATTGTGGACATGGGAAATTCTAGTGCAGAGGCAAGGCATGACAACTATTGATGCTACATGGGAAGTTATTTCGAAACTGTAGAGTGCTTACTTCAATTCAAGCTTGAGGACAACTCTTTCTCCAAAAAAAAGGAGTAATGTCAAGGATGCATTTGTTGATCAATTCTACACTAGAAGACAAATAGCAAAAAAATTGCCAAAATGAGTTATTTATTTTGGTAGTTATAATCTGGCACCGAGAATCAAGGGTTTATTAAGGATTTGACCAAGTCTAATTTATTCAAATTTGAATTGATTTTGCTAGCAATTTATTTCTTATAATTTTGCAACTTTATTAATGTTTTCTGTTTTTAAATGATGTAATGTTTGCTATATAAAGGCAATCAAGAAGGGGAATATAATAAGTAGAAAAGTCTATTTCTAATGTTCTTTTGAGGGTCACCTATAAAAAGTTTTCATCAACTTTTTATTTTTCAATATAAGTTTCTCCTAAGGAATGCAACACTAATAAGGGTAAACCCCTACTAATAAGTAGAAATAAGATTGAAGTTGTATATTTTCATGGTAAGATGCATGTGGAAGATTATTTGAATTAGGAAGCTAGTTTGGAGAATTATTTTGAGTGGAAGTCTATGGTAGAGGTTAGGAAAGTGTTGTTAGTGAAACTAAAATTGAAGGGCATTACACTTTAATGGTAAAAGAGAGTCGAAGAGGTAATGTGCATGTCAAGGTAAGCTAAAAATTAACACATGGGAACACAAAATAAAAATTGCACAAGCAGTTCCTTCTAGTTGATTATGTAATGAATTTGTATGAGAATCTACATTCATTGAGGTAGGGAGGATTAATGGTGGAGTATACTTCTAAATTCAACAATCTTTTATTCAAGTTGAGTTAAATGAGAGCAATGATCAAATGACATCTCGTTAACTAACACGGTTAAATCAATCTATAAACAATGAGATGGGAGTGGTTTGGTTATTCAACCTTCCAAGATGCTTGACAACATGCTTTAATGGTTGAAAAGTGTTTTTGGTGTTATGGTGTGAGAAAAGCAATTGCTAGACAGATTGATGGTGCAACAAAAGGAAGGTGTTAAAATTGAACAAGCAACCTTAAAAAAAAAATACTCGTGAGACTTCTTTTAGGAATCACAATGGTGGAGCAAATAGGGAAAGCCTTTAGGGGTGAAAAAGGGAAGTCTTTGTGCGATTTGGGGTTTAAAACAAAGTTGGATAGAACATTTCCAAAGTTGGCAGTAGTGCTCAAATTCATTTTACTTGTGATGAAAAAATCCATAATTCTTATTCTTGTCCTGAACGAAGAGTGAGCTTAACTAAGATGGAAGAACAAGAGGAAATACTGTTAAACCTTGTTAATGATGACTATGATGAAGAGAATGAAGAAAGTGATGCATATCTAGTTCAAGGAATCTCTAATTGGTCGTAGAGTGTTGGCAACATGAACTGAAGGCGAAGAAGAGGATTGAAGGCAACATAGCATTTTTTGAACATTGGTTGTGACTAACAACAAGGTTAGAGAGTTTTACAAACAATCACCAAAAATTCAACAATTATTGAGTGAATTTGTTGATTTAGGTCCTGTTTAGCATTGCTTCTCAGAAGTACTTTTGGTATAAAAAGCATTTTTGAGATAAAAGCATTGTTAAACAAGATGCTTTTGAGTTTTTCAAAAGTGCTTTTGAGACAAAAAAATTATTTTTTTTTTGGCCAGAAGTAGGAGAAAATTTTAGTTTGCTCAAAAGTGTTTTTTGGCCCAAAAACATTTTTGAAAAGCATTGTTAAACTAGCCCTTAGTTGGTAGTGATGTTATTGATTTGATACTGGGTGTATCTTTACCAAATCTACTAGCTTATCGAATGTTACCTGCTCAGCGTGCTAAAAAGTGAAGGCAAGTTGAAGAGTTGTTAGTTAAGGGTTCGTCTGTGAAACCTTAAGTCCATGTGCATGCCCAATTTTACTTGCTCCAAAGAGGATGGCTCGTGGAGGATGAGTGCAGATAGTTGGACAATTAACAAAATCACCATTAAATACTGATTCCCCTTCCTCAATTAAATGAAATGCTTGATCAATTGGTTTCTTTTAAGGTGTTTTTGAATATTTATTTAAAGAGCAGATACTACCAAATTAGATTGAGAGGTGGATATGAGCGGAAGACAACATTCAAGACCCCTTATGGGCCTTATGAATAGTGGGTAACGCCTTTTGGCCTTTCTAACGCACCTAGCATGTTTATGCAAGTCATGAGTGAGGTACTCAAGCCATTTTTAATTACCTTTTTCATTTATTTTGATGACATAACAATTTATAGTAAAAGGAAGAATACTAATACACTTTAGACAAGTCTTGGAAGTGCTAGAATAAAGAGAAGCTTTTCATGAATTTGAATAAGAGCACTTTCTTGTGTGAAGAAATTGTGCTTTTGGGGGTTGTTATCGTTGTTGATGGCATTAAACTAGATTTAAATAGGTTTGAGCCATTAGAGATAATTTTATAGGTTGTTTATCAAGAATTTTAGCGTTGTTATGAATTCTGTTATCGGATGTTTGTAGATGGACAACTATTAATGGATAAAATCAACCCAAAAATCTTTTGAGTTGGTTAAAATTTTGATGATGAAAGCACATGTTCTTACACTTTCAAATTTTGAAATGTCGTTTGTCATTGAATGTAATGAATCTCAAGTAGGAATTGGAGTTGTTATTAACCAAGAAGGAAGGCTTGTTGAATATTTTAGTGAGAAACTATTTGATGCTAAATGACGTTGTTCCACTTATGACCTATTGTTTTATGCTTTGGTAAGGATTGTTCAACATTGGGAGGACTACTTGGCTTATCGAGAATTTGTGGTTTACTTAGATCATCAAGAATGGGAGTTTGAGTTGAAAAAGAAAATCAAGGGTTGTTTGCCAAGTGGACTACCTGTGGCAACGAGTGTTGAGGTGATAGGGCTTGAAGAACTAAGGAATCAATACAAAAGTGACCCACATTTTGGAACCATAATTTCTAATTGGAAGGGTCAAATAAACATGAGCAATTGCCTTATCGATTACATGATGGATATTTATTTAGAGGCAATTGCTTGTGTATTCGTAAAAGTTCTCTATGAGAACAAATTTTGAGGGAACATTATGGAAATTGTTTGAGAGGGCACTTTGGAAGAGGCAAGACCATGAAATTAGTGGTCGATTGATATTTTTAGCTAATAATGTACAAAGATGTGGATTGGTTGGTGAAAGTTGTCCTTGTCAAATTTGTCAAAGGTAATTCGCAAAATATAGGTTCATACACTCCATTACCTATGCCAGAGGTTCCATGGACTCATTGAAGCATGGATTTTGTCTTGGGATTATCAAAGACAACAAAAGGTTATGATTCAAACTTTGTCATGGACCATTTTTCGAAAATGACACATTTCATTCCTTGTCCGAAAACTTCTCTCATATTGTTGAATTGTTTTTCAAGGATGTGGTAAGGTTACATGGTGTTCCTACATTTATAGTTTCCAATAGAGATGTCAAATTTGTAAGACACTTTTGGAGGACTTTGTGGAAGAAAATGAGAATTCAATTGAAATTTTCTACCTCTTGTCATCCACAAATACGTGGTCTAATAGAGGTTGTTAATCAGTTTGGGAACTATGCTTAAGTGTCTTGTTAGGTATCATGTGAAGAGTTGGGATTTGGTTATTCCTCAAGCCGAGTTCGCATACAACAATTCTATGAATAGAACAATTAAGAAACCTTTCGAAGTTGCTTGGAGTCAAACCTCAACATGTTCTTGATTGAGTTCCTTTGTCACTCAAAACTAGGGTTAATGATGATAGAATCTTTTGTTGATCATATAAGGCAAGTTCATCAAGATGTGATGGTTCCTGTGAAAGCAAGCAATGAAGGCTATGCTAATGAAGCTTATCTACATTGTTTGATTAAGGAGTTTGAAAAGGGAGAATTAGTTCTCGTACATTTGCGGTGAGAAAGGTTTCTAGAAGATATTTATCATAAGCTGAAGTCAAAGAAGTTTTGGCTATGTAGGGTGTTGAAGAAAATAAGTTCTAATGCTTATGTGATCGAGTTGCCTATAGATTTCCATATTAGCCCAATTTTTAATGTTTTTGACTTGGTACTCTTTTTGGGTTTTGATGGGAATGTTGTTGAAATTTCAGACAAAGTGCAGCAACTTCCTAAGGTTAAGTTTGAGTTATTGAAGATGTGTTGGATGTTAAAGAAGTGAGGCCTAAAAGGGGTAACAAATTACACAAATTAGCTAGTGAAAATACTTGTGTTGCAGAAGAAGAGTTGCAACGAGTTGGTACAAAGATTTATGCTGATGTTGTGAAGGTTCTCATCAGAGTTGAGTTTCCCATGTAGTGGATATTGACACGAGTTTAAAATTTTAAAAAAATATTATTTATTTTATTATTTCAGTTTATTTTATTTAGTCTCATAAGAGTTGAGTTTCCCATGCAAGGGGATATCGACACGAGTTTAAAATTTTAAAAGAATATTATTTATTTTATTTCAGTTTAAAGTATTAGATTATATTTTGGACAATTAAGCTAATTTTTACTTGAGGGTTAAGTTTAAGGTTATCAATAAAACTTTATTTGCATGAAAACCTGGAAACTTTGCTTGGAAGAAAGTCTCTTATATATGTCTAGGAGTATACTTTTATCATTATTTCTTTGAATATAATAAAGAAACCTAGAGGTTTTCTATAACCCTAGGTTCTCTAAAGTTTCATCTCCCTTCTTACTAAATTGTTTAGTACTAATTTATTCTTTTTCATTAGTTTTCTCACCAAATCACACCATTAAGTCTATTAACTAATCTAGAATAGTCTTCTAATTTCGAAGTTCAGATTTTTTACTTGGCGTTACTCCCTCTATCTTAATTTAAATGCCATAGTTGACTTTTTGAAAAACGCTTCAATGTTGCGATGGAGTCTTGATTTGCCTCATATCCCTAGTTAATTCACAAATACATTGGTTCTTCTACGAGGCGATTGTGCTTTGCTCTCTTCAAACCCCTTAGGCACTTAAAGCACTTTGAACAGAACTAGATTAATTACTTATTATTTTAACTACTTAAAACAACTACAAAAAATACGTGAAATACAAAGCAAGAATGTTAGAATAATGTTTTCTAAGATCAAACTAAAAATCACATGCAACCTCAAGAATTGGATAACTCTATATTCAATGGTTATAAGAAATTGAGTTCTTGTGTTAAATATAAGTGATGAACTCTAGTAATTTCTATGAGCAACATAATGATTTCTTTGTTTCCAACTTCTCAATAATTGTATAGGGAGTTGAAATTGTAAACCATATGGCTATATCGTTCCAACTTATGTAACCAGTGTTGTACCCTAGTTCCAATTTAATGCAAAAAAAAAAAAATTTGTTAATATAAATAGAGGTTACATAGGTTTACTTGTTTGAATAAAAGATGTAAGCTAAGGAAATTAAAACATGGATTATGAAATTAAAGAAAAACAAAAACATGTGGTAAAGGAAAACAAAGAAAAAAATATATTCATGAAAAGTCACATATTTAATCTCTACAATTAGCATATTTATATACAAGTTTATATAGTCTAAATAGGGAAAAAAATAAAGGCCTAGAATTAAGCTTAAGAATCTATATCACTTCCTCTAAAGTTGGAGCATAGTTATTGATCATACCCAGCTTGTTACATTTGTTGTCTTCGTGAACAAATCAACCAGTTTTTCTGTTTTCATATAACTCTTGGAGATTGAATTTTTCAAAATTTTCTCCTGAATAAAGTGAGAATTAATTTTGGTGTGTTTGATTTTTTCCTTATAAATTAGATTTGAGGTAATATAAAGAACTGCTTAATTGTTGCACAAGAGCTTTGCCGGTGACCAATACTTTAATCCAATTTCAGTTAACAGATGTCGTATCCACATAATTTCACATGTGGATTGTGCCTTAGCCCTATATTCCAACTTTGTGCTAGATTGAGATGCAACATTCTGCTTCTTACTCCGTTTTACTAAGTTTCCACCAATAAAAAATAAAGTACGCAATAGTAGACCTTTTATGTATCGTAGATCCGGTTTTCAACATTTGTAAGACATTCAATATGGGTATGTCTATGATTATTGTATAATATGCCACCTCCAAGAGCTCCTTTCAAGTAACATAGGATATGTTTTAGGGCTGTCCAATATTTGACTGTGGGCGCAGACATAAATTGGCTAACAATACTATGACTAATGCGGTATTTGGACGATTTATAGTGAGTTAATCATAATTATCTTTTGTAAGATGCACATTGAGAACTATTGGAGTACAAGTTTTAGCTGTCAATTTTCTAATTTTTGCTAGCAGATCAAGAACATACTTTCTGTGAGACAAAAGAATTCCCTTTTTGTCACTTCTATCCCCCAAAAATACAACTGGCCCAAGTCTTTCATGTAGAACTTGGTATGCAAAAATTACTTGAGAGGAGAGATTCTTACATCATTTCTTGTAATAACAATATCAACATGTACTACAAGAATAACTCCAACCTCAAATTGTTTATAGAACACCGAATGATTACAATCACTTTTTTTAAGTCCAAATTGTTTAAGTATATCACTGAACTTTCCAAACCAGGCACAAGTGCTTTGTTTCAATCTATGAAGATATTTTTTTAGATGACAAACCTTTCCATGATTCCCTTGAGTAACAAACCCAGGTAGTTGCTCTATGTAAACTTTTTGTTAAAGATCCCCATGAAGAAAGTCGTTCTGGATATTTAATTGGTGTAAAGGCCAAGTATGAGAAGAGACTAGTGAAAGCAAGAATACCTAAGAAATCCACACTTTAGGGATTTTGAATCCAACTTAGAAACAAGTGTACTCGAAAATTCTAAGTTCCACCGCATATAATGTTTTGGATGGAAATTGAACATTGTGTGGGTTATCATCATTAAGCATGGAGGAAGACATGATTGATCAGAAAGCAAGACGTTGAAACAACATTAACTTAAAATTGTTTAGGAACTTTTGTTTGAAATAAAAGAGCTCTAGTTGTCTCAAGGAGATGTTATTCCATTTGGCTACTCTATTTTGAGATGGCGTGTCAACATAAGAGGATCGATGAAGAATCCCATTTTGGGTCATAAAGGCCTTCTAGAAGTTGGAAAAGTATTCTCTAGCATTATCTCCTCGCAAAAGCTGGATAGACGCACCAAATTGAGTTCTTTTCTCAGCATAAAAAAAAGGAAAATGAGAAAGCACATTTGATCAATTTTTTCATAAAATATATCTATGTCGTTCGAGAATAATTATCCACAAACATAAAATCTTTAAATCCAAATTTATACTATCGAACATGGTCTCTAAAAAATTAAACTAGCTCGTTTGTTATGTTTTAGTCTCGAATAGCTCCATCAGTGCTTCACCAAGTGGAATGCTTTCACCTAACGAAGGTAGGTCATAAAATTGTGGACTAAACTTCTTCGACAAAGAAAGAGAAGGATGTCCAAATCATCATTGTGCTTCTATCAGAGAGAAAACAGTAGGACAAGCCACGGACTGAGAAGCCCATGAGTTGAAAATATAAAGACAAATCAAATAAGTCTCATTTACCAATAGTGTGTTTTGTCATAAGATCCTGTAAAATATAATGATTGGTAAAAAAAAGATTGAGAAATTTAGGTCTTGGGTACGTTTACTAACAGAGTTTAAATTAAATGCGAGGTTAGGTAAATTTAATATTGATGATAAGGTGATAGATGTAGTTAGATTAATATCCGCAGAACCAACTACTTTATAGGTGGATCCATCAGTAATAGGAAAAGTAAAGGTGAATTATGTGACGAAAGGTAGAAAAAAGGTTGGGATTACTTATAATATGATCTGTAGCTCTTGAATCGATGACTCATGATATGACGAGAAGTAGCAAATCCTGCAAAAAGAAAACTACAAACAGTCCAAAATAGTACCCAAATAGTGTTGAAACAGTACCTAGACAACACCCAACTTGAACAGTACCAAATAGTGATAAATCTCAAAAAATAAACAAGTGACCTATTAAACCTCCTCCGATCAAGCAACTAACCATTGGGCTAGGGTTGGACAAGAGAGTCAATGGGGATGGAAGCTGGTGACGATGCTCCATGTTCCCACACGTTCCAGCACGTGAAGCAGGCCTGTGGACCTTTGGGTGATGCGTGAGCCTCATGCGCAAGGTCTCTAATTGCCGGAAACTGTAGTTTGTCAATGGAGACGGTAGCAGGCCTCCCTGTGCTGGTAGTGTATCCAAAAAACAACTTTAAAAAAGTAACCCACAAAATACCAAACAATGAAAATCAAACTCACTAAATTAAGCCAATTGGTTTTGATACCATGTTAATGGAAAACAAAGAAAAGAATAGACTGATGAAAATTCATATATTTCGGCTTTAGAGTTGGCGTATTTATATACGAATCTATATAGTCTAAATAAGGACAAAATAAAATAAAATCCTAAAATCAAGCCTAAGTATATGTAACAACCTAGCTCAAGCTTAATAGCTCTTGCAAGTCTGTTAGGAATTGTTACTGTTTGGAACTTGTATCAAGTAATATAATCCAATGTATTTTGTGTTATATCTTTTCCCCCTTTTGCTTCCACTCTTTATTCTGTTTTGAGAAATATATTTGGTGTAAACAAATGATTTCGATGTTGCTTCCATTTGTTTTTGGCTCAGTAGTTTGTTAAGAGTTGTCATTGTTAGACACTTGCATCAAGTAATATAGTACAAACTACAAATTATCTTGTGTTATATTTAATGATTATTGTTTCTCTTTATGATATAGGCAACCAATTCAGGATAGTGATAGCGACTTTAGGGACTCAAGCAGTGATGGTAGTAGTGATTGTGAACCTGAAAGAGGATCAAATGTTTTGAGGGAAACAAGAAATCACTACATGGCAAGTGAGATGTCTCTTAGGATGGATAGACTATCCATGAGAGATCAGCCGATACTTCAAGAAGACTTGTCTAGCGATGAGGGTGAATTTGTCAATTCTCAAAGTTGTTTGATTTTTGAGTATTTTGAACTGGACCCTCCTTATAGCCGAGAACCTTTAGCTGACAAGGTTAATATGTGACACGCTTTTTCTCTCCTCTTTCCATTTACAATAGGATCAATGCTTGTCCCATAAACTTAATATGTGCCAACAGATTGCAGATCTGGCTTTCCAGTTCCCTGAATTGAAGACACTAAAAAGCTGTGATTTGCTATCTTCTAGCTGGATTTCTGTTGCATGGTATTATTATCTACTTTTTTGACAGTACATTTGTTTCTAGACATGAGTTTGTACTTGACTGATATTATATACTGAAATCCTTGTAGGTATCCAATTTACAGAATACCTACTGGACCTACATTAAAAGATCTAGATGCTTGCTTTCTGACTTACCATCGTCTTCATACACCCATAGGAGGTAATATAGAATATTTTAAATTTTTTCATTTTCAATGAGTGTGAACTAGGGAGTGATTCTAGGTTTTCTTGTTAAGTGATCTTTTCTTGCTTTAATTTGTACTTGTGAATCATTTACATTTCTATCAACTTTTGTGAATTACTTTGTCAAATGGTGCTAGAGGGTCTTTCGTAACGTGTCTATTATTCAAGTACTGGAAAAATAATAAAGCAATTCTTTAATAGTCATATCTTCTAATTTTCATCATTTTTCCTCAAAAGTTTTACCTTGTTTGACATCAAAGCTGTTGCTCTGAATTTTGCTTTATTTTACCTAAGTCTGACTTTTAGTTCATTTGTTAGAATTTTTGGTGGATAAAAATGTCTTCTGTAGTGACATTTTGTAGCTGATTGCATAACCTAGTTTTTACATACTTGCCATTAATCAGTGGCTTGCATAACTTTTGGTAGCATATCTCCTATTGTTCAAGATTTATCATCTGTTGCTTTTATGTAACCTGTCATATTTCAGGTGGAGAAAGTGCTCAGGCACCTTTTGTTACTTGTCCCAATGACATGGATTATGTTGCAAAGATGTCATTGCCTGTCTTTGGTCTTGCGTCATACAAGTTCAAGGGCTCCTTGTGGACACCTAATGGAACAACTGATTGTCACTTGGCAAACCACCTCTTTCAGGCTGCTGACAATTGGTTGAGACGTCATCATGTCAATCAACCAGATTTCACATTTTTCTGCCGCAGGTGATAGATAGATATCTCAGTAATGGTAGTTCTAATCATTATTTGTCAAAATATTTCCTACAAAAACTATATTACTTCAGTTTTGGAGGTCAAGGCCAAAAGCTCTGTGTGGGGTGTTTGTCTTTTTTAATAATTTATAAAAGAACTTGCAAAAAGAAAAAAAGAAAAGAAAAGAAGACCGACTGAGAATGCTGCTGGCTGAAAGTGAAGAAGTGAAGCATTTGCAATAAATAAAGGGAGAAAATTTAGACTCGGAGCTGATGGAGAGTTGAGCTCAAGCCAGTGTGAAGGTGGTTTCTGCTCGGTATCTGCATGTTAGTTTCTTCTTGCTTTTCCTTTTCCATGTTTTGAAGTTTAAATTATGGATAAATTAAGCAAAACCAGGCCCTTTTTTTCTGTCCTGATGATCAACATGTAGGATTTTATATTTTACCAGACATTGTAGAGTGGATTGTGGTAGGGTGGTTGTATAAGTGCGACCTTTGAGCTATCCCTGTTATTGTATTGTAATGCTAATAATGTTCATTAAATTTAATCTCTTATGAATGGTATGTTAAGAGAATCAGTTTTAATGAAGGGAAAGGATATTGTTTCAGTAGGTAATTGGAGTTTCTGGTTCCTTGGCAATATACTATGCTCTTATTAGCTTTTGCTCTACATTTTGGTTTCGCCGTTGTAATATCAGATGTTACGGAATTGTCATCTATAGCAATGACATATGATCTACCATGGAGGGTGATCAATGTACAAGGCATTGACTCTGCTTCTTGAGCGGTTTTGTCACTGAATTATTATCATTTACATGTTATGTTATTACTGCCACTGAGCATTGGACATGGGGCTGGCCAGACTTATGGATCCAACTGGACTTATACCAGACTGAAGTTTATGCTGGTGGGTACATAGTTTAATTTCATTATGGTTGTCAACCGAACTTTGTATTTTTCCTGAAATTTTTATATCTGATAACATAAAAGTCAACTATGGTAATACACTATTCATAGGGGATGGACATGGAGCTTTGAGTCCAGTGCCTCGGAGCGTATTTGGGACATAATTTTGTAGAGAGAAATCCAATTCAGTTGGTCGCTATATTGACACCTTCTCCAAGCTTTTTGTCTTTCCTCGTTCATCTTCAACCTTTATATGTTGAACCGTTCCTTACTGTTGCACCCATTTGCTTCAGCCTCTTCTCTTTTTGTAAACTCAACGCGGTCTTGGCCTACATTCACATCAGTGTAAACCATTTAAGAACAGCAGAGGATGCATTGGAACAAAATCCAAAATAACCAAACTGATGACTAAACAGAATTAACTAGCCTCTAGAAAAATTGGCTGATGACATGGTTTAAATGAAGAGCTTTCGGTATGGAAACTGAGCTGCTAAGTTTTTTCTCCTAAGCGATCACTGTCTTCACAGACTTGCATATATATAATAACAATCATAAATTCATATATAATGTACACTTCTCATCATGAACTTTGTCAAAACGTAAGCGGCAAGAATATCATACTTGATATGTAGGACATCCGGAATAATCAAAAGCATCTTGAGTTTGGTTGATGCATTCGCTCAGGATGAAACTGAAGTCCCATAAGAAATTTACCCTCATTAGGATTGTAGGCTGTTGAGTTTTGATGAAACAATGTGCTAGTTTGTTTACACCTTGGTTGTAGAAACTGTTGACCATGATCTTCATTCCATTTTCATCCAAACAATCTTTAAACCATCGGTGCAATGGGCTGTTTTTCACTATCTCCACATGCCTATGCGCATCATAATTCTCATAGTTGATATGTACCCAAGTTTTTTTTGTCCGATATTTCTTTCTCTATATCTTGATACAATGTCCCTCCACATGCAACATTAAGGACTTATGATCCTCGACATATGCCCAAATAGGGTATATTCCTTTTGAGACAAAGCTTAGCAAGCCTTAACTCCACGTATCTTTCTCTTTGTCGATGGAAGCATCACTTGCATGAAGTAGTTTAATCTCTTCCAGTCATCTTTGGAAAATTCAGACAGTTCAGCTTCATAAGGGGATGGATCAATATCCTCTCCTTCACAAAGAAAACCACCATGGATAGGCTCGAAGCTTTGGAGTAGCATGTGGACTCCGTTTACTCGTGGGACAATTACAGGTACTGCCCCATAACTCACTCTGAGATCTCGATGATATTGTTGGCGTTTTATAACAACAAAAGAAAAAAAGAGGATAGAACATGGAAGCAAGATGCAAGAAGATTTTACTTGCTCATAAACGTGCAAAAAGGAATGAAAAACTTATTTTCATTACCATTAACAAACCAATACATGCTTTTTATAGTCAATTTCTCTATCAAACACAACTGCTGAACCTAGCAAATTGTGAAACATTTCTTTTACACTAAACAAGCCAACTAAACTAGTCTTTCAACTACCTATACACTTCAAATTGTCATCAGCTTGTTCATTTTTAAATAAGTTTAATTACAATGTAACTATATAAAAAAACTTCTTGTTACAACAAGCATACGTGTTGCAGCATGTTTACAGGTTGCATGCTCTTCAACAGAAACTATCACAGCAGCATGATTGGAAAATTTTCAACATTACTCCTTGGTCCCCATGCTGCAAATACCAATCATTTATCAATTTTTTAATCTCAGCAATCCCAAGATGCTTTGTTTCAAGTTGACCTTGCTCAAGCACTTCATCTTCAGCTCATCTTAAACGATGGCTTCATTCACAACCAAATCTACCTCACACACTTACTATCTCAGTCTTCTTTGTCAAATTTGTTCTTCATCTAGAGTCTTCTCCTCCTTCACATCCTTGATTTGCAACTTGCCTTCAATCGCATCTTGCCTAGTACCCTTATTCATCACAGTCCTATTTCTTCTTGCAAATACGATTCGCAATTATAGTCCGCTTATCTTCAGTCTGCCATTTTAGCTTGCGTCCACTTGGGCCTGCATTTAAACTGTTCACCACTTTTGCTGAGCTCTTCAATAGGCTCACACTTTTTTGTTGAGCTCGCAGTTTTGCAACTCGCACCTTGTTGAGCTTGCACTTTTTTTTTCTCACATTTTAATTATTGTCTTCAACAAGCTCGCACTTTGGCAGACTCGTACTTTTGGCTTACTATCTTCAATAGTCTCGCACTTTGGCTTACTGTCTTCAACAGGCTTGCACTTTTGGCTTATTGTCTTCAACAGGATCGCATGTTGGCTTACTAACTATTGGTTTTTATCAACTCCAAAATTTTAACACACAAAAAATTGTAATGAAAGAAAGAAAACAGAGCAAAGTGAACTCAAAAAATTGAGAAGAAAAGTCTTACATTCTCATTGCTTAATCTGCTAATAAATACAAACATGACATAAATGGTAATTTACAAACAACTATAACTAGTACGACTTGTACAAGCTTCTAAGCTGTTAAGTCAACTAAGTCACATCCTTAGCCTATCAAATTCAGCTGTCATAGTTGATCTTTTCTTAAAAACAAAAAAATTACATCTTAACTAATTAAGTTAACATATTACAAACTAAATCAACACAAATACATTAAAATTAATTGTTCCTAAAAGTTGTTGGCTCTACCAACTGCTTGCTCATGCTGCTCGATGCTGCTTGATGATACTCGATGCTGCTCGATACTTGCTGATGCAGTTGGCTCACTTGATCTTGCTGCATGGTTGCCAAACATTCAACACTCATTCTTGGCTACCATGCTGCAAACCTCTATGCTTCTTCTTAAAGACTCAAACCTTGCATAAGAAAGAGGTTTAGTCAAAATATCTGCAAATTTGAACTTCAGAGCTGCAATGCTTCAGATTAACTTCTTTTGCTAACTCAGCTTCTCTAACAAAGTGATACTTAATCTTAAAGTGCATGGTCTTGCCATGAAACACAAGGTTCTTGGCAATAACAACAGCTGACTGATTGTCAACTCTGACTTCAGTAGCTTCATTTTGCTCTTCATTTAAATCACTTAGGAGCTCCCTTAGCCAAATGGCTTGATTAACAGTTGTAGCAACTGCAATATACACTGCTTTTGTTGTTCATTAAGCTATAGTCTGTTGCCTCTTTGAACTCCGGTAAAAAATTCCTGAACCAAGTGTGAAAAGATACCTTGATGTGCTCTTCATGTCATCAACTGAACCAGCCCAATCACTATCAGAATAGCTAACCAACTTTAGCTCCTCAATCTTTCTAAACTTCACTCCATAGTTTAATGTCCCTTTGACATATCTCAATACTCTTTTAGCTGCCTTAAGGTGTGTAACATTGCAACAATGCATGAACCTTGATAGCAGGCTGACTGCATACATAAGGTTTAGCCTTATTGCTGTCATGGAGCAAGCAACCTACAAGGCTCCTATACCTTTTTTTTGTCAACTCTTTCAAAATCACCTTTGCTTGAGAGCTTCTCACTTAAGGCAATTGCTGTGGTCACTAGCTTGCACTTATCCATGCAGAACTTAGACAAAATCTTGGATGTAAATGCTTGTTGTCCAATGAAAATTGAATCTTGTGTTTGAGTGACTTTCATACCAAGAAAGTAACTCATCTTGCTTAAATCTGACATTTCAAACAAATCTTGCATCTGCTTCTTAAAGTTACTGATCAGCTCCTTCTTGCTTCCAATCACCAACAAATCATCCACATAAAGTGAGACAATTAGCAAAGTCTCAATATAAACCTTCTTGACATAAAGAGTAGGCTCACTAACACTCTTTTAAAATCCCAATTTTAACAGGTAAGAGTCAATCCTGTCATACCAGGCTCTTGGAGCCTGTTTAAGGCCATACAAAGCCTTCTTCAACCTGTATACCTTGTGCTCTTGACCAGTAACCTTGAAGCCATCTGGTTGCTCAATGAAAATTTCCTCCTCAAGGAAACCATTTAAGAATGCAGACTTGGCATCCAACTGGTGTATTTCCTATTGTTCCGAGCTGTTAAGCCAAACAAAAGCTTATAGTATCTAACCTTACCACTGGTGTAAAGGTTTCAAGGAAATCAATGTCATATTGCTGGCTGTACCCTTTCACAATAAGCCTAGCCTTATGCTTATTTAGTGAACTATTAGCATTGTGCTTAGTTCTGAACACCCATTTCACTCCTATAACTTTCTCATGCACAGACCTATCTACCATCTCCTAGGTGTCATTCTTTTGGGTCATGTTTAGCTTTGTCTACATTGCTTCCATCCAACAATCTTCATTTTCAGCTTCCTCAAATGTGGTTGGTTCCACAATGGTCATATCACACCTCTGATAAACATCAGTGATAGACCTTGTGCCTCTAACAGGTACATCATCATAGTTCTCCTCATTTTTAGATTCATCCTCAATTTGTTGCAGCTCAACATCATCCTGATCTTGCTCAACCAAGCTTGCATTTGTCCCATTCCATTTCCAATAGGAGTCTTCCTTGAAATTCACATCCCTGCTCACCACTACCTTTTTTGTTGAAGGTTCATACACCCTATACCCTTTCTTGATTCTACTATAGTGAACAAAGATCCCAAGCATGGACCTTTTCTCTAGTTTGGTTCTCTTTTCAGCAGGAATTAGTGTATAGTAGGTGCAACCAAAGACCTTCAAATGAGAAATTGATGGTTTGTGCCCATACCAAGCATCAAAAGGTTTTTTTCCTTGACTGCATTTGTTGGCAGTCTGTTGAGCAAGTATACTGAGGAATTGACTACCTCGGCCCAAAAAATGTTGGGAAGTTTGCTCTCAAACAACATGCACCTGGCCATATCAAGCACAGTCCTGTTCTTCCTTTCACATACACCATTTTGCTGTGGTGTATAGAGAGTGGTCAGTTGGTGTTGAACTCTAATTTCTTCACAAATTTTCTGAAATTTGTCACACATACTCAATGACATTGTCTGATCTTATGGCCTTCATCTTGCAGCTTACTTCGTTCTCTACCAATGCATTCAATTTGCCAAAGACCTCAGTAACTTCTAATTTCTGCATCGAAAAACTCACATAGCAAAATCTTGAGAAATCATTAATAAATAAAGCAAAATACCTACTCCCACTTAGTGAAGAAGTCTTCACAGGTCCACATATGTCAGTGTAAAGCAACTAAAGCTTCCCTTATGCTCTCCAAGCTTTATTCATTTGGAAAGGCAGTCTGGTTTGCTTGCCAAGCTGACAAACCTCACACACATCCTTCTTAACTTTAACATGAGTCATATCTTCAACAAGGTTCAACTTGTGCAGCAGGCTTAGTGACTTGTAGTTCACAAGCCCTAGCCTTTTATGCCACATACAAGACTCATCTTTTGTGCATGCATAACTTCTTGCATCTAACTTGTTTACATTCAAGACAAAATATCTGTCAAGCATAGACACTTTAACTAGTTCTTGACCATTCTGATCCTTGATCACACAACCATCTTTCTCAAACATTAGTGTATAGCCCTTTTCTAATAGTTGACCAACAATTAAAAGGTTTTGATCTAAATCAGGTACAAACAACACATCAGAAATGACTTTGTTACCTATCAATGTTTTGATCAGTACCCTATCTTTGCCTTTGGCTTCAATGATTCACCATTGCCTATTCTGACTTTGGACTTGTAGCTAGTATCCAAGCCTTTGAACAAGCTTTCCTCAGAAGCCATGTGGTGTGTACATCCACAATCAATTAACCAATTCTTCCTCACCTTGCTTGAAATAGCAAAACATGAAGCTGTGAAGACATGCTCCTCTTGAGCTTGGACATCTTCAGCAGCTTGAGCTTGTTTTTGCTGTTGAGTAGGAGTCTTCCCTTTATTCTTTGTAGACTTTCTCCACGTGAACAAGCTGCTTGCAGCTTCTACATTGTATGTTTGGCCTAAACCAGCAATACTTCTCCAAATGAGTGGACTTTTTACAGTGTAAACATGGTGGGAATTTCTTCCTGCTTACATCATTTTTGGTCTTTTCTTTCTTCTCTGACCAAGGCTTTTTGCCCTTGTAACATGAACTGGTGCTTGAACTCTCCTTGGTTTTGACTTGAAATGCAGAGTCTGAATACTCCTCCATCCTATTTGCCCTCCTTTGCTCTTGTGCATAAAGAGCATTAATCAGCTCAATCAAGGAGATAGGTAATAAATCCCTAGAATCTTCCAATGAGGAGATCTTGGACTCATACTTCTCAGGGAGTGTTGTGATGACTTTTTCAACCACTCTCCTATCACTAAACTCATCTCCCATCTGCTTTATATTGTTGACAGTAGACATGATCCTATCAACATACACTTTGATGGACTCAGACTCCGTCATATTCAGGTTCTCGAAATATCTCCTCAGGTTTATCAATTACTGCTATCTGGTTTTGTATGAGCCTTGAAACTCCTCCTTCAGCCTGTCCCAAGCCTGCTTTGAAAAGTTGCAGGCTATAATCCTTGTAAATATTGCATTTGAGACTCCAAAATGTAAGTAGGACATGGTCTTATACTTCTTGGCACAGTCTTCATTGTGCTGCCTAATTTGAGCTAAGGTTAGATTAGCTCCCAAGGGTGGTGGCTCTATGTCTGATTGAACCACACTCTATAGGTCATGTGCCTTCAAGTAAGTCCTCATCTTCACTGACCAGATGTAATTCTCCTCAGCAAAAATAGGTAGTGGTGAAGGTGAAAAGCTCATGGTTTCAGCAACAAAATGATCACAAAAGCTTATGTTTATTTTCTTTCAAAAACACACAACAATAGCAGATAACTTTCAACAAACAAGGCCCCTCAAAGAATCAAGCTCTCGATACCATTTGTTAGTTTTTATCAGCTCACAAATTTGAACACACAAAAATTTGTAATGAATGAATGAAAACAGACCAAAGTGAACTCAAAAAATTGAGAAGAAAAGTCTTACATTCTCATTGCTTAATTTGCTGATAAATAAAAACATGAAATAAATGATAATTTACAAACAACTATAACTAGTATGACTTGTACAAGCTTCTAAGCTGTTAAGTCAACTAAGTCACATCCTTAGCCTATCAAATTCAGTTGTCATAGCTGATCTTTTCTTAAAAACAATAAAATTACATCTTAACTAATTAAGTTAACATATTACAAACTAAATCAACACAATTACATTAAAACTAAATGTTCCAAAAAGTTGTTAACTCTGCCAACTGCTTGTTGATGCTGCTCGAAGTTGCCTGATACTGCTCGATGCTACTTAATGCAGTTGGCTCACTTCATCTTGCTACATGGTTGCCAAACATTTAACACTGTCTTTGATTGGTTTGCACTTTTGGCTTACTGTCTTCAAAAGACTCGTACTTTGGCTTATTGTCTTCAACTGGCTCGTACTTTAGCTTACTATCTTTGACAGGCTCGCAGTTTGATGGCTCACACCTTTGCTTACTTTCTTTAACAAGCTCGCATTTTTGACCTACTGTCTTCAACAAGCTCACACTTCGATAAGCTCGCACTTTTGTTGAGCTCGCGCTTTGATGGCTTGCACCTTTGCTTATTATCTTCAACAAGCTCGCACTTTACCAGGCTCGCACCTTTCGTATAGCATGCACTTTAATGACTCACATATTTTTTGTAGAGTTTGCACTTATTACTAAGCTCGCAATTTTTTTCTGAGCTCGTATCTTAACAGGTCACATACATTTCTTTCTTGCATGCAACTTGCATTTCGTGTCTCACAGCTCGCATGTCATATCTCGTAGCTCACATATATTTTTTTCTTGCATTCTGCTCGCAGTTCAACAGTTCACATGCATGGCTTGCGATTTGTTGGTTCACATTTTTTTTTGCTTGCAAGCTCCCCTCTTGCACTTCGGATAGCTCGCATATTTGTCACCTCACGTTTTCCTTGAAATGCTTCCTCCTTCAGCTTATCTCAAGCTTGTTTGGGAGTCTCACAGGGTTGATTGTTGTTGTCTTCTCTACAAATAACCTTTAATGACAAGCTTTGGTAACGTTTTTCTTTCTTAATAAGCAGCAAAAGCAAAAATCAATGGCCTTTAAAAAACTTAGACTCATGATATCATTTGTTGGCACTTTACAGCAACAAAAGAAGAAAACAAGACATAGAACAAAGGAGCGAGATGAAAGAAATATTTCACTACTCACAAACGTGCATCAAGGAATAAAATACTTATTTTCATTAACAAAGCAATACATGCTTTTATAGACAAATTTCTCTATCAAAGACAACTACTCAGCTTAGTAAGTTGTGAAACATTGCTTGTACACTAAACAAACCAACTAAACTAGTCATTCAACTACCTAAACACTTCAAGCTGTCATCAGTTTGTTCATTTTCAACTAAGTTTAATTACAATGTATCTAAACAAAAAACTTGTTGTTATAGCAAGCATACACGCTGCAGCATGTTTACAAGTTGCATGCTCTTCAACAAAAATTAGCACAATAGCATGATTGGCCAATTTTTAATAGATATTATTCTGCTCAAGAAGGAAGCTTTTTAAGTATTTTACCATCATGATTGAAACCAATTTTCAATTTAATTTGTCTGATGTTCCAAAACAACTTTTGTTTATAATATACTCAGGGTTCAAGCTATCCAAAATGGCACGTAGATTAGGGAATTGAATTTATAATGCGTGTCTTATATGAATTTCTATGTGTGTTATTGAATAATGTAAATAATATATGATGGCCTATTACACCTACTAATTTCACCTATAATTTACATTTATTCGTATGCTTGAATGCATATATGCGCTGAGCGAAGTTAGAAAATTTTTGAGGGAGTCAAAATTAAATTATATTTTGTACGATAGTAAAAAAATAATTTTACCATTTTAATAGTTTATATCTTTATAATTTTTAAAGGATTAAATCAAATTTTTATCATTTTTGAAAGCTAAAGTTCAATTTTACCCTTATAAAATTAAAATTTTAAGGGACTTAAAGAGAAATTTTTCATTTGGGGATGGGGGCGGAGCCGTTGCAAGCCCCCCTAAATTCTCCTCTATGTATGCAAGCTCGTTCTTGACATTTTTGGGACCTTAGGCTAAAAAATAAAGTGGACCTCTTTTAAAAAATATATAATATATAATACAATAAAATAAAAATATATACTAGTAATTTCATTAAAATAATATTTTTTATGACGTTAAGCAAATACGATGTTTTCTAACAAAATTAAAACAAAATCATTTTTCATTCAATCTAGTTTAATGTCATCAACTACGAAAACACAAAAAAATCATAAAAAATGGGTTCTACAAGCATTCTGAGATGCAAAATCATTAATGATAACATTAACATCAATGTTTTCCAAAAAATATTTCTCGATTGATAAAATTGTCAGACCATTCAACCATTCTTGTGACATTGATGACCTCAAGTAGGTTTTGATTAACTTAGCTTTGAAAAACTTCTTTCAGTTGATGCCACTGTCACATGGATCGTTAAAAAAATTCTATAAGCGATTGAAACATTCGAATAACAACCTAGAAATTTGACAAACACAAGAATTTTAGTGGCTGACATTAACTCAATCGATAAAGTAAATTGCAATACTTTCAATTCAGAAAAAAGATCATTTAAATAAACATCTGATGAATTACCATGAGAAAAGGTAGAGTGAAAAGTAACACAACATTCTCTCAATTCCTTTTCATCCAATGACTTTAACTTATTTGAATCAAACAAAACCCCAAAAATACTTCCAAATATTTTTAGTTGCTCAAATTTGCTCTTCAAAGAAGTAATTGTCATGTCTACAATAACTAAAAAATAATCAACTCTAAATAATTCATCAGCCGACTGAATTTCTTCATCCTCGTGCTTATTCTCATCAAATTGTTTTTTTTTCTAATAACACGACGCTTTGTTGGAAAAGTAGGCTCTACATTCATATCAAGTGCAATACTTTTAGCAATATTCATACTAGAAGTAAAGCCTTCATCTCTATACTTTTCAAAATATGACAATACACCTTTTAATTGTTTTATGGTGGTGTCAATGCACATAGACTTAGATTGAAATTTCTTACTCACCATATTTATAGCAAATAAAATTTCATACCAAATTATCATACCAAGCAAAAACTCAAAACTCTCAAATGCATTGACCAAACTCTCCGCTTCACTCTTTGACTTTGCATCATCACAAGATTCATATAATTTCTACGAAGCCAATCTTATTTGGGGAGTTTGAAATCTAATAGCTTTAACACTTTTAATTCGACTCTCCCAGCGAGTATTAAATAAAAATTTCACAGTTAATTCAGGGACATTGTTAAGCAAAATTTTCCATCTTTTTGTAGAACTCGAAAATAATGAATATATGCGTTGAACAATTCCAAAAAATAAAATAGCTTTAATGCAAGAATGTGTCATATCACTAAGAGTAAGATTCAAATTATGACAAGCGCAAGGCGTACATAATGCTCTCGTGTTTATTTCAAGAAATCGCTTTTGAACACCTTCATATTGGAACCATTATCATAACCCTGACCCCTTACATCATCAACATTGAGATCAAGAGACTTCAAAACATCTTTTAATTCATTAAAAAGTCTCAATCCAGATGTATCATCCACCTTCAAAAACTCTAAAAAGTACTCCTCAATTTTTATTTTATTAGTTGACGTATTCACACATCGTACTATTAGAGTCATTTGTTCTTGATGACCAATATCAGAGGTACAATCAAGAATTATAGAAAAATATTTTACCTCCTTGATAGTCTTAATTATAGAACTTTTAACACTATCGGCCAAAAGAGAAATCAATTCATTTTGAATTTTATGCCCAAGATAATGATAATGAATTTCACAGTTTTGAATGCGTCTAACATGATCTTGCATTATCAAATCAAATTCCGCAATCATTTCAATCAATCCTTGGAAATTACCATTGCTATCTTAGTAGAGTTTTTCATTGGATCCTCGAAAAGTCAAATAATGAGTAGCAAGACATTTCACAGCTAAAAATATTCTAAAGTAAAACTTACCTCCATCGCTCTTTCTCTTTCATAATTTGTTCTTGCAAGCTTTTATCAATTGTTTCATTTTTTTCCAACCTTACTCTCATTTCATTCCAAGTATTTATATTAGTCATATGCCCTGCAATATTTTCATGTTGTTTAAGCCTCTCATTAATATGCCTCCAATCATTTAAACTCTGATTTGCTAACAAACTTTTATTACTAATAGATTTGAACAACTTACAGCAAAAACAAAATACTTTGTCAACATGTTTGGAATAAACCAACCATTTTCTATCGCTAATCTCACCATTGCTCAACTTCTTTGAAAAATAAGCATATGAAAAATGCTTATTATTATTATCGAGAGGAAAATTAAGATTCATTTCTCTTATAGGCCCCTTTTCAACTAAAATGTCTCTTGTTTTATTATCAAGATTAGCCCAACTTCTAGGATTACAAATATCCAATGGAGGAATTATTTGTTCTTCATCAATGCCAATATCAAGAGGAATTGTTTGTTCTTCATTAATATCAATATTTTCAATATTGGATACATTTGGCACATCATTAGTCTCGTTTAGATCATTGATTTCATCATTCTTATGTACATCATTATGCAAACTTTCATTTGATTGATCCAAATTTTCATTAAAATTTACTTTTTAAAAAAATAAATTTATTAATAGCACATTGTTGTGCTTTTTTTAACTCTTCAGCATGTTTTCTCTTTTTTTTTTCACTTTCAAATAAATGTTTCTTAGATAATATTATATATAAAATATAAATCAAATACTTAAGCAACACAAAAAAATAAAACAATAGCACCTGATAGAAGAATTCCAAGTTGAATATTTACTTTCACATTTGCTAGTTCCAAAAGTCAAATCGAGTTATTGGAGTTCTGTAAATATAAATATAATAATCAATTACAAATAAACATTGTAACTAACTAAAAAATTAAATGAAATGCAAATAAAAAATTAAATGAGTAACAAAAACATAGCTTCAAATAAAAAATTAAATGAACATGGCATCAAGGAAACTTTTTTAAGAAGACAATGACATAAACTATACTGATTTAATTCAGACCTAATACAAAATCTCTAAACTCTTAATGCACTACCAAGTGGCTTCAAGGTATGAGCAACAGCGCAAGGTCAAGTTTGGGTGAACAAATATGGCAAATTGTTGATAAAAAAATAAAACAAGAAATTGAAAACTATGTAACTGTTCTCAATTCTCTTTATTATAATATCAAAAAAAGTTTAAAAAAAATGCATACAACTCAAAGGTAAAAGGTTGTTACCTTCCCCAAGAATACTAAAAGCTTAAAATATAAAACAATATAAAATCAAAATTTGTATAACATTAGGAAGAAAAAGACAAAAACAAATAGCTATTTGCCATACTATTATTTTATTTACAAGAAACAAAACTCACATTATAAGATTTGTTCTAGTTGAACAGATTAAAACCAACCAAACAATATATAGTTCTCCAAGAATACTAAAAGCTTAAAATGTAAAAATACAATCCAAAATTCATTACCTCTTTATTTGTCGATTATTTTTTATCTTGTTTCTAATGCAAGTGGTTGGAATTTGGGAATGAGATGTAAGGGAGAATTGGAGAAGACAAAAGGTTAGAGATGAAAATGGAAGAAATGAAAGTATTTTTATTTTTTACGTTTTTCTTTTTTATTATGAAACTTAAAAAATGTAAGTTCATTTTTTTTTTTAAATAATAAAACTGGACATTTAATTTAAACAAATAGAAAGCCTAAAGTCAAACAAATATTAGCAGCCCAAAGTAGAAAAAGAAAGAGAAAAAGAAAAAAATTCAAAAGAAAGTTTCATAATAAAATAAAATAAAACAACAAAAACAATAAAACAAATAGAAAAAAGTCATGTCCAATGAAATTAAAACTTGCAACTTCTCTTCCCCATGACCATTAAAGTTGACGCATGATGGTTGTACTGCCCAGAGAAATTGAAAAAAAATCAAAAATAATAGGCCCCTCTCTATTTTAGGCCCTGGGTGGTAGTACTCCTAGACTACCCCAAGCTCAAGCCTCCGTGTGTGTGCAAGCAATCCAAAAGAAGCAATGAAAATGTATTTTATGAAATTAATGAAGGACGGGGAATGGAACGGACCTACAAGTCCACAAACTTATTCTTTCGAACAGTTTGTCGGGAGACGATTAGATCCCTCGAAAGAATCATTAAAATATTTGAAGTTGTCGATTCCATAACAAAAAATTGTGCCCCCTTCTGGCCAAGATTACACTCAGATTGTGGGTATGAAGAAACAAAAAGAGCAAACCAAATTTGTTTCTTCCGAAATCAATAGGTGAAAAGGGTAGTTGAGGTTGGTGCTGCGAATTCGCACATGTAAATCTAATGCAACATGTTGGTTTTAACAAATGTATGGTTTGTCTGTTAACGTTATCTTAGCTTTCAATGGCCACTTTTTTTTTGAATTAAAAAAGAGGACAAAATTCTAATAATAACGTGGTTGACGCGAGTGAACCTAGATCACACCTGAAGTAATAAACACCCTTGACCATCATTCAATAGTCCACTTTAAAGATACTTTATTTTTGGTTTATTGTCTATCAATACAATAGTCTTTGATCCACCTTTGGATTAATTGGTTGGGATGTTATTTTTAACTAGGCATCATTTTTTTTTTTGGTATATGTATGGGTTGCATATTTTTATTGGTTCTTTTTTATAAAATAAAAGAATAAAGTATTATAGAATAGTATGATTTAATTTAATTATGAGATGATAATTTTTTAATTTCTCCAATTGAATTGGTGCCCAACTGACTCGTGACATAAATTTAATAAGGGGTTTAACTGATAGTAAGTATATATAGTTGATGGAGGTAATAAAGTTTGCACAATAAAATTGAAATGTATATAAAGGTTAAAATAAAGCTTTAATTGAGTGATAAATTTAAGTTTTTACCAATGATATCAGTATGGGTTCAAATCTCACAATATGCATATTTTTAAAAATAAAATGATTAAAGTATAATTGAATAATATACCTCATTTAATTATGAAATGGTATTTCCGTAATTTTTCTAACCGAATTGGTGTCAGTTGACTATGACACCAACTCAGTCAGGAGCTTAAATACTAATAAGTATAAATATATAATTGATGGAGGTAATAACGTGTTCGTAATAAAATTAAAATGTATAAAAATATTAGAATGAAACTTTAGTTGAGTGGTAAATTAAAAGTTTTACTAGTGGAATTGGTGTGCGTTCAAATCCCACCAAATGCTTCATTCATGTTTTTTAAATAAAATGACTAAAATATACTCAAATAATATAACTTATTTTAATTACAAAAGGATATTTTTATAATTTTTCTAATTGAGTTGGCGCTTTGACTCGTGAGATCAACTCAGCTGTGAGCTTAAACAATAGTATATATATACAATTGATGGGGTTACAAAATATGTATAATAAATTGAAAGTTAAAAAAAAACAGTAAAAATTAAACTTTGGTTGAGTGATAAATTTTAAGTTTTACTAATATAATTAATACATGTTCAAATTCCATTGTATACATATTTTTATTCATTTTTTATAAAATAAAAGGGTTAAAATATACTCGAATAATATAACTTAATTTAATTAGAGAAGGACATTTCCTTAATTACCCTACTCGAGTTTGTCTCTGGTTCACTTGTGACACTTGCTTAGTAAGGGGTTTAAATAATAGTAAGTATAGATTTATAATTTATGTAGGTAATATATTGTGCCTAACAAAATTGAAATGTATGTAAAAATTAAAAAAACTTTAGTTAAGTGATAAATTTAAATTTTTACCATTGATATTAGTGTGGGTTCAAATCCCACAATATGTATATTTTTTATTTTTTAAAATAAAAATATTAAACTACCCTCAATTAATATAATTTATTTAATTATCAAAATACATTTTCATAATTTTCCTAACCGAATTGGTGCTCGTTGACTCGTGATACCAATTTAGTTGGGAGCTGAAATAATAGTATAAATATACAATTGGAAGTAATGAATTGTCCATAATAAATTGAATAGTATAAAAAACACTAAAATGAAGTTTTGGTTGAGTGATAAATTTAATATTTTACTAATATAATTGGCATGATTTCAAATTTTATTATATGCATATTTTTATTTTTTATAAAATAAAAAAACTAAAGTACCCATGAATGATATAATTTAATTTAATTGCGGAATGATATTTTGTAATTTTCTTAATCGAGTTGATGCCTAATTGACTTGTAATACCAACTCAATAAAATGCTTAAATAATTGTATAGATGAAACCATCATTATTCTTAGTCCAAAATTTGGGGATCCGACTCGTAAGACACTTTCAGCCAATAGTCTTATGTAATGTTACTTATAAATGTGTTTTGAAGGTCTTAGCTAATAGGTTGAAGTTAGCACTACCTTCTTGCATCGGTCATTCTCAATCTACTTTTGTTCTAGGTAGAATGATCCATGATAATGGTATTGTGGCTCATAAGCTTATACATTATCTGCAGAGTTTAAAGAATGAGATGAATAAAATGTCTGTCTTGAAATTGGATATCAGCAAGACATATGATCGAGTGGAATGAGGATTTTTATAGGGATTGATGCAATAACTTGGGTTTTGTAATGCATGGGTAGACAGAGTCATGCATTGTGTTACTATTTTAGTTAGATACATAGTCAAATTTAATGAGAGATTACTAGATTTTTATGTTCGATCAAGATTTAAGATAAAGAGACCCATTGTTTCCTTATCTATTTCTATTATACAAGGAGGATTGTTTGACACTTCTCAATAATGCTCAATTGGAGGGTTCTTTAAAGGGGATTCGGGTTAGTCCGAGTTGGCCCAAAGTGAATAACTTGTTTTTTTAGAATGATATAACTTATTATTTGTAAGAAATAAGGAGGCAAGAAAGGTGTGAGACTTGCTAGTGACATATGAGAGTAGCTTGGGCTAGCATGTGAATTTAGAAAATTCATTTCTTTATTTCAATTCAAATACTATTGAGAGTAGTCGTTGTTTAATAAGTAATATTTTGGGGGAGTGAGAATGGTAGTTGATCTAAAGTTGTCCATGGGTTTCCCTATTGTGGGAAGAAATAAGATTAGTGCATTTTTTAAGAATTATCGATGGGTTACGTTAGAAAGAATCGTCAGTTAGAAAATATGAATATCATATATATATTAAGGATAATTATATGTTATTATTTATTATCATAATAGGTTAGTCCAAATTAAGAGTAATCTAATTTAGTTAAGGGTTATTGGGTTTTAATTATTAAATAAAGTATAGGTCAAATATGTGTAGATACTCTAGTAACTAATTTTTAATTGATGATGGGTTGATTAGAAATTATAATTAATGTGCCAAAGTTATATATTAGGGTTATGGTTCTCAAATCACACATGAGTAACTTTTCTAATATCCAATCTTTAGAAAAGAGAGAGCCAATTACTTGTATGCTAATTTAGAAAATTAAAATTTCAAGATCTGTTAATTTCAAGAAATCAATAAATTCAAATACACTTTAGCATTTAATTTTATTCTTTATTTGTTTTTGATGATTTCACATAACAAATCTTAATTTTATAATTTATTAAATTTTATTTCAAATTTACATTACGATCTTAACATTCTCCTCATGACCTAGAAGTTTACAACGCTAGAAGTCAAGAAAATTTCCACAAAACAATTTTCATACTCAGTTCCTTCTCCACTGAATCTACCCCCAATTGAAGAGTATCCTCCTCCGCATCCTCCAACGACAGATCTGCTACTGCTCTCTCCATCCAAACCCCCAAAAACCCCGGTAGCATACAAGCCAATTAACTAAACCGCCATAAGAAAATCGTGCAAAAATGCAGAGAACATGCTAAAAAGCAGAGAAATACGTGCCAAACGGCAGAGTGCAGATAGAAAAAAGAAAGAAAGAAATGTTAAGCCCAATGTTCTCAAAGATTACACATATTTTCATATAGGTTTTGATTTTATTGTGTAATGTTTATTTAACTTACATTCATTGTTTAGAGTAACGTAAAGAGAAATATAATATTATAAAAAAATCGAATGTTAACAATTTTAACACTAAAATAAATTAATTTAATAATAATATAAAATAAATAAGTTATAAAAATTATTAACAATATTATTTAAATTATAATAAATTAATATTAATATTTAAACCACGATAGTTTTTTTTATTGCTTTAATGTTAAATATTTTAAATATTAAATAACATTAATAATAAAAATATTTTGACAGTACTTTTTCAATTTTTCGAAAAAAATTATTAATGATGTTAAACAAAAACTATTGTTATAATGTAAATTTTTATAAAGATAATATACATAATTGATTCGTGCATGGCACAAAAATGCAAATTAGTTTCCATATAGTTTATTCATATGCCACATGGTAGAATATTAAGTTGCCACATGTTAAAATTTTAAGTTCCACGTATGATAATTTCTTTTTATATAGAGGCTTTGGTTTTAAATATTATGGAATTTTTATATTTTTTTTCTGAATTCTTTTAAATTTTGAATAACTGTTGTGTATTTTTTTATTGAAAAAATTATGATTTCTTGAAAATTACATGTATTTTTATAAATTATTTGAATATTAATATATAATTTTGAATATTTTAGAATTTGAATCAATTTAATAAAAATATATAAATATTAAAGATTAGTTGTTAAACCTTTCAGAATCAAAATTAAATTGATAGATTGTACAAAAATTGAAAACTGAAATTTATAATGATGCCAATAAAAACACCACGTTGACATTCCATTGATGAGTCAACAATGGAGTGATAAAAATTCAATACGACAATTTTAAATTTTGAAATTGAACAATGAAAATAAAAACACACTAATACTTGAAAAACCAATAATGTAGTTTTTTTTTATTTTATTAAAACTGAATATAATCTAATAGTTAAAATAAAAACACATTAATGCTTGAATGGTCATAAAGTGTGATGGTTACTTACGTTATTTCTTAATCATGTTATTAAAATTCGATCCGCTTACTTTTTATAACTAACCGTTTACTTTTTTAAAACACCCGTGACAAAAACTAATTGCTACTACCGATGGTAGATACCCTGGTTATGACCAAAAAAAGATAATAGGTGAGAGCCTATAGAGAACATGTTCCTTTTTCTGCTGTTCTTGACTATAGTTGTTTATTCCTTACAATCATGTCTGTCTCTGCGATTGATTCGGTATTTAAAACAAACAAACAAACAAACAAACATAATTTGATCAAAAACCATTATCTGCATTCATCATCTACTTACTATCTGCTCAATAATAAACCTTACAACAATACTCATTTCACTGACATTTTACTCACTCAAGGCATTTTCCTCTTTGCTTTAATGCCAATAACATTATATCCCTTCAACGCCATGATCATTATTTTCAAAGCTCTCAAGTGAGTCATCCATCTCTGCCACATCTATCAATGACATGTCGATTTGCTGATTTCAAGCTTGGCAACCCAGTAGTCAAGTTGATCGGCAACACATGCAAAACCAGTTGAACCGAATGAACTGAATTTCTTCACTGCATTTTCTACCCCAAGAAACTCATACACATCATTATCAAATACAGGACTTAGGCTTCTCATGTCCTCTAGACTCAGGTCTTGAAGTTGGCAGTTCTTAGACACACATAGTGCAACCGATCGTCCCACTATATCATGAGAAGTTCTGAAAGGAATCCCCTGCAGAGGTTAAAAAAAAAAAAAGGGGGTCATAGATTTTACTGTTCTCAAGGAGATAAAATCTTAAAGAAAACAGAAAATTGAAGAATACAAGATATCTTGCCTTTTTAACTAGATAATCAGCAAGTGTTGTGGCATCAAGATAACCTGCAGGCAAAGCCTTGTGTATTCTTTCATCATTGAAGGTAATATTCTGAGCAAACTCTGCCGATACTTCAAGCATGCCTATGATGGTCTTGACGCTGTCAAACGTGGGTTCCTTATCTTCCTATTTCAACAGGAAAAGAATTGACTCGGTAAGATATAAAAATACGAGAAGACAGCTCAAAAAGATGCCAGGTTAAATTAAACAATATAAAACCATAACATCAACAAATGGTCAAGTGTCCACGAGCCCATGAAATGGATAAACCAAAATGGGCCACCAGATTAGATGAATGAAATATAAGTTTCTACCTGTAAATCACGATTATAAGCAAGAGGAAGTCCTTTGCACAATGTGAGAAGGGTAACCAAGTCTCCAATAACTCTAGCAGACTTTCCTCGAACAAGTTCCATTGGATCTGGATTTTTCTTTTGAGGCATTATGCTACTTCCAGTGGAAACAGAATCACTTGGTGTGATGAATCCAAACTCCTCCGAAGCCCACAATACCCATTCTTCACCAATCCGAGATAGATGAACGGCAATAACTGAATTAGCAGAAAGAAACTCTAGGACAAAATCTCGATCTGAAACTGCATCAATACTGTTTAAAAATAGCGAAATGCAACTATGTTAGCAGATAAGCCTGATACCCATATCTAATGAAACATTATAATTAAGATGGAGATCTAGGCTCAACTCGACAAAATCCTATGGAAAGGTAACAACCCTCCATGCTACAAGTCATACAATGGTAATGTGTGACATTCCAGAATCTGAAATATGATGGCTTTTTCACACATACCTGTTCCTCATGGGAGCAGTGAATCCCAGAGCTTCAGAAGTCATAAACCTATCAATTGGTAAGCCAGTCCCAGCTAGTGCACATGCACCTAGAGGGCAGAAATTCAACCTAGCTCTACAATCTAGTAAACGGCCAGCATCACGGTCAAGCTACAACCAAAAAGGTTGAGTTAGTGATCCTAGAGGCAAATAATAAAACACATCATCATGAAAATATTAGAAATCAGAATTAATCATCTGCAATTTTTTTCTCAATTATTATATATAAGAACAACTTTTTTTTTTCTTTTAAGAAAAAACACATGGCCTTCTCAGTTCTCAGGGATATGACAATTATTAATTTGTTCATAAGTTGATGAGTACACCACATCATGTGAATTCCAATATTCAAAGACCTCAGATATTATGTTGACTTGATCATAACCACTAACAATTTATAATCACAATCGTAGGTTTACACAGGTTCCTTTATTTCCTACTTTTATTTACCTTTAGGGAGTAAGCCGCCCACCATGAATGTGTTATGCTTTCAAACTTAGTCCTTTTCCTATTAGAAATATTAATCAGATAAGCTTCTTTCTAAGTTCTAAAAATTCAAGAACAAAGTTTTCCACTTAACCAATAAAGCAACCGCTTTATTTTGACATATATAGGATACTCGTGACGGTTTTTTAACCTCGCTTGTGGAGTTGAAAAACTCACTGCTAGTTCACTGGATAATAATCATATATATAACATACATGGATGTTCGGCTTGATCTAGAATAGCTTATGAATGAAATGATTCAAACCTGCTCCACATATGCCAGAAGAAGATGTTGAAGTAAAACAGGTTGTGCCCTCTGTAAATGTGTATAACCAGGAATGATGAGACCCTCATTATTTAGAGCCAACTTCACCAAAGCAACTTGGAGATGTCTAATGCTACTAATAATCCTCTCTATAGCATCACGACACCACAGGCGGAAATCAGTCAAAACTTGATCATTTCGGCTTCGAGCAGTGTGGAGTTTCTTTGCAGGCTCACCAACCATATCTGTCAGTGCAGCTTCAATGTTCATGTGGACATCTTCCCTGTCAGTCCTCCACACAAATTCACCAGCTTCAATGCGTCTCTCTATTTCATCTAGACCTTTCAAAATGCTATCCCTATCACTAAAGCTAATCAAACCCTGCAAGCAAAAATGAGAAAAACCCACATGTATTTGAATTAGCTGGAGTAAATTAGCAAAATACCATTATACAAGAGAAATTATCAGAAATTGGGTTTTGCAATTCTACAAAGTACAATATTACCCAAATTCTGACAAGCATAAAGTCATCAAAAACACTCTAAAACAATAAATGCAAGAGGAGGGAAAAAAATGAACCTGTTCAGCAAGCATAGAAGCATGGGCTTTACTTCCCATAATATCATGCTTATACAACTGTTTATCAAACGAGATAGACTCAGTAAACTTCTCAACGATATCAGTCACACTCTCTTCGAATCTCCCACCCCAAAGCTTTGTCTCCTTTGGTATTGCTTCTGTTTCAGATGAGTGATTCATGGTACACCGCAATGGCTCGAACCTTGACTTGGCTCGATGCAGCAATGGGGATATGGTTCTTGGGTTAGACACGGATTTGTTGGAGAGGACAGTCGATTGGGAGGAAAAAAATGGTGTTTGCAAAGAAGAAGAAAGTAAGGATTCCATTAAAGAAGGGGAACATAAAAAGAGAGATTCTCGTGCACCTTGCTTGCTTTTACCTGTTCCACTTCGTTAGCACTAGCAAGGAAGGAGGGTTTAAGGTATGTTCTTTTCTGCAACTGTGTCGGGCCTGTCGGGTCGAACCGTAATAGGCCTAGTTTAGAATCGAATATGTCCGGTCTTGCTTTTGGGCTAATGGACAACAGCTCAAGCTTTGTTGATCTAATTCTCCTACTTAATAGTTTCTAGTAAATACATTGATAACTAATTTTTAAATTTCACAATTAAATTTAAAAATATTAAAGGTTATTTAATTGTAATTTTAAGAATTTTACATATTTATCTATAAAAATGAACTCAAACCTATAAAATAAGTTTTTATAAAAATTCACGGAATACAAATTCTAATAAGTTAAAAATTCGTACGAGATTTATAATTGAGAACATCACTCCATTTAAAAGATGTGAAAATAGAAGATCTGGACAATCAACCCTAACACCTAAACAGGTCTAAAATCAACTATAATTTGGATTGACCTCAAGTATAACCTCTTCTTCCCTAACTTGTTTACCTCATATCAAACTATTTTCTAACAATCAAACGGCATCTTGAAGCATAAACTCTAGAGCCTTATTAGTTTATCTTTGTTTTATAGGTTTTCTCATCGACGAGTTCAAATTGTTACCAGAGGGTCCATGCTCCTCCTTAAAATGGTAAGTTTTTAATTTAGACTGTTTGTAATTTATAAAATTTTAAATTAGTATTAGTAAAAGTACATTTTGCTCTCAAAAAATGATAAAATTTTGATTTAACCTTTTAAAAATTATAAATATATAAACTATAAAATTGATTTCACCAAAAAAACACGATGAAATTACATTTTTATTATTATAAAAATATACAATTTAATTTCGTCTCAAAAAAAATTCGGGCTCCACCACTACTTGTTACTCAGCCTATCTAATCACATCTAGTTCAATCAGTTGGGATATCAACAACTGGAAGCATCTATGGGAATCAATCTAAAAAGCCATGGACTTCCCTTCGACTAAGCTTAATATTGCTACTGATAAAATCCCCAATCAAGAATCAAGTTTTCCTACTCCTAAACGACATTTGATACTCAAATTTCTAGTAGGAAACCACTTAACACATCGCTGAAAATAAGCCCAACAACAAGAAGTTCCCTTGCGAAAGTTTTCAATTTGATCGAAAACTTACCTTATCTCACAATATGTTTATCTAAAATACCACCACTAACATCCTTTACTTGTTGGTTACCATATCTAAGACTATATGAGTTTGGCAAATCACCTAAACCACTTTGGGTCTTTCTTTAACCTCTGAAATATGCATGGTTCGGTCCAATGGAGACTATTCCATACAACTCCAAAAGGCTTGTTGGGAACTTGGTGGTACCCATCCCTCTAAGATCTATTGTAAACATTAACCAATTAAGTAGAAACCTTCTTGTGCATTTTGAGAGTTGCAGAGTAGCAACTAAGATTTTCATTAGCTTGATATCCATAAAGCAAAATCTATAAGAAGCCTTTAAAGAATTTATAAAATGTTTACATTCAACAACCATTGAAGCCAACGAACTACATAATCAATAGGCCATAAAGTCTTTTGTCTTAGGAGTCAGGCACAAACCTTTGCAATATGTGTTGATAGATGTACCAAAACAATCGGTCCTTCATCAATTTCGATTGTATTAGTTGGTGTGCATTGTTTCAATTTTAAACTGGAACAACTAACTCTCTTTTTTACAATTGTAAAAATTTTGAATTGTACTGGTCATGTTGGCTTATTCCACCCAATTTCAATTGCATTGGTCGAAACATTGTACACCAATTCATTGCAACAAAAATAGGATTATAGTAGCTTTTTTAGTCGATAGCGACAATTATAAATGCCACTAAAAACATAGCGGCGAAGAAAAGGCATCGCAAATTTAATGGTGTTTTTACTTAAAAATGCCACGAAAGAAATGGATATACAATAGTGCTTTACATACATACACCGCAAAAGAATTGGACATATAGTGGCGCTTTACATACAAACATCACAAAATCACCTAGAATTCAACAAATCTTGTACGTGTAAATGTCGTAAAATGTTGTACTTTTAGCGATGCTATTATACAAAAGCGTCACTAAATATGATACCTATAGTGGCTTTTGAAGAATGAAACGTCGTTAGTTGTTGTAGCGGCATTTTTTACACACTTGCCATTATGTTTTTGTATATTTTGTGGCCCTTTTTTCAAACGTCGTGATATGCTCACATCAAAATTTGTCATAATATTTTTAGAAAAAGTTAGATTTATATTGGTTTAAATAACTTGGAGATCCTTATATCATAGGGATCAGATCAAATTAGTTCTTTTATTATTAAATGAATTAATTTAGCCTTTATATTATTAAAAAGAATAAATAAGTACAAATTGTAACAAAGTTAACATTTTCTATATAAAAAAATATCTTGAAATATTTTTTTTCAATTGCAGTTCAATCCAAAGAAAAAAATCATTTATAGAACCATCAAAATTTTAAAAATATTAACTCTGTTAAGCAATAAATGAAATAGTGAATGTTAATTCTATTCCAATTTGACATAATTTGATTCTTTTTAATAGTACAGAGATTAAATTAATTCATTAATCCATTTAATAGAAAAGGGACTAATTTGATCAAATCTTTATAATAAAAGTTATATATTAAAAGTTTTCACATATTTAATTAAATAAAAATAATGCGTTAACATATTAATTTTTAATATCTTGTAAATTAATTTATTATTACTTATTACAATAAAATATTTGGAATAAAATTTTACTTGTTAAATTTTGTTTTCAAATTATCAAAATCAACATTCACGGGTAAATTTCAATTAAAAATATCAAATTTGATGGCAAAATTCAATAAAATTTAACATGTAGTGACAATTTTTTGTTTGAATATAACTCCATTAATCGAAAAACAAGATACAAAGTATTGCTAAACAATCAAAGAAACTAAAAATAAACATGGCTGATGTGTCGTCGAGACACTAAATATAACTTATTCCGAAAATTAAAGTAAATAATAGTAAAAGGGGAGTAGGGTTTAATCCTTAGGGACTGGAGAGTCGTAAAAGTCTTGTCTATCGAGATCGTGGGTCAAATCGTGCCCAAGAAAAGCTCCACGATCTAAGGAAAAATAAAAGAAACAGAATTAAAAATAAAAGAAAATAGAATTAAAAGAACTAGAAAATAGGGAAGTCGAAGTAAAAATAAATAGCATAAAATAAACAAGTTGAAAGAAGAAGGGTTTTATCGATATTTAGAGATCCAGCCTCCGGTTATCTTGATTCTTCCTCGATTCAATCATAGACTTTGGATGGTTTTTCTCATGCCCGAATAAGTCAGTTATAGTGAAAGAGGACGACTACGACCACCAATTCTGGATATAATTTTTAGTGGAACCTGACTTTAGCCAATTGTCGCTCCAATGAGACTGTCTTACACTAGATCATCTTTTCCCAACGATGAATGTCATGCCGTTTTGTCTCTTTTGGCTCGGCAACCTCTGACGCAGTAAGTTAACGAACCGACTGTGCAACATTCTCAAAACACACAAAGCGATTGTCTTTGCACAAGATGAAAATATTACTTTTGTAAGGATTTTGGACAAAAGCGTCAATCCCGTATTACAGAGAATTGATGAATACTCAGGCTGAAAAGAATTAAGCTCGGATTCTAAGCCTCATGAACCTTGGAAGAATATTTGATAACCTTTGGCTAGAAGGGCTTTTTTAGTTACTCGTGATTTTTGGGGAAGAACACAAAATAAAAAGAATAGAGTTTTTTATTGAACTAGAATTTTGGGAGATGGAGGATTTTTTCAATGAATGAGGAATGAATAATTCAATCACTCCACCCCCTATTTATATTATATAATATTCCTAGTTGAATCCAATCTAAATTCTAAAAGATAATTAGAATTATATCTAACATTTAATTTCCCTAATTGGATCCAAATTAAACTCTAAAAGATAAATACAAAAAGATAAACATAAATTAAATACAAATTTAAATAATAAATAATATCTTAAATATTAAATCCTAATATAAAATATATTTAAAAAATAAAATAAAATAAAACCAAGTCTTTTTGTCCTATAAACTCTCTCTTTTAGCATTTCATCTTCACACAACTTCAAATTCTCCTCCCAAACCATGCTTTTTGTCTCCAATTTATCTTCTATCACCACTTGAATTCCTACAAAATAAAAAGACAATAAATAGTCCAATTTAATAGGATCATACTCTAAAAATATATATATTTAATATCCAAAAGTATGTCATATTTAAGCATTATCAATGGTCATACAAAAAGTAGAGAAAACTATTCGAGCAAAACGCAAAGAAAAATAACAAAAGTCCTATGATAAAATCAGGTCAAGAGTGCTCTCTCTAGTTTCTCAGAGAAAAATAACAAAAGTTGTGGTTGGGGTTTTGAGCGGGGTGGTGACTTTTGAAGTATTTTTTAATGGCGACTACAGAGAGGGATGAGTTTTCTCTTTTAGAAGAAGAATTGTTGCAATTATCTGTGAAGAACTCCATGGTGGTTCATCCAGGAAAACCTACATTATTATGTTTAGTTTGGTCGAAGAAGTCTTATACAGATAGTTTTCGAGCGCAACTGAAGAGTAAATGGAAGGCACAAAAGAAATTTGAAATAAAAGTAGCTGGGCTGAATCTTTTCATGGTTATTTTTTAAGAAGAATACGATTTGGAGTTGATCTTGGAAGGGCGCACTTGGTTTTTTTAAAGACAGCTTATTATTTTTGAAAAACTTTTATATTCGATTGAAAGGAAGAAGGTCAAGTTGCTCTTATCGCCGTTTTGGATTAAAATCGATCCTTGTCCACTGGAGTTTGATAGGAAAGACCTTATTCATGCAGTAGGGTCTACTTTTGAGGATTTTACGTTCTAAAGATAAAGGTGATTTCTGCTAAGTTTATGTTATTTTAAACATGCATAAACCTTTAAGGAAAGGGGTGTTTATTAAAGGTGATTCGAATGAGAAGTCTTGGCTACCGTTTAAGTATGAAAATCTTCCAAGTTTTTGTTTTGGTTATGGTTGGATGGGTCATAGTCTAAAAAATGTGATTCGGTTGTTGAAGAAGTCAAGAATTTATCTAAAGATGACTTACCTTATTCGATTACTCTTAAAGCTGGATCTACTATTCTTGGCAAGGTGAATCTGAAATTAGGCAGTAAAGGGAAAAGGTCTAAGAAATTATTATTTTTTATTTTGGGGATTATGTTGATAGTGTGCCTTTACGTGATCTAAAGGGAGATAATAATCCTGGTTCGGGAACTATAGCTTCCATTCCAGATGAAGTTGGGCATAAAGGTGTGAAAAGATTAGACAACGTTGGAAGCTTAGGGACAAGCAATATTTTGGACATTTCTACCCTTCAAGAAGTTGAGTTTTTCAAATTTGGTTGCACTGAGGCTTGAAAGTGAGGTGGTTTTCCTGCTACAGACTCTTTTGGCGTGGATTTAAAAGTAAAGGGGAAGAGTTTGAGTTGAATAAGTCTTCTAATGTAAATTAATGTTTTATTGAAGAACGGAAGCTTAAAGGTGATTCTACTGTTTGTCTTTTAGATGAGGAAGAAGCGCGAGTAAATTTGACTATTGTACAATCTTATCCTAAAGGATATGTTTCTTTTATGGACTGTGTGTGTGGAGATCGTGTAAGAGATAAAAAAAATTTGTAGGTAACAGAGGGCTTTCAATTACCTCTACTTTAGTTTGTGATGATATAGAGCATGATGGGTGCCATGTAAAAGAGGACCCTGCTGTCATTCTGGGTGGAGCCCAATCTATTCTGTCTAAAAAATTGGGGGTTGATTCTAAACAAAATTTTAAGAAGTGAAAAAGGTTAGCACATGATAAATGTACAAGCACATTTAGTCAGGTGTTGGACAACGAGAAAAGGAAGAGCTCTTGTTTAGTTTCTAATGGGAGTGAGCCTGACGATTTGGTTTTTTCAAATGAAAAAAGATTTAAACCAATGGGTGCAGTAGATGTTGAGATGGATGGTGGAATTCAAAATTATGCCTTAGAGTAAGCTTTAGTTCCAAATCAATTAAGATCGGCGGTTGCCAAACAAGTAGTCGACCGGGTACAATGAAAATCCTAAGCTGGAACGCTCGTGAATTGGAGGGGTCCACTAGCAGTTCGTAGACTTCGACATTTGCTGAGGTTACACAAACCCCTAATGGTCTTCTTACTGGAGACTAAAGTTGATGATAAAAGAATGGAATCGATTCGTAAGAAACTAGGCTATGTGCATGGCATTGATGTAGGTAAAAGAATGGAATCGATTCATAGGAAATTAAGCTACGTGCATGGCATTGATGCAAGTGATGACGGTAATAAAGGAGGCCTTTGCTTGACTTGGAAAGAAGTAATTGTTTAGTTAAAAAGCTTTTCTCTCAATTATATTGATACTTTTATTCAGTTTTCTACTAAGGATGAAGGTTGGAGATTCATTGGATTTTATGGTTCTCCATATGCAAACACTAGAAAGGATACATAGGAAGGCCTTTGGCGTTTGGGGTAGAATAATATGGTTCCTGTGTGTGTGTGTGTGGAGACTTCAATGAAATTATGTATGTTTTTGAAAAATAAAGTGGTCTGCTTAGAGAGGAGAAAAGATGGAACTCTTTCGTGAGGTTCTTCATGAGTGTTGTTTGTTTAATATAGGGTATGTTGGTTCATGGTTCACTCGGGAAAGAGGTAATCTCTCGGGTAACAATATTCGTGAAAGATTGGATCGAGGGGTAGCTAATAAAAAATGGTTATCCAAATTCTCTTCTGCTAAAGTCAAACATTTAACGTTTGCCACTTCAGATCATTTCCCTTTATTATTATAGGTAGAAGACAGTATTAATAGAAGTAGCATTCGTAATTTTAAATTGAAGCCTGGTGGGTTCTAGAAGAATCTTTTGAAGTGGATGTGAGAAGTTTATAGGATTTGTTCGATGGTAATATTTTGTAAGACTTGCTGGTTTGTAAGGCTATCTATCTCTTTGGGATAAAACTATTCGAGCAAAACGCAAAGGATTAAATGAGTTTAACCAAGAGATTAGACATTCTTTTGAATGTTGATCATGATGATGATACATAACAAGAAATTACAGAAACGAAACTTTAATTGAATTGGGAAATCAATAAGGAGAAAGTGTTTTAGGAGCAAAGGGCTCGAGCAAATTGGGTTAGAGCAGAGGATAAAAATACAAAATTCTTTCATAACCATGCCTCTCAAAGAAAGCATTTGAATACGGTTGCGTTTCTAAAATATGAAGATGGGCGCACCACTAGTAATCCCAAGGAGATGGAGGGAATCGCTACAAATTTTTTGAGAATCTGTTTCTGTTCAATCTGGCTCTTATGATCTACGTCACATTCTCTCTGGTATTGATTTGTGTATTTCGAAAGACGACAATATTACCCTAAGAAAGCCTTATAGTGAGGAGGAAACTATTAATGCTCTAAAAAGTATAAGTCCTTTAAAAGCACCTGGTATTGATGGGTTTTCTACTCTATTTTTTCAAAGATGTTGGCACATTGTTGGTAATGAGGTCAGTAGATATATTCTTGGTGTTCTAAATGGAAGTAATAATTTGGAACCTATAAATGTTACTAATATTGTCCTTATCCCTAAACTTCGAAACCTTTTTAATATGGCAAAATTTCAAACCTATCAGCCTTTGTAATGTTATTTACAAAATTATGCTCAAAGTAATTGCTAACAAATTTCAAAGGGTTCTCAATAAAAAAAAATCATTCTCAAAGTGCCTTTGTGTCAGGCAAGTTAACTACATATAATGTTTTGCTGGCTTATGAGCTATTGCAGACGTTTAGTCAACAATAAGGTGGTAAAAAAGGTCATATGGCTTTTAAGCTAGATATGAGTAAGGTCTATGATAAGGTTGAATGGTCTTCTTCAGAAGCTATTATGAGAAAAATGGGATTTGCTTCCGGATGGATTGAATTGATATTAAAATGTGTTAAATCGATATCCTACTTGGTTAGCATTAATGGTAGAAGAGGTGACTTTTTTCGTCCTAGCAAAGGTTTGAGACAAGGAGATCCTTTGAGCCCTTTTCTTTTCCTTCTTTATAGTAAGGGGTTATCATCATTGATGCGTCTTATGGTTCAAGAAGGAAAGATAGCAAGAACCAGAGCAAGTAGGACTGGTCCTTTAATATCTCATCTATTATTCGTTGACGGTTGTATCGTTTTTGGAAAAGCTACTTTAGAAGGTGTAAGGGCGCTGAAGGGTATTTTGTAAGAGTATGAAAACTACTCAAGGCAGTGTGTCAATTTCAAAAAATCATTGGTTTTCTTTAGCAAAAAAACGAAAGAGTCTATCTGTTTGCTTATTTTTAGGGAGTTGGGGGTCAAACGTTCAACTAATCCTGAAAAGTACTTAGACTTGCCTAATATTGTTGGTCGGAGGAAAAAATTGTCTTTTCAAACTTTGAAAGATCGAATGAAGATGAAAATAGATGGTTGGGCAACTAGATATTTTTCTTAAGGAGGAAAAGAAGTTTTTATTAAAGCAGTTTTGCAAGCTTTTCCCACTTATTCCATGGCTTGTTTTTTATTACCTAAATCTCTGTGTAGAGATGGATAGTCTGATTTCCAAGTTTTGGTGAGAAAAGTCACACGGAAAACAAGGGATTCATTGGCGTTCATGGAACAAACTATGTGACTATAACAACCCGATTTTTAGTGGTGTCAAGAATAATAGTGCCAGGAATAGTGGTTTCGAGACCACAACTCCAACGAATCGAGTCATAAATATTTAATAGTTAATGTTTCTGATGTCATTAGTAGCATATTAAATTTTGATTAGGAGATTTTATCATTTAAATAATTAATTGTGTGGAAATGATTAAATTGAAAGGTGCAAAAGTTGAGTTAGTTAATTAGAAGGACCAAATGAGCAAAAATTAACCAAATGTATATTAGTGGGTGGATTATCTTGGGAAATATTAATAATAAATAGGATTAATTAAAGGTTAATTAAGTGATTAATTAAGCTAATTAGGAAAGTTTAAATATTTACAAAAATGCCATTTGATATAAAAGTGAAATTAAAAAAGAAAATTACATATTTTCTTCTATTTTCTTCATCTTTTTTGGCAAGAACAAAAGGGGAAGCTAAGGTTTTCATTGTAAGCTTTAAGCATTGATTTTAGTAAGCTTTTGTTACCCGTTTTTAGTAATTTTTATGTTTTTAAGTCCGTATTAGCTTAATCTAGCTAATATAAGACCCAATTTGTAAATCTGTCAAATGTTATAAAACTTGTCATTGTTGAAAATACTTCTTCTTGAAAGTTTTTGATATATTTGTATGTTTGGTGAATAAATTCATTAATTTTGTAAAGTGATTTTGGATGAAATTAGTGTTTAAAGACTGAAATGTTAAAATGATAAAATTGTATGCATTTTGTGTGAAACAATGAATGGTAGGGACTTGTGACGATATATGGTTATATCGGTTGGTATTGATCTTATAAGAGAAGGTTTATTTTGTATGTTTTATGCTTCGGGACTAAATTGAATAAAGGTAAAAGGTTAGGAGTAAAATAGTAAATTTCTCAAAAAGATTACATTGTGTTAAATGATCTAATTGTGTGATTTAATATGAGAAATTGAATGATTGTGGATGTAGATCGTGCCACCGATCGCAGGAAAGGAAAATTGACAGAATAGTCACTGAAGTATAACCTCAACTGCAATCTAGTCCAATAAGTTCGTATTGGTAAATTCTTACTTGTAACTGGTTATAACTACCTTCTTTATGGTTGTTGATGATTGGAACGACAAATTGAAGATGTGAAAGATAAAAATGACAAAAGAAAAATTACCCAACCTTACGTCAAAGTTAAAAGGTTCGATTACTGAGATCCTACATTTGTTACAAATTCTCTACGGCATCGTGAGTCACTGTAAAGTGAATAGAATCCAAAAGTAGATTAAAGGTACTACAATGGTTAAGATTTATGCCTGATTGCATTTTCTCGCCAGCTTAGTGTGAATAGCATCGTAGAGAACAAATATACGTATCGATGACTAAAAATAACATCGTATACTAGTAATGAGCATGACCTTCGAGTCAACAGGGAGTAAAATAAGCAACATGACCTTCGAGTCAACAGGGAGTAAAACAAATAACGAGCATAGTACAATTCTGTTCTAGCTTGACGAATTTACAGATTCGTTTATCACATGTTATTCAATAAATTAATAAACCTTGTGAATTTATTATGCTATAAGGCTTACTAGTGAAATTGTTGTTTTGTAGATTTCATTTTTACAACTTGAAGATGAAATCATCTTGAAGACATCACACTATCCTAGAAACTCGTTTGGTAGTAATTACATCACTCGATTATATAACATGTACTAAGATGAATAGACTTGTATTACTTGTATGGATGAATGAATCTTTTGTTGTGAATTCTAGATAAATATTGAACAAGTTGGTATGTTAGTTAAATGTGATAATCATTCTATATGAGAGGTATGCAAGGTCTTGTAACCATGTACAATGCTTTGATATAATGCATTTAAGGTTATGAAGTGATGAATGTTTGATAAACTTATAGTTATGTATGATCTACTAATTTCTATGTACTTATTTCGATAGAACTCATGCATATATCAATATAAGTACAAAGTAATAAAGGTTATTTTTGACTTGAGTTGCATCAATAGTTAAATAGTAAATATCGATAGTTAAAATGCTTGTATCGATAGAAGTTGCAAGATAAGACTTTTTAGCTCTCTACAGTTTTTAATATTGGTACAAATTACACTCATATCAATAAAACTTTCTTAAATATCAATAAAAATATACACTGTTTTTAAATTGCTTACTGACTTTATTACCCATACTTATCCAATAAGTATCGATAAAAATCTCCAATAATCATGAAAATAACATTTTTACCTTTTTTGAATTATGTTGACATTCAATTGTTGATTCATGTGTACTTTGTATTGCTCTATTAAATTATGATTAAACGAAACAATAATGTCAGAATAAATACAATATAAGATCTGATGGACACCGAAAACCTAAAATTTCAAATTTTGAGTGTTATAGTGACTCTAGAGAAAGTGGGGGTTTGGAGTTTCAAAATCTGGCTAGGTTCAATGTGGCTTTACTTGCAAAGCAAGGCTAACATCTTATTTCTAATCCCGATTCTTTGTTAGCGCAAGTTTTAAAAGCAAAATATTTACCGAATGGAAATTTCTTAAATTCAACTTTAAAATCAAGCGTTTCTTACACTTTTAAAAGCATTTGGGCTTCAAAAAAATGTTAAAAGACGAATTATGTTGGTGTGCGGGAACAAGTTCGAATATTTCTATTTTTAGTGATCCTTGAATTATTGGTTCTCTTAATTATCGTGTATCAAATTCAAGTATCGATAGTAATTTGGTGACCGTTAATAACTTGATTGATCATCAAAGCAGGGAATGGAAAAAGGAGTTAGTAATGAATACCTTTGAGCTTATGGATGTTGAGAGAATCTTGTGGATCCCGTTGACAAAATTCCCCCATGAGGATGTAATGGTTTGGAGTGGCGAAGCGTCGAGTATCTTTTCGATAAGAAATGCCTATAAACCATTACAAAGAGGTAGTCCAAATTTTATACAAACCACTTCTATGTATTATTACAAGAAACTTTGGAATATGGACATCCCTGCTAAAATAAAAATTACTATTTGGTGGATAACAAATGAATTCATCCCTACTAGATCTAATCTGTTTAAACAAAGGATAGTTCGTGATGCTATGTGTCCCCTTTATGGCAATGGAATTGAGGATCTGGTTTATGTCTTCTATTTGTGTCCTATTTCACAAGAAGTATGGGAGTTAGTAGGTATGAGATGGATTAATCAGAATAATATACATGATTGGGTTGGATGACTTATTTGGGTTTCAACACTCTTTCGATTCCTCAAGCCTGCATTTTCTGTTCTACACTTCAGACCATCTAAAATGAGAGAATATACGCATGCATAAGAGAAAATTTAGATTGACTAAGGAACTGGTTAGTTTTATTTTTTATTACATAAAAGAGATCGATAAGTCCAAGGAACGAAGAGTTACCAAGACTAGCAGTATGGTTCGATGGCGACATTTGACGCCCAAAGTCACAGATTTGGAATAGGTATCATAGCAAGAGGTAGATCAAGAGCAGTCCTTGCTTCCAAAGTAGTCGCCCATGAACAAGTTGCCTCAAGTTTTGCAGCAAATTGTCACATCCCTAGAACTTGAATCTTGGAGCGTGCAGCCTTAGACGCTTCTCGATCAAACAATGCCTAAGTAAGCCTGGAACTTGATCAAAGCTAAAGTGCTTAGATCCTAATGGAAGCAAAGGAACTCTGAAAGAAAAAGGCAAAACAAAAGACAAGGAAGAAATTTGAGTGAATGCTCTGTGTATTCCTCAAAAGTGAAGTGTGTAAATGAGGTGGGGGTGAGCCTCTATTTATAGTTGAAGCCCCGTACATCCAACGGTTAAGATTAGAGTACATCGACGGTTAAGATACAATGGTAAGAGTTTACAAAGATATGGAAAGAATCAAAAAAGAATATTCCTGATTATGTGCCACTTTTCATATCTGCTTTAAAAGGCTCTTCAATCCCAAGTGTTGGGCTAAGTGGTGATAGGCCCAAAATACTACGGAGTGCTTCTTGGGCAGCTTGATGTGTGCTGGTCTCGGGCATCGATACGCGGTCAGTGACATTCTCTCCCACTGAATCTAGTGACGCCCTCGTCACTCGGCTAGCATGGTATCTGTCCACTTGGTCTTTGAATTACCATAGACCCTCGGCTAGTTCCCAACTACCTTCACTATCAGGAAGTCCCTTCCATTGAACGAAATATCCGTGCCTTGGCCAGTAACCTAGTCGTCGAATAACTCTCTCTACTTGGATCTCTCGAACCTCATTCTCATATGAGATCTTCACTCCGACTGACGCTCGGTGTGATTTGTCTTTATCCGAATCTAACTCATCTTGATGGTAAGGCTTGAGTAAGCTAACATGGAACACTGGATGAGCTCGGATGGTCAGTGGTAACTCCAATTTGTAGGTCATTGTACCTACTCGCTTCACAGCTCGAAACGGACCCTCGTATCTTCGAACAAGCCCTTTGTACACGGTTGGGTTACGCAAGATTTCTATCAATTTGGCAAGGACTAGATCACCAACCTGAAAATTCACATCCCTAGGCTTTCGATTTGTTCACTTATTGGTCTGCTTCTCTGCCTTATGTAAACAAGCTCGAGCTAAGTCGTGATGATCTTGCCACTTCGTGACAAACTTGTATGCTGCTGGATTTGGCCCCTCATACTTGGTAATAACCGTGTTGGGTGTAAGCAGTTGTTGCCCGATCACGATCTCGAACAGACTTTGGTTTGTAACCTCACTCCATTGCAATTTGTAAGAAAACTGAACCACATCCAACAGTTTTGGCCAGTCGTGCTGTGTTGCACTCACATAGTGCCTCAAATAGATCTCCAAGAGTGCATTCACTCGTTCAGTTTACCCGTCGATTTGGGGATGAAAACTTGTTGAAAAGTTCAAGCTTGATCTCATGAGCTTGAATAATTCAGTCCAAAATCTCCCCGTGAATCGTGTGTCCCAATCACTAATAATCATCTTTGGCACTCCCCAATATTTGACCTCGTGCTTGAGGAAAAGACGAGTTACCTCCTCGGCTGGACACACCTTGGATGCTGGAATGAATGTTTCATATTTCGAAAACCTGTCAACAACAACCATAATACTTAACAAACCATCAGTGTTGGGCAAACCGATAATAAAGTCCATGGAAACACTTTTTTATGGTCGCTCGGGAATGGGCAATGGCTGCAATAGTCCTGCTGGTTTCTTCATCTCTATCTTGTCCTGTTGGCACAAAAGACAAGTCTTCACATAGGCTTCAACATATGTGCCCATGTGTGGCCAATAATAGTTCTCTGCAATCAGTGCCATTGTTCGGTTCATCCCCGGATGTCCCGCCCACTTGGAATTATGACATTCCCTCATGAGCACCTTGCGCAATTCTTCAAATTAATGCACATAGAGACGATGTCCTCGGGCATATAGCAAGTCCCCTCCGAGCCAAAACTTTCTAGTTCTCCCTTCTTTGGCATAATCAATGAGCATTTTAGCCGTTGGGTCATGTGACAACCTCTCTTTGATGCGCTTCAATAGTTGTCCCTTCGGTAAGCTAACAAACTCTATGTTGTACCTTCGACTTAGAGCATCGGCAACGGAATTCACCTTTCCTGGTTTGTACTCCAAGGAAAAATCAAATTCTGTAAGGAATTCCTACCATCAGACTTGCTTTGGAGACAACTTCTTTTGGGTTAGAAAATAACTATTGGCAACATTGTCTGTGTATACCATAAACCTGGACCCAAGTATATAGTGTCGCCAAGTGCGCAAGCAGTGCACTGCTACAGTCATTTCCTTCTTATGGACCGTGTACCTCCTCTCGGTCTCATTCAGCTTTCGGCTTTCAAAAGCAATCGAATGTCCTTCTTGCATAAGAACTCCACCAATGGCAACATCGGACGCATCAGTGTAGATCTCGAATGGCTTGGTGTAATCTGGCAACACCAACACTAGTTCACTCGCCATGGCCTTCTTCAATTCTGTAAAGGCTTGTTGGCACTCGATGCTCCAATCCCATCCCTTGTCATTCTTTAGTAACTCGGTCAAGGTTGCGACTATTTTAGAGTAGCTTTTGATGAACCTTCGATAATAATTGGCTAGCCCCAAGAAGGATCTCAATTCTGTCACCTTGGTTGACGGCTCCCAATCTTCAATAGCGATAGCTCGGACTTTGGCCCCATCTATTCGAATCTTGCCACCTCCCACAATGTGGCCTAGGAAAAGGACCTCCTGTTGGGCAAACGAGCACTTCTCTTATTTGACGTAGAGCTCGTTCTCTCGCAAGACTTTGAACACCTTTCTCAAATGCCCTAAATGCTCCTTAAGTATCTTGCTATAAATCACAATATCGTCAAGGTAGACAATAACAAATTGATCAAGAAAGGGTTGTAATACCTTGTTCATGAGAGTGCAGAAAGTGACGAGAGCGTTCGTGAGACCGAAGGGCATTACTAAGAATTCATACGAACCATAGCGCGTCGCACATGCAGTATTTGGTTCATATCCTTCGGCTATTCGAACTTGATAATATCTGGAACTCAAATTCAACTTGGTGAACCACATTGCAACACCAAGTTGATCGAACAAGTCGGTAATGAGTGAGATCGGGTACTTGTTCTTCACAGTGAGCTTGTTCAAAGCTCGATAGTCGATACACATTCAAAGCGTCCAATCGTGCTTCTTCTGAAAGAGTCCGACGCACCATAGGGTGCCTTGGACAGTCGGATATAACCCGCATCTAGGAGTTCCTTCAACTGTCTGCGTAACTCCTCTGACTCGGGTGGAGCAATTTGGTAAGAGGCTCTAGCGGGTGGCTCCGCATTCGACACGAGTTCAATCTTGTGATCCACCTCTCTCTTTGGTGACAAGCTTTTGGGCAACTCGGTAGGCATCACATCTCTGAATTTTGCCAACACTTGTCCCACCTCTTTTGAGACCTCGACGGACTTGGTAGGTTGCTCATCAACCAACGCAGCTAAGTAAGTTGGTTCCTCCTTGTGCACCCTCTTGCTAAGCTGGATGGCTGATAGCATCTTGGGTTCAACTTCAACCTTTCGGGTTGTCGAAATAATGCATTTATGTTTCGAATCCAAAATGCACAAACAATCGGTAAAGGGAACAGGGAACGTATTAACCCGGTCAAGGAAATTAAGCCCAATCACGAAATTAAAGTCATATAGAGGGATTACCTTGATATTTTCCTTACCGATCCAACCACCAAGGTTTAGCATGACTCCTTTTGCCACCCCCGCATTCGGAGCCTCTTTAGAATTGACGGTTTTAATAAACTCACTTGCCTTCTCAACACGAAGGTCAAGTCTCTTAGCAACCCGCTCGGACACGAATAATTCTGAGGCACCAGTATCCACTAGTGCACTCATCTTTTGGCTTGCCATGGTGATGTCGACGAACATCAGTCCCTTCTTCTTATGATCCTTCTTAACCTCCATGGAGCTAATGATGGAGTTAAGCTTAAAAGTCTCCTTCTCTTCAGCATCTTTCCCTTGGATGGCAGCGGTTTTCTCGTTTTGAGGACAGTTCCTTGCTAAGTGCTTTCCTCCACAATTGTAGCACTTAAAAGGCTCGTTCTTTTTCTCCCAAGGCTTGCGAAACTTGATATTACTACCTGTCGGCTTCTCAAACGCCTTATTGGCTGGTTTTTCCTTGTCTCCCCCATCATTACCTTTGGATTTTTACTCTGGTTTGGTAGAGTCGAACCTTTTGATCTCAAACTCGATAATGGACTTAGCTGCGGACAAAGCTTTAGAAAGCTCTTGGACCCCCATACGCTTCAACTCCATTTTGGCCCATCGTTAGAGTCCATCCATGAAAACAAAGAATGCTTCTTCCTCGCTCAACTTTGGGATTTGAAGCTTGAGCTCGGTGAATTACTTCACATAGTCTTGAATTGAGCCAGTATTCTTAAGTTGTCGCAACTTTGCTTGGGCTTCTAGTTGCGCATTTTTGGGATAGAACTGTTCCTTGAGCTCGGACTGGAACTCACTCCATATTGTAATGAGAATTTCCTCATTCTCCTTCTCGGAACACTTATGTCGCCACTATAAAATAGCGATATTAGTCAAATAGACAAAAGTAGTGTTTACCTTTATTGCTTCGTCCTTGACCCCTATGGCTCGGAAGTACTGCTCTATGGCCCAAATGAAATTCTCAACATCTTGGGCTGATCGTGTCCCTGCATACATCTTTGGTTTTACGACATCGATCCTAGGTGTGGGTGCCGTTGTTTCTGACGACATGCCATTCTTTACGGCTCTCTTGTAAATGGCAAGCTCACTTCGGAGATCCTTGATCTCCTCCACCAACTTGATTTTGGTAGCTTCCCTTGCTACTTCAAGGGAATTATCTCGTTAGTCTAACTTCTCATACATGTCGTCGAGAAGTCCTTGAACCGCAATCATGACTTCTTCTTTAAGAGAACCCACTCTCTCAAAGTACGGTTCTATCTCTTCTTGGGCCTTCTTGACTTCTTTCATGGAATCTTCAAGTCTAGCGACGCTCCTCTCCAAGGCTGAAATGATATCCCTGGAACTCTCTTTTTTTCTTCTCAGCAGTAACACGGGTCTCTCATTCAACTGTTGAAACCTCGTTTGAGTTTTGTAATGCCATTTCTCTCACTCGAACAGGCTTTGATACCATTTGTCACGTCCCTAGAACTTGAATCTTGGAGCGTGCGGCCTTAGACGCTTCTCGATCAAACAACGCCTAAGTAAGCCTGGAACTTGATCAAAGCTAAAGTGCTTAGATCCTAATGGAAGCAAAGGAACTCTGAAAGAAAAAGGCAAAACAAAAGACAAGGAAGAAAAATTTGAGTGAATGCTCTGTGTATTCCTCAAAAGTGAAGTGTGTAAATGAGGTGGGGGTAAGCCTCTATTTATAATTGAAGCCTCCTACATCCAACAGTTAAGATTAGAGTACATCGACGGTTAAGATACAATGGTAAGAGTTTACAAAGAGATGGAAAGAATAAAAAAGGAATATTCCTAATTATGTGCCACTTGCCATATCTGCTGTGAAAGGCTCTTCAATCCCAAGTGTTGGGCTAAGAGGTGATAGGCCCAAAATGCTACGGAGTGCTTCTTGCGCAGCTTGATGTGTGCTGGTCTCGGGCCTCGGTGCGCGGTCCGTGACAAAATGCCCTAGCATGCTTCGAAATAGTTAAATTATAAGTAGATCTGGGTTATCAACGAGTTATTTTTTAGGGCGATTTACTTTCTATTATAAAAAATGCAACATAAAAAACTTTGACAAATCAGAAGTTTCGACTCACGTCAGTAACATAAAGGTTTTCTTAGATCATTTTTTTTGGTTTTCTTTTCAACACGTTAAAAGGGAAGGAAACAAGTTGGCAGATTGTATAGCAGCAGAGTGTTTGAAGAAAAAAGAGAGTTTTTACCTGTACAAAGGAGTTTCGAGAGCAGCGTGGGAAATCTTAGAGGACAATTGGCTTTAAGAACCAGACTAAAACGATGAAATGGTTAGCTTTCTTCCTCATCCTCTCGCCATTCTGATTCGAAAACCAACAGGTTTCTCTGGTCTTTTGGAAAATAGATCTAAGATGGGGGAGGTTTCTTGAGAAAATGATTTTGGAAATGGTACTATCTGGGCGTATTGATTATTCTACATTGGGGATGGGCGTTCTCTTCTCTTAAAGGACATGGGTAGTCTTTTCTTAGGTTAGCATAGGTCTGCAGAGTTTTTCTTTTGGTTGCAGTCGTTTTACTTTCCTTTTTCTTTTCTGGTACGATTTGCAGTAGGCTTACATTTTACTTTCATTTAGTTCGCATTTAGGGTTAGTTTATAATTACTTTTAAAAAGTATTTGATATGGAAAAGTGATTTTTAGAAATACTTTTAAAAAGTTTGGTTTAAGATTTGAATGTTTAGTATTACTGTCAAAAAATACTTTTGAGAAATAAAATATTCATTTTAGACATAGTGTTATAAAGTAGTAAATATGCATTTAAATAATGTTCAAATTAGCTAATATTATGATATCTTAATAAGCATATAAAAAATAATTTATTATAATTTATTGTTAATATTTTAATATATGAAATAAAAATTTTAAATATTTTAAGCAATTAACTAAAGAAGAGCAAATATCATGTGTTGGAAGGGTGAAAACGCAGTTGAACTGTCAAAAGTACTTTTGGAATGGAAAAATTAAAAATTTTAACTTCTCCATTTGGGAAAAAATACTTTTGAAAAGTAAAAAATTTCTTTCAAAAATTGCTTGTTTAGCATTCCTTTTGCTTCAAAAGTGTTTTTCATGCCAAAAATACTTCTAAAAAGTACTACTAAACAAAAGTGTTTTTCGAAAGTGTTTTTTTGGCTCAAAAACACTTTTGAAAAAAAGCTAAAATTTTCTCATCTCATTTTGGTCAAAAAAGTGTTTTTCCAAAGCATTTTTTATGAAAAAAAAACATTTTGTTTAGTAATATTTTTATCTCAAAAATACTTTTGAGAAGAAATGTTAAACAAATGGAAAGCCTTAGTTTTATTTACATTTTGGTTTTTTTTAGTTTTATTTGGGCCTTCTTCATCATACTACTTGTAGTAGGCCGGATACTTTTGTATTTTAATTGTTAGTTTTAATAATCAACGTCCATTTTGCTTAAAAAAAATTGGCATATACAATTTTGAATCAGGCTCTTTTTCAAACGTACTAAATATTACAAGATTATTTTAAAAAAATTAGAAGTATACTATTTTATAATTATCACCAATATTGCATTTAGTTAGAGTATTATTTTTTCCATGTGTTTTTACTCATTATTAACTATAAATTAATTACAATTGATCATTTTTAATCACTAATATAATTTATTTATAGTAAAAAAAATGAAAATTTTTAGTTTATTTTAAAGAAATCTTATTTTTTACAAAAAAATTTACTCATCTTTTTAATTACATGTTTAATATTTTTTCCTAATTATTTTTTATTTTATGTCTGACAATTTAAAAATATATATATTAAATAAAGTTTTTACTCATATTATTACATTAATAATGATTGATTTGTTTAATAGCAAGGAGAAGGCATAGTAATTTTGAGGCTTTAATTTAATCATATGATTGATTTAAATATATTTTGGTTTATCTGTTATTTAGTATGATTGTTATTAAATTAAAATAATAATAAAATATTTTTTTCGATAAAAAATAATAATAAAATAATACAAAATTATAATTGTTATAATCAATGTCGATAATAGCAATAGAATGATCGCAAAATAATAAGAAAGAAAAATAAGAACACACAGATTTTAAGTGAAAATTTTTTACCGAGAAAAGTCACGGGCAGATGAGGAGAAATTCATTATATTGAAAAAACACACGATATAAAAGGAATTCGAGAGTTAAACAACCATGTTATAATCAATGTATAATAGAAGAAGTATAATCAACATTGGCCCTTTATCTCTACAGATCCCCTATTTTATCTCTCTATTTTATTTAACAAATGACAGAATTCGTATCACATAATTTGAATCGTAAGTGTAGTTATAATAAACATTATTTAATATAAAATTAATTTTTTTTTTTAAAACTATTAACAAATGAGAAAACACCCTACCCATTGCTCCATATCTAAATAACAATTACATTATTATATAAAAAGAACGTACAATTATCCTTGGAAAGAAATAGATCAAAGAGGATCAAAGAGAATAATCTGGAATTGAGAATAAGGATTGTGGAACATGCTAGAAATTAAAATTGATTCCGATAAGGATCAAAAGCTGAGTTTAGATGAATATTTATTTCATAATTACAACACACATTTGCTTTGTGTCACAACCCCAGAAATATCTTAAAAGTGTTAACCTTTGATTGGCTTTTGACTCTGCACCAAACCATACTTCCCTTCCCAGGGAAATAATCAATGGAAAATGTTAGAAATTTAAAAAGAAAAATTGCATCAGCCCCTTTTTTGTCAATGTCCATGTGCAACCATTGGTTGGTTGACAATGACCGAAACTTGATAGCTGCTGCTTGAAATCTACTTGATGGGCCTTTTCAATTGTGGACGATTTTCATTGTTTTCTGGTCGAAGATTGAGATGAGAAATTGTCTTTATCCTTGGGTTTCTATGGTCCAGGGATAAAGGTGGTAAGGGGAGGTTAGTTGGTTTGTTAAGGGTTAATATACCATTTAGTACTTACGTTTAACTTTATTTTTCAATTTAGTACTTAAGCTTTATTTGTCTCAATTTAATTTTTGAGGTTGGTTTTAATGTTCAATTTGGTACTTGAACCGAATGGCATTATGTGATCCAATGAATATTTGATACATGTGCTTTTTGTGAAAAATATAGATATTTAATTAAGACAAAAAAGACTAAAATATACACTAAAGAACTCAAGGGCCAAATAATATATTAATCATTTATTTAATTTTTTTTCATACAACTTGCATACCATTAAGAGGAACAAATCACTACCGCACACACCCCACTAGCAAGCAAGTCCTTCAATTCGATCCCACGATGTAGGTTTAAGGGTGAACACCCTTGACCAATAAGTGTCACATCTATAATTTGTAATATATATGAATTTAGATAAACTTTTGAACATACGAGAATACATTTTATTTTTTATCATATTATTAAATTGATATTTAAAAATATTATTATATTTAATTTAAAATTATTAATTAAAAATTTTGACTTAAAATATAATTATACATTTAAAAGTAATTATAATTTAATAGAAATTGTGATAATTACAAATTTAAAAATAATAATTATAATTTAATTTACAAGTATTAGTTAAAAGTTATGTTAATTTAAAAATATAATTATTACTTGAATAAAACACTAAACATCTTATCACTTAATTAATGCTAAAGTTATATACCAATCTAAATTTAGCTTTATAAATTTTGAAAAATAGTTTTATAAATAGCATTCAATTAGACAAATTCAATCAAGTAGCATCTAAGAAAATTTTCTAGTAAAAAAAATTGAGATAGTCAACATTAATAAGTTAGCATTAGGGGTGAGCAAAATTCGATTCAAAACGAAAAATTCGAAAAAAAATTCGAATTTCGAATTATTCGAATTGAGTTATTCGAGTTAAACTAATCGAGTTGAATTTTTTTTTTCGAATTTCCAGTTCGAATCGAGTTAAATTTTCGAATTCGAATGACTCGAATAATTAAATAAATCGAATAAAATTATATTATTTTTAATTTTAAATTTATATTATTCAGGTCCAATTTACTTTACTCCATTTCCCCCCAAAGCCCAAACCTTTTATCTTATCCAATTTTCCCTTAAAGGTTAAAACTCATTCACTAAACCCAAATATTTTTAATTTTTTTAACTTTTACTTTACTCAAATATAATTTCGTTCTTAAAAAAATTCATAAACTAAACCTTAAATTAATTTTCTCTTCTTAAAAAAAATTAAATTTAATAAAAATATATTTTTTTAAAATTATATAAATTAAACAACACCAAATTAATTTTTTTAATTTAACTCGAACAAATATATTCGATTCGAATTCTATCTCACTCTACTCGATTCATAAAAATTTTAAATCGAGTTAGGATGATGAAATAGGATTAAAAAATTCGATTAATTCGAATTTTTTTTACTCGATTTGATTTAATGCTCACCTCTAGTTAGAATCAGAATGGAGTCTTAAAGCATTAGATAAAAAGCTAGTCACTTTATTAGGGTTCATTAAAAGGCAAATACATGAGCAAAAAAAAAAAAAAACTACAAAAGTAATCATTTTTGTTTGCCTCAGGTTACATTTTAGTTATTTATGTTTGAAATGTTACGTTTTAATCATTTATGTTAGTATTTTGTTATGAAGTGATCACTGTGCCGTTAAGTTTCGTTATCTCCTTAACGGTAATCCTACGTGACAGTCTAACTAGATTTTAAGTGTCAACTTGAATTTCCAAATGGAATGAGAATAAATTTTTAATTAAATAAACTTAATTAATTAAAATTTTTAAACCCTAAATCTTAACTGAAAAAATCTTAAACCCATTTCTACACACCTCTCTTATTCATCTTCATCTCCATCTTCTTTTTTTATTCCAATATCTTTAGTTACAAATCTATCTCAAAGCTTGAATCTTTAAAACCCATTAACCTAAAGATTCAAAGATTCAATATTTTCTTCCCATTAAGTTTTTCTGGTTAATGGATTTCAAATATTCAAGTTTTGAGACAGATTTGTAATTAAAGATGTTGGAATCAAAAGGGAAGAAGATGAAGATGAAGAAGACAAGTGTGTGGAAATGGGTTTAGGGTTTTTTCAGCTAAGATTTAGGTTTAAAAATTTTAATTAATTAAATTTATTTAATTAAAAATTTATTCTCATCCCATTTGGAAATCTAAGTTGGCACTTAAAATCTAGTTAGACTGCCATGTAAGATTACCGTTAAGGAGATAACGGAACTTAACGACAAAGTGATCACTTCGTAAGAAAATAATAACATAAGTGACTAAAACGTAACATTTCAAACGTAACTGATTAAAATGTAACTTGAGAAAAACAAAAGTGACTATTTTTATAGTTTACCCAAAACAAAAACCAAATAGGAAAGAGAAACCAGCAGTCACCATTATACACAAACTGAAAACTCGATCGGAAATAAGAACCCAAAAGCAAAGAGAAAAACCCTGATCAACGCTAACCCACTCTTCAGATCTGAAAGCAACAGTAAAGCATCAGTACGCAACAAAGAAAAATTGAGGGACAGAATCCAAAGAATCTCCTTCATCCAGAACAAAACCAAAAAAGGGCCTACGATGGATCCAATCGTCGTCGATCTTCTGCAGCAGCAATACAAACTCCATCCGATGCGTCCTCAACCCAATAGCGATCCATACCGCTGTCCATTCCATCTTGGGCCATTGCATGTGTCGTCCTATTGCCCGATCTGTTCATAAACTAAAATCGACAGCTTTGAAAAGTCTTAGGCAGCTCCCTCGCCTCCTAGATAAGCCACCGAAAGGTCCTCATTACCATTATTTATCTTCTTAATGATCGATCTGGAGTCCCTTCTAAAATCATCAGATGAAAACCCATCTCAGATGTGAATAATAAGTCGTGAACGACAGCAAGCGCTTCAGCCAAAATACGGATTTCACAGATCAGGTAAGTCTACTACATGCACCCAAAATTTCACCATATTTACCCCTAATGACCACTCCTAAACTTGCTTTGTTCTGTGCGAGTCGAAAATTGGCATCAACATTAATCTTAGCAATTGTCGGAGGAGGAGGGGACCAAGAACATTTAAAGTTGGAACCAAACAGGCGTTCACTGTACCCAAATTTTCAAGTTCCACATAGTAGCTTCAAGTGAACGAAACAAGTTCCCTCACCCACTGGTTTGTTCCTTCATGCACTAGCTTATTTCGGGCAAACCAAATTGCCCACAATGTAATTTCAATTTCTATTTGCTTTGGTCCATGATGCATGTCAAACAACCATGATAACCATTCGTGGAAGCCCATTTAGACCCCTTGTATTGAGGCGATAAACCCCAAGGCCACCCAAATATCATTTGCAAATGCACAAAAACGAAAAACATGACTCACATCTTTCATATTAAATTGATATCTAAGGCAGCTCGAATCATGTGCAATGCGTTTATAGAATAAGATTGATTTAGTTGGCAAATAGAACTTACAAATTTTCCAGATAATAATACAGATTTTTGAGGACTATTAATAGCCCATATTTGTTTGAATAATTTACTCTCCATCGATGCAATATTAGGCGTAGGAAGTAACAAACGATAACCACTTCGAATAGTAAACACACTTGAATGCTCTCCCCCCCAAACTAGACAATCTTTTTGAGGGTGAGATGACAACAGGATACTTTTAAAGAGCCTGGCTTCATCCACCTGAAACACCGAATCAATTAGGTCTTCGTCTCACAACATCCTATCAAGTAATATAAGATTAGAAACTCGAACAACGGAACCCACCCTAGGAGAAACAATTCTTCCTTGTCCCGGGCTTGGAAGCCACCTATCATCCCAATCATTAATCAACCTACTCGAGCCCACCATCCATCTGAGTTCCATTTCCAATACTCCAAATGCTTTTGCAAATAAGAGAAGGGTTTCAACCTAGCTATGCACCAAGGAAATCTGATTGTGGGAAATATTTAGCTTTTAGGAGACGTCCTACCAGGGATGTCGGATGCATAAGTATTCTCCTCCCCTGTTTTGCTAGTAACACAATGTTGGACTTAGCCACAAAAACGTGGACCATTCTCACCAGTGTAAACCCCTTATGACACCCGATTTTTGCCACAAAAACGAGCTATAAGGGTTTCGATATCCTTACAAAGCGTTTTAGGAAGGAGAACGCACATCATCACAAAAGTGGGCACTGCTTGAAGAATCGATTTGGTAATGACCTTTCTGTCCTCAATTGACAGCATGCAAGTACTCCAAGATGATATTCGACTTCCAATTTTATCCCATAAACTAGCAAAAGCCGTTTGCTTGTTTCTTCCCACTATATATGTAAGCCCCAAATATTTTCCAAATTGTTAGCACAAGTAACACCAAGGATTCGCCCAACATTTGATCGAGTGTAGCTATTAACATTTGAGCTGAAAAAAACATTGGATTTCTCAAAATTAATGAGTTGAACCGAGCAGGTAGCATATAATCTTAACACACTCATCAAATTCGAGGCATCATTAGTCGTGGCATCTCTGAAAATAAGAATGTCATCTGCGAACAAGAGATGAGTGACTCGTGGATCACCATAGACAATTCTCGTTCCCAAAACCTTCCCATTTCATCCTGCCACTTGCAACAGAGCCGAGAGACCCTCTTCACAAATAAGGAACAAATATGGGCTTAACTGGTCTCCTTGAGCCTTGAAATGGAAAATATCTTTCCCTTACCATCTCGTTCACTACAACATAGTAGCTAACTGAATTGACAAATCTCATAACACGATCAACTCACAATATAGAGAACCCCATTTTAACGAGCATAGCTTCAATGAATCCTTATTCAACTCGATCATAAGCTTTGCTTATGTCGAGCTTAAGCGCAAACGACCCATTCTTCCTCACTCTCCTATTCTTCAAAGACTGCAGAATTTCATAAGCAGTGACAATGTTATCTGTGATTAAACGATCCGGGACAAAAAGCACTCTGAGCCTCGTCAATACATAAGTGGAGCACTTCTTGTAATCTATTAACCACCACTTTCGAGGCCACTTTATAGATAATATTACAAAGGCTTATAAGGCGAAAATGTGTTATGTTTCGAGGCTTTTTAACTTTAGGGATGAATACAATATGTGTATGATTTACAGACAAAGGGTGTCACCTCGAATAAGTCTGAGACAATAATGCTCAACATCCTCACCTAAGATGTGCAAAAATTGTTGGTAAAAAACCACACCCAACCCCATCTTCCCCAGATGCCTTCAAAGGGCTCATCGACTTTACAGTTGCAAAAACATCATCAATGGAAAAAGGTTTATCTAACCGAACATTCATATCATCAGATATGCATCTGTCAACACCATTTAAGACCTCATCCATATTTAGAATCCCCTGCGAAGCAAATAAAGATTCAAAGTATTCACAAGCAACCCTCCTCACCTCGATCTCCCCTTCAACAATCCTCCCCACATTATCCTCTATACACTTTATTCCATTCAACCGCTTTCTCTGTGTGGCAAACCGATATCTATATATTTTTTAGTCTAATGTGGTATATGTATTTGACAAAAGTTATATGTATTGGTATTTGGAGGTAACAATGTTAATTTTTTAGTGTTTAATTTGGATTTTAGAGTTGGTTTGATGAAAATTTATAATTAGGTAAATATTAACAATTATCTTTCATCAAATCAATCCTAAAACCTGAATTAAATCAAATCCATCGAACTGTATTTGGCAAATTAAACAAATTCAAAATTAATATTAAATTTGTTCTATTAGCAAAATCATAAAAAATTGAAACCTATTAATATTAGAAGGTAACTTTCGTCAAATTAATCCTAAAATCGCAATTGAACACTAAAAAATTAGCACCATCACTTTTAGATACCAAAATATATAATTTTTTTCAAATATAAATACCGCATTGAATAAAAAATAACATAAATACTACATTAGGAAAAAAAAGTAACGAACTTGAGTACCAAATGATATATTAAATCAATATTATTTTATTAACAAATAATTTAATTTACATAATAAATTATTTTTATTTTATTTTTTATCAAAACAAACCCTTACCTTTTTTTTAATTTCATCACTAATGTGTTTGACATTTGATATTTTGGCCTTGTGATGTCGCCTTTTCTTTATTGGCATAATAATTTTTTGGTTAAAATATGCCATAAGTTCATGTACCTTTCAAACATTAGGAGTTTAGTCTATATACTTTTATTTCATGGAATTTAATCCATTTACTTTTCAAATTTCAAAGTTCAGGTCCAACGGTTAACATTTTAAATTTTTTTGTTAAATTTGTTGTTGTGACATTTTTTAAAATAAAAAAAACTCACTTGATAGTCATGTAATTAAAAAATGACTTTGTAATTAACTTGAATTTAACAAAAAAAATTTAACAGTGTTAATAATTGGATCTAAATTTTGAAATATAAAAAGTAAAGGGACTAAATTTCATGAAATAAATGTACAGGGACTAAATTCCCAATTTTTGAAAAGTACAAGGACTTGTAGCAGTACATTTTAACCTAATTTAATATTTTTTATTTTTATGTATTTTTAATTTTTAAATATATATTTTAATTTTTTTATTCAAGACCATATTGATAGAAAGTGTAAATGTTAAGGGCTAAATTTATTATTTTACCAAAAAAACTAGTTAGCATTCTGCTAACAATTTAATGGAGAAGTGAGAAAAATATCAAACCCAAAAATGTTATTGATCAAATTGAAAATTTTTGTAATTAAGTGATCAGAATAAAAAAAATTAATAGTTGGATGACTAAGAATGAAATTTACCATTCTTTTAAGACAGAATCCACAAAATAATAAGATTTATATAATAAGTCTGGTATTGAAAAATAAAAGGGTAAATATATTGTCTGGACAAATTACACTCAAGGTCATTAAATTATTAATAAGTTTACGTTTGGATCATTCAATTTCAAAAAATTACAAAATGATAATTGAACTATTTGAAAGTTTTCATTTAAGTCACTAGCCTATTAAAATCGTTGTTGTATGGCTTCTCTATTCACCCCACATGCACTACTCGAAAGCTCTCATTCCTCTTCTTTTCTACATATCAGTTTTTTTTATGATACAATTTTAAATATCATGAATTTGCGAACCAAAATTCAAACCACTGTCTTCTTAGATCTCCGACACTAATTGTCAAATCGACTTAGATTTAAGGTATGTTCTTCTACTCATCGACGGGTATTAATCCACCTTACTAATCATCGAATTGTCACTTGGAACTCGCTAATTAGATTTTTTTGAAAAAAAAACTTAACAATTCAGTGACTTGAATAAAAACTTTTGAATAGTTTAATGATTATTTTGTAACATTTTGAAGTCGAATGACCAAAATTTAAGCTTACTAATAGTTTAATGACATTGAGTGCAATTTACCCATATTTTTTAGTATAATATTTTGCCTTCAATGTTTAAAATTGATATATATATTTATTCAGATTGGTATCCAAAATTGACTTTCCATACTTATTTTAGTCCACGTTAATAATTTCATTAAAATTAAATGACGTGGATTAATCTGATTTAAACATATAGTATAAATGTCACATAATTTATTGATGTAATTGTCACGTATAACAATTTGATTGATCCACTTCATTTAATTTTACTGGAGTTACAAAAATGACCCAAAATATATGAGAGAAATCAAATTTGAATATGAATCTAATAAAAAAGAAAGGGTTTGAATTTGAATATGGAAGCGTATCCCAAATTATATAAAATGAAAAGAGGGCATAGCGGTGAAAAGCGGTGGGAAGTTCCGAGAAGTAGGTGCGAGGGTTACTTGAACAACCATCACACGTTTTCCTTTTCTCTGTTTCTTGTCAAATCCAGCGCCACGTCACCCCTTTCAACCGCACCTCTCATCTGACCTGGCAACCAAATTCCGCCTCAGTTGCCGTTAATCCTCTACGCCCCATCTCACTTGAATCAACTAAATTCCCCCAATCATACCCGCGTCTCTTGAAATCCCTTCCCCGACCCTGCTTAATTATTTCATTTTCTTTTAATAATATTGATGATGGATCATTCGCTGTAAAAAGTATAATAATGATCCTTGTATTCGTAATGGACTCTCCTTCTCTTTAAAACCAAACTGATTCTTGGAAGTGAAGTGAAGGGATAAAACAAATTTTTTAAATATATATAATAATAATAATAATAAATAATCTGTGGGTTTGCAATTTCATCACCCCTTTTATCTGATTGTCGTGCAGAATATCTGAAAATCTGGGTGTCTTTTCTTTTTGCGTTGGAAAGCTTTTAAGGTACTTTGTTTGTTGATTTTATTCTTTTCTTATATTCGAATATTGAAATACAAGGAAGGAACTTTTGGTTTTGTTTTGCATCCATCCAAGAAGGAAGCTTTAGCTTCAACGTATCCACCGTTTTTGAGGGTGCTTAATTGGTTTATTTTGAGATTCTGTTTGTACTTGAATTCAGGAAAATGTAAATGGAGTTTGAAAAAGTAAATGGGAAAAGAGTTTTTAGTTTTATTGTTAGTTTGCGAAATCTATTTTTAGCAGGAAAAGGAAAGATGTGTTCTTTATCCCTTTTTCTCCATTTTTGATCGGACCTGTTTATCACTTAGCATCTTTTGTTCTTCTGGATTATGTCTAAATTTATGGTATTCACAGTAAATATTGTCTAAGACTGTATGTTTTGTTGCCTTTAATGAATTAAAAAAAAAGTATTCTTTTGTTTTAGCACAAAGATGAACACATTGTGAGATGAAGCCAAGGATAATATAAGATTTCATAAGTTCAATTTAATGGTTTGTTTTGCTGCATCTAATTCCTTGGGTTGACTGCAGTTTGTTAATGAGTATGTGATTTGTTTTAAATGCAGAAAGTGCTGATTCAGATTAGCTCTTTTTGTGCCAAGTGATTGGAACCGCACCCTGCTTTGGTTAATTATACATATGGCTTTGGCTTTTACTCATCTTTCATGGTGGTTATGGAGTGGGAAACATCAAGAGCCTAGAACTCCTAATGGATCATCTTTAAGTTCTTCACCTGATACAGGTTTATGGGAATCAGATAATCTGAAGTTTCCTCGGATTAAGAGGGCTAATATGGCTTCTTCGTCGAGAAGAGTTAAGAGGAAATGGCATAGCCGGGAGGAAAGAAAGATCGATAGGGAATATGATGTAGTTCTAGTGCCACCTGATGGAGGGTGTGTTTCAGGATCTGAGTCTGATGGTTCTGATTACTCCATTGGATGGTTGGAGCCTCATGGACCTGGCTTCCATAGTGATGATGATTCGGATAACAGTTTCGCAGTGTTGGTTCCGTGTTATGGGCATGGTGAGGATAATATGGTGGTGGATTCAAAAAATAAGATTCTGGGAGCCATTGTCAACATTCCTGACAATTATTCTGCTGGTAACAACCCTTTCTTATCCGTATTTTAATATTAAGAATTTGAATTAATTTTCAATTCTGTCATCTTTGTTGCTTAACATATTGGTTCTAAGATTGAGTCACAAGTTTTTGATAAGATGCTGCATGGCATTTGGCAGGTCATTGGCCAGCTGCTAACACTAAATTTAGCTTGATGCACTTATTTCCCTTTTCGAGCTTGTCCCTATATATTATTGAATTGCTTGAATTGTTCAAAGTGTTGATGAAATGTTTAAGATTGCATTAGTAGAAGTTGGTGCAGACTAGTAATGCTCTTCGTTTTTGACATTTTAATTGTTATAACCCATTTCTTGGATGCTGTAACAGTGATCTTAAAACAAGGAGATAAGTGATTTTAGTTAGTTAGGTTTGTACATTGAACTGTGAGAAGTTTCATCGAAATTCTTGTATGGATGAGCTCTCTTCTCGCTAAATGAACTCTTATTAATATTCAGCCTTCCTCATCTTTTGATTGGCATGTTGCTCTCGCAAGTTCTCATTCCCTGCATACTGAGTGCACTGAATTCGGAGTAGAGACCTATTGGATCGTATTGAAGATAAACACTTGATGTATCTTTTTAATTTATGAATGGACAATCCTGGGCCTCGAGCTATAATGATTCTCAGCATAAAGTTCATTTTACTTTCGCTATAAGGCTGAAATGTTTGATATTTCAAACTTGTATGCTGCTATTCAGTTGTTGTCTATTAGTTTGTTATTTTACTGACTACTGCTCTTCGTTTAACCCTTTTAAAATCGAATCTCGGATTTATATGTAGGTCACACTGAAGTCCATTGAATTAACTCATCCATGTTATCATTTCTTTTCTTCTGCTAGGCCATCATTGGAACGTTCTATAAGCTTTACAGCATATGCATTGTTCTAAATTTGTCTTTGTGTTCTTTTGATTTGCAGAAAGCAAAAAATACGTGGAACAGTGGCTTTCTTCTTTGCAGGCTAATTGATATCATGCACTGTTGAAGATTGCATATGAAGCCATATTCTGTTGCCGACCTGCTGGAAGAACATGGTCTAGTGTTCTAACATGGATAGAAATATTGTATAAAGATGTTGTAGATAGTGTTAAAATTTTAAAAAGATGGCTTGCTTCATTGATTTGTTGTCTCTAGTAGAAGAGAATCTGAGCTGGTATCAACCGATGAGCAGCAGAAACAGCAGTGAGGAGGCCTAAATAGTGTGAATATTGGACTGGATATGTCCTTTTCGTTCGAGACCCGAGCCGACAGTATGTCTTGTGTGCTGTTCAGATGAAGTAGATCAATGTTCATATGTGTGTGTTAGATTTGGCTAGAAGATAAATGGAGAAAGCTGTGTGTATTCAATTCTTTGTTGTAAATATCAATCAATGTACATACTAAAAACTGAAGCAGATTAATGTATTGGTTGTATTAGTGTAAATAATATATGAATAGTTGCAGGTATTGTGTAAATGACAAGAAGTCTTTCTCCAAACATTATCCATGGAACACAGTTGGATGGGTGGTTGTTGTTTTTCCTAGTGTTTCATGTTATGATTAAAGACAAAAGGAGCTGGAAGTGCCAAAATGAAATCAATATGGCAGCCCTCAGGCATGTTGTTCAAGGACATAAAACCTGCAACAAACCAGCAATGGTTGTCTGTGTTTTACAAAAATTAACTTTCAGAACATGTACTGCTTTAGGTGATGTTGTTTATCAGTTAAAAAGGAAGATTAGATGAACAGAACTGAAAATTGTATCTTTAGGTGAATGAATCAATGACTAAAAAGCATCTTTTTTCTCATTAAACATTCACTAATGTCTCTCTCTTTTGTTTGTATATATATATTTTACTTTGTGACACACGGACTAATTGTATGTATTAATTAAAATGCACTTAATTATTTTTACGAATTTATTTAATTTTTTAATGTTTCATTAATAATTTGATTACGAAACTAAAATCATACCAATATCAGAATGTTATGTGACGAATGTCTTAGAAGTGGTTTAGGACAAATTACTATTAAAATTATTCCGAAACCCTATTTTATGATATGATATATGTATGTATGTTATCATATATATATATATATATATAAAATAAACAAACAAAAAAAAAAAGATTACTTCGTTTTTCCTTTCTTGTCCGATGAATTCTATAAAAAATAAATGTTATATTTATATTTGATTCCTAAATAAATTTAAATTAAATTGTTATATGATGTAATTAATAATGAAGTATATAATATGATAATTAAATTAAATTAATTATTATGTAATTTGATTAAATTAAAATGTTATATAATATAATTAAATTAAGTTAATGTTAAATCCCATAATTATAGGCTAATAATTAAGAAAATATTTTGGAATTCAAAGAACTATTCCAAAATTCAATATCTTCATATACTTTCATACCTTCTTATATATATATATATATGACATATCATATGATTTTTTATAAGGTTTTTTCTAATAATGCATAGGGGTATAAATGAACAAAATATTCGATGAACTGTTTGTGAACTGTTTATTTATGTTCGTTTATTAAGTTAAATAAATGCATATGAACAAGAATTTTATGTTCGTTTAATAAATGAACGAGCACGAACAGATGTGTGTTCGGTTAGTTTATGCTCACGAACAAATTCGTTTAAAAACTCGTTTATTTATTAATGTTATTTTTTTATAAAAATATTAAAATAATATATGTTTATGTATATGTATTTATTTATTTGTTTGTTTATTATTCATTAACATTATTCGTGAACATGTTCAATCATATATTCATGAACATGTTCGCTTAATGTTCGTGAACATTAAACAAACGAATACGAACATACATAATTTTAAATAAACGAACATGAACAAAAAATTTGAAATTTTTAACGAACACGAAATAAACATGAACAACTTAAAAAATAAACAAACGAACATGAACATAAGTTTATTCGTTCAAGCTCAGTTTATTTACCATCCTAATAATGTAAGTGAAAATCACATATACTTTATTAATAATATTCAAATAAATATAATTTAATATATTTATAAAAATGTGAATGTAAAAGTTTTTTAAAAATCATAAAGATTAAAACAATTGTTTAATTACATAAAAACATGATATTAGAAATTAAAAAAGGAAATTTATAGTTTAAAGTTGTTTATTATTGAAAACTTCATTGATAAGGAAATGATATTTAAACTTAATTTAAAATTGAGACACTCTTTAAATATAATTTAAAAAATATTTTGGAACTTAAAAAATTAACTCAAAACTCAAAAATTTTTATATTTGCTTCGGTACATTTTTATATATATATTTATTTGTAATTGAATACACATAAAAATATTTTGGTAAAAGTATCATATAGGTCACTAAACTTAAAATCCGATTGCATTTTATTTTCTCTATTAAAAAATGGAAAAATTAGTCTCTGTATGTTAGATTAAAAAGTAAATCAATCATTTATGTTAAAAATTTAATTTATTTGTACTGTTAAAAAATACGTGATTGACAGAATAACCAAATACTGACACTTGACGTACCACATGTACATTATGCTAAATTAAGGAACCGGTTTTTAATAGTAAAAAAGGATAAAATTTTTAACAAAAAAAACCAATTTGCTTTTTGATCTAATATACAAAGATTAATTTGTCCATTTTTTTAATAGAGGGGCAAAATGTAATCCGACTCCTAGCATAGAGACCTCCATGGTACTTTTTCCAAATATATATTTTAAAATTTTGATTTTGGATAACATAGCTTTTAGAGAAAAAAAAAGGTTATGTTTTCCCTTTTAAGATTATTCACTTTTTATTCCTTGGTATACAAATTTGAATAAACAAAAGTTATTTGACATTGCTCATTGTACACTTTTTGACAATTTAGAACTTAAAAAAGGTTCACATTTGAACTTTATTGTGTAAACAAATTAACCCAATGAACTAGTATGGTTATATCTAAATGTGCACATGTCAGGTTAATTCCACATCAAGATGGTTAGTTTGCTTATTATAGGAAACCCCAAACTTGGCAAAATGAAGAACAGTTTGACACTGTGACATTTGGACATTGTTACTCCCCTAATTTTCAGCTTTGTCAAAAAGATTCAACACATAATCCGGGTCATCATCTCTAATCCCCCCCCCCCCCTCCCATTTGCTGCAAAAATTCACTTTGTCAATGGGATCTTCTTTTCATTTCTTAGACTCATAACAACAACAAAACATGTTGCAGAGAGCTGCAAGCAATGCATATTCATGGTGGTGGGCAAGCCACATCAGGACAAAGCAATCTAAATGGCTTGAACAACACCTTCAAGGTAAACTGGTTTTTTTCAACACATTCAACTTTTGGTTTCAAGGATTTCCTTTTCTTTATTTTCTTTCATGCAAATATCATAAACAGACTGATTTTTGTGGTTGTTTGTGCATGTTCCAAAACATAGATTATGTAATAGTAGTTAATGGCCATGAGATGTTCTTCATGTTCCAAAAAAATTTGAACATGCTTGGTTTTGGACATAGAGAGTGACAGTTAAACATTGATACTTGGAAAATTACAGATGCGGAGGAGATGGTCACTAGTATGTTGGAAATCATTGATAATGATGGAGACTCCTTTGCACAGAGGGTAGAAATGTATTATAGCAAGAGAGCAGAACTCGTAAGCACCCTTGAAGAAATTTTTCGATCTTACCGCTCTTTAGCTGAAAAGTTCGATCATTTATCAGAAGACCTGCAAAGTGCCAATCACACCATTGCTTATGTATTCCCTGATCGAGTTCCATATGCCATGGAAGATGAAGATGATGACAATTTCAACCAAACATCAGCTTCTTCCATCCATCCCGACAAACCACGCCTCCCAAAAGTTCAAACTCTAAAGAAAGATTTCAGGAACCGGTCTATGTTCTTCTCGAGGGAGGGACAACTGAAGAAAGCTGTCAGGTCCCAAACTTCAGGGCTGAACAAAGATGAGGCATTGGAGGAAATAGATAAGCTTCAGAAGGAAATGTTAGCATTGCAAACTGAAAGGGAGTTTATGAAGGGTTCATATGAGTATGGATATAAAAAGTTTAAGGAAATCGAAGACCAGATAACTGAAAAGCAAAAGCGAGTTTGTGATTTACAGGATGAGTTTCGAATCGGGTCTGTTATTGACAACAATGAAGGTCGGAGTCTAATGGCAAATCAAGCCCTTAAATCGTGCCAAGAGTCCTTGAATATGTTGAAAGAAGAAAATGAGCTGTCATCAAAAGTGGCAAGAGCAGAATCCAGAAGGATTAAGCACGTAAATGACAAGTTCGAAGCTCTCAGGAATAAGTTTAACTCCCCACAAACCGATCAGCAAGAGAAGCATAAGCGTTTGAGTTCAACTGCAGAGCTCGATAATATGGCCTACGATATCGACAATGAAGCAAACCAGAGAGAAGATACGGAAGCATCAGATCAGCAAGAGAAGCATAAGCACATTAGCTCAACTACGGAGCTTGACAGCATGGCCCACAAGATCGACAATGAAGAAAACGAGAGCCAAGATATGGAAGCACTGCAAAAGGAGATCGAAGAAAAATTTCAAGTAGACTTGAATGAATCTCTTACGATGCCGGAGCTTGTTAAGAAAATTGATGACCTTGTGAAAAGAGTTATTCATTTGGAAGCTGCCGTCTTTTCCGAAAAAGCTTTGGTAAAGAGGTTGAAATCAGAAGCAGATGAACTCCAGGAACAGGTTAAGACCCTGGAAGAAGACAAGGAAGCACTTATAGAAGTTTCGGACGCCATGAAAAAAAGGATAGACGAGTTGGAAGCGGAACTAAGTAGAGTTAAAGACCTCGTAAAAACTGTTTTAGACCAAAATAACAGCCTCAAAACTCATTTCACTGAAGCAATCTGTAATGTTAATCATTTATCAGTTAAGCTGCATGAGGTCGAGGTCGAGGCCATCAGATTGGATGCCAAAGATGACAGGGGAACCAAAGAACATGAAATTCTGCCAGCTCCTGATCATAGTTTACCATTAAAAGACACAGGAACTAAATTGGAAGAGGACAAAAATGTTTCAGCTGAAGGAGAAAATAATGTTGATGAACCAAGCTATAATAAGGTTGATGGTGATTCGGAAAAGGGTCCGGAACTGGAGGGTAAAAACAAAGCTGAGAAGGAATACTTGCCCGAGACGGAGAGCAATGTCCCTGATACTGAGCTGGAGGAACTCGAGAGTGATGAAGAAGAGCAACCAAACTGGAGGCAACTATACTTGAAAGGACTGGATGACAGAGAAAAGATTTTACTAGACGAGTACTCATCTGTTCTTAAGAATTATAAGGAGGTAAGAAAGAAGCTTAATGAGGTAGATAAGAAAAACCGCGACGGTTTCTTTCAAATGGCATTGCAGATAAAGGAACTCAAGTATGCAGTCGCCTTGAGAGATCAAGAGATTCAATCATTACGTCAAAGATTATGTTCTGTTGATGAATATAATAAGGATGGGGAGTTGGTAGAACATGAAGGAACTCAGAGAAGCACAAGCCCGGAATCTAACCTAACAGAGTTCATTCATCCATCACCAATAGATGAAAAAACCGATGAAACAGTAGTTGAACAAACTGCACAAGGAAGATTCAAAGAATCTGCAAAGAAAATGGGAGAACAGGTAAAATCCGGTGATGTTTCAGAAATAGAAGATAAAATCAGATCAGATATCGATGACTTGTTGGAGGAAAACCTGGAGTTCTGGTTGAGTTTCAGCACATCAATTCATCAGATACAGAAATATCAAACTTCAGTCAAGGACTTGAAAGCAGAGTTATCAAAGTTGAGACAAAAGATTCATCAAGAAGGAAGCAGAGGAAAGATGAAATTGGAAGCACGCCCCATCTATTCTCACTTGAGAGAAATAAGAACTGAATTAACTTTATGGTTGGAAAACAATGGATTGTTGAAAGACGAAGTCCAAGATAGACATTCCTCGTTGTGCAACATCCAAGATGAGATAGCAAGAGTTACCAATGCCACCAACCTTGGTAGAGAAACTGGGATCAATGTATATCAGGCTGCCAAGTTTCAAGGTGAGGTTCTCAACATGAAACAGGAAATCAAAAAAGTTGGTGATGAACTGGATGTAGGCTTCACTCGTGCGGGGCAACTCAAGCAGGAAATCGAGAAAATAACGGAAGATTTGGAGAAAGAACTCAGCTCCTCAACATCTTCACAATTCCAGTCAAAATCCTGGCGGCCTCGAATTCCTCTGCAATCTTTCTTATTCGGAATAAAGATAAAGAAAAGAAGGAAGACAAAGAAACCGTTGCAGAAACAGATCAGTTACATAATAGAACCTAAAAAACCTTCAGGATAGACTCTTGCCTCTTGCAGCTACTTCTCACTACAATTCGTTTAGGTTGATTACTTTCTAGTCTAGTCCTTCATGTTTCTAGCGAACGAGTAACAGATGTTTCTAAGATTTACCTAATCATTATCCACAAAATTGTATGAATGCGATGAGGCAAAGGATTGTTATATCTTCAACTAGTTTAATCCAAATGTTGAAGAAGTCTTGAATTGAATCCCGCTTATGAATGATTTGTGACAAAAAGAGTACACAATTATCTTCTACAACAACTACCAAAGGAGTTACACTGGTGTCGAATGCAATTTCTTTCTTTTTCACGAGATTCATTTTCCAAATAAATCTACAATATATATTTTCTAAAATGGCAGGATAAAAACCTTAATCGATAAATGTATAACTATAAACAAGATGCCATCTCTTGCTATGTAGCTCGGCCAGTTTCTGCTGTGCTCAAAACTTCAAGATTCTTCGCGCATCCATCACTTAAAGAGCCGGCTTTAGCCGGTGTCTCAGTCATGCTATGATTCCTGCAACTCTCTTCAGCTGTAGGCTGAGTTGTGCTTTTCTTAACCAATAAGCAATCCTTACTATCACTGGCATTTACACTCTCTTCGACCAGGTTTGCTTTGACACCTACTTGATCACCCTCAACCCTTAATTTCTCGTTAGGACATTCAGCTACAGCCTTGATATTCTTCAACTCAGATCCTGGGTTTGTCAAGGCTTCTTTATGTTCTTTAACTTCCTCACCTCGTTCATTTTTTGAAACATATGCTCTATTTTCCCGTACCTGCTCTTTGGGCAAACTGTCTGACACAGAACCCTTGATCTCTAGATCTTCCTTTGGAGAACCTTCAACAGCTGTACCAGATGTAACAGCATTACACTGCTGCATTGGTGCATTTATTGACAAAGAAACAGATGAAGTATGCTCAATTCTCTGCGTTGCAGGTTTTACTGAACCAGGATGCAAGGTAGAAGATGTAACAGGAGAAGAGTGTGCTTCAGCTGTTAAGCCAGTACAAACATATTGGGAAGAGGTTCCACTTGGTATGACAGGTTTAACAGAAGAGCCACCAGTAGTCATAATATGAATAGCATTTTTGGATTGAGCAGCCTTCAGCAGTGATGCAGCAGCCTCTGGGCTACCAATGCGGGCCCCAGCAGCAACTGCAGTGGCATCTAGTATCGAACCTGTAGTGGAAAAAGGTTTTGCTGGGGCCTTTTTCAAGGTAACCCGAGATTTCAAAGTAGAACCAGATGATCCCCTGGGGGAGGTTTTTGTAGGCATGGAACCTTGTTGAGACTGATTTGGGACTTGGACTGAAGCAACAGGACCTTGCTGGGATGGATTTTGGGGAGATGCAGAAGTAATAGGACCCTCTTGAGGTCGATTACGGGATGAGACAGAAGCAATAGGGCCTTGTTGAGACTGATTTTGGGCTTCAACAGAAGCAAGGGGACCTTGTTGGACCTGGCTTTGGGCTCGAACAGAAGCTTCACCACCAGCAGTTGGAGCAGAGCTAGACATGATCTTCAAACCTGGTCCAGTAGCCAAGAGTCAGTTTATTAGAAAGAGAATGACCACCCATTTTCAAAGAAAGCTGGTGGGAGAAAAGAAGGTTCTCATAAGTTCATCACTTCACAATTTTCACTCGCTGAAAAGAATGTTGCCACATCAAACACTTCGAAAAACTGAAAATAGCATTAGATGGAGAAGATTACCAGGGTTATTTGTACAAGCCGCAGTTAAATTTTTATCTGGCATATCAAGGGCTAAGGACAAGGCACTACGAGTTGCCAACTGTGCCTCAGAAAGCTGGGGAATTGCTGAGTTTCCTTCCACATTTAAGTTGCCACATCGCTTCTTAATAACAGTCCACCTCTGCAAATATTAGAACAAAATTGCCACAATTAGCTTGTGGAGAAGTAGAGAAACAGCCATTCTTTTGCGGAGCCTTAATCTGCACGACCAACTTTTACCCATCTAATCAAAGATTCACAGATTTGATCCTTTTCTAAAGAAGTTATAAAATACATAATTGAAAAAAATTCCGTTGCCGGGATTTGAACCCGGAAAAGCTGGGCAAACCCAGACATCATGACCGGAATAGATTAACAACGGATTGTTATTCTACAATAACTAGATAATATTAACCAAAGCAGAAGCTAATTGTTCGTAAAATATAGAAAAACAAATGCCAAAAATAAATTACATCCGTCAGTTTTTACCAATTTCCAGAATATGCTTTAAATTCTGTATCGGCAAAGCATCTAAGTTGTTCACTATCCAGGGGAAAGGGGCTACTCTATGATATTTCAAATTCAAAAGTTGCAAAACATCCCCAAGAACCATTCGTCTTGGACCAGATCTAGTACTATCCTCAATGGTTTGTGTAGCCATAAATCTATTTTTGTATTCAATGAGATCTTTTGACTGTATATATTATTCAGCTGTAAATAAACAATCTTACTGTAGTGACATTGTGATAAAAAATTCAAATAGAATAAAATACAAATGACAAGAAAAACAACTTTCTAACTCGAGAAATGAATATTAGTTCCAAAATAAGTTATCAAGATAAATTATTAGAATCATAATTTTTTTTGGCAAAAACTAACAGAAGAATCTTCAAATTTCCCATAAATTCCTTTTTTGTTTTTAATAAATTTTATTTGAAGAGATATACATATAAATTGTTCTATATATCATGAATATTCAAGGACCAATACGAAAGTTTTTCTTGGGTCAAAAGAAAAATGATAGAGAGGAGAAAGCATCATACCAAACTTAAGTGAGGAGAAAAATACATATTGTTCTATATATCATTAATGTTCCAAGAACCAACACAGCCACACAAGCAAAGCACAATACAAAACTTGAGAGAGAAAAAACATATGTACTAAAAATGAGAGCAATTAAGTTTTTCTATCACATACTCCATACATACTTACACAATCAACCAAAACATAACTTTCACATCCTAAGCAGATCCAATTTAGCATAAAACAACAGAAGTGCTCAGTGAGTCTACTACTTTCACATCTACTAGATGCTTTAATTGAATACTAATAACTCCCAGCCCTCAAGCAACACATACATAACTAGACTATATTATACCTTCAGTGAATTTAATTTCAGCTGTACACAAAAGGACTGGTGCATTTGCATCTATATAATGCATAATAGCAGGATTGAAGAGATTGAAGGACAAACATATAAAATAAACAAGTCAGTTTAGTTAAACCTGAGCCAACTGTGAAGCAGTCCTATCTCCCTTAAAGTCTCCTCGTAAGATGTTTGCCCAATTCCCAACACCGCATTTCTGCACAGCAGCAATAAGTTCCAAATCTTCTGCTTCTGACCAAGGTTTTCTTTTCCTGCGAGCAGGCAGGTTGGCACCAGCTGGTCCATTTCCTTCCAATGTTTCAGCCGATGTCACTGAAGGCAGAACTTTTTTCTGAACAGAAACTGGAACAGTAATGTTCATCCCTGGCATTGAGCAAGTGGGCTGCAAATTTTCTGAAGACACTCTAAATGACCTCGCATTAGGTATATTTATTGTTAATGGAGCATCCACCATTGAGCTATTTGCAAGACTTGAGTCATTTGGCAAACCAGAAGCAATCAGTACCTGACAAGATTAACCATCTGATTTGACTTGCATGGAAATGAAATGAGCAACAAGATAAAACCAGTTTGGAAAACTGGAAGAGAAGGTAGTCAGACAGCCAAAACTATTTATCTTTCATTCAGATTACAGGTTACCTATTAACCAGATTTGGTCAAAAGTATCTTCTACTAATATCACTTAGTCAATCCATACAGTTTAAGTATTTGCTTTCCTAATATTCCAACCATTAGATGCAGAACCAACTATGTAACTGGCCAACCAAAATTGGCTTTGGTATTAATTTTCTAACATATCATCTATGGTTTCTAAACTACCATTACCTTTTTCCATCCTAAAAAGTAAAACAATAGTTTTATGGGAATAAAAAATAATTTACTTACCTTCACACATGCTGCAGCCTCTGCCGAAGTTTCACTACTAATAGAAGGGCAAGGTTCCAATTCATATTCTAAGTCGCTGTCATCATCCTGCAAAATAAGAAGTTAAATAACCGGACAAGAGCCATAAAAACTATCAAGAACACTTGTCCTTCAACCAAAGGACTAATTTATAATTAGCAACCACGACTTTAGCCCTTGGATCAGTGCACAAAATTTTATAAAATCTCCCAAATCCAAAGTTGAACCAAGACTATAGCAGATTGTCAGGCTAGAAGTTAGAAATCTGGAAGGATATACACCCTCAATTAAGGAAAAGTATTCCAATACACAGAAAATATTTACATCATATTGAAATAGTAATATTAATGTAAGGATGTGTTTTCTTTTAACAGCAATTGCCAAACTACATTTCAACAAGCATCACATAAGGCAGTAGCTAAACAACTTCAACAAATCTTTTAAATTAGACACTGCCAAAAGATAACAACATATTATACCAAAGAAAAACACAAAACTAGAAAACTAACCAAGGGATCAGCCCCATCTTCCAATTTTTCAAGCAAAACGTCTCTGTAGGCCAAATGGCGCCACAACATCTGGTACTCTCTCGCATTCGAGATGCCAGTAGAAGTCTTCTTGACTAAAGCATTCCAATCCAACTTTACACCAGGAAATTGCGCCACTTCTTGCAACAGTGCCAAAACAGTAGTTGCTGTATACCTGCCCACACCAAAAATAATATAAACAAAAAAAAAGAACCCTAATATCAGCAAAACAGAAATAAGTCAAGATAAAAAGTAACGAAAATAAAAGTAAAACGAATAAAAGCAGGCGGGACCTTTGTAAAAGAGTAGAGATATCTTCCTCACTAATTGAACCCTTTTTCTGTTTCTTGGTATTTTGAATCATAGTTGTCGATTGGTGGAAAATTGCAGGGTGATTAAAGGAAAAAGAAGTTGAATTGGGAGTTTGTCAAAACCCTAGGTAGGGTTTAAGAAAAGGGAAAGCACCTACTAAAAACCTTTGAAAGCAGAAAGAGAGAGAAAGGGGGGGAAGAAGAAGAAGAAGAAAAGGATAGGCGTGTATAGAAGTGATTGAAGCCGTTGAAGAGTGTGGAGAGGACGCGCCTGACAAGGTTCTTGCGCTGAAAGAAACGGAAATCTCTTCGGGAGAGGGATCTTTGTTTTCTTCAGTTTAGTTTAAATCTCCATGAATACAAACTAAAAAGAGAATGCTGTATTTTGGGTATAATTCCATCAATGCCCTTCCTTAAACTACGAACGGAGGCTGGGCTTGAGTTTTTTATGACGAAAATGCCCTCTACTATATAGACTTATTCAAATTACTCCCCTCCTATTTTTTTAATTACTTTAGGTTTTCTATCCATCAAAATATCCCAATAAACTAAATAAAGATTTCAATCCAAAAATAATTATTTTTAAAATGTTTAGTTGAAAAGTGCAAGTAAAAAATAATATCAACAGTAAAACTAACATAAATAACATCAAAAATAAAAATAAAAATAAAAAATAAACTTTTCAAACCAACCCATGTTTTTAAATATGGATTTTAACTTAAAAGCTTAAAAACTAATTTTTTTTTTAACTTTTTGTTTTTGTACATTTGCTTTTGATTAAAATTATTTTCTCACTCTTATCAATATATCTTCTACTTTATAATATAATGTTTAAAATAGATATTTTATTTTTCACAAAAACATTTTTTAATAATAAAAATAAACACTATCAAATTTTTCAAAAGCGACACTTTTCAACTTTAATATAAAGGCAAATTTAAAGGGGTTGATAGTAGACGGACTCATGGGCCAAGTCAAGTCGGATTCAAGTTAATCTTAAATATGATATTAACATAGTATACGCTTACCCAAGCTTGACTCGGCCCAAAATACTAACCTAAAATTTTATCCAAACTTGTCCATATTTGTAAAAGATTAACCCAAGTTTATTTTAGGCCCGCCCCTATTATTTTTTAATTTTTTAAATATTTATATTATATTATTTTAATATTTAATAATGTTATACATTTTTTATTTATTGAAATTTCTATAAAATCATCTTAACATTATTTTATTGTTTATATTAAAGTAGTATTATATATTTAATATAGATTTATTTTTTAATGTGTTCTAAATTAATATATAACAATAGCATAATACAAAGTATTATAAACTTAAAAATGGGTCGGGTCGAGCCGGGCTTGAACCTTGAATGTTCAAGCTCGAGCCCAACCCATATTTTAAACGAGCCTAATTTTTTTTATTCAAGCCCACTTTTTGAGCCTAATATTTTTGCCTAAACCCTCTCAAATTTCAGGCAGACCTTCGAGCTTAGGTGGATAGCTCGATCTATAAACAGGTCTAGTTAACCAGGCTTTGACCCCCAACCTTGGAAATTTTCTTTTTAGGCCCTTTTACATTTAAGTTTTGTTTTTTATTTTCATATTATAATTAGTGTTTAAGAAAGGATAAATTTGTGTTTGCCCCCTAAAGTTTTTAAAGTTTTTTATAATTTGACTTCTTTTATAAAATTTATAATTTTTATAATGATAAATTTAGTAACATTTTTAGTTTAATTTGGTAAATTAATACAAAGTAGCATCTTGTTAAATAAAGCTTTATTAGATAATATATTTTGATATAACAAATTAAAGTGTTTTTGAATAAAACTAAAGTTGAATAAATTGATAAAATCAAGTTGAAATGGTATCGATATTTTCAAACAAGTTAGAATTGCTTCAAGACAAAAAGTTTCGATACTTTTTGTCTAAGTATTGGTATTTTATGAGATATCGATACTCCTTTGATAATCGATACCCTCTGATATTTTCAAACAAGTTAGAATTGCTTCAGGACAAAAAATATCGGTACATTTTATCTAAGTATCGATATTTTATAAGATATTGATACCCCTCTGATAATCGAGACCAAATTGACATTCTGTTTTCATGATTTTTCAAACAATGACAAAAAGTATCGATACCTTTTCAAAAAAATATCGATACTTTTTATTAGGTATCTATACTGCAGCTCTAACGGTCACTGAATCTACATTTATTACAAAAATTATCGATACCCTTTTAGCAGGTATCGATACTTGAAGTTGCAGGTGACATAAATGCTCTAGTTTTTCATCCCCAACGGCTACAATTATTACACCAATAACCACAACAGTTAGAAATCAATTTGGGGGCATAAATACCATCTTCCAAAGGTCTAGCAACAAGAAGAGCAATGTGCAAAGTTTAAAGATCAATAAAAACACCCTAGAACTTAATTCTTTCATACCTTTTCATGTAAACACTAGTGAGCTTTCATTGTATTCGTTTAACTCAAGTGTTCTTTTTTATATTTGTGCTTAATTGGCAAACATCCTAATCTTGTAAGGATTGTTTCTTTGTTTGCTTGTTTGTTTCTCTTCTGAGAGAGGGTTGATACTTAAGGTTTGGGTAGAAACCTTAAGGGAGTTCTATCTTAAGATTTTGGAGTATAAGTCTTAAGAGAGATTGTAAGGTTAAACCTTATCCTTAAAGTTTATACAAATCTAGTGGATTTGGGAAAATCCTTAGTTATGGAAAGCTAAGGTAGTTGAGTAGGCATTTGAGGGCTGAACCACTATAAATCATTGTGTTCTTTGTTACAAATTTTTATTACTTCCACCACAACATCTCAAAGGCCTATTCAACCTCCCTTATCGGTATTCTCGATTTGATCCTATCGAGCTAACAATTGGTATTAGAGTTAGTCCCTAAAGATGATCTAACAACCAAGAGAAGATCCTCGGAGAAGCTCAAATGATCAACAAGTCATCCAACAACAATGATGTCTACTTTCGGGTCAACGTTCATGGGAGAAGGGCACTCCACCGTAAGGCCTCCTTTTTTCAATGGCACCAACTACTCATATTGGAGAACAAGAATGAAGTTTTTTATCCAAACCAACAATTATGGAGTGTGGAGGATAATCACAAACAAGTCATTCATTCTAATGAAGATAGTTTAAGGTATTAGTGTTCCGAAAAAGGAAAATGAATGGGATGCTACTGACATCAAGAAGGTGCAACTTAATGCAAAAGCTATGCACACTCTATTTTGTGCCCTTGGTGAATATGAGTACAATAGAGTCTCCTCGTGCAATGATGCTAAAGAAATATGAGACAAGCTTGAGGTCACCCATGAAGGAACGAGTAAAGTCAAGGAATCAAAGATAAGTCTTCTCACCCTTGACTATGAGTTATATAAAGCAAAACAGAAGGAAGGAATCAAAGAGATGTCCGATCGATTCACCAACATCATTAATGGTCTCAAAGCCCTTAGGAAGGTTTATCCCAACAAGGAGATGGTGAAAAAGATGTTGAATAGTCTCCCAACATATTGGGAACTAAAAGTGACGACTATAGAAGAATCAAAGGATCTCAACTCATCCTCCCTTGATGAGCTTATTGGTTCTTTGCATACATATGGGATGAAGCTTAACAAAAGGGGTAAAGAAGAAAGATCTTATGATAAAGAATGTTGGTAGAGCTCTTAAATCCACCACCACTGAAGAAAGTGAATCAAGTGAAGAGGTGGATGAAGACAAAGAAATGGAGAGGCTTGCTAGAAGATTCAAGAGATTTATAAAGTCCAACAAAGGAAGAGAATTTCGAAAGAAGGAATGACTCAAACTTGAATCATCCAAGGAGAAAGATCCCATTATTTTCTATGAGTTCAAGAAATCGGGATACATCAAGTATGATTGTCCTATATTTAAAAATAAGGGGTCTAGCAAACAAAAGGCTTATATTGATTGGAATGATGAAGACTTATCCAATAATGAAGAAGCCAAATTATGCCTTATCGTTATCGATGATTTTAATGTAACTTCTAACTCATCTACTTTAAATGATTATTCTTTTGATGTGTTGCAAGAGGCTTATGATGAATTGATTTTGGAAAGAATTAAAAGTTACGATGTCAAACAAATAAGAAAAGTGTTTCAAAATTGAAAAAATGAAAATGACTTACTTTCAAAAATCAATCATGAACTTGAAGAGAAAGTAAAAAAAATGCAAGAAATCATTAATGATTTTGAAAAGAAAAATTTAGACTTACATAATTTACTTTCAAAAGGTCATAAGGATCATCAAAAGCAACTTGAGTTGCTTAAGAGTGAAAAAGCTCACTCTAACAAAGTTTTTGAAAAAAGGAGAAAGTTCAAAACAAAACGTTGTTAAAAATAGCTTTAATTTATATAACCATAGAGGTCCCTCAAGATTTTACAAGGAAAATCTTGTTAAGAGTGTATGGGTCCCTAAAGGACTTAGTGCTACTCAAGACAATGAAGCTCTTTCCAAAATGGATATCTAAAGGGACTAGGTTTTTGAAAACTAATGATTATGGACCTAACAGACATTGGGTACCAAAAACTTAATTTTATATTTGTAGGTAAGGTGCATTGCTTCAAGGTGAACAAATGAAAATTCTATATGATTGCACCTTAATGTTGATTGGTATGGTAGTTCATTAATTTTTTATTTTTAATATCTATCTTTGAACTAACCACTTTCTTTTTCTCTTGAAAGCTTTATTGTTTATTTTTTATATAACAAAAAGGGGGAGAAGAGAAAGGTAAATTTTATAGTTGATTGATTGCTTATATTAGTGACAATTTTTTTCAAATAAAAATGAATGTCAAATTTGAACTTATTGAAAATGTATATTCTAAATCTTTATTCTTTAAATTGAATATGATTTTTATATAAGGGGAGCTTAAATTCAAAATGTCTTTTATTAAATGTGAGCAATCTATTCAAACACAAATTTACAAAATATTTTATTATATCAAAAAGTGGGAGATTATTAAATAAAGCCTTATTGGATAATATATTTTGATATAACAAATTAAAATTTTTTTGAATAAAAGTAAAGTTGAATAAATTGATAAAATTAAGTTGAAATGGTTTCAATTGAGTCAAACATTTTCAAATATGTTTTAACAATTTTCAAACAAGTTAGAATTGCTCTAGAACAAAAAGTATCAGTACTTTTTATTTAAGTATCAATATTTTATGAGATATCGATACTCCTCTGATAATCGAGACCAAATTGACATTCTGTTTTCATGATTTTTCAAATAATGATACCTTTTCAAAAAGTATCGATACCTTTTATTAGATATTTATATCGCAACTCAAACGGTCACTAAATCTGCATTTATTACAAAAATTATCGATACCCTTTTAGAAGGTATCGATACTCAAAGTTGAAGGTGACATAAATGCTCTAGTTTTTCATCCCTAATTGCTACAATTATTACACCAACAACCACAATGGTTAGAAATCATTTTGGGGGCATAAATATCATTTTCCAAAGGTCTAGCAACAAGAAAGAAGAGCAATGTACAAAGTTTAAAGATCAATCAAAACAACCTAGAGCTTAATTTTTTCATATATTTTCTTGTAAACACTTGAGAGCTTTCATTGTATTCATTTAGTTGAAGTGTTCTTCTTTGTATTTGTGCTTAATTGGAAAATATCCTAATCTTGTAAGGATTGTTTTTTTATTTGCTTGTTTGTTTCTCTTTTGAGAGAGATTTGATACTTAAGGTTTGGGTAGAAACATTAAGGGAGTCCTATCTTAAGATTTTGGGGTATAAGGCTTAAGAGAGATTGTAAGGTTAAGCCTTGTCCTCAAAGGTTATACAAATCTAGTGGATTTGGGAAAATCCTTAGTTATGGAAAGTTAAGGTAGTGGAGTAGGCATTTGGGTCGAACCACTATAAATCATTGTGTTCTTTGTTGCAAATTTTTATTGCTTCCACCACAACATCTCAAAGGCATATTCAACCTCCCTTACCGGCATTCTTGAGTTAATCATATCGAGCTAACACATCTAATTATTAATTTGGTAAAAATAAAGTTTAATAATTGCAATATATAAGTATGAATAGAATCTAAATATGAATTAGTAAAATAAATAAATTTAAATAATCATAATATCTACTACAAATTGATAATTTAACTTATTTTATTTTTCCTAAATTTTAGTGATTAAGATTATCCTGAATTTAAAAATACATTGTTGAATACAAGTTAAGCCTACTTTCAACATGTATACTTTATATAAATATCTCGGCCCCCTAGTCAACAATTCTGGCTTCGCTATTACTTAATAGTAAATTATCCTAACTATGATTGATTATTTATTATTATTATTATTATTATTATAAGAATAAAACGAGGAAAGCTACAAAAGATTATACTCTATGCAGCCTATTAGGAGGTTCATTTACTCTCCAAGCCAAGAATATGCTACAACTTAGTCAATGGGTTCTCCAACCAACTGAAGCCAATTGGTGCACGTTTCGTAGCATTTGCCAAGATATCAGGAACCAATTGGTTACTTAATTGATTGATTTTTGAACCCCAAACTTTAGCTCAATCATTATTATTATTATTATTATTATTATTATTATTATTATTATTATTATTTTCTGGACTTTGTTTATTTTCCTAATATGCAAGTTGTTTGGTTGATGCATTATGCTGCATAGGTCTAGCTAGCTTAGTTGATATTTGGTTTGGTTTAAATTATCCAAGTGAGTTTTATTGTTTTGTATTTGCAAACGCATCTTGAATTTGTTAAATGGAATTGCCCTTTGAGACATCAATACACTATATATTATCTATACATATAATCAAAAGAATCCCCTAATTGTAGCACTCTTCATCCATCCTGATGTACAGTGTGAATGGGAGATGCTATCGAAGCACTTTTAGATTTTGACCAACAATTTTAATTTAATAAAATAATTATTGGGTAAAATTTTAATATCCTTTAAAACATTTTTGAAAGGTTTAATTATGATTATAAAATATTTCAGATCTTTGAAATAACGTAGAAACATTTCTAATTCATAAAACTAGTGTTTGAAGTTGCTCAACTTAAAATGAGGTCACTCTAATTAAGGAAATTAGGATTAAAACTCCAAAAAGTTCAAGAAATAGTATAAAAACATTTTGAAGGCTTCAAAATAATTTAGAAAGGGTTTGGAAGCAAATGAGGTATCTGAACCCAAAACAGACCTCAAAAGACTAAAGTAGCTCAAAATAGTGAAGAGGCCATACCTTGCATTGTGGTATCGTTACAAGTGGGGAGAAGTATCGATACTTCTCCTTGGAATTGTAGATTTTTGCATTCTATTTGACTTGTTGTAATACCATTGAGGCTAGGTATTGATACCAAGGCCTCTAGAGCTAAAAATTAGTCCAAAAAACACTTTAAATAATCCCCAAACATTGCCATATCATTTCCATATATTACAAGGCATTAAAAATCTATTCGAAACATATTTAAAATCAAAATACAAGGCATAAACACATTCAAGTCAAATAATAGAATAAAGCTTAATTAATAACATTAAAATGAATTGAATTTCAACTCAAATTTTAATAAATACCATATTCAAATTAAGTCCTTATGTACATTCCTTAACTATCAAAATCTAATATAATACCATAAGATAAACTTCTATCCCTTGAATGGTTGTACAACCCTAAAGTCACTAATTCAATCTTCTCAAAGAAGCTTCACCTACACGTTTAAACAACTAACGCGTTAAGCTATAAAGCTTAGTAAGTAGCAAGGATCATCCTAACTTGCCATTACTCATTTATAGCTTAAGTCTTTTATATACTGTATTCATTTTCGTTTTAGCCTTATGTTTCGAAAGTTTTCCCTTCTATCTCTATCTCTTATTATCACATCGTCACTACTCAAGCCTTATAAGCCTAATTCATTTCATTCATATCCAAAACACAACTATGTTGGTTGTCTGTAACACCCAATACTCGACCCGATCGTTGGATCTAAGCTGCGAGATGTCATATTCGTTGTTGGAGCAACTACGATTAATTACAATTCAATTTTAACAATAGTACTTATTGATAAGTTCAAAACATCATTATGACATGATTTACAATCATATACGAGCTTAAAAAAGCTCTTCAATAACTTGTGGTCGAATAAGGACCAAATTGTAAAGTTTTCAAACTATCGAGTTGACACTGAAACTTCGAGGGTTTTAGGTTGCGACGCCACTCACTGACTATTCCTCATCGTGAGGTTAAGGTCTGACATCGCGACGTAATTGACTATTTTCATAAGTCCATATGATATTAATTCAAAATGGCCTAGCAATATGGTCAATTTCATACCTAACTCATTTGGGCATAAAATAACCCTTTCAAACATTTAATATGCTACCATGGATGTATCATCATTGTTCATTTCATCAATTTAACCATTCAAAACCTACACTAATCATAATATACAAGAAAATTTCTACGTTTGAACCATTTAAGCATGCATATGATAATTTAACAATTCATGAGCATAACTCAAATGTCATTTGTCAATTCAAAGATCCAAAAGTCAATATACATTACAAAACTGAATCAAATATAGGTACATGTCATTTATTGAGACAAAAGAAACTATACAAATATTGTTGAGTTAAGAGTCGAAGATTGGATGTTGAATCACTTCTCGGAACTTAGAGATCCACCTATACCTGCGCATGAAATAAACAAACTGTATGCTGAGCAATAAAGCTCAATGGTACTTTCATGATTCAAGTCAATAACATTAGCATTAATATAAACTAATACAATTCAATATATAATTAGTCATAACCATTTCATTTCCACCTATTCATGTCATATGCTTAAATTCATACATTGCCATAATTAGCAAATCTAAATAAACATATCTACCTTCAATAATGCATACATTTCTATTTCAATTCATAACATTTGACTATATCAATATCTTATTTTTACATTGAATCTATTGATTGTTTTGTTTCCATGTAGGCCCTTCGGGATCGTATAAACTAGCTTGTATGATCTTTCACATGCTATCATTTTCCACGTTTCACATATCTACAAAGTATACCAAGTTCAATCTCATTTCATTTCAATTATCATATAAATAATCCATGTTTTATAAACCCTATTAACCACGCCCGGACTCAAGACGGACACACAGATCTATTACTTTGTCATCTCGGGATGCCTGACAACAATGACTACTAGAACATGTACATTTACCTATTGGATCCAGTGCCCTAAGTGTAGTATATTCATTTGAATACTTGTAATTTTTTCAAACAAAGTGGTTTAATAAAATTATTCATGAATTACATTAATACCTTTTGTATATTATCCTCAATAGTTTTTGCACGTAAACAAAAATGAAAGCAAATATTAGCTCACTAGTTATTTAATGTTTAACACATACTAAACGGTATTATGTGGTCGGATTGTAATACAGAAAGACAACTTATATTAGTAGATAAACCTAAACACATCCTTAGTCTAATCGAAAATGAGCAAACAAATTGAAAGAATAATATCATGTCTATCAAGTCCAAATAGGGAGATGCTTTGTCTTAAGTATCGGAGCAGATGACTCCTAAAAGATAGAGACATAGATGTAACTAACTAGACTGACAGTACATCGGACATGATCCAAGTAGAATATATCCTGAACTCATTTATGGATTTATTCACTTGTGACGTTCATAGTATGATATAACTTAATCCTGAGTGGATGATGGACTATGTATGCATGACTTGTAGACTTTGATGTAAGTAAAAGATTGAGTTTGAATATATAAGAAACTGAAAGCTGGTGCGTTTGGTATACGACTTCTACAATATGTAGCATCATTCACAATAGTAGAATTCACAACCCAAAACATGGGTAAATGATATCCTCTCATTCGCATTACATGATAGATGAAAAGTAAATGAGTCCACGGGTCGTTTATCTTTGTGATGAATGTTTAAATTACTATATAGTAATTGACTTTGTAACAACCCGATTTTTAGTGGTGTCGAAAACAGTGGTTTCGGGACCACAAATCCGACAAATAAGTTCATATAATTAGTATTTAAATTATATGAGTCAATAATAATTTTTATATTGAGTTTCAAATTGATGAATTTTGACTAAACAAAAGTTAGTATAAGTGTTTTGGTTCAAAAGTCAAGTGATTTTGGAAAATGAGGTATCGGGACCTCGTTTCCGTAATTTATGGCCGTAAGTGTTTTTATTAAATATTTACAGAGTCGTAGAATAGGTGAATTGAAGTTTGGTTTGATAATTTTGATGATTGATTACTTAATTGTGGTAAAATGATTAAATTGTAAAAGAGGTAAAAGTTAATTGCTATAGATTTAAAATACTAAAGGGACCAAAATGATTATTATACCATGTTCAAAAAGTCCATGCAGTGGTGACATGATTAAATCCATTAACTTTTGGGTTATTTATTCATTAAGTCCTAATTAGTTTAAGGTTAAATTGAAATAAAGTTTGTTTAGTTGGAATTTTATATAATTGAAGGACTAATTATGTAATTGGACCCTCCTTAAATGGCCTAATAATAGAAATGATGTGGAATTCTTTGGATTGTGATAATTTGCAATTAAATCCTAATAAAATAAGGATTTACAAATCAATTTGTTTCTAGTATGAGCGGAAATGATGGTTTCGAGACCACAACTCCGATGTCTTAGGCCTTAAATATTAATTATTTAATATTTATGAGGTCATTAATTTCTTATTAGATTTTGGTTATGAAATTTTATCGTTTAGATAATTATTTAAGTAAAAAAGACTAAATCATAAAAGTTGCAAAAGTTGAGTTCTATAGGTTAAAGTCACCAAATGATAATGGAAATGTAAGGCAAGGCACTTATGTGGTAAATATACCATCAGAAGGGATAGTGGACGGTTCTAGAGTCCAAATTTATTGAAATTGAATATTTTAATTAAGGACATATAGGTAAATTAGTAATTAAGTAATGTTTTAATAAAACAATTTGATGAAATCAAGTTTCATCTTCTTCTTTTCTTCACTTCATAGCCGAAAAGAAAACCTAGGGAGAAATAAGAACCATTCGGTCATCTTTGAATCCTCAATGGCTAAGTGAAACTTCGTCTGTTTGTAGTCATTTTTTATGTTTTTAAGTTTTAGCTCGATCTAACTAACCTAAGAATTAATTTGTAAAACTATCAAATATTTTGGATTATGCCATTAATGAGTTTGAGTGGTTTTTTAAATTTAATGATAAGTTATTAAGCTTGGTTGTTATATAAGACTATTTTGTAAAGTATTTTTTAGTAATTTTAATGTTAAAGGACTAAAATATGAAAGCAGTGAAAGTAGGACTTGACATTAAATAAAAGCAAACAGGGGTTGTAAAGAGATCAAAACAATTCGGCCGAAATTAGTTTTAAAGAAAAATTGTTAATTTGCATGTTTAGGGCTTAAGGACTAAATTGAATAAAAGTAAAAAGTTAAGGAAATTTTCGTAAAAATGTCAAAAAGGACTTAATTTCATAAAATGATTTAATTTTGTTGTTGATTTAGTTAATTTAACGAAATTATTACTTATATAGATCAAGAAATGAATTAATAGATAGATAAACAGAGGAAAAGGAAAAATTGTTGATTAGTCCACGGAGTTGTGTTTGGTGCAGAATAAGTTTAGGTAAGTTCATACAGTAAAGTAGTTGATTTAGTTGTTGTTTTGTGAATTATTTAATAATTTAGTTATGTTGTATTTAAATTTGCTTTCATAGTAAATATTAAATTGTGGAATTGAATCAAAATGAAATGAAATTATAATTGAGGGGCATGATTGGGAGTGAGGAAAGCATATAATTGTATTCATGTGATAAAGAAACACTTAAATGATTATATGATGTGTTAGTTATTATTTATGTTACGAATGAATTAAATTGATTGATATATGACAATAAGTAAATTGAATTAAACTAATTGATATATGATAATTAGTTAATTCAATGTTATGTCTGATAAATGAAAATTATATGGATGTGTACTTTTAATTGTATAATGTGAAGGAAGTTAATTGGAATGGACATGGTATATGACCCATATGAACCTCGTGAATACTTAAGACACAAAGGACATGTTATTAGGGGTAATACAATTTTAGGAGTTGGTCTTGGATGTTTTACTGATGGATAGTCCTTGTACTTAAGCCGTTACTGCAAATTAGTCTTGTAAATTCATTTATATAAGTATGTTTAGATAATTTAGATAAATTCATTTATATTAGGGGTAATATAATTTTCTAAGTATGTTTAGACACAAATTCATGATTATTGAACATTTGATTTAATAGAGATCAATAGTGAAACTGAAGTGTACTGAGCGTAATGACTCGGGCCTTGTGCCAAGCAGGCTTTATGCCAATGAACTGTATCGTATTGAGCCTTGTTCCTAGTAGGCTTCATGCCAGTTTAACAGATTATACTGGATATTGGTGTCTTGAGAACTTGTTAAATGATGATTTGGAAAATTAATTGAAACTTATGTAGTGTAATACTCCTAATGATTCTTATATTCCATGTTAATATAATTTTATTAAATGTTACATTGTACAATAGTATAATCTTGAAACGAAAAGTGGAATACTAATTATACTGAACATTTGCTCCAACGAGCGAATCCACTAATTATACTGAATGTTTGCTAAAACAATTGAATCCATTGATTATACTGCATGTTTGCTTAAACGAGCAAATCCACTGATTTTATTAAATGTTTGCTCAAACGAGCGATAACTACTGGTTATATTGAATGCTTGCTTAAACAAGTATTATCCACTCATTATACTGAATAAGATTTTCGTATTGATGATTGGACATAAACACTCAAATAATGCTTCGAGTATTATTCATTGATAGAAGCTGCGTCTAGTAGGAATTTGGTTATTTGAATCGTGTAATTGATCTATTATATTTAATTTGGTAAGATTATCATTTAATTTAACGAACTTACTAAGCTTCATCATTTAATTTAACGAACTTACTAAGCTTCATCATTTAATTTAACGAACTTACTAAGCTTCAAGTAAGCTTACTCCTTGATAAAGAATAAAGCTATGAATGCGGAAGCTAGGTCGTAAGAGTCACGGATTTGACTTAGGGCTCTAGACGCACGGAATGAAAGATGAAGTTTGAAACAACCTGAAATATCAACGAATATAAATTAGATCTAAGAATTTAAAAATTTAAAGGAAGAAAATAAAATAAATAGAAAGAAATTAAAAGAACGTGGTATGTAGATGTCCTAAGAAGCCTTGGAAACACGAAGAATCCATAACCCCCTTCAAGTGGCTCTAATTTCCCCTTCAATAAAGAAAACTTAGAAAGAAAAAGTTTGAAGATGATCCCTATAATCTAAAAGATTGTTAAAACTCTTGTAACAGAAAACTCAAGAACAATTCTTGAAAATAAAAACTCAAAGAGAATTTGAATAATAATCAGTTGTGTGTTTGTGTACAATACCAAGCCCTATACATGGGCTAGCTAAATAAATCTAAATAAAACTATTAAGTAAACTAGAACTCTAATTAATCTAAACAAGAAGTAGTTTTAGACTAAACTTTCTTGTTGATATAAAACTCCTAAATAACTTAAAAAACTTAATAATTATAGAAAATTCGGAAAAATAAAATGATAAAATAATAAAGACTAATAAATACAATATTGAGCTCATATTTAATAAAAATTAACCTAAAATCTGAACCTAATATGAAACGCTTAAGCTTATGGGATTGATTAAGGTTCTTGAAGGGAAACACTTAAGCTTGTTAACATTGTCCACATGAGCTTGTCATCATATATTGAGAGTTTATGCCCTCGAATAAAATTAGTCCATTTTATTTCATCATTGCTCAAAAATCCATCGTCTTGAAGTTTCAACTCTTCTTCTTGAATTTGTTTTGTGACAAAGTCTTGAATGAATAAATTGAGTTTCAACTTTAGTTGCTTGGATTTGGATATAGTGATTGGTCCTTGAGGAAACCTAAGCCCATCGTTATTAGGACCATTGAATTGAATCGAGCTACTCGTATCACTCTTGTTCTGTCCTCTAATTTGTAAATTAAGTTTTGTGGCTAGGAGATCGAATCAAACTCAAAGAAATCATACTATCTTAAGGACTTTTGGTAGATTTTGAAACATTTTGGCCTATATGGCATGTAATAAGGCTATGGTTGCTGTGCTATGCTTTCAAGGCTATGTATGCTTGTTTGGGTACTTAGAGGTTAATTGATAGCCTTGTAGTATGCTAAATGGTGTTGATGTTTTGTATGACTATGAAATGGTATGATTGTTATGATTATTAAGAGTCAAGTTTTAGTATATGACTATGAAATGGTATGTGAAATATTAGTTGGTATGAAAAGTTGAAGTGGCATGTTTTGGTTACTATTGAAGGTGCTTAATGTATGGTTGAGTTGTTGTATAAATTGGTTTTAGCCCCTCAACAAATAAGTGATGATTGAGCTTGATTTTGGTCACTTTTGGACACACATGACCTAGGACACGGGCTGTCACACGATCGTGTAATGAACACGGGTAGCCTACACGGGCGTGTGCCTTGGGCGTGTTAGGTGTAAGGTTCACACGGGCCAACACAAAGGCTGAGACACGGGCGTGTGGCCCAAGTTAGTGAGTTACACGGGCCACACGGTTGTGTAACTCCTATAGGTGAAAAATTTACAGTTTTGCCTGAAATGTTCTGATTTGTTCCGATTTGGTCTTTGATTGTTCATAAACTATTTTTAGGGCCTTGGGTGCTCGATTTAAAGCTCGTAAATGTATGTTTAGTTCATTTTGAATTATGTTCGTACTAAATGATTTTTCTTTAATTCTAAATGTTAATTAATATGGAAAGTGTCGATATATATTGTAACCCTTCATAACCCTATTTCGATGACAAAAATGGGATATGGGTGTTATAGATTTTTCATGAAGAAAGATGTAATGGTTACTATGAGATAAAATAGTATCACATTGGGAGAATAGATTTATCCCAAAAAGACTAAGAATATGTTGGATTTTGTCCCCTAAGTGTAATATTTTCATCCATGTACACTTATAATTTTTTCAAAAAGATAGATTAATAAAATTATTCATGAATTACATTAATACCCTTTGCATATTTTCCTCATGTGGTTTTTGCATGTAAAGAAAAATAGAAGCAAATATTAGCTCATTAGTTGCCTAATGTTTAACTAAACTTAAACGGTATTACATGGTGGGATCGTAATATGAAAATACAACTTATATTAGTAGACAAATCTAAACATGTCCTTAGTCTAATCAAGATTGAACAAACCGATTGAAAGGCTAATATGTTGCCTATAAAGTCCAATTGGGGAGATGCCTTGTCTTGGGCATTGGAGCGGATGACTTTTAGAAGATAGAGGCATAAATGTAATTGACTAGACTGACAGTACATAAGACAAGACCCAAGTAGAATAGATCCTGAGTCTGTTTATGGATTTATTCATTTGTGACGTTCATAGTGTGACATACCTTAATTCTGAGTGGATGATGAACTATGTATGCATGACTTGTGTACTTTGATGTAAGTAAAAGTCCGAGTTCGAATAGATAAGACATTGAAAGTTGTTGCATTATGTCTACAATTTTTTCAATATGTAACATCATTCACAATAGTGGAATTTACAGCTCAAAACATGGGTAAAAGATATTCTCTCATTCATATTACATGATAGATGAAAAGTAAACGTACCCACTTGTTGTTTGTTTTTGTGATGAATGACTAAATAACTATTTGATAATAATTGACTTTTTTATAAAGAAAGATGTAATGATTATCATAAGATAAAAATAGGATCATATTGGGCGAACGAATTTATCCCAAAAAGATTAAGGATATGTTAGATCTGATGCCTTAGTGTAGTATTTTCGTCTATCTACACTTGTAATTTTTTCGAACAGATTGGCTAATAAAATCATTCATGAATTACATTAATACCCTTTGTATATTTCTATCACATTGTTTAAATAATACATGCGGTTGAAATCGTTAATTAGACTCAGATTCTTTTACTTCGCAAAGTTACTGACAGGTTAAATCGTGGAAGTGTCCTTCTGTAACACCCGAAATTATTTCTAAGGATTAAATTGATAATTTTGAGAATTTTAAGGCTTAAATGGTAAATTTTGTATGTTAGAGGACTTAACTGAATTTCGTTTAAACTTTAGTGGGTCAATTCAGGAATTTTGAGATCAAATTGCAAGTCTGGTAAAGTTATGGGTCAATTTGTAAACCCTAAAGCTATGTGAGGGTTTCTGAGAAATTTACCATTTTCTTTGAGTAATTAAACCCATTATGACCCTTCTTCTCCCATTTTTCTCTTCCCTTCAAGCGAAACCTCATCTTTCCCTCTCTCCCTTTCCTCTTTCGAAAAAGCATCGTTCAAAGCCTTGTCGTCGTTCGTGTTGTGCATCGCTCCCATCAATCCCATCCTTGTGCTTGTACGAACAAAACCCCACATCCTAAACCTTCCTAACCATCGTCGTTTGTGAGAATCGTGGATAAAACCATTCGATTTTGCGTCACCATCCTTTACTTCGCAGTGCTAGTGATCGTTCTTACTTTTGGTGAGTTATAGGCTTGTGTTGGGGATTATTTTATGATTCTGTTATGGTGTTGCTATCGTGCATGCGTCGTTTCATCATGGTTGTTAGTGGAGGTACTGTTTAGGGTTATGAAACCCTAATTTCTTCAAATCTGTTAAGTGTGGTGAAGTGGGCCATTTGTTATAAGCTCAATAGAGGGAATTATCCAAATCATGCCTTGAACCAAATTTTGGAAACCCTAAAGGCTAATGTTGTGATCCAAGTGAGAAAACCAAAACCCGTTTAACCCAACCTCGACCCATTGACCCGACCCGTTGATCGAACCAAACCAAACCGTTGATTTTGATCGAATTGAACCACTGACTTTGACTAGACCGTTGATCATTGACTTTTTGGTTGACCTTTGCCTTTTTTTATGAAAAATCCTATCCTATTATTTTTCGACATCCTGAGCCCGTTTCCATTGTCCGTTTCATCAAATTCAAACCCAAAAGCCTTGTTTTAGCTATTTTACTCTTAATTTTGTACTTAAAGTTATTTAAAGGTTTTATTTGTGGAATCTAACGTGAGATATTTGTGTTTTGGTGATCACAACTCAGAGGCTGAAGACTTACCTCTTCCTCCACCTGTGCAGCCTACTCTTGTACCAACTCCGAGAGCTACATGTGAGTTATTTCGGGTTAGTGTTATATTTAGTTGGTGGCTTAGGAATAGTTTCTGATGTAGAGTTTGTGCTTGTAGGTTCTAATCTTGTTAGACCCGGTGCTAGATTTGTACATGGTAAACGACCTCCTTATCATTAGAACTTCAGCTTTCTCAAGGTGTGTTTCTAATTACGACATATCCGATTGCATGTGATGTTTGTGTTGTGATATTTTATGATGATACTGAGATATGATATCAATGTAATGATTTATATTGTGTTGTGGAAATGGTATGATCATGTTTTGAGTTGTATTAAAGCACGTTGGTATTGTCATGCATGCCTATTGTAATGTGACAAATTTAATGTATTATGATAAAAATATTATGAACTCTGATATATATGTAATACCATGAGATTGAGATTGAGACTAAGATATACATGTGATCATACCATTGTGTGCTCATGAGTTGGGTTTGTACGGGGAAAGACGTGGTTATCACCCCTTCAAATGGCTGATAGAAAAACCACACTGCGATTGGTGACGATTGGTTGAGAAGGGGTTCTCGAGAACCTCTTCATTATGTTGGTGTGCTGAAGTATGAGTGCATTGCATTTTGCTTATGGTTGTATCATGTTTTGTGATTATTTTACATTCTATGTTAATATTGTGATAATGTAATAAAATGTATGTACTTTAGAGACACACTGGGCTTTTTAGCTCATTTCCTTACAATTTCTTTATTGATACTTGAGACATAGGTGACTTGGTACCCTGAGGCACATCTATCATTTTTTTTTTCTTTTATTATTTTGGTATTAGTCATTTTGGGATTTTCAATAAATGTTATTATTATTTATTATTCTTTTGGGGTTGTAAAGGCAATTTAATTTGGGTTTCGTTTATATTTGTTTAAGTAATTATGGATTATTTAGTTAAATTATAATATATACTTATATAAATTTATTTATTTACGAGTGATTATTGTAGAAGGCCCAATTTGACCGGGCTCGTTCCATTCAAAACCATCCAAATAAAATAAAATAAATAATTGAAATTTATTTTCAATTTAAAGTCCAAACTACAAAGTTTCAAAGCCCATTTTACAAACCCAAATACCCATTCACCCATTACAAAATAACCCAATTTCTATCCCAACACTTAAAGCCTAAAAAGAATTTACCCTAATTCCCTAACCTTTGTGCTGTCGCCTCCTTCCTTTGCAACTTGCCCTAGCCACTTGCATCTGACACCACCATCGACCACCACATGATTACCTGCAAAATAAAAGAGAAGACAAGATAGAAATTGGGTAAAAACAGAGAACACATTGTAATCTTTTTGCTATAAAAAACCATCCGATTTGTAACAAAAAGCCCCCCTCTTTTTTGGTTTTTTCTTCACACAAAATTCACAAAAAAAAGGATCAATAGAATCAAGGAATTTTTAAGGTATCTTCTTTTGTTTTGTTGCAATCTATATATATAATTTGTATGTTCGTTTTATTTATTTATTTTTATTTCGAATATATTAAAAAATAAAAAAACCTAAAAAATAAAATATAACAAATTCAAAAAGATAAAAAAAAACTAAAACTTAAATAAAAAGCACATTTTTCTTCCCTTTTTCGAAAAAAGGATAGATCTATGTTTTAGACCAAAAATAAAAAATAAAAAAGATAAGATTTTTTACTTTGACCGCCGTGTACAGCGGCGAAAAATGGTGGCCGACGGACAGCGAGGGGTGGCTGATGGAGGAGACTTACCAGAAAAAAGGACAAAAAAAAAGAGAGAGAGAGAAGAGAGAGTTTTTTGGTGTTTTTTAAAGAAATGAGTGAAAAAATGAAGAAAAGAGGGGTTAAAAGGGGGTTCCCAAAACAACGTAGTTTTTGGTGTGACTTAAAACACACCAAAAATATGTCGTTTTGAGGCTACATGCTTGAGTTCTTTTCCAAAAATGGGTAATTTTCTCTTTGGTCCTTCCTCATTTGTATTTGTTTCAATTTAGTCCTTAATGTTATTTTTAATTTATTTTAAAATTTCCCAACAGTTTTAAATGCTTTACAAAGTAATCTTTTAACTTTTAGGAGCTTGAGAAGTTGCCACATGTCCTAATTTTTGGGTTATTTGCACATTGAGCTCTTGTTTTCATTAAAATTATATTTTGACATCTAAATTTTTCCAAAATCACATTTTGACCCTAAATTTCTCCAAAATTACATTTTTGACCCCTAAGCTTTTCTAAAATTACATTTTAACCCTTAAACTTTTCCAAAAAATTATGTTTTGACCCGTATTCTCCGAAACTTCATTTTCGACTTCGTTTTTTTCCTTTTTCTTCGATTTTTGTACATAAAATTTAATTATTTTTCTTTGCCTTTTTAATTAAACCTATTTTCTGATTTTGTTTCGCGTTTTTTATTCCGTACATTTTATATTGTTAATCTTGTGTTTATTTTTGCATCTATTTATCTGCTTAATTATTTTGTCTCCGTGTTATTTAATTTTACCAATAAATTACATATTAGTGATTAATTTACACACTAATTTTAAATTAAAATTGTTTTCTATTCAAAAGATGCAAATGATTTTAAAATCGAGGCAATATCCTTTCGTGTGAAAACTTCGAAAAACCATGCCCTAACGTGCTGGGTGTGATTGTCATATAATTCGCAAAATTGAATATCCTCTTTAATACTTTTCAAAATGTCCTTTAATTTCGAAATTCCGAGAATGTCGTGCCCTAACGTGTTGGACACGACTTTAATTCTCCAAGAAATTCAAAACACACGGGCATTTTTCTTCAAATTCTATTTTTGAAAATCATGTGAAATAAGTTACGTGCAAAAGGATCGTATTTTAAACTTCACTCGAGATTTCAAATTTTTAATAAACAAGACCGAAAAATAGTCGACGTGGTACCAATTTTGGGCGTGTGAGGGTGCTAATCCTTCCTCACATGTAATCGACTCCTGATCCTATTTTTTTGGATTTCGAAGACCAAAATAATTTTCAAAATGGATTTTAAACGTTTTGTGGTGATCCAATCACACCAAATAAAAAGATTGGTGGCGACTTTATTTTTCAATTTAAAAATATTTTTCAATACTCTTTTTTCTTTTTCGAAAAAAAATGTTTCGACAGCTTGGCGACTCCATTGGGGTCATTTTTTAAAATAAAAGAGAGTCAAGCCAAAAATCGATTATTTTCGAGTCTTTTTGTTAAAATTGTTAAACACTCGATTTTGTTTAATATATGATCCTTTCCATTTTTGTGTGATGCTATATTATGTCAATATTGCTAGTTAAGTTTTCATTCATATGCATTTGTTACTGTCCCTTTAAGTGAAAGCGGGAAGCTACTCCTTCGTGAGGTTTTCACCTCCGTGTAGGATAGTGAATCGCTTACGGGATTACATCCGTACCCATGTTTTCATGAAGTTTTCACTTTCGTGTAAACATGTGGGAAATGTCTCCCCCTAAACCGAACTCATTCGTAGCCTGTAATGGGTGAGGATCGAAGAATCTGCCGGTTTGGGTACCCTTTATTATAAAGCCTAAACCACATATAATGAACCATAAGTACTTAGAAGGAGTTATACCGAACCTTTTAGCAACTATCCAAGACAAGTTCTTAGGTTCTTTGTTCTATACTCGTATACTGATATCGACGTTTTTGCTAACTTGTTCTATTTTGTCATTCTCAAGAAAAGGTATTGATTTAAGTTTGATTACCAAATAGGCAGTTTTTTTAGGGAAGACGAATTTCTTGATAAAGTGGAAGGCAATATGGTTGTGTGTATATGGTCGAAGAAAGATGATAACCTACTAGAGGTACATAAGTCAGAATCTTACAGTTTCACATAGATGAGCATGATTTAGAATAATTCTCACGAGTTAAAGAATGAGATCGATGAGATAATGGGACAATGGAGATATTCTACCAAATATGGTGATTTGCTTTACTTACTCAAGATTAAGAAGCTGATAAGCATAACCGGGGAGCGAGCATTAAGTCACATCTGAGATGAAGAAAAAGGGATAATAAGTGCATTACCTAGAAGAGTTCGTAAAACTTAAATTTGTTTTACCTTGTCACAAGGAAAAGGTCGACATATTCGCCTTAAGAGTTAGGGATCAGTCATCTTCCCTAAGACATCAGTGCATATAGAGGATGTGGTCTCGGATTTGTGACTAAGTTGAAAGGCAAGACTAGCTAAGAATGAAGAGTTCAAAGGTAGAAGAACTTGAGGTCTCATTGTGAACTTTTGAACTACGAGTTAAGCTTCTCAAAGAAACTGTAGAAACAAACAGTGAACAACTTCAACACTTTCACAGGCAGGACAAAGATAAAGATTATATTACAAATGAAGCTTTGTTTCCAAAGAAGAAGAAGTAACTAACCACTTGCAGACCTTAGTCATTCAAGATCGACGTTTTGAGCTTGAAATCAGAGTTAAACTGAATAAATTTAGCTTGGAAGATTAAGGCTTTGAGCATTAAGGCACGTCCATATATATATATGCCTTATGTAAAGAATTTTGTCTTCTAGAGAAGTTGTTCTAATGGGATTGAATACAAAATCAATGTCTTTTCTTATATTGCATACATGCATTCAGTCGCATTGCATTTTCACATATTCTAACTAATTAAAACTTTAATAGTTATACTAGTAACCATTGAAAATTCATACCATTATAACACTCGCAAAAAAACCAAAGCCATGGAACAGAGGTTAGAAAGACTTGAGCAAATCCAAAGAGAGATGCAAGAACAGATGTAAGAACAGTTACATGAACATATGACAATGATGTATAGGGAGATGAATGATCAGTTTATTGAAGCCCAAAGAAATTTGATGAATGAATTGGCCCAAATGAGGCAAAGAGGGGTCGACAAGGGAAAAGGTCATGCGATAAACCCAACCGAGGAAGAAGAAGATCCTATTAATCCTCCAAGATATACACCCCCTCTTAACCAAGCTCCACAGGAAACCCTCACACGAGAACCAACTGTTACTAAAAGGGCCCAGCAACATGCCACTGGTACATCAAGACAAGTTAATTATCTAGTAGGATCGAGATCTAACCCTGAAGATAATGTCATAAACCTTATTGTCCCTGATTTTGAAGAAATGATGAAGGCGAATCTTCCTAGACAAATGAAGGAAAAGTACAAGCAATTAGAGGAAAAGATCAAAGCAATGCAAGGACCTAAAATTTTTTACGAGATAGACTCTAAGGAATTAACTCTAGTCCCAGATTTGGTACTTCTTCCCAAATTCAAGGTTCCAAAAATTGAGAAGTATAATGGAATGAGTTGTCCAGAGGCTCACATTACCATGTTTTGCAGAAAAATGGCAGGATATGTTCATGATGACAAATTGATCACTCATTGTTTTTAGAACAGTCTGGTAGGGTCGGCTGTTAAGTGGTATAACCAGCTGAGCCATGCAAAGATTCACTCATGGAAGGACTTGGTGCATGCTTTCTTGAAGCAATACGGCCATGTTATAGATATAGCTCTAGATCGAATGACATTACAGAATATGGAGAAGAAGCCCAGTGAAAGCTTCAAACAATACGCCCAAAGATGAAGGGATATGGCAACTCAAGTGCAACCACCTCTATTGGAAAAAGAAACGACAATGTTGTTTGTTAATACCTTGAAGGCTCCGTTCATCAACCACATGATGGGGAGTGCCACTAAAAGCTTCTCTAACATGGTTCTGTCCAGAGAAATGATCGAAAACGCTATCTGGAGTGGGAACATCGATACAGGAGAAAGAGGCAATAGAGTAGCCCCCAAGAAAAATGAAAATGGGATAAACAACGCAAGCCTGTATAGTAAGACAAACTCAAAGCCAGTAGTGATGACACAACTTCGGGCTATAATAGCTAACAACAGAGGTGCCCCGAAATAGGAAACTAGGTCAAATAATGAAAGGCGTCGGTTTACTCCTATCCCCATGACACATAAAGAGCTATATCAGGACTTATTTGATACCCATATCGTGTCACCATACCATGTAGACCCAATGCAACCCCCATTCCTAAGTTGGTACGATACGAACGCCCAATGTGAGTTTCACGCGGGAATATCAGGGCATTCGATCGAGAATTGTTTTACTTTTAAGAAGGTGGTTGAAAGACTCATCAAAAAGGGAGTCGTGAGGTTCAATGACTCAGTAAGGTCTAACGTAGAGAAGAATCCATTAACCAATCATCTAAATCAAGAGGCAAAATGAGAGCATTAATGCTATTGCCAAATAAAAGAGTGGATATGAAAATCTATCGTGAATTCGTTCTTATGCTCCTGGAAATATTCTGAGTAATTGGACTATAAAGGAGCTCCCTATAGCTTTTGGGACATCTTTGGAGTAATAATCAAAATACACCTATTACTCTAAGCCCGAGACCAATAAGAACCCTTTTGTAAAGGGCATGTAATCCTTATCTTTTATTTTAATGAGAACAATACATTTTCTGTCTCATTTGACAAATATTGTAAATACATTAGACAAACATTCTTTCCACGCCTTACAAATAATCACCATAAAACTCATTTGTTTTCGTTTTATTTGATAGATGTTTTCATGCATACTCATAGCGTGCAATCATTCTCAAAATTCATTTGTTTCTTTGGATCTCTATTGGTTCCTTTAACAGGTCCCTTGATATCAATGATATGAGCGACACTGCTACTAACTCGGATCCTTTTGAGAAGGACGTGTTGTCTGGCAAAACTTTAAGACTTTGAAAATGATCAATGATGTAACTTGTCTCCCGATCTGCTACAGATGTTTGAGCAAGATAGGAAACGAACATCACCTCAAAAAGCCATGATTTAAATAAGAATTGAGGCACGTGTCTTTGCGGAAACAAGGCAAGATGCTTCGAGAATCCAAAGGTTTTTGCATGGTTCTATCAAAGCAATCCGGGTTTAAGGAACTGATGTCGTAACAATACAATCTAATTCCCTGAAACTTTAAAGAATGAGGCTTAACTTGTGACGAAAAAGAGGTAAAAAAAAAGGGTGGAGATAAAAACCCACCAAGGGCATCTTGAAACCCAAGAAAAAAAAAAGAAAGGAAAAGTCAAGATGACAACCCTCAAAGGGCATTTTGAGAAGGCATAAGTGCAAAATTAGCCCCTAACATTTTGGGGTTTTGTCACTTTAGCCCTTATCATTTTTTTTGTTATTTTCATACACAACCTTTGTTTTTTTTGATCAAATTGGTTATTTTTTAACGGTCTTGCTGACGTGGCAAAAAAATTTTCCCATGTGGACACTACCAAGCATGCAACTGCTCACGTGGCATAGAAGACAAAATATGCCACATCAGCAAAAAAATAATTATATGCCGACGTGGCATATAAGACAAAATAGTGTCACGTCAGCAGTTACATCTGTGAACTTGCTTAGGAGGAATTTTTTTTGTCACGTCAGCACCGTTAGTCAATTAACGGCCACGTTAGCAAGACTGTTAAAAAATGACCAATTTGACCAAAAAACAAAGGCTGTGTATGAAAATGATAAAAAAAAAACAATAAGGGCCAAAATGACCAAACACCCAAACGTTAAGGGCTAATTTTGCACTTATGCCTTTTGAAAACCTATGTATCTCCTTCACCTCTTCACGTGAGGGCCTTTTTTCTAATTGGGGGCATGGACGTCACCGAGCAAATTTTGTCAAAAGCTTCTAATGAGCATCTATTCATTACTTCACCTAATGGGTAGAAGTCAATTCCTATGTCAATCTACGGTTAAGCAAATTTAAAAAAAATAAGAAAGACTATATGTCGATGTGGAAGGCAAAAAAGGATCATATCCGACAACGATTTGAATTTGAACAACAGCACGATAGCGGAAGGTTTCAGCTAATTCAAGATCAAGTATCACGATTCATTAACCACGTCGCCAAAGGTAGATAAGGTAGTGGGGGCAACAAATAAAGATACCGAAGGATCAATTGGAAGATAGAAAAGACCTACAAAGGTTCGACATGAGAAATCACTATTTACCCTCAATGCTTATCGAGCTTCTATCAAAACATCCACCGAGGCAATACCTTTCTCAGTAGAATGAAAGTCGTCCTACCCGTTGAAGTCAAGTTTCTTTCCCTCAAGATTTTGTTAGAATTAATGAAGTAGAATGAATCAATCCAGATACGATCAACTAAACTTGATCAAAGAAAATATGCTTACCCAAAAAAAAAGAGAGGTCGAGTTGAAAATCCTTAAAAGGCATCTCGAAACCTAAGGAGATTTGAGTTCAAAACCTGAAAAGGCGACTCAATTTGAATAAAAAGGAGAGGCATGAAGTGATCTTCTCTCCCTCAAAAGTAACAAGGTGGAGAAACTTTACACCTTGAGGCATTAACGAAGTACTCAGATTTTCATGGACACATGTCAATCTTAGAATGGTTCTCATCAAGTTTGCTTAACGAAGCTCATACTTTGATATCTAGGGCACCTGATTTCATTCTTTTTTCATCTTATGTTTGATAATTTTTTGTCATTTCTCGATATTTCTTTCATTCGAGCTTTGTCTCCAATAAAATCCAGCTTTATCCCTCTTATGACCTTGTTCAAACATTGTTGCATTAAATTAACAGATAATGGATTAATGTGAAAATATTTTGTGTATCACTTTAGAAGATTCCTAAAAGGTACAAAGACCTGAAACAGGACCACCCGTTGGAAAGAACAACGCTTGAGGATTAGAAAGTTCCCCGGAGTAAGTAGTTCAGATTTTGATTTCGAAATTGATTTTCATGTCAAGGATTCCGGTGATAAGACTTAGACAAACGACGAACAATCTCGACTAAGGACCAAAATAAAATAATTTCTGCATTCATCATGCACACTTATTTAATTAGGAGCATTTGATTCATCCTAATCATGGCATCTTAATAATCTAGCCTACACAGAGGCCCATTAAAGCGTATTATACAGGTTTCATTATCGCGAAATGGCGAAATGAATCAAGGAAACATGAAGATGTGATAGGAAATGTTGAGGTCACAATGACAAACCCAGTACCATGAAGATTTGAAGGGAAAGGTTGAGGTTACAACGACGAACCTGGTACCTCAAAAGATATGATGGGAAAGGTTGAGGTCACAACAGCGAACCTAGAACCTTGAAGATTGGAAGGGAAAAGTTGAGGCTACGACGGCGAACCTATTACCTTAGAAATATGATGAAAAAAATTAAATCCGTGACGGAAGAACTTATACACAAAAGACCGCGATGGTGAATCTTTTACCTTGAAGTTACAGTGAATCAGATTAAAACTGCAAATGCAAGTTTTTATCTCTTTGAAGTTATAATAAGAGCAAGATAAAACTTTGACATCAAAACTTATCTCCTCGAAGTTACAGTGGAGTTGAATTCAAACCACAGTAACAGATTTCAATCTCCCTGAAGTTATAGTGGAATAGAGTGAAGCAGCATCATTCCAATCTTTTACCCCTAATTAAAAGGGACAGATTGAAGATCCAATCTTTTACCCCTAATCAAGAGGGGCAAATTGAATATTCTAGTTTTTTACCCCTAACCAAGAAGGGCAAATTGAAAATTCCAATCTTTTACCCCTAATTAAGAGGGGCAGATTAAATATTTCAGTCTTTTACCCCAAATCAATAAGGGCAAATTGAAGATTACAATCTTTTATCCCCTAATCAAGAAGGGTAGATTGAAGATCCCAATCTCCTACCTTTAAGTCAAGAAAGGTAGATTAAAGTCATCATTTCATCTCATACCCCTAAGTCAAGAGGGGCAGATTGAAGCCATCATCCAATCTCATACACATAAGTCAAGAAGGATAGATTGAAGTCATGATCCAATCTCATACCCCTAAGTCAAGAGGGGCAGATTAAAGTCATCATCCGATCTTATCCCAGTCATGGGGTAAGTCGAAGCCACATTTCAATCTTTTACCTCTAGTGGAGAGAGGTAGATTAAACCTCATCTTTCTAATGAGATACAGAGAAGTGGGTCGAAGCATTAAAACGGTCATCTTCTTGATGAGATACATAAAAGTGGACCAAATCCATCTTCCTGATAAGATACAGAGAAGTGAATCAAAACAATAAAGTGGTCATCTTTTTGATGAGATACAAAGAAGTGGACCAGAATATGAAGTTACAAAACACCAAACACCTAAAGTGTTAGTGGATTGAATCAAAGACTACGATGACAAGTCTCAATCTCCTTGGAGTTGCAAGTGAATTAAGTGAACTTACAGTACCAAATTTTGTCTTTTTGAAATAGCCTTAAGGCAAGATGAAGACACAACGCTAAATTCCATCTTCTAGAGTCGTGAACAAGTGGATACAATGAAGATTGAAAGACCAATGAATCAAAGAATGGGCTACCTGAAGAAAGAATATCAAAGAAATGGGACCGGACAAATTTGGTCCTCCTTTTGGTCTTTGCTCCATACCCGTCCTACGACAACGAGCAAAGAGAGGCAGCTGTAGAAGGCTCAATTTGACCGGGTCCATTCCATTCAAAACCATCCAAATAAAATAAAATAAAGAATTTACCCTAATTCCCTAACCCTTGTGCTGCCGCTTCTTTCCTTTGCAACTTGCCCTTGCCACTTGCATCTGACACTACCACTGACCACCACATGATTACCTGCAAAATCAAAAACAAGATAGAAATGGGGCAAAAACAAAGAACACTTTGTAATCTTTTGGCTATAAAAAGCCATCCGATTTGTAACAAAAAGCCCCCTCTCTTTTGGATTTTTCTTCACACAAAATTCACAAAAAAAAAAAAAAGATTAATAGAATCAAGGAATTTTCAAGGTATCTTCTTTTGTTTTGTTGCAATCTACATATATAACTTGTATGTTCATTTCATTTATTTATTTTTATTTTGAATATATTAAAAAATAAAAAACCTCAAAAAGAAAATAAAAAAAATTCAAAAAGATAAAAAAAACTATAACTTAAATAACAACCACATTTTTCTTCCCTTTTTCGACAAATAAGGCTAGATCTATGTTTTAGACAAAAAATTTAAAAAAAGGAAGGATTTTTTACCTTTGGCCGCCATACGGCGGTGGCCAACGGACTGCGAGGGGTGGTCGACGGAGGAGACTTACCAGAAAAAAAAAAAAGAGAAAAAAAGAAAAGAGAGAGAAGAGAGAGTTTTTTGGTGTTTTTAGAATAAATCAATGAAAAAATGAAGAAAATAATGGTTAAAAGGGGGTTAAATAGATTCTCAAAACAACGTAGTTGTGGGAGCGACTTAAAACACCCCAAAAGTATGTCATTTTGATGTTACATGCCTGAGTTTTTTTTCAAAAATAGGCGATTTACCCCTTTAGTCCTTCCTCATTTTTATTTCTTTCAATTTAATCCTTTGACTTTTGGGAGCTTGAGAAGCTGTCACATGTCCTAATTTTTGGGTTGTTTGCATATTGAGCCCTTGTTATCTTTAAAAATTTTCTTTTGACCACGAACTTTTCTAAAAATTCATTTGACCTCCAAATTTTTCTAAAATTACATTTTAACCTTTATACTTTTCCAAAATTACATTTTGACCCCTAAACTTTTCCAAAATTACATTTTAACCCTTAAACTTTTCTGAAATCCCATTTTCACCTTAAACTTCTCTAAAATTACATTTTAACCCCTAAACTTTTCCAAAATTACATTTTAACCCCTAAACTTTTCCAAAAAATATGTTTTGACTCCGTATTCTTTGAAACTTCATTTTCGACCTCGTTTTTTTTTCCTTTTTCTTCGATTTTTGTACATAAAATTTAATTATTTTTCTTTGCCTTTTTAATTAATCCTGTTTTCTGATTTTGGTTCGTGTTTTTTATTCCGTACTTCTTATATTATTAATCGTGTGTTTATTTGTGCATCTATTTATTTGCTTAATTGTTCTGTCTTCATATTATTTAATTTTGCCAATAAACTGCATATTCGTGTTTAATTTACGCACTAATTTTTTAATTAAAATTATTTTATATTTTAAAATATGCAAATGATTTTAAAATCGAGGCAATATCCTTTCGTGTGAAAACTTCAAAAAACCATGCCTTAACGTGCTGGGCGTGATTTTCGTATAATTCACACAATCGAATATCCTCTTTAAGACTTTTCAAAATGTCCTTTAATTTCGAAATTCCAAGAATGTCGTGTCCTTAACGATATTTGTGCTTACCGTTACTATACTATTAACTGATAGGTGCGCTTGCCTTAGCCATATTTTTAGTTAGTTTCGACTGCATCAAGTTTTTGGCACCGTTGCCGAGGACTGAAATATTAGGAAAACTTTATTTCTATTACTTTAGTCATTTTTTTATTTTTTATTTTTATTTTATTATTTTCATTTTTAAATAAATTTTTCTAATTTATTTTTTTCCCTTTTATTTGCTTCTGGCAGGTTCTTTTGGTTTATGACTAGAGGAAACCCGTCGGGACCACTTCTTCACGACTCTGAACTTGAAAAGATTGCTCGTAAAAATCGTAAAGAGGTTAGAGAAGCTAAGCAAAGTCAAAAAACTTTAGTAGAAAGTAAAAAGGGAAAGGGTATTATTGTGGAGATGGGTTACAATCGAAATAACCAGGTTCCTCCTGCTCTCCCAGCTGCTCTTCCTGACCGTCCTGTTCGTCGGATTTTGTATGATTATGCTAAGCCTACTCTGATTGGGGCTGAAACGAGTATTGTCAGGTCAAATGTTAATGTGAATAATTTTGAAATTAAGCCAAGTATAATTTAGATGGTACAACAATATGTTCAGTTTGATGGTTTGCAGGATGAAGATCCAAATGCTCATTTGACTAATTTTCTCGAGATTTACGATACTTTTAAAATTAATGGTGTTACTGATGATGCCATACGCTTACGGTTGTTCCCGTTTTCGTTGAGGAACAAGGCAAAAATATGGTTAAATGATTTACCACGAGGTTCTATCACTACTTGGGATCAAATGACTGAGAAGTTCTTATTAAAATATTTTTTGCCGGCTAATACGGCTAAGTTGAGGAATGACATCTCTTCTTTTGCTAAATTTGATATTGAGACACTTTATGAAGCATGGGAGAGGTTTTTAGCAGCCACATTAACAAGAAAAAAAGTCCAACCTTGAAGATATGCTTGCTAAATTTATTTCGACTTCTGAAGCAAGATTTCAAAGTAACGAGACAGCTTTAAAAAATCAGCAGGCATCTATTCATGGTCTTGAAAATCAAATCAGACAGCTTGCTAAAATGATTTCGGAAAGATAACCAGGTAGTTTACCTAGCAACACTAAACCAAACCCAAAGGAACATGCAAAAGCGATTACATTGAGGAGTGGGAAAGTGTTGGTTGAACTGAAAAAGAAATTGAAGCAGAAATCTGATAAGAAAGATGATGAGGTAACAAAAACTGAGGAAATACAGGTACCAGTGCTTAAAGAATATAAACCATCAATTCCCTATTCGAAAAAGTTGAAGAAAGACCGCAAGGATGAACAATTTGGTAAATTTCTTGATCTTTTTAAACAATTACATATTAACTTACCTTTTGTTGAAACTCTTTCGCAGATGCCTACTTATGCAAAATTTTTAAAAGAGCTGCTGACAAATAAAAGGAAGTTAGAGGAGCTATCGACTGTGCAGCTTAATGAGGAGTGCTCAGCTATTCTCCAAAATAAATTGCCTACCAAGCTGAAAGATCCAGGGAGTTTCACTATCCCTTGTTTTATTAGTAGTTTAAATATTGAGAAAGCATTGGCTGATTTGGATGCTAGTATTAATTTAATGCCTTATAAAATGTTCAAGCAACTTGGTCTTGGGGAACCTAAACCCAATAGGATGAGTATTCAATTAGCTGACAGATTTGTTAAATATCCTAGGGGAATTATTGGAGATATGCTTGTGAAAGTAGATAAATTTATTTTCCCTGTTGACTTTGTTATACATGACATGGATGAGGATTTTGAGGTACCTTTGATTTTAGAAAAACCTTTTTTATCCATTGCTAAAGCTATTATTGATGTGGGTAGTGGTAAACTTGTGCTTAGGGTAGGTGATGATAAAATTATTTTTCAAATTTATAATGCCATGCGATTTTCTTAAGAGCAAGATGATTCTTGTTATTTTATTGATTTTACTGATCATGCTGTTCAAAATTCATTGCAAGAAATTGTTCATAAAGACACTTTGGAATTGTGCCTTGTTCAAGGAGGGGAGATCGATGGAGATAATGTTGTGATTAATGAGATGAAAAATGATCTAGATGCTAATGAGTCCCCAACAAAACAGAAAAATTTTGAGACCATTGAGGTAAGTAAAGAATTGAGGTTGAAACCCTCTATTAAAGAACCTCCTAAATTGGAACTGAAGCAATTACCGATCATTTGGAGTATGCATTTTTAGGGATTAATTCTCATTGTCCATAATTATTGCTTTAGATTTAAAGCCGAATGAGAAAGAGGAATTACTGCAGGTGCTAAGGGAACATAAACGAGCAATGGCTTGGAAAATTTTTGACATTAGAGGAATTAGTCCTTTTTTTACTCATAAAATTTTAATGGAAAATGAATATAAACCTTGTGTGCAGGCTCAAAAGAGATTAAATCCCAATATGAAGGAAGTTGTTAAGGCTGAGGTAATTAAACTTTTAGATGTCGGAGTTATTTATCCTATTTTTGATAGTACTTGGGTAAGTCCTGTGCAGGTTGTTCCTAAAAGAGGCATGACTATTGTGGCTAACAAAAAAAATGAGTTAATTCCGACAAGAACAGTCACAGGATGGAGAGTTTGTATTGATTACAGGAAGCTGAATGATGCTACAAGGAAAGACCACTTTCCTCTACCGTTTGTTGATCAAATGTTAGAGAGGTTAGCTGGCCACATGTACTATTGCTTCTTGAATGGACTTTCTGGCTACTTTTAAATCCCGATAGCTCCTGAGGATAAAAAAAAGACGACATTTACATGTCCATATGGTACGTTTGCTTACCAAAGAATGTCTTTTGGATTATGTAATGCTCCTACTACTTTTCAGCGATGTATGATGGCTATTTTTGATAAACTCGTGGAAGATATTATAGAGGTATTTATGGATGATTTCTCGGTATTCGGTAATTTCTTTACATTTATACCTTCAAAATTTAAAACGTGTTCTAATGAGATGTGAAGAAACAAACCTTGTGCTTAATTGGGAAAAGTGTCACTTCATGGTTAAAGAGGGAATTGTTTTGGGTCATAAAATTTCTAGTAAAGGGATCGAGGTTGATAAAGCGAAAATTGAAACTATTGAAAAATTACCTCCTCCTAATTCGATTAAGGCTATTAGAAGTTTATGTTGGGTTTTATAGAAGATTTATTAGGGATTTTTCTAAAATAGGAAAGCCTTTAACGAATTTATTAGAAAAAGATGTGTCATTTAATTTCAATCAGGGTTGTTTAGAGGCATTTAACATTCTTAAGGAAAAATTAATTAATGCCCCGATTGTTGTTGCACCTGATTGGAACTTACCCTTTGAACTAATATGTGATGCAAGTAATTTTGCAGTAGGCGCAGTTCTTGGACAGCGAAGAGACAAGTACTTTCAGTTGATTTATTATGCTAGCAAAACTTTGACAAATGCTCAAGCGAATTACACTACTACTGAAAAAGAATTGCTAGTTGTGGTTTCTGCATTTGATAAATTTAGATCTTATTTAATATTATCTAAAGTTATTGTTTACACTTACCATTATGCTCTTCGCTACCTTATTGCTAAACTAGATGCAAAACCTCGACTTATTCGTTGGGCTTTATTACTGCAGGAATTTGATTTGGAGATTAGGGATAAGAAAGGAGCTGGAAATCTTGCAGCTGATCATCTCTCAAGACTCGAAAATCCTCATTTTGAGAAGCTTAGTGAAGGTATGATAGATGACTCGTTTCCTGAAGAACGACTCTTAGTAGTAAGTGATTCTGATGGTCCTTGGTTTGCAAACATTGTGAATTATTTAGTTGCTAACACTTTACCAAAAGATTTGACTCATCATCAAAAGAAGCGATTCTTTGCTGATGTGAAGAATTATTTTTGGGAAGATCCTTTTCTTTTTCGTGTGTATGTAGATCAAGTAATTCGAAGATGTGCTTCGAATGTCGAAGGGAATTAAATTTTGGAGCATTGTCACTCTGGATTGACAGGCGGACACTATAGTGGAATTCGTACTGTACATAAGGTCCTCGAATAAGTTTTTTATTGGCTCACTTTGTTTAAAGATGCGAACAGGTATGTTAGTTCTTGTGATAAATGTCAGAGAACAGGTAATATTTTCAAACGTAATGAAATGCCTCAAACTTATATGCTTGCATATGAAATCTTTGATATTTGGGGTGATGATTTTATGGGACCATTTACTAGTTCTTATGGAAATAAATACATACTTGTAGCAGTGGATTATGTGTCGAAATAGGTGGAAGCTCAGGCTTTACAAACTAATGATGCTAGGGTGGTAGTTCGATTTCTTAAGAAACTTTTCTCTCGATTTGGAACACCTAGGACAATCATTAGCGATAGGGGTACACATTTTTATAATGCTCAATTTGATAAAATTCTTAAGAAGTATGGTGTACATCATAGAACAGCTACCCCTTATCACCCTCAAACTAGTGGTTAAGTTGAAGTGTTAAACCGAGAACTAAAATGTATCTTAGAAAAGACCGTACAGACAAATAGAAAAGATTGGGCTTTGAAAATAGATGACGCTCTATGGGCTTATAGGACTGCTTTTAAAACTCTCATAGGAACATCCCCTTACAGACTTGTTTATGGGAAGAGTTGTCACCTACCACTTGAACTTGAACACAAAGCGTTTTGGGCAATTAAATTCCTAAACTCTGATCTTAAACTTGCAGGTGAAAAGAAGATGCTCCAACTGAATGAGCTTGATGAATGGCGTGCTAATACTTATGAGAGTTCGAGATTATACCAAGAGGCAGCAAAGTGACATCATGATTCTTGGTTAAAGCAACCTAAACAGTTCGTAGTTGGAGATCGAGTTCTTCTACTCAACTCGAGTCTTAAATTGTTTCCTAAGAAGCTAAAATCGAGATGCTCAGGTCCATTTGTGGTAAAAACCGTCTTTCCCTACGGTGCAATAGAGGTAACACATCCTGAGTACGGCACATTCAAGGTAAACGATCATCGACTTAAACCTTATCTTGGTGGTGATTTTCATAATGTGATAGAGGAGCTTCGGCTTCAAGATCCGCCTCAATCATGAACTTAAACAAGGAAGACGAGCTTAGACTTTAAGCAAGCGCTTCTCGGGAGGCAACCCGAGTGCTTTTATTTTTATTTATTTATTTATTTTACTTTCATGTTTTTTTTTTTTAAATTGAAAAAAAATTAATTTGAAAAAAAAAATTGAAAAGTTCAAAAAAAAATTAGTATATTTATTTTCAATTTTATTCTCAATTTTATTTTTTTATCTTGTTTTATTTTTAATTTTATTTTAATTATGCACTATTTTTATTCTTATGGTTGTTTTTTTTAATTATCTGCCTCTTTGACTTGTCTTTATCTATTTTTTTTTTGCTCGGAAAATTGCATTTTCTTTAGACTCGCTGCATTCCTATTTTTTTTTCAATTTGGATGAAATCATCCTAATTCAGGGAAGTTTCAATTTCTTTCCTCATTATAATATTGCGCTTATTCTGCTTATATCTGTTTGTACATTGAGGACAATGTACATCTTAAGTGTAGGGAGGTTGATTGTGATTGTGATAAAATCCCTGAATTATTGATTGTGTTTAAAATAATTTTCTCATACCCCATTAGAGTGAATTTTTGCTATTTGAAATTTTTATTGATTTTGTTTTGAGATTGATTTGTGAATCTTTTATGTAGTGGATGATTTAATCTTTAGGATATGAGAGAGTCAAGCATGATGAGTTGTCTTCAAAATTAAATATTTTAGGTTGTCTCGCTGAATTGAAATACTATCTTCAAATTTTAAAATTACAGGTTTTGACATCAAAACCTTTTTTTTTTTTTGTGAGCTTTTGAGCCTATAGAGCATATATTTTATTTCGTGCTCATGCTACTTTTGGTTGTGTGTATGACAACTTGATTTGTTATTCTAGAACTTGCTTTGATTATACATGTTGAGACCACATTATTGATTTGATATGCTGAGATGATAGAGGCACTTAGGATTTAACCCCTTTTATCTTTAAAAAGCTTACCTAATAAATTAACCCTTAGTGAACCCCATTAAGCCTAACATCGTTTTATTCATTAAACCCATAATATTAACCCATGATCCATATATTTGTGGTATATTTACCCCTTTATTAACTCCCTTTTTGTCAAGATTGATTTGATTAAGTTTCCTAACTATGTTCCACTATCTGAATTGCTGAATTTTAAAAAACAAAAGTCGAAAAGAAAAAAATGAAAAAAATTTGAAAAATAATTGAAAAAAAAAAAAGAAAAAGAAAAAAAGAGGAAGACAAAAGTGTGTTTGAGATAGAATCATTAGTTTCATATATTGTTGAAAAGCTCAAGTTTATTCTTTATTATTTGTGTTGATTTATTTTCTTTCAATTCAGCAATTGATTTTTTTTCTACTTTGGTAATTTATCAACTTGATCTCGATTTTAACCAATTCTTTTAGCCTTTTCCATACCCATAACCTTAGCCTCATTACAACATTGTAAAGACCTCTTGATTGGTGTATCATGTCATTTTGCAGTGGTGGAGATTTGATTTTCAAGCAAGCCTATGGTAATAACATTTTATGTTTGACTATTGAGAGCTTATTTCATTAACCTTTAACACTTTGAGTGCTTTGAGTGAATCTTTAGTGAGGATGTCAATTCTTGTTGATTTTGAATTTAAGGTAATTATTTAGATAAGGGGAGACACCTACATTTTTGTGCTAAAAAATTTGTAGCTTAGATTGCTTAAATCTTTAGTGTTCTTTTAGATGAATTTTCAATGCATGATTATTTGCAATTTGTCCTGAAACATTATTGATAAAAATGAAGAATTAAGAAAGTTAACATGTTTTAGCCTCATTCTTAATGCGTTTTTGGATGATTAGTCTATTTAAAATAATGAATTTTATATTCATAATCCTTTAAATTCATGTTTCTATACTTAGGAAAGCAGTTGGGAGTGAAAGGAGTGAAAAACAAGCAAAAACCGGATAAAAAGAGCAGATTTTAGGAGCCACACGAGCTAGACACATGGTAATGGACTAAATCAAAGATAAAATGGAAATTTTGGGGCAAAAGTGTGAATGTGGAAGAGTTAGGAAGAGATATATTGGACATCAGACTTTATTTAAATTTAAATTTTATTTCTTAGGATTAATATTTAGGAATATTATTGTTATATTGTTTATATTTAATTTTAATTTATCTTTTAGGCTTTTAGAGTTTAAGTTGGATCCAATTAGGGAATTATTGTTTAGATTTAATTCTAATTATCTTTTTAGAATTTAATTTGGATTCAACTAGAGATTTCTATGTATTATAAATAGGGGACGGAGTGATATGAATTAACTCTTTCAATTTTTTGTAAAATTCTTCATTCCCCAAACCCTAACCGTCAAAGATTATTGAAGGAAACAACTGAAGAAACACCATAGAAGTCGTCTTTGAAGCAGATCTCCATAAAGATTGAAGACCTCTTTCTAAATTCTTTTGATTTTACTATGAGTTTTTCCTTATCTTGTGGTTATATTGTTTTTGAGATGTTTCCATTTATTAGAATGAACTAAATTCTTAAATACTTAGGGGAGATGAACCTTAGGATGAATTCTGTCATTTGATTTCTGATTTTACGCAATAAATAATTAGATTTTGTTCTCAATTATGTGTGCTTAATTCTTGATTTAGTATGCTTGAGATATTAATTCTTGTTTGATGTGCTTAAATCAGAGGAGGAATAGTCCCTGTTTAAGAGTAGATATAACATAATTGAGTGGAGTTGCATGCAATCCTAGAAATAGGACAACATAAATCTATCGGATTAGAGTCAAATTTATTAAGGGAATCCATAAATCGAATTAATGAGACAATAGGGGTTTTAATAAGAAAGAAATTTCAATTAATCAACCTAGAGTCAGTTGCTTTTATGCTTGAATAGAGGTATTAGCATAATTTAGTGATTTTTACGGAACAAAATACTAAGTGAATAAATTGCTTAATTCAGAATGATAACGGCAGATGAAATCTAGGTAGAATATTTCTTAGGTATTGTTTGCTTTTTGGTATGAAAACACTTATTATTTCTCACTTTAATCTTTGACACAGTTTTTATTAATTTAGTTAAATTAGTTTAGAACAATCACTTTATTCGACCGGTTAGATAATAGGAAGACAATAATTACTAGCACTTTTGGTTCTCGTGGGAACGATATCTGTGCTTACCGTAACTATACTATTAATTGATAGGTGCACTTGTCTTAGTCATATTTTTAGGTAGTTTCGACTGCATCAGTGCCATTGAAAGTCTAATGGTGAGTTTGAATTTGTGTAGGGAGGAGACGATAGCCAAACCCTAAGGAGAACTGCACCTAATATGGGTGTCGCGACACTAATGCCAAGATGTCCTGACACTATGCCTTCATCACCTTATAGGAGCAAGACTTCAACGAGAAACCAACTTAGAGCAATTTGTTGAGGATGTTGCGACATTGAGCCCAAAGTCGCGACACCAAGTCCCCAAGGTCGCGATATCCCTATTGCTTGTTGACAGTCTTTCATTAGGGACCTTATACTTTTTACTATAGCATAATTTCATGACAATTTTTAATTTATTCAATTAGTCCATAATGTTACAAAGTTATCTAGCAAGCTTAATTTGATTTCCAATTTTTATCCTTATCATAATTTAAGCTTATTAACTATCAACTTCTTCAAATCAAGCTCAAAATCATCAATTTCTCTATGATGGCAACTTGCTAAAAACTTAACAATTGAATAAATTGATACATGGGCTAACTAAATCAAGCTCTCATTATTCAAATTTAATGAAATCAAAGAATACTAGCTTAGGGACCTTACTTGATTAATGGTCAACTGCTTGAACGAAATGGAGTTTTCTTCTTCTTTTTTTTCTCTATCTCTTCAATGGACGATTGGAGCTTTGGGAAAGAAGATGATATGTTATCATCTTCCACTAGTTTAATTATATATAGCTAGATTAAGAATATATTAAGATTAGTTAATCATGTTTATGTTATTAATTAACCTTATTTATTTTCTTTAATTATAATTATATTAACTTAATGGCTATCATCATCATTCCCCACTATCTACCATTTAAAATTGGTTAATTAACCATTTTGGTCCTTTGGATAAAAATTATCTAGGTCCCCAAGCCTTTTTTTAAATTAAACTCAATAGTGATTAGACTTTTTCAATTTAAGCCCTAAACTTTAATTAACTATTTTTTCAGTTAAATTACTTAATTGATTTTCAATATATTTTCTTAATATCTTCATTAATATTTGTATTTCGTCCTTACGGAATTTATTTATGAAAATAAGATTTCAAAACTGTATTTTTCAACACTACTTAAAATTAGATCGTTACAAACAATGTGCAAATATTTTCTCGTTTAAAAATCTAAATCTTTTTTTTTTATAATAATTGTAGGTATCAACTATGGTGAATTGTGGTTTCTTCTCTTAGTGAGAGTTATGATTTCTATACCATTCTTATTTTGGTAAATAATCAAATATTTACATCAATTTTTTAATATACTGATGTGATTACATGGTAGTATTTGTTCATACTTTTTTAACTCTTTGACAATGCACACACAGAGTAGTGATTAGGGTGTGTGCGTGAATGAATCAATTTTTTTATTGGATGATAATATGCTTTTTACACAAGTCCTAAAATTACCCATAGCTCCTCCTCAACTCATAAATTGGAGGATAATATTCTTCAACTCATTCAAACTCACGCCCTCTTGCATTGACAATAATACCTATGTCAATTGAACTAAGACTCAATTAAAAAATTGATAAGTTATTTAAATAAATTAGGAGTTAATGAAATCTATTTCAACTGCGAAATAAGAGTCGATGCAAGCATTGAATCATTTGTTTGTTCTTTTTTTGTTCATAGATGATTGGTGTATACTTGGCATTGAGTATTTATTTTTGCATGTCCATACATATTACATTGTACTATTTATTTAAATGTATTATTATTGTAATTTTGAAACTGTAAACATACTTGATATTTGAATTTAATAATTATTTTTATTTAGTTCTAAATTTTATTGGATATTTTTATATTTTCTAATTTAGATTAGTCTTTGAGAAATGTTGTAAAAAATTTAAAATGTGCCAAACTTTTAGTGACGGGAAGGAATAGAATTGATGGGAGGTAAATTGTGACGGAAATTTGTGACAAAATTTATAATAATATGACTAAATTTCTAGTTAAAAAAATTTTAATACCATACATATTTATGAACTCTTTTAAAAATTAGAATGATAAACTTATTTTTTTTTAAGCCTCAAAATTATCATTTTGGAAATCTTTTAAAAAAATATATAATTTAGAATTGTTATATTATTTTCAATATATTTTTAGTAATTTTATATAATTTTAAATATTTGAATAATATCCTCATAAAAAATAGGAAAAAAAATATATTTTATAATTATTTTGAATGTTTTGTAATTTCGTAAGAGTGACTAGTTTGCACATTTTCGAAACTATCAAAGACTTAAGAGGTATTTACATCAATTTGTTATTCAAGTCATTCAAATTATTTGAATTATTCGAGCTGTAAAATTCAACTCAACTCAAACTCGAAAAACCAAATTACTTCTCCAAGTTGATTCAAAAATATTAAATAACTCGACTCAATCAACTCAAAATTTAAAAAAAAAAAAAAAATTTAAATCGAATCGAGATTTACTCATCCCTAAGAAAAAAAAACCTACATTTGCATTTATGGAAATTCAAATTCTCAGGTTTCATTATTATTTTGGTTATACGTATAACTTCATGGCATTTATTATAATTATATTAATTGCTGACTATAGAAGGCTAATACTTACATTTCTGACAACTAAAATCAGATCTTACATTCAAGTAACCAACTTCAATTAGTTTTCCATTATACACCCTTGATTATATGGAGAATTTTCCAACAATCTGTTATCTCTTCTTCACAGTATATTAACTGAAATGTACACATCATAATCCATAAAGCTACAGTTTTGTTAATTTTATATTGAATTATCATTCATTAACAAAGTAGATCCACAATGAAGCACAAGCATCTTTTGTTCTAATTTTTCTGATCACAACCAAGCCTTAGAATAAAAGGCAATGCATGAAAAATAACCATGTACGTAAATAGAGCAAAACACCCACAGCTTTAATTCACAACTTCTTTTATTTATTTATTATTTTCACTACAAGCACTATGACTATGAATATGACTATCACCATCCCAAATAACCTAGAAACAACTTTCACTATGTATTGGCATCCCTTTTTCGATTCTGGATGATGGGGGATGTCTACAAACAAATTATCCCTCTATTCCTAGGATTATTTGAGATTACAAAAACTAAGGCCAACAAACATCTACAAACTACTCTTAGTACCGGGCACACTAGAGCTAGAAAATATAAACCAAATCCACCACCATATTTGGAATGGATGTTTTGAAGAACTGCTGACGAAATGAAAACGGCCACCATCACCACACATCTCTAAGATATCATCCTTCCATCTGGAGTTTCTTCACCATAGACTCCGCCTTTGACGACTCCATGGTCCCCTGAAATTCATACACAAGTTTCAAAGATTATTGTTACTACTAATCAAGAAGTGGTTCTTAAGTAAAGGACTCCTCTCAAACAATCATCAACACCTGCTCCTGAACGATGGTGTGCAAGCTGCGAAGAACATCTCATGCCATACCCTTTGCATCACCACATACACAAAGATAGCCTTCCTTACTTATTAGGCTCCATATATGTGCTGCCTGCACTCCGATAATAACAAATGTTATAACGACGCTTTTTATATCATGAAGTGCAATATCTGTTGCTTCCTACTACTTACCGTATCCATCATCTTATGTTGAGCATACTCCTTTTTTGGGCCCTCTCGTGAGAATGCAACTAAGAGCTCAGATAGAGCACATTGTTCCACAAAACTATTGAGCTCGTCTTCTTAAATGAAATCCAAGAAAAGTCGTCAGAAAAGTAAATAAATAAAATCCTACATTGGTTGAAAATTATAATGAGACATGCTCATGATGTTTTTGAAAGACCATTAGTATCAAAATCAGATCTAAACCATTTTCCGATTCCTACTTCCAAAAACGAGTAGAGATGGACCAAGTTCTGCACCATATTCTTTAAGGACCACTCTTTCCTGTAAATAACAGTTAGTTATAAGTTATTTTCTTCTCGTTTTTTTTTTTTTGCAAAATGAAAGAATATGTAAAACAAAGAGTAATTAACCTGTAGAAAACCTCAAAAAGGTGCTAATCCAGTCCCAGATCCAACCATGATAATCAGAATTGAAGGATCTGCTGGCAGCTTAAAATTAGATTGCCTGATAAAAATAGGAGCCTCGCTACAATCACTGCTTTTCTCTAGAGAAACTGCATCCTGAATTTTTTTCAATGTAATTAGATGTCAGATGCCACTACAGCCCAATTAATGTCTACTGGGTACATGAACTCTACGGGCATAAAAGAAAGTAAAAAATGTAGAAGAGCAACCAAAGAAAGTATAGTCACTACCATCATTCAGGTCGAACACACTCCTCGATGAATTCTTCCGGTTGGAGTTGGAGCATAGACTAAAGCACAAGTTACATGAATTCTACCAGATACAAACCTGATCAAACCAACCCACAATTCTTATTAATTTAAAGTATAAGGTAATACTGCATTGATAATGTCAAAAGGAAAAATCTAATCACCTATGGGAGGATGAGATAGAATAATAATGCGGCTGTAGTTGAGGGGCTATAGCAGTAAAAAATACACCGATGGGAGGTTTTGTAGATGGGAACTGAGCCATAACCTCGAGAAGACTTCTTTGACTTCCAACAACCCATTGTAAGTACTCATCCTAAGCAAAAGGAAGAATTTGACTTCCAACAACCCATTGTAAGTACTCATCCTAGGCAAAAGGAAGAAGAGCACATAATCAAGAAGAAAATTTTATAACCACCATGAACACATGAGAGGATAAAAACAAAAGCAACACTAAGTATTTCATCAACCTTCCCTTGCGGTGATGACAAGAACTTGAGTCTTTCCGCTTCACTGGGTTCAGTGGCATGAGCAACCAACGCAACCAAAGCAGCCTGACAAAATAATAGTTTGTATAAAAAGAAAAAGGTTATTTAAGCAACAAAATAATAATTTCTGGGTGGTGGAGGGGAGTTACCTTTTGCAGAGCATTCAGGAGATCTGCATATTGTGCCAAGGTTGTTTTAAGTGTACATGGACTATTGAAAGGAGGTGGCAATAAGCTTCTGACGGGCATGCCATCCTTGTTGTTAGTGTGTATAAAAAATAACAAATCCAGAGGTTGACCCAACAATCTGGTTGCTTCCTCGACAGTCTCAATGCTATTATCAGCATAACACCGACATGATCGCTAGTTTCATATCTGGAAACATTCAACTTATTAATTTCATAAGATCATAAAATCATAAATCATAAAGCGATATTATCTATCTTTTTAAAACTAAATCTGTGGGTCAAAAGCACTTAAAAACATAAAAATATTAAACTATGATCACAGATGATTTATTTTAGAAGACCAATTTTGTAAAGTAACAAACATTACAAAACTATGAACTTACGTTATAGAAGTCCCTAATATGTCGAACTCCAGATGTATGCAAGAGCGATCAAATTTTGGCTTGTGGAGCTCTCTCTGGACGACAACATTAACTCTGTGTGCAAATTATTTAACAGTGATCTCAAAAAGGAAAGTAAAAGGGGGACAATGTGAGAAAACCAACACAACGCACGTCCCTTATTACCTGCATGGATGGTGGATGTCATGTGAAGAATTCCCATTTGCTGTATTTGAGTGATTATCCTCAATGAGAACCATAGAGGGATCATGAATCACTACTCTATATTCAGGAATAGCAGCTGTATATGAGGTAGAGATGATATTTTCATCATCTTCATCTCTAAGAAGTTGATCTAACTTTGGTTATAGCAATTCTCTTCTAAGGAAGTAACAACAAATTAAAAATGAAAAAGATTTACAGTAAAGCTACCGGAGCAAAAATTGAAGTCTTTGCCCAAGAAAAGCTCCAGAATCACCAAGTTAAGACATGATGCTTTCAGCTTCAACAAGAAAAAACAAACAAACAGAATCACAGGTACAACTGAAAGAGGATTATATATCATGCAGTGAAATCATCTTCAATACATTGATCATCATCACCAGCACCAACTTCGATAAGACGTTTGGCACCTTTCACGCAATGAAAAAGTCATACACTTAGTCCAAACATGAATATTAATTTTGATCCCACATTTGCATGTAAAACTTCATCAATTAGATAAGAGGGGTAGAATCAAAAAATAAGTAAAATAGAAAAATACCTTGCTCTGAAAGTTTCTCTCAAGCACCTTTGCTATCTATTTACAAAAAAAAAAAATTCATTAAATCATATTACACAATTGCAAAAGAGAAAAACAAGAAAATAAGCAAAATAGAAATCTCTGTGCAAATGCTACCTTGTTAAAATGTTCATATTGACTGTTACCCAAACAAAAAACACCATATGTGAGACGTTGAAGCCAAGGCTGCCTTTCATTCCCCTAAATTCAAATAAAACAATATAATAGCAAGTGTTAATTAACAAAAAAAAAAAAGTTGAATGCTGGCACAATAAAAAGTAAGGGTGAGCAAAATCCGATTCAAATTGAAAAACTCGATAAAAATTCTAATTTTGAATTAAATAGCTCGAGTTATTTGAGTTAATCGAGTTATTCGAATCAACTCGAATAAAAAATTAAGTTTTTCGGTTTAACTCGGATACAAATTACACAATTTGAGTTATCCAAAAATCCAAATAAGAAAAGGTAAAACTACGTCATTTTGATAAATGTTTACCCTTTCTAAAGTTAAAAGTCAAAACCATTAAGTTAAAAAGTAAAATTATATCATTTTGATAAATGTTTACCCATTAAGTTAAAAGGCAAAACCATTATAATGCTTATGTAGTTAAATAATATTGTACTTCGTTTACTAGTTAAATAATCAGTCCATGTAAACGCTAAATTGAGTAAAATAATAGGATTTGTTAACTCGACTCGACTCGATTCGAAATTTTTTGACTCGATTCGAAAAAAAATTTCAAATTGAACTCGATTGCAAAGTAGGATTTTTCAACTCAACTAACTCGAAATTTTTTGACTCGATTCGACTCAATTGGATCGATTACTCACCCCTAGTACAAAGTCTAATTTCAATGTTCTTTCGAGGTAGCCACCAACCTCAATAAACCATTAGTAAAATCTAGAAAAGTTATCAGTTGGCTCCCCGTCTCTATAACTACAATGTCATGCTCAACTATGATAAAATACCCTATACTTTACATAATGCAGAAACAAATACATAACCAAGAATAGCTTCAGTAGAACCAAGAATCTATCTTACGTGCCCACCATGAAAAAAGCCAAAGTCTCCTTTTTAAGCTTCTCTTCATCCTCTTCATCATCAACATCATAGTCATCCTGATATAAAACACACAATGTGATGAATGTAATCGTAAATACCAAGAGAAAAAATTCTCAGTACAAAAATAAGGTAACAAGTAATTCCCTATACATACCAAGTCAACAGCTTTGGTTGCTGCTTTCTCATATCTTGCCTTGATCTCTTTAGCCAAAGCCTACAATAGGAAATCCGCAAATCAACACGTGAACTATTAACTAAAACAAGACATCTTTTCCAAACATACGTTCCAAGCTCATATCGATTGCGGCAAGTATAACGACAAGTAACAGAGGAAAAACAACTCCGCACGTAGCCAAATTATCCACTATTAACGACAAAACAATTAATAACAAAGATTTACGAACAAGAATTATTTCTGCCATGTTTCCAACTATAGTTATGTCCTTGTTTCTTTGAGCTCGGAATGATGAAAGCAATGAACATAACGACTTAGAAAATTATATCCGTCACATTTCCATCTATAATTATGCCCTGGTTTGTTTGAGCTCAGAATGACGAAAGCAACGGACATAATGACTTAGAATCGAATAAAACAATTTATTACAACTAAATCTACAGCTAGATCATCCAAATCTTGGAAAGCATATGAATGGTATAGTGAACTTCAAATAGTCCTTAAAACACTAAATATTCATTAAATATGACTTCAAACAAAGCAGTTCATTCATCTCCTTGCAACTTCATAATCTTGATCTGCATCATGCAATGATTATAGGAGCAACTCAAATTTGCCACAACAAACCAGTGATTAAAAAAAAACAGTCCTTTCATTTCCTTGCAACTTCATAATCTTGATCTGTATCATGCACTAATTATAGGAGCACTTAAATTTGTCACATCAGACTAGTGATTAAAAAAGAATAAGCTTGATAAGCAACTTTAACATAAATTTTTATCGTAATAATATCTGTAAAAAAAGGTTTCATTTTAGTCAAGTAGTCAACATTCAAATCAACCTATTCAGCAATCAAAATCAAAACTTGAAAAGTTTTATCTACTACCTTAGAAAATCCCTCAGCGGTTCCCGTCTGGGTGCCGAAAAAAATGGTGACTTTCTTTCTACCGGAAGCGACAAGGGTGTCATCGTCATCAACCTTGAGTGAAACAGGCTTAGAAGCAACCAAAAGCTTAACATCAGGGCCTCGTTGAGAGGCTAAATTTTTCCAGAGAAAAATCAAGAACCCAGAATCACTACCAACGACGTCGTTGTTACCATTAGCATAGAATCTATCACTGAACCCCCCCAACGACACTCCCAATACAGACTCCAAAAAACTCACCACACCCGAGCTAGAACTCATCTTCAACACTAAAACAAAAACGAAAAAAAAAAAAAGAGAACAATTTAAAATGAAACTCAAAGTAAAAAGTAGAAGAGGGTTGATCAAAGGTAGGGAAGAAAGGTGAGTTTAGTGAGTATTTGTAGTGCGAGAGTAACCCAAAATGACAAAGGCTTGACCACCTAAACTAGAGGGGATAGAAAAAAAGAGTGTTCGTCTGTTATATTTTTTTGGTTAAAATATGTAGTTAGTCCCTGTACTTTTATAGTATTTGAGATTTAGTCTATACTTTTAATGCCTTGTTCGGTTATTAGTGTAATAACATAAGGAAATTTTTTTTTATTGTTTATAATTGAAATAGTTAGACATAAAATAAAAAATAATTAGTTTAAACTCAAAATTAGAAAAATGAGTAAAAACTATTGTATAAAATAAATCTTCAAAATAAGCAAAAAAAAATTCTTGCTTAGTCATGGGAACAGCTAAATATTACCAATTGAATCAGTTTATTATTAACTCATATATTAAAAAATAATTCTTCAACCAACGTAGGAAGTGAAATATTTAATCCTCCTACTTTTTCATTTTAAAAATTTTAGTTTAATCATTATCGTCATTAATAATTTCTGTCAAAATTTATCAACATATCATGTTTATTTTTTATTAACCATATGGCACATCATATGAGATATTCTAATCAAAATTCCAAATTGACAAATTTTACGAGAAAATACTAACGATTTTAATGGTTAGACCGAAACTTTTAAACAAAAAGTAAAGGAACTAAATCGTAAATTCTATACAAGTATAAGGACTATCAGATATTTTAACCTATTTATTTCTTTTAATTTATACAACAGTATTCGCGGGGAGAGAGGGAGGAAATAGAAGAAAAGATTTTCAAAAACTAATGTAATAATATTTTTTTAATGATCGAATTTTAAATTAATTTTAAATTTTTATTTCTTCTTTTTCTGATGTTTCCCATTTTCTCATCTTTTTCTCCTAATACAAATGGAACGCATGGGAAGACATAAGCGGAGAAAAAAGAACAAATTAAAAGGTTGTCTTTTTCTTGGTTTTTCTTTTAATTTTCTTCTTCTGTTTTCCGCTTTTTATTGCTTTCATTTATTTCCTTTTTTTCCTTTTTAATATTAATTTTTTTTTCTAAAAAATAACATAAATACATAATTATATGGGTTAACAATATTTATAGAATATAAATTTAAAATTTTTAAAAATGATAATGAGAATTTTATTATATAATAAAATTATCCAAATAAACAGACAGAATGCACTCATTATTCTCTTACAGACATGACAACTCATGCATGAAATGAAATGAGAAAATATTTAAATTAAATAACAATATTCCAATCAATTTGAAGTATATTATTAAGTTTTTTTCCGAATTTGATATTTAATTTTTTTAGATTTAATTTGATATTTAAATTTATTAAATATTTACGTAAAATAATAATGATGTTGAATTTATTTTTTTATGCTATAAAAATATTATCAAATTTAAAAAAATCATTTTAAAAATAAATATTGAAATATGCTTAACGAATTAATATTAAAAAAAATTAGATATCAAATTAAGAAAAAGAATCCAATTTATGTACTAAATTGAACCTCAAAAAATTTAAATATCAACTTAAAAATATTAAATTCAAGTATCAAATTAAATAAAAAATTAAATATTAAATTAACAAAAAATATCAAATTTAGATACCAAAAAAATTTATTAGTGAACAAAGAGTCAAATCTACAAAATTTCGAAGGAAGCGGCAAAATTGGAAATGCACTCTGTTTTTGTTGTTAAACAAATTGATAAATGCACTGATCCATCACTTTGTCCAAGACTCTAGTGATTGGGCACCGCAGACAGAATCACACTTTTCCATTTATTGTTTTTCACCTTAACAAAACTGAAGACATCAGCCTTTTGAACGGATTTGCCATAACGTTCGTTACAAAATAACCGTTTCGGATTCTTGTTTCACCATTTTTTCCTCTTTTTAGTCTTTTTTTTTGTAAAATGTAATTAATGCAATGAACTTGGTTTCGAGAGCATTCACACTTGAGAAGTTGTAACTTTAAATAAAGTTGGATAAGAATGAGATTATTTTAAATATATATATACTTTATATTTAACACATTGTTTTTATTTATTTAGTTTTTTCTATAAACAGCCTTTTTTATATACTATTCAAAATTTTCATTCATTTAATTTTGAATAAACTACAAAATTAGTCACGTTTGTTTGTCTCAAAATAATATTTTAATTATTTATGTTTGAAATGTTACATTTTAGTCACCTACGTTATTGTGTTGTAACATTTTTAACACTGAGCCGTTAATTTTCGTTAACACTGTAACAGTAAGATGATGTGACACGTTAAATCATCATTTTAAACGAATATTTTAGATTAAATTATACAATTGATCTTTATATTTTGAAAATGTAAACATACTTGATATTTGCATTTAATAATTATTTTTATTTAGCTTTAAATCTTATTGGATACTTTTATATTTTCTAATTTAGATTAGTCTTTGAGAAATGTTGTAAAAAATTTAAAACTTGCCAACCTTTTAGTGACGGGAAGGAATAGAGTTGATGGGAGATAAATTGTGACGGAAATTTGTGACAAATTTATAATAATATGACTAAATTTCAAGTTAAAAAAATATTAATATCATATATATTTATGAACTCTTTTAAAAATTAGAATGATAAACTTATTTTTTTTAAGCCTCAAATTTATCATTTTGGAATTTTTTTAAAAAAATATATAATTTAGAATTGTTATATTATTTTCAAGATATTTTTAGTAATTTTTTATAATTTTAAATATTTGAATAATATCCTCATAAAAAATTGGAAAAAAAATATATTTTATAATTATTTTGAATGTTCTGTAATTTCGTAAGAGTGATCAATTTGCACATTTTCGAAACTATCAAAGACTTAAGAGGTATTTACATCAATTTGTTATTCAAGTCATTCAAATTATTTGAATTATTCGAGCTGCAAAATCCAACTCAACTCAAACTCGAAAAACCAAATTACTTCTCCAAGCTTATTTAAAAATACCGAATAACTCGACTCAATCAACTCAAAATTAAAAAAAATGATTTTTTTCAAATCGAATCAAAGTTTACTCGTTCCCAAGGAAAAAAACCAACATTTGCATTTATGGAAATTCAAATTCTTAGGTTTTATTATTATTTTTGGTTATATGTATAAATTCATGAAATTTATTATAAATATATTAATTACTGATTATAGAAGGCTAATACTTACATTTCTGACAACTAAAATCATATCTTACATTCAAGTAACCAACTTCAATTAGTTTTCCATTATACACCCTTGATTATATGGAGAATTTTCCAACAATCTGTTATCTCTTCTTCACAGTATATTAACTGAAACGTACACATCATAATCCATAAAGCTACAGTTTTGTTAGTTTTATATTGAATTATCTTTCATTAACAAAGCAGATCCACAATGAAGCACAAGCATCTTTTGTTCTAATTTTTTTGTTCACAACCAAGCCTTAGAATAAGAGACGACGCATGAAAAATAACCATGTATGTAAATAGAGCAAAACACCCACAGCTTTAATTCACAACTTCTTTTATTTATTTATTATTTTCACTACAAGCACTATGACTATGACTATGACCATCCCAAATAACTTAGAAACAGCTTTCACTATGTCTTGGCATCCCTATTTCGATTCTGGATGATGGGGGATGTCTACAAACAAATTATCCTTCTATTCCTAGGATTATTTGAGATTACAAAAACTAAGGCTAACCAACATCTACAAACTACTCTTACTAACGGGCACACTAGAGCTAGAAAATATAAACCAAATCCACCACCATATTTGGAATGGATGTTTCAAAGAACTGCTAATGAAACGAAAACAGCCACCATCACCACACATCTCTAAGATATCGTCCTTCCAATTGGAGTTTCTTCACCATAAACTCCGCCTTTGACGACTCCATGTTCCCCTGAAATTCATACACAAGTTTCAAAGATTAATGTTACTACTAATCAAGAAGTGGTTCTTAAGTAGAGGACTCCTCTCAGACAATCATTAATACTTGCTCCTGAACGATGGTGTGCAAGCTGCGAAGAACATCTCTTGCCATACCCTTGGCATCACCACATACATAAAGATATCCTCCCTTACTTATTAGGCTCCATATATGTGCTGCCTGTACTCCGAAAATAATAGATGTTATAACGGTTCTTTTTCATATAATGAAGTGCAATATCTGTTGATTCCTACTACTTACCTTATCCATCATCTTATGTTGAACATACTCCTTTTTTGGGCCCTCTCGTGAGAATGTAACGAAGAGCTCAGATAAAGCACCTTGTTCCACAAAACTATTGAGCTCGTCTTCGTAAATGAAATCCTAGAAAAGTCACCAGAAAAGTAAATAAATAAAATCCTACATTGGTTGAAAATTACAATGAGACAGGCTTATGATGTTGCTTAAAGACCATTAATATCAAAATCAGATCCAAACCATTTTTCGATTCCTACATCCAAAAAATAGTAGAGATGGACCAAGTTCTGCACCATCTTCTTTAAGGACCACTCTTTCCTGTAAATAACAGTTAGTTATAAGTTATTTTCTTCTCTTTTTTTTTTTTGCGAAATGAAAGAATATGTAAAACAAAGAGTAATTAACCTGTAGAAAACCTCGAAAAGGTGCTAATCCAGTCCCAGGTCCAACCATTATGATCGGAATTGAAGGATCTACTGGCAACTTAAACTTAGATTGCCTGATAAAAATAGAAGCCACGCTACAATCACTTCTTTTCTCCAGAGAAACTGCATTCTAAATTTTTTTCAATGCAATTAGATGTCAAATACCACTACAGCCCAAGTAATGTCTGCTGGGTACATAAACTCTACGGGCATATAAGAAAGTAAAAATAAAGAAGAGCAACCAAAGAAATTACAGTCACTACCTTCATCCAGGTCGAACACACTCCCCGATGAATTCTTCCAGATGGAGTTGGACCATAGACTAAAGCACAAGTTACATGAATTCTACCAGATACAAACCTGCTCAAACCGACCCACAATTCTTATTAATTTGAAGTATAAGGTAATATTGCATTGATAATGTCGAAAGGAAAAATCTAATCACCTAGGGGAGGACGAGATAGAATAATAACGCGGCTGTAGCCGAGGGGCTATAGCAGTAAAAAATACACCGATAGGAGGTTTTGTAGATGGGAACTGAGCCATAACCTCGAGAAGACTTCTTTGACTTCCAACAACCCATTGTGAGTACTCATCCTAGGCAAAAAGAAGAAGAGCACATAATCAAGAGGAAAAATTTATAACCACCACAAACACATTAGAGGATAAAAACAAAAGCAACACTAAGTATTTCATCAACCTTCCCCCGCGGTGATGACAAGAACTTGAGTCTTTCCGCTTCACTGGATTCAGTGGCATGAGCAACCAACGCAACCAAAGCAGCCTGACAAAATAATAGTTTGTATAAAAAGAAAAAGGTTATTTAAGCAACAAAATAACAGTTTCTAGGTGGTGGAGGGGAGTTACCTTCCGCGGAGGGTTCAAGAGATCTGCATATCGTGCCAAGGCTGTTTTAAGTGTACATGGACCGTTGAAAGGAGGTGGAAATGAGCGTCCAACGGGCATGCCATCCTCGTTGTCGGTGTGTATAGAAAACAGCAAATCCGTAGGTTGACCCAACAATCTGGCTGCTTCCTCGACAATCTCAATGCTATTATCAGCATAAACACCGACATGATCACCAGTTTCATATCTGGAATAGTTCAACTTATTAATTTCATAAGATCATAAAATCATAAAGCGATGTTATCTATCTTTTTAAAACCAAATCTGTGGGTCAAAAGTGCATAAAAATGGAAAAATATTAATACTATGATCACAGATTATTTATTTCAGAAGACCAATTTTGTAAAGTAACAAACATTACAAAACTGTGAACCTACGTTATAGAAGTCCCTGATATGTCGAACTCCAGATGTATGCAAGAGCGATCAGATTCTGGGTTGTGGAGTTCTCTCTGGACGGTTACATTAACTCTGTGTGCAAATTATTTAACAGTGATCTCAAAAAGGAAAGTAAAAAGGGGACAATATGAGAAAACCAACCCAACGTACGTCTCTTATTACCTGCATGGACGGTGGATGTCATGTGAATCATTCCCATTTGTCGTATTTGAGTGATTATCCTCAATGAGAACTATAGAAGGATCATGAATCACTACTCTATATTCAGGAATAGCAGCTGTATATGGGGTAGAGGCGGTATTTTCATCATCTTCATCTCTAAGAAGTTGATCTAACTCTGGCCATATCAACTCTCTCCTAAGGAAGTAACAACAAATTAAAAATGAAAATCATTTACAATAAAGCTACCAAAGCAAAATTTGAAATATTTGCCCAAGAAAAGCTTCAGAATCACCAAGTTAAGACATGATGCTTTCAGCTTCAATAAGAAAAAACAAACAAACAGAATCACAGGTACAACTGAAAGAGGATTTATATACCATGCAGTGAAATCATCTTCAATACATTGATCATCATCACCAACACCAACTTCGATAAGACGTTTGGCACCTTTCACGCAATGAAAAAGTCATACACTTAGTCCAAACATGAATATTAATTTTGATCCCACATTTGTATGCAAAACTTCATCAATTAGATAAGAAGGGTAGAATCAGAAAATAAGTAAAATAGAAAAATACCTTGTTCTGAAAGTTTCTCATCAAGCACCTTTGCTATCTATTTACAAAAAAAAAATCATAAAATCAGATTACACAATTGCAAAAGAGAAAACAAGAAAGTAAGAAAAATAATAATCTCTGTGCCAATGCTACCTTGTTAAAATGTTCATATTGACGGTTACCCAAACCGAAAACACCATATGTGAGATGTTGAAGCCAGGGTTGCCTTTCATTCCCCTAAATTCAAATAAAACAATATAATAGCAAGTGTTAATTAACAAAAAAAGTTGAATGCTGGAACAATACAAAGTTTAATTTGAATGTTCTTTCGAGGTAGCCACCAACCTCAGTAAACCATTTGTAAAATCTAGTAGAGTTATCGGTTGGCTCCCCGTCTCCATAACTACAATGCCATGCTCAGCTATGTTAAAATACCGCATACTTTACATGACGCAGAAACAAATACACAACCAAGAATAGCTTCAGTAGAACTGAGAATCTATCTTACGTGGCGACCATGAAAAAAGCCAAAGTCTCATTTTTAAGCTTCTCTTCATACTCTTCATCATCAACAGCATAGTCATCCTGATATAAAACACATGTGATGAATGTAATCGTAAATACCAAGAGAAAAAAAATTCTTAGTACAAAAACAAGGTAACAAGTAATTCCCTATACATACTAGGTCAACAACTTTGACTATTGCTTTCTCATATCTTGCCATGATCTCTTCAGCCAAAGCCTACAACAGGAAATTTTGCAAATTAACACGTGAACTGTAACTAAAACAAGACATCTTTTCCAAACATACATGCCAAGCACATATCGATTGCGACAAGTATAACGATAAGTAACAGAGGAAAACAACTCCGCACGTAGCCAAATTATCCGCTATTAACGACAAAACAATTAATAACAAAGATTTACTAACAAGAATTATATCTGCCATGTTTCCAGCTATAGTTATGTCCTTGTTTCTTTGAGCTCGGAATGACGAAAACAACAGACATAATGACTTAACAAATCATATCCGCCATGTTTCCATCTATAGTTACGCCCTGGTTTGTTTGAGCTTAGAATGACGAAAGCAACGGACATAACGACTTAGCATCGAATAAAACAATTTATTACAACTAAATCTACAGCTAAATCATCCAAATCTTGGAAAGCATATGAATGGTATATTGAACTTCAAATAGTTCTTAAAACACTAAATATTCATGAAATATGACTTCAAAAAGAGCAGTTCATTCATTTCCTTGCAACTTTAAAATCTTGATCTGCATCTGCAATGATTATAGGGGCAACTCAAATTTGCCACAACAAACCAGTGATTAAAAAAGAACAGTCCTTTCATTTCCTTGCAACTTCATAATCTTGATCTGCAACATGCACTAATTATAGGAGCACTCAAATTTGCCACATTAGACCAGTGATTAAAAAAAGAATAAGCTTGATAAGCAACTTTAACATAAATTTTCATCGTAATAATATCAATAAAAAAAGTTTCATTTCAGTCAAGTAGTCAACATTCAAATCATCCTATTCAGCAATCAAAATCAAAACTTGGAAAGTTTTATCTACTACCTTAGAAAATCCCTCAGCGGTTCCAGTCTGGGTGCCGTAAAAAATGGTGACTTTCTTTCTACCGGAAGTGACAAGGGTGTTATCGTCATCAACCTTGAGTGAAACAGGCTTAGAAGCAACCAAAAGCTTAACATCAGGGCCTCGTTGAGAGGCTAAATTTTTCCAGAGAAAAATCAAGAACCCCAGAATCACCACCAACGACGTCGTTGCTACCCTGAGCATAGAATCCGTCAACAAACCCCCCAACAACACTCTTAATACAAACTCCACAGAACTCACCAAACCCAAGCTGGAACTCATCTTCAACACTGAAACAAAAAAAAAAAAAGAGAACAATTTAAAATGAAAATCAAAGTAAAAGGCAAAAGAAGGTTGATCAAAGGTATGGAAGAAGGGTGAGTTCAATGAGTATTTGTAGTGGGAGAATAATCCAAAACGATAAAGGCTTGACCACCTAAACTAGAGGGGATAGAAAAAAAGAGTGTTCGTCCGTTATATTTTTTTGGTTAAAATATGTAGTTAGTCACTGTACTTTTATAGTATTTGAGATTTAGTCTCTATACTTTTAATGCCTTGTTTGGTTATTAGTGTAATAACATAAGGAAAAAGTTTATTTATTGTTTATATATTGAAATAGTTAGACATAAAATAAAAAATAATTAGTTTAAACTCAAAATTAGAAAAATGAATAAAAACTCTTGTATAAAATAAATCTTCAAAATAAGCAAAAAAAAAATTCTTGCTAAAAATTAGTCATGGGAGCAACTAAATATTACCAGTTGAATCAATTTATTGTTTACTCATATATTAAAAAATAATTCTTCAACCAAACGTAGGAAGTGAAATATTTAATCTTCTTACTTTTTCAATTTAAAAATTTTAGTCCAATCATTATCGTCATTGATAATTTCTGTCAAAATTTATCAACTTATCATGTTTATTTTCTATTAACCATATGACACATCATATGAGATATTCTAATCAAAATTCCAAATTGACAAATTTTACCAGAAAATACTAACGATTTTAATGGTTAGACCGAAACTTTTAAACAAAAAGTAAAGGAACTAAATCATAAATTCTATACAAGTATAGGGGCTATCAGCATATTTTAACCTATTTATTTCTTTTAATTTATACTACAGTAATCGCGGGGAGAGAGGGAGGAAACGGAAGAAAAGGCTTTCAAAAACTAGTGTAATAATATTTTTTAATAATCGAATTTTAAATTAATTTTAAATTTTTATTTCTTCTTTTTCTGCTGTCTCCCATTTTCTTATCTTTTTCTCCTAATACAAAAGTAACGCATGGGTTGACAAAAGCAGAGAAAAAAGAATAAATTAAAAGGTTGTCTTTTTCTCGGTTTTTCTTTTTATTTTCTTCTGCTGTTTTCCGCTTTTTATTGCTTTCATTTATTTCCTTTTTTTTCTTTTTAATATTATTTTTTTCTAAAAAAATAACATAAATACATTATTATGTGGGTTTACAATATTTATAGAATATAAATCTCAAAATTTTTAAAAATGATAATGATAATGTTATTCATATATAATAAAATTATCCAAATAAACAGACACGATACACTTATTATTCTCTTACAGACATGACAACCCATGAAATGAAATGAAAAAATATTTAAATTAAATAGCAATATTCCAATCAATTTGAAGTATATTGTTAAGCTTTTTTTTTTTTTTTTCTAATTTGATACTTAAGCTTTTTTTTTAGATTTTATTTGGTATTTAAATTTATTAAATATTTACGCAAAATAATAATGATGTTGAATTTTTTTTTTGTTATGCTATAAAAATGTTGTCAGATTTAGAGAAAGATCAAATTAAAAATAGATATTGAAATATACTTAACGAATTAATATTAAAAAATTTAAATACCTAATTAAGAAAAAAAGTCCAATTTATATACTAAATTGAACCCAAAAATAAAAAAATTAAATATTAAATTAATAAAAAATATCAAGTTTAGATACCAAGTAATAAAAATTTATTAGTGAACAAGAGAGTCAAATCTACAAAATTTCGAAGGAAGGGGCAAAATTGGAAATGCACTCTGTTTTTGTTGGTAAACAAATTTATAAATGCATACTTATCCATCACTTTCTCCAAGACTCAATGGATTGGGCAACTTAGAAAGAATCACACTTTTCCATTTATTGTTTTTCATCTCAACAAAATTGAAGACATCAGCCTTTTGGACGGATTTGCCACAACGTCCGTTACAAAATAACCGTTTCGATTCTTCTTTTACAATTTTTCCTCTTTTTAGACTTTTTTTTTTTGTAAAATGTAATTAATGCTTAAATAAAGTTGTATGAGAAAGAGATTATTTTACGAAAAATATACTTTATATTTTTACACATTGTTTTTATTTATTTAGTTTTTTCTATAAACAGCCTTTTCGATATACTATTCAAAATTTTTATTCATTTAATTTTGGGTAAACTACGAAATTAATCATGTTTGTTTGTCTCAAATTATATTTTAGTCATTTATGCTTGAAATGTTATATTTTAGTCACCTACGTTATTGTGTTGCAACATTTTAGACGCTGAGCCGTTAATTTTCATTAACAATGTAACAGTAAGATGATGTGACACGTTAAATTATCATTTTAAACAAATATTTTAGGTTAAATTATATAATTAATCTTTATGTTTTGAAAATGTAAACATACTTGATATTAATGTAAACATACTTGATATTTGAATTTAATAATTATTTTTATTTAGTTTTAAATTTTATTGGATATTTTTATATTTTCTTATTTAAATTAGTCTTTGAGAAATGTTGTAAAAAATTTAAAATGTGCCAAACTTTTAGTGACGGGAAGGAATAAAATTGATGGGAGGAAAATTTTTACGGAAATTTGTGACAAAATTTATAATAATATGATTAAATTTTAAGTTAAAAAATATTAATATCATATATATTTATAAACTCTTTTAAAAATTAGAATGATAAACTTATTTTTTTTAAGCCTCAAATTTATTATTTTGGAATTCTTTTAAAAATATATAATTTAGAATTGTTATATTATTTTCAATATATTTTTAGTAATTTTTTTATAATTTTAAATATTTGAATAATATATTCATAAAAAATTGGAAAAAATATATTTTATAATTATTTTGAATGTTTTGTAATTTCGTAAGAGTGACCAGTTTGCACATTTTCGAAACTATCAAAGACTTAAGAGGCATTTACATCAATTTGTTATTCAAGTCATTCAAATTATTTGAATTATTCGAGCTGCAAAATCCAACTCAACTCAAACTCGAAAAACCAAATTTCTCCTCCAAGTTAATTCAAAAATACCAAATAACTCGACTCAATCAACTCAAAATTAAAAAAAAAAAAATTTCAAATCGAATCAAGGTTTACTCGTACGTAAAGAAAAAAAAACCTACCTTTGCATTTATGGAAATTCAAATTCTCAGGTTTTATTATTATTTTTGGTTATATGTATAAGTTCATGGCATTTATTATAATTATATTAATTGCTGATTATAAATGGCTTATACTTACATTTTGACAACTAAAATCAGATCTTACATTCAAGTAACCAACTTCAATTAGTTTTCCATTATATACCCTTGATTATATGGAGATTTTTCCAACAAATTGTTCTCTCTTCTTCACAGTATATTAACTGAAACGTACACATCATAATCCATAAAGCTACAGTTTTGTTAGTTTTATATTGAATTATCCTTCATTAACAAAGTAGATCCACAATAAAGCACAAGCATCTTTTGTTCTAATTTTTCTGTTCACAACCAAGCCTTAGAATAAGAGACAATGCATGAAAAATAACCATGTATGTAAATAGAGCAAAACACTCGCAACTTTAATTCACAACTTCTTTTATTTATTTATTATTTTCACTACAAGCACTATGACTATGACTATGACTTTAACCATCCCAAATAACCTAGAAACAACTTTCACTATGTCTTGGCACCCCTATTTCGATTCTGGATGATGGGGGATGTCTACAAACAAATTATCCTTCTATTCCTAGGATTATTTGAAATTACAAAAACTAAGGTCAACCAACATCTACAAATTACTCTTACTAACGGGCACACTAAAGCTAGAAAATATAAACCAAATCCACCACCATATTTGGCATGGATGTTCCGAAGAATTGCTGATGAAATGAAAACGGCCACCATCACCACACATCTCTAAGATATCGTCCTTCCAATTGGAGTTTCTTCACCATAGACTCCGTCTTTGACGACTCCATGTTCCCCTGAAATTCATACACAAGTTTCAAATATTAATGTTACTACTAATCAAGAAGTGGTTCTTGAGCAGAGGACTCCTCTCAGACAATCATCAATACCTGCTCTTGAACGATAGTGTGCAAGCTGCAAAGAACATCTCTTACCATACCCTTGGCATCACCACATACGTAAAGGTATCCTCCCTTACTTCTTAGGCTCTATATATACTGTCTGTACTCCGAAAACAACAGATGTTATAACCGTTCTTTTTTATATCATGAAGTGCAATATTTGTTGCTTCCTACTATTTACCTTATCCATCATCTTATGTGAACATACTCTTTTTTGGACCCTCTCGTGAGAATGCAACGAAGAGCTCAGATAGAGCACTTTGTTCCACAAAAATATTGAGCTCGTCTTCGTAAACGAAATCCTAGAAAAGTCGCCAAAAAAGTAAATAAATAAAATCCTACATTGGTTGAAAATTACAATGAGACATGTCAGATGCCATTACAGCCCAAGTAATGTTTGTTGGGTACATGAACTCTACGGGCGTATAAGAAAGTAAAAAATGCAGAAGAGCAACCAAAGAAATAACAGTCACTGCCTTCATTTAGGTCGAACACACACCCCGATGAATTCTTCCGGTTGGAGATTGACCATAGACTAAAGCACAAGTTACATGAATTTTACCAGATACAAACCTACTCAAACCGACCCACAATTCTTATTAATCTGAAGTATAAGGTAATACTGCATTGATAATGTTGAAAGGAAAAATCTAATCACCTAGGGGAAGATGAGATAGAATAATAACGCAGCTGTAGTCGAGGGGCTATAGCAGCAAAAAGAACACCAATGAGAGGTTTTGCAGATGGGAACTGAGCCATAACCTCGAGAAGACTTCTTTGACTTCCAACAACCCGTACTCATCTTGGGCAAAAGGAAGAAGAGCACATAATCAAGAGGAAATTTTATAACCACCACGAACACATGAGAGGATAAAAACAAAAGTAACACTAAGTATTTCATCAACCTTCCCCTATGGTGATGACAAGAACTTGAGTCTTTCCGCTTTACTGGGTTCAGTGGCATGAGCAGCTAGCGCATCCAAAGCAACCTGACAAAATAATAGTTTTTATAAAAAGAAAAAGGTTATTTAAGCAACAAAATAACAGTTTCTGGGTGGTGGAAGGGAGTTACCTTCCGCGAAGGGTTCAAGAGATCTGCATAACGTGCCAAGGCTGTTTTAAGTGTACATGGACTACTGAAAAGAGGTGGAAATGAGCTTTCGGCGGGCATGCCATCCTCGTTGTCGGTGTGTATAGAAAACAACAAATCCATAGGTTGACCCAACAATCTGGCTGCTTCCTCGATAGTCTCAATGCTATTATTAGCATAAACACCGACATGATCGCCAGTTTCATATCTGGAATAGTTCAACTTATTAATTGCATAAGATCATAAAATCATAAAGCGATGTTATCTATCTTTTTAAATCCAAATCTGTGGGTCAAAAGCACTTAAAACAGAAAAATATTAATACTATGATCACAGATGATTTATTTCAGAAGACCAATTTTGTAGAGTAACAAACATTACAAAACTGTGAACTTACGTTATAGAAGTCCCTGATATGTTAAACTCCAAATTTATGCAAGAGAGATCAGATTTTGGCTTGTAGAGCTCTCTCTGGACGGCAACATTAACTCTGTGTGCATATTATTCAATAGTGATCTCAAAAAGGAAAGTAAAAGAGGGACAATGTGAGAAAACCAACCCAACGCACGTCCCTTATTACCTGCATGGATGGTGGATGTCATGTGAAGCATTCCCATTTGCCGTATTTGAGTGATTATCCTCAATGAGAACCATAAAGGGATCATGAATCACTACTCCATATTCAAGAATAGCAGCTGTATATGGGGTAGAGGCGGTATTTTCATCATCTTCATCTCTAAAAAGTTTATATATTGAAATAGTTAGACATAAAAAAAAATTAGTTTAAACTCAAAATTAGAAAAATGAGTAAAAACTCTTGTATAAAATAAATCTTCAAAATAAGCAAAAAAAAAAAAAAAATCTTGCTAAGAATTAGTCATGGGAGCAACTAAATATTACCAATTAAATCAGTTTATTGTTTACTCATATATTAAAAAATAATTCTTCAACCAAACGTAGGAAGTGAAATATTTAATCCTCCTACTTTTTCAATTTAAAAATTTTAGTCCAATCATTATCGTTATTGCTAATTTCTGTCAAAATTTATCAACTTATCATGTTTATTTTCTATTAACCATATGGCACATCATATGAGAAATTCTAATCAAAATTCCAAATTGACAAATTTTACCAGAAAATATTAACGATTTTAATGGTTAGATCGAAACTTTTAAACAAAAAGTAAAGGAACTAAATCGTAAATTCTATACAAGTATAGGGACTATCAGCATATTTTAACCTATTTATTTCTTTTAATTTATACTACAGTACTCGCGGGGAAAGAGGGAGTAAACGGAAGAAAAGGCATTCGAAAACTAATATAATAATATTTTTTAATAATCGAATTTTAAATTAATTTTAAATTTTTATTTCTTCTTTTTCTGCTGTCTCCCATTTTCTCATCTTTTTCTCCTAATACAAAATGTAACGCATGGGTTGACATAAGCGAAGAAAAAAGAACAAATTAAAAGGTTGTCTTTTTCTGGATTTTTCTTTTTATTTTCTTCTGCTGTTTTCCGCTTTTTATTGCTTTCATTTATTTCTTTTTTTTCCTTTTTAATATTAATTTTTTTCTAAAAAATAACATAAATACATAATTATGTGGGTTAACAATATTTATAGAATATAAATCTGAAAATTTTAAAAATGATAATGAGAATGTTATTCATATATAATAAAATTATCCAAATAAACAGACACAATGCATTCATTACAGACATGACAACCCATTCATGAAATGAAATGTTAAAATATTTAAATTAGATATCAATATTCCAATCAATTTGAAGTATATTGTTAAGCTTTAGCAATAGCTGTTGAGGCAAGGTGATGGTGACCATCTTCCCATCCTTTTCATTACTAGGAAGAACCACCACTGTTCCTTCATCACCAACTCCATTCATCATATAGTTCACAAACACTGGTTTCAATCCCTTCATTTCTAATCCATACACATCCACTCCTTCCAAGTTCATAAATGTCAAATTTGCTCCGTACACTATAAAATCCGATCTCATGTCATCCCCCTTTATCAACTCTTCGATCGATCCGTTCTCGTTCATCTTCTTTTCAGCTATCAACTCTGCTAACTCCCCTATTTCCACCTTCGAAACACAAAAATCCGCTTCCACCGTGCTCAACGTCATGCCATTACTCGGCAACATCGCCATTTTATCGCCGGAATCGTTCGAACAAATTGTAACGATGTTCGGACCCGAATCCGCTCTGGCTTTCGATAATGCTTGCCATATCATAGCCGAAATGATTTCGAAATCGGAGACTTTCTTCAGGTCATCAATACAACATTTTGTGATGTAATAATGAAGTTGTTTGGCAGTGATGTGAAAGGAGTGAGTTACCATTTTGGAGTTATTGGGAGTTAACCAGTGGTCACCAACGGGGTCAACTTTTTTCAAGGAAAATGGTTTCCTGGAAATGGAAGTTGGGAATTGAGATGTGGTGCGAGCAGGATTGTTAAGGCGCAACGGAAGTTGTTTTCCCGCCATGATTTGTGCCCATGAATTAAGGAAATTTGAGGCTGAGAATGCATCTCCCAACACATGAGCCCAGCTGAGTCCTACCGATATGCCCCCACATTTGAACCATGTGAACTGAAACAAACATTTTTATTTTGATAAAACTTTACTTAATAAATCTACATTATAATAATAACTTAATTATTATAAAGTACAATTCAAGTCAATGAATGTGGTCCACTTATTTAATTTTAATTTCTTAATAGATTTTTTTTTTTCTAGTTTTACCTTTTTTTATTACACATAATAAAATTATGACTTAATATAATATTTGATAGCTGTACTTTACATTGTTTTCTAATTTGGTACTTAAACTTTTTTTGACCCAATTTGATACTTAAACTTGGCATTTTTCCTAATTTGGCACCTAAATTTATTAAATGTTAAAACAATTACGCAAAAAAATAACGATATTGAAATTTTTGTGTTATGCTACAAAAATATGGTCAATTTTAGAAAAAAAATCATGTTAAAAATAAGTATTGAACTATGCTTAACGAATTAATATTAAAAAAAGATTAGATATCAAATTAAGAAAAAAAGTCAAGTTCAAGTACTAAATTGAACCCCAAAAAATTTAAGTATCAACTCAAAAAAAATGTTAAATTTAAGTACCAAATTAAAATATATATATCAAATTTTTGACAATCAAATTAAACAAAAAAAAATTAATATCAAATATTATATTAAGCCTAAACTTATAATTCTCTCAAAACAAAAAGCGGGTAACTCAACCATAATTTTTTTTAATATATTATTTTTATTAAATTTGAAAGTAATTAGTATTGATGAATAAGTGATGGAAAAGGGGATGGGATGAGTGCAAAAATTTATTAGTAGCAGTTATTGTTGCGAAAATGAACAAAATTTCGAAGGAAGGGGCAAAATTACTGTTTTTGTTGTTAAACAAATTGATAAATGCTTACTTATGCATCACTTTCTGCAAAACTCCATTGATCGGACAACGCAGAAAGAATCACACTTTTTCATTTACTGTTTTACATCTTAACAAAATTGAAGACATCAGTCTTTTGGACGGATTTGCCACAACGTCCGTTACAAAATAACCGTTTCGGATTCTTCAAATATAAATGAATAAAATAAAACTTGAGGCAAACAAAAATAATTATTTTCATAATTTATCTTTTAATTTTTTAAAAATATGTTTTGTAATCTTATTATTTTTTAGTAAATACAAAAAAATTCAGCAAAAAGAGTATTAGAATAAGATAAGTAGATAGCTACTTATCACTTAATGTTAAAAATGTTAAGTTGATTTTATTTTAAAAATAAATTATTTTTTGCTAAAAAGGTAATATATCCAAATTATTATATATAATTTAAAAAATATATACAAAATAAAATAAAATATTAATATCAATAAGATTAAATTTAAGAAATAATATTATTTAAACACAACATTACTTTTTATCAAATAACATAATAACATTCAATTTTTAAATTTTATTAATATACCAAATAACTTTCTAATATAAATTAACTGCTTATAAAATTCAATTATGAAATTTCAATACTTAATTTTTCATTTTATCAAACAATACCTAAATAATTCTTAATGTTATATCTCTATTATATTTAAATTTTTAACTGAATTAGCATCGCAAATCAACAATACATCAATTAAACTAGAAAATGATTAAAGAACCATTCTATTTAAAAATAATAAATATTATTATGAAGATATTTTTATTTTTTATATAAAATTTATAAAAAAAAATGGGATTTCAATCTAACACATAAAAATCCCCTAACTTTAATTTTATTTCATTTGTTTTTTATATAAATTTTGTGTAAATATATGATTACATAAAAAAAATTTCGATTGCCCAACTAATGAACATGTTTAGCTCAAATCTCATCATATTTAATTTTTTATTGATTTAGATAAATATGAAAAGATAAAAAAACACCCATACTTCATAAAAAAATGTGTTTTTAACATTTTTTCGATTAAATTGGAACCTAGTTAATTAATGAAACCAACTCAATCAAGAATTTTAATGCAGTAGATATTTTTCTTCTTATTATTATGGCACATCTATGTGGGCGGATGAAAATTAAAAGATTATATTAAAATAAAACTCAATCTTTGATTAAAGTGATAAAATTGAAGTTTTATAGATGCGTAAGACATGGGTTGAAACCTCAATACACGTGAGTTTTTTTTATTGATTTTATAGAAAAATATAAAAAGACAAAAGTATCCTCATATTAATATGACTTATATATATATATATATATATATATATATATATATATCATTTTAATCATTTCCCCAATTAAATTGATGTTTAATTAACTCGTGACATTTACTCAATTAGAGTTTTAAAGTTTGTAGAGATATAGCTATTAAATAATCTTAGAGAATACTTACTCCCAAGTATAAAATATATTAAAAAATAATCAATGCATATAAACATTAGTTAAGCAAATTCTTTAGTATTAAATATCTGTGTTTATGAGTTGAGACGAGTCAATTTTGGGTTAATCATATGCATGGTATCAACACCATATATAGTTGTCTAAGTTCAACACGGCATAAATATGAGCATTAAATTTCTTACAAACTTATCTATATTTACAAATAACTAACACAAACTCGTTTAAGTTCACCTATATATATAAAATATAATTAATTTCCATTTTAAATTTAGCAATTATATATATTTGCTACCATTACATTTCTTATTAAATTTCTAAACATAATCAACTTAACATTTTTTTTAAATATTTACACTGTTATATAGTATATTTAATTTAATATGATATAAATTGCATGATATATTAAAGAAAAAAAATCATGTAATAAATTTAAAAATAGGCCAAATCAAATCAGAGTCTGAGTTTGAATATTGAAATCTGAGCAAAATTATTTTTTGCTATTTTTGGTCAATTTATATGTTTACTATTTTTGGTTTTATAATTATTTTTTCACGAAAAATTATAAACAATAATAATACCAATAAAATAAAAGTAATAAAAACAGGGTGTTTTCTATAAACAACAATTGAAACCAGTTTATGAGTGAGTAAAATTTAATTTGATTCAAAAATAAATAAATAAATTTTGAATTAATTAAATCGAGTTGTTCAAATTATTTAAGTTAACTTGAATAAATAATTTGAATTTTGGGTTAGAGTCGAATTGAATTTTACAATTTTAATAACTCAAATAATTTGAATAATAGATTGGTTTAAATACCCTTTTGATCCCTCTCAATTTTAAAAATGAACAGCTTGATCTCTCTGAACAAAAATTACAAAAAAATTAAAATAATTTTTAAAATTCAAAATATTTATAAAAGTTCTAAAATTTATATTATTTCAAAAAATTATAAAAAATTTAAAAATATTAAAAGAATATATAAAAAAGTTAAAAATTAAAAAATTTCTAAAATAATAATTTTGGAGACCTAATTAAATTAATTAATAGTTCAAGTTTATTATACTAAAGTATTTTATTATTTTGCTTTGAAAAAATTTTCAAATATATATGTTTTCAAATTTATGTGCTCCAAGGCGAAATTAATTATAGTGTAACAAGATTTTAGTTTGATATATTTAATTTTTTAATTTAACTCGAACAATTTTACTCTATTCGATTCGGTTCGACTCGACTCAAATTTCATTTTACTCGACTCGATTTGAAATTTTTATTTAAATTGAATCAAAATAATAAAATAAGACTCACCAACTCAAAATTTTTTCACTCAATTCAATTAAATACTCAACCTGATCAGTATCATTGAAAAATTTGTTTGAATCATAAAAAATAATGTTTCCATTTTCCTAAAATTTAGTATTTTTTTTTCTTCTAAAAAGTTAGGGGAAATAATTAATTTCTACACCTCCTTATATAATCAAATACTTAAATTAGGTCATATTTTCCTAATTTTAGAATTTAATTTTATTTAATATAGTATTTTGAAATAAAAAAAATTACTTCATAACAATACAATTAAAAATAATAATATTATAATTAACTTGAATTTGACAAAATAATTTTAATAATAAGTAAACCTAAATTTTGAAATTTAAAAAATAAAGATAAATTTAAAATTTATGAATAAATACAAAGAGTTAAAAAAAAATACTTGATAGCAATATAATTTTTTATTTTCTATTAAACATGCTAGCTGGTGATTAGAGAAGTTAATTAAATAGTAAGATGATCATTTTGTAATTTTTTATAATTAGTGTAAAATGATTATTTTATAATTTTTTATAATTGGGTGGTAAAAAAATTTACTAATCATTTTATAATTTTTCATAGTCGAAAGTCGAAACAAAATTATTAATAATTTAATAATTACTTAGATAAACATGAGAATAGAAAGGGAGTAATACCTGGACAAAAACCAAAGGCGAGAAACCCAGATCAGGGCCTAGAACTTGATCATGGGCAAGCATATGATCATTGTTTCTGGCCATAGCCAGCCATTCATCAAAACTCTTATCACACTGAGCTTCAACGATTCGGACGCCACTGTCGTTGCATTTGATAAAGGGCCAGCCACTTTCCGATCTCCGAATCCTCCCTGAGGCAGTGAAGTAATGATCCAGACACTGAAACATGGGCGCTTTCAAATCATGAACCGACACACCTTGAGCCGCTTCAGGTTGGAAGAAATACACGGCTTTGATATAATGGAGTTTCATTGCTAAATCCATGCTTGTTAGCTCCAAATCCTTGTTTCCGCCGGTTGCTTTGGCGGGAACCACCGATGACAGCCTTTGCCCCCTAACAGGGCTTTCCAACGAACCCGACACCATTGTGATTAAAAATAAAGTGAAAAACAAAGGAAACTTGGGAACGTAGAATGAAGTGAATTATTTTTCTGGAAAATGCAAGTTCTATATTTATAGTGCTGCAAAAGAGGAGGGAAGGATGGGAATATGACAGAAGCCATTGGCGACTTTTAAGAAGCTATGGTTGAGGGAAGGTGGTGGACTTAATACCACTAATTAATGACATTATTCATTTCTATAGAGTTCTATTAAACAATGTACAAATTTCCAGAATCAACAAAATATAGAAGAAAATTACTTTTTTTTTTTATCATTCGCATTAAAAATATATAGAGAGATTTGAATTCAACGAATGGCTTCAGTGGTAAAAAAAATATTTTTCATTTTAATAGATTCAAGTTCGAGTACCTGTGTATATAATGTGTATGTATCTTATCAAAAGATTAAGAAAATATAAACAAATACTACCATAGAATCACACCAGTATAATTAAAAAAATATAAAGAGAGAGACTTATCAAGATTAGCTGATCATTCAATAAGAATGGCTCCAAATTTGTTTCTTCTTCAATAATGATAATGATGTTTCCATTTACCTGAAGTTTTGTTATTTTCTCCTAGGGTTAATAGTATTTTTGGCCATTGAATTTTTTTTTTTTTTAAATCAACTAAATTTCTTTGAAATTTATTGGTTAAATAAGAAGTTAATGACAACGATGAAGTGATCGTTAATAAACGTCACGTCAGTACTGTTTAATGATGTGTTAGTGCCACACCATCACTAATCGTTAACGTGTTAGTTCTACGTCATCACCAGTTGCAAACTTGACACTTATCAATAAATATAACAAAAAATCAAAATTAATTTTAAATACTACATAGTGAATATGGATAAATGATTATTTAGGTTCATTTGAATCTGAATATCATTTATTTAAATTTATTCTAAAATTATAAAAAAATACAAAAACTTATAAGATTTATAAAAGATCATTAACATTCATAATAATGATTAGAAATAAATTAAAAATCATAAAATTTTATTAAAAATAAATTAAATATTTTATATCATTTATTTTTATCATAAAAGCATTAGCCCTTGATCATTAATTAAAAAAATCCATTGATCATAGCAGGGCTCAAGATTTTAGAAGAACTTTCAATAATTTGCATGAAAAAAAAAAGATTTGAATGTTTGAAATACTAAAAAATAAGTATATTAGTCAAATAATTTAATAAAAATGAGAAAAAAATTATAAAATTTTATAAAAAATAATTTATTTTTTTATAAAATTTCATGGTTTTTAATTTATTTCTAACAATTTTTATAAATGATTTTTTCTAAATTTTTTTATGGTTTTTTAATAAATTTCTAATAATTATTACAAATTTTAATAAGTTTTAATGATTTTTGTATAATTTTTCTATAATTCTAGAATGAATCTAGACAAATGGATGTCTAGATAGATTCAAATGAACCTGGACAACAATTTGTCCAAATTCATTGTGTAGTATTAAAAAAACAACTTTATATTTTTTTCGAATTTTTTTATTTTTGTTAACGTAACATTGTCACATCAGCCTCCAGTGATGACATGGAATTTCCATGTCAACAATAATGCCACATCAACAAATGATGTTGACATAACGTTGTTAATGGCCACGTCATGTTGCAATAAACTACTAACCATTAACGTTAGACCTATTTGGTCAATTTTATTAGTTTAGGAACTCAATTGGGTGCAAAAAATTTGAAAGGAATAATTGATTTTTTTTAAAGTTTGAGGGCTAAAATACCATTAAGCCTTTTCTTCTACACCTCATTACATAATCATTAAATAATTATGCTCCCAACATATGCACATTTACTAGGCTACATGAAACATCCAAATAGTTTTAAATGGCACTTGATTTCACAATTCAAAATACTTACAAATTCTTAAATTAACCTAAGCTTTTATGTACATGCCAAAGTACAAATATTAAAAACAAACCACTACTTATACCAACTTCTAATCTCATCGATGATGCAATCTTCCCATAAATGAATTTAAGCCTCCCGAAAAAGCCTTTGATAATTCAATTCAATTTAGAAAAAAAACCATTTTATATCATCCCATATTATGCATGAACTAGTTTAATTTCATTTTTTAAATATTCTTGAAGTTTTACATTTGATTCAATTTAGTCCTTAAAGCCAAAATTGTTATAACTTTCAATTGTGAGCTTCAGTTTCAAAATCGATCTCAATTACATCTTTTTAGGACCCTCTACTATCAATAATTTTAGAAATTTCACATCCAATGGTCAATTTTACACTTTGGTCCTTTTGGACAAACTAATAATTTAAACTTTACAATCTAGTCCTTTTTCATATCTAAACTTAAAATCTATCAATTTAACACAATTTATTTAAGAACTCATCAATGGAAACTTTTAAAAAATTTAAAAATTTTATAAATTGGTACATGGGTTAAGTAAATCAAGCTCCCATGACCTTAAAAACATAAAAATTACAAGAAAATGACTTAATTGAACATACCATTCAAGGGTCAAAAGTTTGAAACTTTAATAATGCCTTCTCCAGGTTTTCTTTTGTTTTCATTCGATGGAGAAGAAAAGAAACAAAAGATGACAACATAAATTCCTTTCTATACTTTAATTTATTCTTAATTAATCAACATTAATTAAGTTAATGTTGATTAATTAAACTATAATCTTAATTAAACTATAATCGGGTTGTTACATAAACATCCATTGTTTTAATTATATGACTAAAGATGGATAATTGTGTTTAATTAAGGAAATTAAACATGATTATTAGATTAATTACTAATTAATTGACTATAAATATCAATTTTTGGTGGAAAGAAAGAGAAGATTGTCATCTTCTTCTCCACCTTAAACCATCCACCATAAAAAGAAAACAAATAAAGCTTTCAAAGCCCTTTTACATTCGATCACTTTATTTGGTGAGTAATTTAAGTCTTCTTATTGAATTTTTTATAGATTTGAGATCATGGGAGCTTGATTTAGTTAGCCCATGTACCAATTTGTAAATCTGTTAATGTTTTAGGAAGTTTCCCTTGTTAATTTCTTGAAGAATTAGGTGTGAAATTGATAGAAATTGAGACTAGTTTATTAAAAAGACTAAATTGTAAAGTTTAATTATTGATTTCATACATTAGGGACTAAATTGAATAAAATGAAGAAAAATATTATGCAATTTCAGTAGGAATAGAAAGTAGAGGGTCCCTAATGAATATATATGAAATCTAATTTTAATATGAGGCTAGAAATTGACAGATATACTTGTTTCGAGTTTAGGGACTAAATTGAATAAATTGAAAAATATGCATGAATTGGTAATTGGTTGTGAGTTGAATGGAAATTTATATCCATATTTACTTTATGATCGTACGTAGCTAACATTGACGCTGGATCATCGAAAGGGAAAGCAAAAGTGAGAGTTGTTGACAAGTGACGTAAGGTCCCTAGTTTGTATTTCTATGATTTGCGAACTATTTGTTTTCTACATGTTCATTTCATTTTGTATTATATGGTGACAAGGTGAGTTATCAATAACTATTTGAGTTGAATTGTTATGGTTGAGATTGAATATCGAGATAAGGACTAAATTGAATAGAATAAAAACTATTTCAAGCATAAGTTCACAAGGACTAGTATTAAATCAGAGTTTGCAAGGATTGTTACCAAGCATGAGTCTGCAAGATTTCTTATCAAGAATGAATCTGCATGTATGCTTCTCCAAGCATGAATCAGTGTATATAAGACCGCATAGCTTATTCTCAAGTTACAAGTTAAGACAGTCCACATGACATTTTCTTTAAAGCATGTGTCTACAGAGATCATCTCCCGAGCATGTGTACAAGTATGAGCCTATAATGACCGCATTCAAGCATGTGTTCATAGCGTATGGATATGCATTTCTAAGTCCACCAAAACATGGTCCCACATGTCCAAGTTTGTAAGGCATGGAGTCACACGTAAAAGTCCATCAATCAAGAATTCACGAAAATTATCTTCCAAGAGTGAGTCCACTGGGATTAATCCTTACTTATAAGTCCACAATGAAATATGTCAAGACCCCCATATGACTTATCTATAAGATGTGATTAAAAGAAATCTTTAAATGTGAAAGTGCCAATCCGTAAGACATGTCAACTTGCAAGCTAAGATAGCGTACATATGATGTCAATGAAAGCCATACGTTAAGGCACAACTTGCCTATGCTAGTGATGATAAGCATTTAATGTAGCTAGTCTAGCAGAAATTTATCAAACTTAATATCATGATGGAGTAGTTATCATTCACAAACTCACTAAGTTCACTTGAATTTACCTTGTTTCCTTGCTTTTGTTTCTTTTGGGTATATTTAGTTAGATGACACTCAGAAAAGGGTTAAAGCCATAATTCCCTTAATGATAACATGCGTGCATTTAGGGCGAATGGTAGGATTTAAGGTCAGGGTCATAATTGGTTATGTAATTGAACTACAACACATGGTGTGGTTATAATGCTACAAGAATGACGTATTATATTGATTTCCATATGGTCAATTCACTCATGAATATGAAATTCTTTTAAATCACCCTTATGGATATGTGGATAGTGCATTTTAGCTTACAAGAAAGTAAAAATCATACAATAACATATAAAGTTGATTTCAGTCTATGAGTAACAACCTCGTTTAGTTGATCGATTGGCTAAATGATTGAGGTGTTACATAATATGTTTTGATTTGAATGTTAAATGTATGTAGTTGCTCTGACAACAGATGTGGCATCTTGTAACTCGCACTCGCCGATTGGGTCGGGCAAAGAGTGTTACAATATAAAACTTTCACAATTTTCCCTCACTCAAATTAGTCCATAAGCTTTTAAATCTTTTAATTTCACTTTCTTTCAAGTCAATCCTTGGTCCAAATTAATATTCAATAATTACTAAAATTTCAAAAATAATTACTAAGTCCAAAAATATTTTTTCCCAGTATTAATTTTGCTTTATGAAATTAATTCTCGGTAAACTTTACAATATTTTACCAAAATTTTGCAAAACCCGACACCGAAAATTTCGAGGCATTACAAATTATCCCAAAACAAGCCTTCTAAACAATTATCCCAGCAGTTTCAAATACTCTAAAAGATAAAGATAAAGATAAAGATGAGTTTTCATAAAAATTCAAACTTCTTTCCTCCCTTGAAGGCTAATTGAATAGATGGTGATCATATTCTAATTTACCACGAAATTCCCTAATTATTTGTTGTTCAATAATATTAAATCATAATCCATTAAAAGCCAAATATGCCAACACCCAAAATTTTGAATGCTCTGAACAACTTGTTCTAACTTAAAATGGGACAATGCAACCTATGTTTCTAGCAACATCTATTATCTATCATTTATAAAGTTTTTGATATAACAACATTTAAGATAAATTTTACGTTCCTTAAAGTTATTTATATTGGAAAACAAAATAAATATCTTAAAAAATATTTTCAAGTTTAAAACAATATCAACAACACTTGTTTAAAATTATTTTACTCGTATATTATTTAACCAAATACCTTTGAACATGTTTTAAATTCATTTTAAGCAATTTGGTGTAGAAGGATGGATCCCCCTTTGAAAGGATTGATCTCTCAATCCCCCAATCTAATGGTTATATTGTATTTGAACTGAAGGATCGATCCTCTAATGTGCAAGTCTAAAAAATCTTGCATAATTAATGCTTTCAATGGTCATTTTTCATCCCCAACGACTACAATCGGTTATAAACTCATTCACTAGTATAAATAGATCTTAAGAATAGTCCAGGAGACAAGAGATATATATTCAAGCATCAAAGTCACGAGAAAAGTTTCAAATTCTTCATTTCTCATTTTTCTCTTATACATAGTCTTTGTACTTATTGTAAAATGTTTTCTTACTCACATTTTATTCATTTTAGTGAGCCAAATTAACTTTGTAAACACATGCCTTCCTAGAGTTCATATTTTTTTATTTAATCTTTATACCATTTTGTATTGGGGGGTTATAAGTTGAGCCACAAAAACTAAAAAGTTTTATGTAAACCATAAAAATTATGGGCGAAAGTTCTATCTAAGCTTTTGAAAAGATTATAATCAATTCTAGTAGTAGAAGAAAGTTAAGATAGACAATTAAGATCGAACCACTATAAATTCAAATGTCTAAGCTTTTCTTCTTGGTCTTTTAATTTAGAATAGTTTATAAGAAATTTTAAAAAATCCCAATTCACCACCTCTCTTGGTATTTGTAGACCTACCAATGTCCACAAAAAAACAATTGAAATTTTTTTATCTAATATTCCTCTTAAGAGCTAATTGCATTAATCATCTTAAACTACAAAGCAAATTCTAAATTAGTTATTAAACTTCAAATTGTTATTAAAATCATAAAGCATCGATGTGATTTCAATCGATCCTTTTTTTCATATCGTAACTCTCTTTTTGTTAGGTATGAGTTGATGTCATGTCTCACAACACAAATAATTTATGTTATGATTAAAATAATTTAAATTTATAATTAACTATAATATTATTTAATTTCATAAAAAAAACTTTGAATTTTATATAGATAATAATTTACATTATAATTTAAAATAATATTCTATTGAAATTACTTATAAAATTTTGAACTAATTTATAATTTAATAATAGTTTTTCTTTCTTTCACTTTTTTTTTGACAATTTTTTTTTTCTTTAAACGACAAATAAAACAAACTAGTTTTATTGGTTTGTAAAAGTACTTAGTTAAAAACATTATGAAATAAAAAAATATGAATGTTAAAGTACTTAGTTTTATTGGTTTACAAAATCATTATGATTTAACTGTTTAATCAAATGGGTTAATAAGTTAAAAATATTTATTAAAAATATAAATTTTAAAATAAAATAAAATAAAAAATATAAATGTAAGCGGAAAAAGAATTGAACCCAAAGATCTTAAAAGATAAAACTATTAATTTTTAACCATTTGATCAAAATAATATATTATATTAAAAAAGTCAAAAAAATACAACTTAAACGAAAAGCATGCTTTCTTATTCTCTCTCCAAAAATGGTCGATTTTTCTAAATTTTTAAAAAATCAACCTAAATGCTTAATAATAAAAAACGATCTTTACTCTTAGTTTAACCATAAATTAGTATAGAAATTATTGTTTTTTAACTCTTTAATAACGCATACATACCTTGAATATATAAGTGCTCGAACTCGAATCACCTAAAATGAACATTATATTTTTTTTACTGGAGCCACTCGTTGGGTTCAAAATGATATTGAAATTTTAAATCTTAGATATCAATTTAATATTTAATCCGTAGTTGGACCGCATCTAATTCAACTAACCCTTCTAATTATATCCACAATACCAAATAATAAATGTATACCAACCAATAATAATAATGAGCATGGGATTTCAAATATTATTTTTAATTAATAGAAAGAAATTAAGTTTAAATTAAATTTTATTAGATAATAGTTACTTTTATTTGCAAAATGTAATAAGAACAAGTTTTGTTTGATAAATAAGAAAAGCTAAAGGGTCCTAAGTCCCCATTATAATACAAATATTTCTCTCTTTCAGTCACTCAATAGTTTGGCCGAAAATGGATACACTTTTAATATGGTTACTAATAAATTATTTTCAAACTAACACGTATTTTCCCTTTCTTATTGTTATTTATTATTGATTATTATTATCTTTCCTCTCAAGCCCCCAACCGAAACCAGTAATTATAGTAATGAAAGAGAGCCAAATCTTCAGGGGAGTAGTCAGGTGCTTGTACGGCTCGATAAATTATTTTTTTTAAATTTTAAATTTTTAAAAATATTAAATTAATAAAAAAAATTACATTTTATCTCTCTAAATATAAAAAAAAATTAATTTAATCCATTAAAATCATAAAAATATCGACTATTCAAATGATAAAATTATAATTTTACTCTCATAAAATTAAAATTTAATTTCAATCATTCTTAAATTTTTTTTTTTACCTTCGCCCCTGCACATGTTATTCAAAAATGATTATTTTCTTTAAAAGGCATATGCATGCTATTAGAGATAAACCATGTAAAAATAATAATAAGAAAAATAGTAAAAAAATTTGAAAAGATCGAATACACAAATTTTATGTGAAAAAATCTCTCCAAAGAAAATAAAAACCCATAGATAAAGATAATTTTATTAAATCGGAAAAAATAAAAAGTATAAAAATGGAGATAAAAATAAAACCTCAAAATTCGAAAATAAAAATCCTAAAAATTTAAACTCAAAATTTCCTGAAAGCTTGTAAAAGTTAATATTTAAATGTGTTATGAGTTAATCTTTTTAGAGTAGAAAATGACTGATTTATAGACTAAATTTGTGGGTCAAATAATCTACATTAATCAGAGTTCGATTGAGACAAATAATCAAAATTTGACTAGATGAAGAAAATCGAGAAAATTGCACAACATGTCACGACGTCCCCTATCATGTCATCGCGACGTCATTCATGATTCTCCCCTATTTTGTCGTGGTGACGTCGCATGGCTCCTCGTCCCAACATCACTCTCTGTTTGCGTCTTAATTTGATTGAAATACGAGATATAGTCTACACATGCTATAAGTCGCTACAAAATAATTTTAACATTTTTATAATTAAATTTAAGTAAAATAATTTATTATAAATAATAATAATAAAGATTAATAATCAATCTAATTTAAATAAGTTTGATGATTCATAAAAAAAACCAAATGATATAATTTTTATTAAAAAAGTGTAAAAAATTATAAGTAGATAAAAAATTACTTATCATTCAGGTTACGTTTGATAGAAATATTATTTTCTAAGCATATTTTAATATACGAGTTAGCAATAAATTAATTCATTTAATAATATTTAGTTATTTCCATTACTAATTTTAATAAAAAGAATGGAAAATTTTCATTTATTTTAAAAATTTTGTATACTTACAAGAACTATTACTCATATTTCTAATTTAAAATTTAAAATTATGCTAACTATTATATATTTTATATTTAACTATAATACATATATAATAAATAAATTTTTTCCTCATATTATTACATTAGTAATCAAACGAGCCTAATGTAAAATTTTTATAAAACAAAAAATAGGGATGTCAATTAAGCGGGGATGGGTGTGGGAGGAGCAAAAAATTTTCATCCCCATCCCCGCCCCACGACCCGTTGTGGGTACAAAATCCAAAACCATCTCTGCCCCACCACCTGCAAAACTAAAACTATCTCTGCCCCACCACCCACGTGGGTCTCTAGATCCACCTAATCCCCGCTATACGCATCCCGCGATCCACTTCATATAATATATTTATAAGTATTAGTGAAATAAATATAAACCAATTTTTTTGAATACTTCGATCGAGTAGTATTTCTTCATTATACTCAAGCTCGTGTTTGTCGTGTGTGGGCTCGCTTCGAATTAAAAAAAATTTCACAAAAATTACCAGTGGAGTAATTTTGCAATTTCTCTCAACTTTTGGCCCAAATTCTAAATAAGAAAATATCTCTAAAATTTTCTGAAATAATCTCTTTAGAGGATTTTCTCTTTACAACTTTTTCTTAAATTCAAATATGTGATATAATGACCCAAAGCTCTCTTTATATTGGGAGAGTTTAGAGAGTTCAACCATGATGAAACTTAATTTCTTTAATATTAAATTAATATAGATAAATATTATATTAAATTTAATATTAAATATGATTAAATTAATAGAATATTTATATACAAAATAAACATTAAATTTAATATTAAGATAATCGCTTTAATATTAAATTAATAAAATATTATTTAGATAATTATTAAATTAAAATTTTATAAATGTTTATTTTATAAATATATTTATTATATTATGGGAGGAGGGCAGAAATAATATAGGGTGGGTGGGGATGATGCAGGGTGGGCTGAAATTAATCGGGTACAAAATCATATTCACGTTTATTCTACCACTCACGACGAATCTAATTTTTATTCTCATTCCCATCCTATCACCGTGAAACTTGTACTTATCTCTATTCAATTAATGTGAAGTGGACGGGATCCCGCAAAACTCCCGCCACTTACATTTCTAACAAAAAAAAAATTTCATTCTTTTTATATATTTCTTTTGTGGTGAAAATATAAGGTGAGAAGTCGGGGGGAGCACTTAAACATCGAACACGTATGTCTTGTTTTCCAAGCCTACACGTAAGTAATAATATAGTACGATGCCTCATGGTTTTTATGTATATTCAATAACATGACAACTAAGTTTGAATTTTAGTTGGTGTTGATGTTCCGATTCTGTCGACCGACATTAATGTTATTGCGGTTAATTTTGTATATAATTATTTTATTTTAAAATTATAATATATTAATAATATTATTAATTAGTGAGATTTAGATTATATTTTTTAATGAAATTTACGGATGTGATTTTATTTATTGAAGATTATTTGTATTTAATAAATTATGATATGTTTTTTTATATAAATTTTTAAATATTTTATTAAAATAATATTTTAAATAAAATTTATTATATTTATTTCACTTGGAATAAAATTAATTTTACTAAGACAATAGATTGTTATCGAGAATTAATTTAATAAAAAATGTATTTTATATTTTATGATTGTTGCTGTTACATATGAAAACTTGTTATAAGGAATAAAAATAAAATATAAGAAATTGATTCTACAACAAAAATGTATGTTATAATGAGTTGTTGTTATAAAAAGTAATTGTTATAAAAAAGATCGACTATACAATATTTTAAGAGACGTGAGTTGGAGCCAACTATAAATAGTTTGGTTGGTATTGGTATTGACATTTAGGGGTGAGTATTTGAACAAATCGAGCTGAATCGAGTGGAAAAATTTTGAGTTGATGAGTTTTATTTTATCATCATAACTTGATTTGAATTTTTTTCGAATCAAGTCGAGTAAAATGAAATTTGAGTCGAGTTAAATCGAATAGAATTGTTCGAGTTAAATGAAAAAAAAATTAAACATGTCAAACTAAAATCTTGTTACAATATAACTAATTCTATGTTAGAGCACATAAATTTGAAACCAAACATTTTTGAAAACTTTTTAAAAGCAAAATAAGAGAAAAAAAATACTTTATTATGATAAACTTGAATTGTTAATTTACTTATTTAGGTCATATTTTTTTTTATATATTCTATAGACTTTTTAATATTTTAAAAAATATTTCAATTTTTATATAATTCTGAAATTTGAATTATTTTTTTTGTAATTGTTGTTGAGAGAGATCAATTTGTTCATTTTCAAAATTGATAGGAATCAAAAGTGTTGTTTGAATTATTCGAATTGTAAAATTTAACTCGACTTGAACTCCAAATTCGATTTTTTTATTTAAATTAAAATTTGAAAAAATTAAATAACACGATTCGATTAACTCAAAATTTAAAATTTTTTCAAATATTTAAATTGAATTATGTGTCAGTTATATACATCAAAATAAGTGTATAAATAGCTGGATTTAATATGGGAAAAGTCCGGGGGGGCACTCATGAATAAAACTAAAGATTCAAAGAATAGCTGTAGAGTTTGATAACATTAAAAATGGTGGTTGGAGGTTGCTACTTTACGTCACATTACTTGCGTGACTGATTATTACGTGTACCGCTAAACTACAACATATCAACAACAAACTATTAATTTGTTTAGTTAGGAAAAATGGTCAAATTTTTTTTTATAAAAAAGATAGTTATAAATGAACTTAAAATTAAGTTTATGAAGAAAAACTACCCCACCAATAATAACTAACCCATGAGAAAATAATTAAGAGATGAGTATTTTATTTAACTATTCAATAAAAAATATGAATTTCATATATATTGAAAATCAATAATTTAAATACGTATCACATTAAAAAGACATCAATGAATTTCACGTGGAATATTTTTTTTCCAAGGGATAAGCTGGCCATAAAAGGGTCGGGCCACCACTATCTTCACGTGGTTGGAACTTAATCATAGGGTTAAATTTGAAGAAAATGCTAAATTTATGGAAAATTAGGGAAATGAACTGGTTTTTGACATATTTAGAGAAATAGGTTGATTATGAAGAGGGAAATTAAAAGAGCATTCCATTAGATGTGTTTTTGTCTTCTTTCTTCTCGGCTTTTTTTACGGTTTAAATTTTTTTATTTTTAGGGTTTAAGACTATTTTTAAAGGTTTTCTTTTTTAAAAGTTCAAGGTTTTTTTTTTTGGGGTTTAAGGCTGAAATTTGTGGAGAAAGATTTATTTGTGTTTGTGTTTCTGGTAGACATCGTGAAAATTTAAAGATATTTCAGTTGATGGCAACGTGGTAACGCTCGGAGACCCACATATTTTATTTTTTGTGTTGGGATGAAACCATTACCTTAGAAGCCCATCGCATTGCAACTCAGGCCCCGAGTTCACGATGCTTATATGGTCACAGGTTGATGTATAAGTAGGGGTCCTAATTGACAGTGGTTATACGGTTATTGGTTGGAGTATAACTCGAAAGCCTAGTTGATAGTGGTTATGCGATCACGGGTTCAAGTTTTATGATACCAAATGCTTTATAAACTCGATACATAAGTTTGAAAGTATAATCATAGGAAAAGAAACAAAAGGGGTTTCCAATATAATCAACTTATTCATTTTCTCCATCTCCATGAAAAGCAATATCATAAACCTAGTTGTCCAAAACTTGTGACGAAATTGGATGCCAGATGACTTTCAAACGGGGAGTGACTATGTTTGTAGAGAGAAGCTAAAACTTGAGTCAGAGCGGTAACATTATAGTTATTAATGAGTTTTTTTAATCATAACAACCACTGAAGCCCCGAAAGGACCTTAAGCTTTTCTTTAGCACCATAGTCACTCCTCCACTAAAAGTTCTCTTACCTCCAACTCCGTCACACATTTCAACCAGGGAGGTTAAGGATACCGCTTCAGTGGAGATGGAAAAAAAAAGAATAAGTTGATTATACTGGAAAGCCGCTTAGTTTTTTCCTATGATTATGATCTTAAACTTATGTATGAGGTTTATAAAGAATCCTCTTCTGGTATCATGCAACTTGAACTCATGAACGTATAATCATCGTCAACTGGGACCTTTACTTATACTTCAACTCATGACCATATAACCACTGTGAATTGGAGGCCGAGTTGCAATACGACAGGCTTCTAAGGTGATGGTTTGATCCTCACACCGTAAATGAAATGTGGGGGTCTCTAAGCACCATCGCATCATCGTGAACTCAAATACACCTTAAAACTATCACACTGTCTTCTTCAAACACAAATAAGTCTCTTTGTCCAAGAATTTCAACACTCAACAAAAAAACAATTTAAAAGAGAATTGTTTAGGGTTTAAGTATGGTGTCCGAGAGAGGCAATGTATTAGGGGGAGCAAACCCCCTTTTATATAGAATCCGAGGGGAAAGAATTTAGAAAAAACAAACAATGTATTAGTTGGGATGTCTAAAAATTATCTCGAGATTCTTGAGTTTTAAAAATTTTTCACGGGTTAAGGTGTGGGTAGAAAATGGGAAGGAAAAAAACGTGCCATGCTAGACGCATTTTCTACTAATGTATCTGAAAGTACACCTATTTCCATAAATATCCAAAAAAACCAGCCCATTTGCCTAATTTTATTTTTAAATTGGGCCTTGTCTTCGAATTTAGCCCTTATAAGAGTCTTATTTTCTTTTTCTTTTTCTTTTTTTAATAAAAAATTATAATCATTATCTATTTTTCTTTATTAATATATATAAATGGAAGGGATATGGTATTCCACTATTTTTATAGGCTAATATATTAAAAAGCACTTGAACAGGATCAAGCCAGAAATTTTTTTTAAAGGGTTGGAATTAATTTGTATATTTTTAAGAGGGTGATGCAATTTTATTATTCTAATAATTTATATATTTACAATTTTTAAGGAATTAAATCAATTTTTTATTATTTAAGAGGTCAAAATATAATTTTATCATTTAATAATTTAAAATTATAGACATTTAAAGGGCTAAAAATTAAATTTCACATTTTAAGGTACCGAGACCCTACCAACCTCCTCCCACCACCCCTACCCTTAAACTATTACATTTTGTTTAAACAAACCCTTAAATTATTTTTTATAGTTAAAAAAGCCCCTTATCTTATGACTTTTACCTGTAAAAACCTTTGATTTTAATATTAAAATAAATTATTTTGAATTTTAGGTTCTTAATTTCTTGTTAATACAATAGAAATTCTATATACTTTTAACATCAACATAAACTTTAAAAGAGTAATCAAAATGTTCAAAAAAACGATTAAGTGTGTTATGTATATTAAGCACTTTCAAGAAATTTTAAAATATTATTTTGTTTTACTTTCAAAAAATATTATTATTTATTTATTAAACTATTCTCATCAAATTTACATAAACATGAAATGAGAATTAATTTAAAATTTTAAAAATATTTTTTAAAATTAAAATCAAGAGATTTCATGGGAAAAGAAATTATAAGTTAGGGGTTTAATTAGAGGTGCTCATGAACTGAATCATGCCGGGCCGAATTTAAGCATGATATATTATAAAATAGTTTTTAAAGTTCACCCCTGTAAACTGAACAAGTTAAACCACAACATAACTCGTTTTACTAACAATTATCCACTCTAAGAAAAGTTTTTTAACTTGAATAAGATAACTGCTAAAAATTTTCAATACCAAAAACTTATACAAGTCTATCCCTTAAATAGATTTATGTCCGAGACTTGCTAATATAGAATATCTATAACAATCTCATTAAAAAAGTAATACAACAAACTATTTACAATATAATAATAGAGGATAAAACAAACATAGTTTCTTGACAACTTATCATATATAGTTTCAATCCAATCCAAGTGTCTATGTTGCAACAGATTGACTTGAGTGATTTAATTCGATCTAATCTTTAATTTGAGATTCTCAAGTAATATGACTTTCATTATTGGGTTAATTTTTTTTCCTAATAATCAGCACAATCCATTCAAATAAATTGCTAATATTCAAATATGAAAACAATCACTTAACGACTCTAATGTCAGGAAAGTGGACACTTCTTTAACATCGGTTTCATACCTTTCATAAATAGCTAAAAAAATTACATAAATTATATTTTCCACATTTGGGAAGTTTGAAAGGAAGATCTAGCTTTTTTATTTTTATTTTTATAATATCATTATAAATTTTGATCATATTTACTTTTTTTTTTTCGTACTAATGCATAGTTTCCGTATGTAACTTAAATTATACCCCAAACGTGGAATTCTAGCTTAAATTATAGTTTCCATATATTTAAAATAATTATTTATGGTAAGCATTTTTTATCAATTATTTAATAATATTTTTTTTCTTTACAAATAATTGATTTTTAAGGTGCTAAATGGTACTCATTTAATTTTGACACATAATATTGTTTCCAAAATTGCAATGGTAAATTGCTTTGGTGTATATAGATATACACTATTTATAAAATTATTTAAAAAGTAATTAAATAGTTTTAATTACAAAATTTATTTTAAAAAAAATATAAACACTATTTAAAGTAAATAATTATATTAACCAATATTTATATATTATTTTACTTTTTTCATTAATCATTGTTTTTAATTTAATAATATTTTTTTTTACTAAAGGGGCATATAAGCCCTTAAACTTTGACAGGAAAAATTAATTAAATCCCTAAAAAAAAAAACATAATTTTCCTCAAACTCTCGAATTGCATAAATTAAGCCCTTTGATAGGTGTCTTTTGTCTTTGCCCGTTACATCGAGGATGTGGTTGTTAATTATGCTAACTTGACAGTCCACGTTAGTGGCATTCGTTAACATGAAACTGTCACGTCAACAAATTTAAAAAATAAAAAAAATATTTTAACATTTTATGTCTAGAATGAAACTAAACAATTGTTTAACTAGGTTAATTCCATATTTAATTTTTAAATTACAAAAAATATTTTATTTTTTTATAAATTTGTAAAACATTATCAAAATTTATAAAAATGTTAAATAAAATTAAAAATATTAAAAACTAAAAATAAAATTATTAAAAATTGTTAAAATGTTTCGATTCAAAATGAACTTGAATATATGGTTATCTAGATTCGAACTAAGGCTTCGTTTGTTTCCTTGTAAAATATTTTACGAAAAAGCTTTTCAGTCTTTTCTCATGTTTGTTTGGCTGAAAATGATTTCCCGCAAGAAAATCTATTTCAAAACACAGGAAAAGAATGATTTATTTTAGGAAAATGTCTTACCTTTTTTATTTCAATAAGACATTTTTTGGAAAAGAAGCGTCTTCCCTTCCCCTTCCGCTTTCCCCCATCATTGCCACATTGATCTACTGCTTACCGTCAGCCAGTAACGATTCTCAACACCAGTCGTCGGCGTTCATCTTTGATTTTCCCCATCTTTGTCTTTCGTTGTCAAAATCTGTACTACACCACCGATCAACAACGGTGTTCATCTTCCTCTCTCGAAAGTAAGAACGAAAAAAAAGACATGTGATTGCTTTTGTTTATTTTTATACTTATTGGGGAAGGGCTGCGATTTGCTTATTGTGGAATCGACTCCAACCTTGTTACTTACTTAACTGGGCATCTAGATTAGTCTACCATCACTGCAGCCATCAATGTCAACGCTTGGTCTGGTATGGCCGCGCTTCTGCCACTGTTGGGGGCTTTCATTGCTGATTCTTTTCTTGGCCGATACCACACCATTGTTGTTGCTTCTCTTATTTACATTTTGGTAACATAAGTGAAATTCTTTTCTTTACATGATTCTAAATTTCCAATCAAATATTATAGGATGAAAATAATTATGCATCATTCTCATACTGGTGGCAACTTCGAATAGATCATATACTAATTCTCTTTGACCATTGAGAAGTGAGAACTTATTCAAGTATCCACATGAATAAGCAAGGGAGAAGGTTGTTTGGTGTAAACATGAGCAGATCTTAAACCACATGTCCGAGGTTAGGATATGTTGCATAAAGCTATGGTTTCCAGTAACCTGTTAAACATTAGGACAAGTAAGTTGCAATAGGTGATCAATCATTCAATCATGCTAAAAGAGAGTTTTTAAGTGAATTATTATTAATGTTTTCTCAGAATGCTGAGAATTACAACCTCTAGTTAAAAAGAACATCCAATTCTTTCACACATTGGCTAACAAAAAACTAGCCTTGATTATATTTTGTTTTCTATCATAATTTATGTAGCATCTTGTGTACACAATTTGTTCTATCAGAATATTTCTGCTTTTGTTTTTAATAAGGTCTGATTCAGTGCCCACATCTTGTCAGCAAGTATATAGTATATAAAACTTTTACTTGAGCAACTTGTTGCTTGAGAGGATAGATCGTTTTGAAAAATTCCAAACTCTTTAAATGCGCTTGAGCTTCATTTATTTATATTGTTAACGTGTTGACTACTTGTTGAGGTGTTTTCTTTTCCCCTTTTGACTTGATTTTTAAATAATTTACAGGACCTAGAGGAGTCAAAAGCTAGGAGTTCCTTCTTTAATTGGTGATATTTAGGCTTATGTTTTGGCACCTTAATTATTTTTGGTTTTGAACTATAGCCAAGACAACCTTAGTTGGGTTCTTGGGTTTGGGATCCCTTGTATTATCATGGCTGTTGCATTGATTGTTTTCTTGTGTGGAACAACTACTTACCAGTAGTGTTAAAAGGTATGAAAAAAGTCCATTTGTAAGAATTGGTCAGGTGTTTGTTTTAGCAGTTAGGAATTGGTAGTAGCTACCCAAAAAGAAGCTCATGGGACTTTGCCATCAGCAAGCTCCAAGCAATACAAGTGAGTTAAACGTTTTCCACATATAGAAAGAAAAATTAGGATCATAAATGGTAGAACTTAAATATGATAAATCAGGTCCTTCCCTATTGACTTAAGCTTTGGGGATTGATCAGCCAACATGTATATCTTTATATGTATACAGGAAAGAGCTTTTGGGATTGAATGCTCGCAAGGCAAGGTTGGCTAATTTTGTTTGGGATTTGGAAACAAAATCTTGGTGATAGGGGGAGAGGTGCTTGGAATTTTGGAAAAAAAGGGGGAGAGATGCAAATGCTTGATGCTTTGATGTTTGGTTGTTTATGCTTGCTGATGGTTGTTGCTATTGATTGTTGTTGGTTGGTTGTTTTTCTTAGTTTAGTTTTTTTCGACTCATGATAAAATTAAGTGTTGACAATGAAGAAATATCGTAAAAAAAATGGAAAAAAACACACACACAGATTTTACGTGGAAACCCTTTCGGGAAAAAAACTACGAGCAGAAGAAGATTGATGATCTATTCTAATTAAAATAAAATAAAAGAAGTTCAGTTTATTTGGACTTTACTTTTATTTTATTTTACCACTGTATTTTATTTTAACAAAAATTCTAGTCACCCAATTTTAACAACTCATTCTAGTTGTTTTTTTTTTCATTTCTTGTTTATGATAACTCCTTTTATTTCTTGAGTCATTGCTATTGTTATTGGATTAATAAATAAATTCCAATATTGCTTTGCAGGTATATCACAGATTATGCTAGAGGCTTAGAAATCTATGAGTGATTTACTAATGAATCCGATTCTAGAGTCCATGAAAAACCCAACAAGTAGGCGGTTTCAAGGAGATTTTTTAGGGTTTTATGATGGGAAATTCCCCTCGATTATTATCAGTTTGTATGTTACTCCATTGGTAATTAATAATTTACTAGGATAGGATGTTTAAAAGAATGGTCTAAAAGTTGGGATGTTTTTATTTGTAGAGTTTAGTTACTACAAATATTACAAATATGATGCTGTGATTCTAAGATTTTGAGTATCGTTGTATGAAAAATGAAAATTATTTGTTTCTTTTGAAAAACTTCAATTGTATATGAATTTGTTTTTTTGCAATTCACTCTGTTTATATAATACTGATTTTGAAATTTTGATTCTATTGCAATAATTAAATACTATTATATATTGAGTACTATTTTGAGATTTTAGTCATCTAATTCTAGCTTAATAATTGAGTACTATTATATATTTAATTTGATGCATTTATTTATAAATAAATCATTGTAATATATGTAAAAACAATGTAAAATATATATTTAATAGACATAAAATAAAAGCAATTAAACAATAAAAAATAATAAATTATCGAATGTATGTTTGTTTCATTTAAAATAGTTTTTATGAAGTATTTTCAGGAAATCTGTCAAACAACAGAAAATATTTTACACAGATTTATCCAAACACTAGAAAATATTAACTTTTCCAGAAAAGTAAATCATTTTCCAGAAATCAATTTTCAAAAATCATTTTCAAGCAAACAAACGGACCCTAAATTTGAACGATAATATGTCCAGCTTCATTAAAGATTATTTTTTAAAATTATATGAAGTTTAAAAAATATATTTTTTCAATATTTTAATTCTAAAATACCTTTTAGGCTATATAAAAATAAAAAATAAATAAAATATATAATTTTTTAAATTTTATTAATCATGCTTGTAAAGTTTATTAAAAGTGTGAAAACAAGTAAACATCGATGGCTCAATTTCAAGGAAAGGGTGGCGACCGCTAGCCATTGGTTGGGTCAGGATAAATGTTGATGGCTTAATTTCAAGGAATAGATCGAGGACAACAATAGGTGGTGTACTGAGAGGGCCAAATGATGGTTGGATTGTCAGGTTCAGAATGCAAACAGGTATGGCCGACATCCTCTCTATTGAAGCTAAGGTCATGTTAGTAGGAATGTAAATTGCTTGGGACAGAGGCTTTCAATATGCGGAAGTTGAATGTGACAATGCAATGTTAATGGTGAGTGTGCACAATGGCTTAGCTGCAGTGAGCAATATGGACGAAGTCCAAATGGTACATGATTGGTGCACTAAGGCTTGGCAAATTCGATTTTGTCATATTCTCGGGATAACAATAAAGTTGTTGATGAGATCGTTAAGATTGGTGAAGACAAAATTAGTTGCTTGGAGATCCTTGACGACCCTCCTATGTCGATTAGGAAGTTGCTAGAAGAGAACATCTACTAGGCAACAATTCGAGATAGACGTCGTGTTAAGTTTATTTTTTTAGTCTTGTACTAATTTTCTTTCTTATACCAAAAATAAAAAAAATAAAAATAAAAGTGTGAATATATCCTAATTAAAAATATATATAAATTATTTTTTTTACATGTGTAGCCAAAAAATTCTATCCATTGTTTTCTTTTATGTGTAACTTAACAGGTTTAAATAATTGAGATATATTCAGGTTTTTTAAACCTTACAGATATGATTAATAGAATTTTTTAAAACTATATATTTTTCTAAATTATTTTTTATATAACCTAAAAGATATCAATATAACTAAAACATTGATACACATATCATTTTAATTAAAAATATTCTTTAATATTTTTAACCTTTGTGTAATTTACAAAAATTATTTTGAATGAATTTGAACATATAATTGTCCAGATATAATTTGGACATAAATTTTTAAATTATTTTTAATAATTTTTATTTTTAAAAAATTTAAAATTTATTTAATGTAGTAAAAAAAGGTTTTTTTTTATAAATTATAATAATATTTTACGAATTTATAAAATTTAAAAAAATTATTTTTATAATTTAAAAAATTAAGTTTGGAATCAACTTAGACAAATAGTTGTTGACAAGGCTTACTCCAAACAAAAAACTTTAAATATTTTTTTAGTTTTGAGGGTTTTTTTTTTTTTTGCTGACATGATAATGTGACGTTAGCAACTGTCGCTAATGTGGGCTGTCATGTCAACGTCGTTAATGACTATGTTAGCAACTTAATGGTCTAGATGGAAAATGTTAATGAAAGAATTTAATTGATGTAATTTGAGAGTTTGAAAACTTAATTGAATGCTTTTCTTTTTTCAAAAGACTTCATTGATTTTTTCACCAAATTTCAAGGGTCTATGACTCTTTAGACTATATTTTTGTAACAGTGTTTAATATTTAAAGAGAATACCTCAATAATCATATAAAATATCATTAAATAAAAAAATTAACTATTTCTATAATTAAACAATGTTAAATAGAATCCAACAAGTGACTTCAGTGAAAAAGAAGATATTAAATAGAATCATATAATCACACTAATATATTAAAAAAAATGTTAAATAGTAATTACTCAAAAGGCTTTTAATTTGCTTATGTTTTAATATTTTCATTTTTAAATCTGTTGTTAAACCTTGTAAATACTTTAATGGTATTCTAATTTTAAAATGAATTATAATTAATTGTGTAAAATATATTTAACAAAATTTTAAAATAATATTTTTAAAAAAAAAGTTATATTAAAAAAAATACATTTATAAGAATCTCATGTGATGGTTTGAGATGTTCACCACTTCAAGTGTGATCTGGATTCGAATTGTGTCGCATTAATTGTTCGAATTTTACATTGATTATTACAATTCACCAAAAAATAAAAAGTTTATAAATAGAAAAAGAGGCTTCAAAATAGGGCCCATCTTACACGGCCCATGGAGATAATGTTGAGTTTATTGGGCTATTTTGTCATGCTTCTGTCTCCCCAGCACCAGCCCTAGAAACAATCCGTCTTCTTCACTCTGCCCTTCATTTCTATCCACACGCGGCAGCTATTTTTCCTTCCAGGTAAACAATCTTTATTGGCAGAGAAATCAAGATCAAATCAATCTTGTTTGTTTGGAAGGACGGATGAACTGGGTTTTTTAGGGAACCGGAGGGATGTTCCGTTTCAATCCATTTCCTTCCCCTTTGGGCTTTCTTATTTACGTTCAAAATTGGTAATAATAAGTTTGCAGGCCGATATTTGATGGAATGCTTATGAAAGTTTAATTCTCAACTTGGTCGTTGGGTTCCTATTTGTCAGTTCTCGATCGTATCGTCAGATTGAAACATATGAAGTAATGCAGGCTATAAATGGGATGATTCGTGTTCTTCATAAAAACCCATTAGCTAGATCACTCTGGGCTCGCAATTCTTCCTCCCAATTATTCGTTGGAGGTCTCAAAATTCTTTTACTCTTTCTTTTTCCTTTGTATCTAACCTGCGATTTTTTTTTTTTTTTGAGTCTATGTTGAGAACTATCGCAAGAAATTAGCTTATTTTACCATTATATAATTGATTTGCGATAAGTTTATTAATTGCAGGGCTTTCATATGATACCAATGAGACTGTTTTGAAGAATGCTTTTGAAAAATATGGTGAAATCATTGAAGGTAAATTTCTTGGATACTTGTTGATTTTGACAAGAATTTGTGCTTTACGGCATTAAGAACATGTTGGGGCCTTTAGCAGTTCGAGTCATCGCTCATCACGTGAGTGGGAAATCGAGAGGGTATGGATTTGTGCGATTCACTTCCGAAGCTTCAGCCAAGGTAGCTTTTAAGGAGATGCATTCCAAGGTGTGTTTCAAGTAATTAATTTATTAACTCTAGGTTCAATTCTGCTATTAGTCCCTCTACTTTCTGAAAGCTATGGATTTAGTCCCTATACTTTTCAAAATTTGAAAATTTAATCTTGAACCAAATAATAGCAGTTAAATTTGTTTGGTTAAATTCAACTATTAGTCCTGTACTATTCATACAATTGTAGGTTTAGTCTGTTTTCTCTAATTGGATCATTCTAAGTCCTTGTACTTTTCAAATTTCAAAAATTAAAAATTCGGTCTTTAATGGAAATGAGTGACATTAATCCATTAACTAAATTTTTAGTGAGTATACATGAAAATAATAAGCTGACATGATATTACACATATGATAATACGTTTGGCATATCATATTTTGAAAATAGTGGAACCTAGGTGAGAACCGAAATTTTAAAATTTGGAAAGTACATGGACAAAAAGAACCCAAAAAAAGTACAGGGATTAAATCCACAACTTTTATTAAGTACGGGGGTTAATAGCAAAATTTAACCATTAACTCTATTATAACTATTACCTCGTATATTTGTAATAAAGGAGCAATTGGGTTTTGATGTTGTTTTACGTATCATGGTCGTGTTTAGGTATTGGATGGTAGAAATATTCGAGTTGAATTCGCACGCAAGAACAGTTGATGTTTCTCATTAGAGGTTTGATTTCTTCCATGTCGAATGATAGTTATTGGTTTTCATTTGTATTTTATACTTTAGATCCTTGTAACTCCACCAATTAGTTAATGCTTGAATGATCTAACTGCATTGTGATGTTCTGGACATTGCTCATGTATTGTTTTAGTGAGTGAATGCCGGTTTGTGTAGGCAATGGCCGGTGACTGTTGTTCTGCTCTGCTACATCTCGGACCTGACAGCAAACGCAAGTGCATATGCCACCACTGAGCTTGTCCAATTCTTGTCCGGCACCGACGAACCGGCAACAATTTTGGCCTTCCCACATTCCAACGACTTTGAACCAGAGTTCCAACCTCCACCAGCTCTCATGTTCATGATGCCTCCTGTGTTTTGGAAACTATTTTACTTCTTGACGAGAATAAATAACAGACTCGTATCTCCAAACTTACCTCAAATAGGTTCAATCACAAGATTAATTAAGACCTGCTGATGCTTTTTCTTTCTTTAAAATAAATGGAGCTTCAACTCAAGCAAAAAGAAAAGAAGCTGGAACGTTGATGAAGAAATTAATGAGAGTTTTCTTTTCCCTTTTTCAAAATCGAAATGAACAAGAACAAAATTAAGTTCTTTTTTCTTTTCAATTGAAAGAAAACAGAAGAGATGGGGATTCAAGAAAAAGAGAACGAAAGTGGAAATCAACGTCAAAAAGAAGAAGGGAGAAATAAAGCAGAAATCAAAGGGGAAAAAACTAAACGAAAGAGCAGCTTAGGATATTTGCTGATGAGATAAAAATATGTAGAAAATGGTTGCAATGGGGGAATTGTAAACGAAGATGAGAAGATGAAGAGCTAAAAAACAATGTATACCGGAAACTTAAATGCTAATTCTTATACCCACTTTGATAAGGGCACATGGCACAACAAGAGTCGACTTGATGAGAATCCTCCAATGGGGATGGCTTGTATAAGTAACCTTACGTCGAGTATGCCTTATAATGACCTTTCAGTTAGAACCATTCGTGATTGGCCTTCCGAGAATGTTACTTTTAACTACCTAAAAAATGATCCGTTAAAGATCTTTCATGGAGACCTTTGAGGAATCATTAAGGCGCACAATAACCTCGTACAACCTCAATTAGCAAAATGTTAGAGCAGAACCTTATAGTACCAGATATGGTGACAACTGACCTGTAATGCCCCTGCCACCTGGTCGATCACACGAGCATGTCTACCTTTTATATTGTCAACTACGTGGCACAACAAGACAAGAGCACAATCCCTATATATACCCCAAGGATCAAAAGATAAAGGGTCTTCTTTCTTCCCCCAAGAAATACCTAATTATTTTCCCCAACCTTATCTTCCTTCTCATCTCCCTTTTCAGCCTCCTACTCCGGCTCTCCACCTATCATAGGTAAATTGTCCCTGTAACAACTCGATTTTCAGTGATTTCGGGACCATAACTCCAACGAATCGAGTCATAAATATTGAATATTAATGTTTGTGATGTCATTAGTAGCATATTAAATTTTGATTAGGAGATTTTATCATTTAAATAGTTAATTGTGTAGAAAGGATTAAATTGAAAAAGGTGCAAAAGTTGAGTTGATTAATTAGAAGGACCAAATGAACAAATTAACCAAATGTATATTAGTGAGTGGATTATCTAGGGAAATATTAATAATAAATAGGATTAATTAAAATTTAATTAAGTGATTAATAAAACTAATTAGGAAAGTCTAAATATTTACAAAAATGCCATTGGATATAAAAGTGAAATTAAATAAGAAAAAAAATACACATTTTCTTCTATTTTCTTCATATTCTTCAGCAAGAATAAAGGGAAATTGGTGGAATAGTCCCTGGAGTATAACCACAACTGCAATCTAGTCTAGTAAGTTCGTAATGTTAAATTCTTACTTGTAACTGGTTATAACTGCCTTCTTTATGGTTGTTGATAATTGGAACGACAAATTGAAGATGTGAAAGATAAAAATGATAGAAGAAGAATTACTCGACCTTGTGCAAAAGTTAAATGGTCCGATGACTAAGATCCTGCATTTGTTGCGGATTCTCTACAGCATCGTGAGTCACTATAAAATGAATAGAATCCAAGACTAGATTACAGGCCCTATGATGGCTGAGATTTATTTCTGATTGCATTTTCTCGTTAGCTTATTGTGAGCAGCATAGTAAGGAACATATATATTATATTGATGGTTGAGGTACCGCATGTGATAGGAGTCCTTGTCAGCATAGTGTGAGCAGCATCGTATATTGGTAACAGGCATGACCTTCGGGTCAACAGGGAGTAAATGAGCAACATGACGTTCGGGTCAACAAGGAGTAAAACAAATAATGAGCATAGAAGTATAGTTCTGTTCTGGCATAATGGATTTACAGATTCGTTTATCACATGTTATTCGGTAAATTAATAAACCTTGCGAACTTATTAAGCTATAAGACTTACCAGTGAAATTGTTATTGTTTTGTAAATTCCATTTTTGTGACTCGAAGATCAGATCATCTTGAAGAATCACACTATCCCGAGAGCTCGTTCGGTAGTAATTACATCACTCGGTTATATGACATGTACTAGGATGAATTAACTTGTACTACTTGTATGTATGAATGAATATTTTGTTGTGAACTCTAGATAAGTGTTGAACAAGTTAGTATGTTAGTTAAATGTGATATTCATTCTATATGAGAGGTATACAAGGTCTTGTAACCATGTACAATGCTTTGGTATAATACATTTGAGGTTATGAAGTGATGAATGTTTGATAAACTTGTAGTTATGTATGATTTACTGATTCTGTGTACTTGTTTCGGTAGAACTCATGCATGTATCGGTAGAAGCACAGGGTAGGAGAGAGGTTATTTTCTGACTTGGGTTGTATTGGTAGTTGAATAGTAGGTATCGGTAGTTCTGTGTATGCTTGTATCGGTAGTTAGGATGCTTGTATCGGTAGAAGTTGCAGGGTAGGACTTCTTAGCTCTTTAGTGTTTTTAGTATCGGTAGAAGTATGGCTTGTTTCGGTAGAAGTTACACTTGTATCTGTAGAACTTTCCCAAGTATCGGTAGAAGTCTGCACTATTTCTAAATTATTTATTGATTTGATGACTATCGATACTTATCCAACAAGTATCGGTAGAAGTCTCCAAAAATTATGAAAATGACATTTTTACCCTCTTCGAGTTATGTTGACATTCAATTGTTGATTCATGTTGTGTAATTTGTATTACTCTATTAAAATATGATTAAACAAAATAGTAATGTGAGAACAAATGCAATATAAGATCGGACGGACATTAGGACCCTAACCGATGACAGTTTTTGAGTTTTGGGTGTCACAGTCCCTTCTATCTCCATCACCTTCTCTTTATCTCCTCCCTTATTGAAAATTTGTATCAAAATTAGTGTGATAAGCATGGACTAAACCACAATGGCTCATTCTTCCACTGTTGTCCCTAAAAACATTGCAAACCAAAACCTAAAGCTCTTTTTGACCCAAACACAAACTTATCAATCCTGCACAAGTCACTCAATAACAACCTCTCAACCCCGACCAATAATAAAACACCCAACAACAATATCAACCTTCACTAGGTACCTCTTCCATTCTCTCCTGTGATACTCACACTTATCCACCATATTACCAGTTCCCAACTTCGTATTGGTGGTACACCTAACCTCCCCATGGTAACACTAACACTCCTCATTGTTTTTGCTGTTTTTATCTCCTGTTATCTACTATTTTTGCCACTGTGAGTTTTTTGTTACAGCAGCCTTACTGATTTATTTTTTTAAGTATATCCTATCCCTTTTCATGCCCATGATTTTACCCTCGAAATGCCCACTATTTCGCCCATCAGTATGATTCTTGTTTGCTGAGTTAATTGTGATTTTACTGTGATTAAATTTGTCTCCACTGTTTTATTTCTATTAGGTTGACATGATTATGATTAAATGAAGTTAGTCTTATCTTGCTTGTGGTAATATTGATTGAGTTTAAGTATAAGAGAACAATTAATTATGATGTATGCTAAATTGTTTTTCGTGATTGTTAGTTAGTTGCTAAACTTATTTTTGATATTTGTTTGGTTTTCCTAGTCTCCTAAGTTAAAGTTCTTTGTCCGAAAAAATAAAATAAAATTTCGCGATTATGAGCATAGCTTAAAACGTGACTAACTGAGTAACTGGGGTAGGGTGCTTGGGTTGTCATCCTACTTCACGTAAAAAGGTTGTGTGACGTGATAAGTAAAACTCCGCTAAACCGAAAAAAAGAAATAAATAAATGAATTCGAAGTGTGTTAGACTGAGTAACCAGGGTGGAGTGCTTGGTTGTCATTTCATTTCGCGTCAAAAAGGCTAATACATTCTAAACAAAAAGGCAAAAAATTATTGGGAGTATGTTGAGCTGAGTAACAGGGATGGAGTGCTTAGGTGTCGTTTCATTTCGCGTAAAAAAGTCCAATATATTCTTAAGGAAAAAAAGAAAATAAAAGAAAATCAAAGGAAGAGAACTAAAATTTGGAGAACTAAGGGTGAACAATTAGGTGTTTTGGTAAGTTTGGTAAATTACCTAACTTTCACGAAATAATTCAAGACGGTTTAATTGTTGTGTGTTTTAATTGGGTTACTTTTTCGATTTTACCTACAGTAAGCTTAAGGTTCTCTTTATTTTTCATAAGCATTCAGCCTAATTGTTTGTAAAACTTTAGAGAGTTATTTTTCCATGGTGGAATTTTAATTACTTAGTGGATTATGAGCCATACTTGATGGCAAGCATGAGTTAAGTAGGGGGAATATGATAATGCTTAAATATGACATACTTTTGGATATTAATTATATATATTTTAAGAGTATGATTCTATTAATTTGGGCTATTTATTAACTTATTATTTTGTAGGGACTCAAGTGGTGATAGAAGATAAATTAGAGACAAAAAGCATGGTTTTGGAGGAGAATTAGAAGTTGTGTGAAGATAAAATGCTAAAAGAGAGAATTTATAGGACAAAAAAGCTTGGTTTTATTTTATTTTAAAATATATTTTTATTAGGATTTAATATTTAAGATATTATTTATTTGTATTTAATTTATGTTTATCTTTTTATATTTATTTTAGAGTTTAAATTGGATCCAATTAGGAAATTAATGTTTAATTATCTTTTTAGAATTTTGATTGGATTCAATTGGGAATTTATTTGTACTATAAAAAAGGGATGGAGTGATTGAATTATTCATTCCCCATTGATTGAAAAATCTTACATCTCCCAAAATCCTAGTTCAATAAAAAACTCTATTCTTTTTATTTTGTATTCTTCCCCAAAATCATGAGTAACTAAAAAACCCTTCTAGACAAAGGTTATCAAATATTCCTCCAAGGTTCATAAGGCTTAGAATTCACGCTTAATTCTTTTCAACCCGAGTATTCATCAATTCTCTGTAATACGGGATCGACACTTCCGTCCAAAATCCCTACAAAAGCAATCTTTTCATCTTATGCAAAGCCGACCACTTTGTGTGTTTTGAGAAAGTTGCACAGTCGGTTCGCTAACTTACTGCATTAGAGGTTGCCGAGGCAAAGAGACAAAATGGCATGGCATTCATCATTGGGAAAAGATGATCTAATGTAAGACAATCCCATTGGAGCGACAGTTGGCTAGAGTCAGGTTCCTCTAAAAACTATATCAGGAGCTAGTGGTCGTAGGCGTCCTCTTCCACTATAACTGACTTATTCGGGCACGAGAAGAACCATCCAAAGTCTATGATTGAACCAAAGAAGAATCAAGATAATCGGAGGCTAGATATTTGAATACTAATAAAATTCTTCTTCTTTCAACTTGTTTATTTTATACTATTTATTTTTACTTTGACTTCCCTATTTTCTATTTCTTTTAATTCTATTTTCTTTTATTTTTAATTCTGTTTCTTTTATTTTTCCTCAAATCGCAACGCTTTTCTTGGGCACGATTTGACTCACGATCTCAATAGACAAGACTTTTTACGACTTTCCAGTCCCTAAGGATTAGACCTTACTTCCCTTTTACTGTTATTTACTTTAATTTTTGGAATAGGTTATATTTGGTGTTCCCGGCGACACATCAAGAAGATGAGTCTCTTTGAAGACCAACTTTCAAAGCAGCAATGAATTTACCGAAAACAATAGGAATGTCAACACTTGTTGGATAAAAAATGCAACAAATGAGTAGCTCATCAAAGAGCTTAAGGCTGGTAAAAACCTTATTGGAGCCAACCAATCAGGGCAAGAGGAAGAAACTGCCTAGTCCTTCCTCTAGAGGCAGTGAAACCACAGACCACCAAATAACCCCCAACACGAACCTCAAGATAACACCTATCCAACAAACTCCCAAGATAAGGGTCTTCATGACCAAAATTCTTCCTTTGAGGAACAAATGAACGTACTAAAAAGAGAGTTACTACAAGATTTTCAAAGTGCTAAACTTGATGAGACTTCATGGAATTAAGCCAACGAGCCCCTGTCAACAACAATTTTGGCACATAACCTTCCCTCTTCCTTCAAATTTCCCAAGGTATCTTATGAGGTTCAGGGAAACCCTAAAGATCATTTAACTCATGACAACAATGACATGAATATATTGGGTGCCTCAGATTAAGTCAAGTGTAGGACATTCTCCATGACCCTAACCCATACAGCTCACATATAGTACTTGTCATTGTCGAAATGTTCTATTCACACATTTGACAGTTGGCCAACATGTTCATGAGTAAATTCTTGGCTAATAAAACTCTTCAGCAATCCCTCAACAATCCTCTGGAATTTCGTTCGAAGTTTCAACACTACCACCATGATTAAAATGGGCTTAAGTCTCGAGACAGGATGAACAAATTTGTACCTAAGGGAAATTTTTGGGTACATGTCTTGAGACATACCATGGGTGTCTGGAGACATATAGGGACAAGTCTCAAGACATGGTCTTAATGTCTTGAGACATGAAAGTCAGTAGCCAAAACTTGGTTTTAGGGGTCTCGAATCTCGAGACATGGACCTCATGTCTTAAGACAACTTGCCTTGTTTTGATATTTTAGCTCAAGATTTGTAACCTAGCCTTGTATTTGATCATATTTAACCTTGGAACATCGTATGTGGGTTCATTTGAGTTCAATTTTCATTGTGTTATTATGTAAGCCTTCAATGCATCGATTAGCATGTTTTGACTTTCAAATTTTGTGAGATATGATTGTTTTAACATTCATTTGCATTGCTCCAGCAACGAATGTGACGCTTTACATTCGTACGTCTTTCGAGCCGATGTAGGGTGTTACAGTCCGACTACCAAAATTGTTATTATTCCAAAAAAATTCACTTTATTTTAAATGAAGCATCATCTTCTGATTCACTGGTAATGTATAAGGTTATAAAGGTTAAATATGTTGTTAGTCCCTGTACTTAGACAAAATTTAAAATTCAATCCATGTACTAAACAAGTTAAAAATTAAGTCCTCTTACTTTTCTAATTTGAAAATCTCAGTCCAATCGTTATTAATATTTTCTATAAAAAATTTCCAAGTTAACATGTTGATTAGATTGCCCTCATATGATGTTGCATATGATTGACAAAAAATGAACATGTTAACTTGACAAATTTGACAAAAACTACAAACAACAATAATTATTAAACTAGAATTTTTTAAATTAAAAAAGCAGAAGAATTGAAATTTTTACTTTTAAAGTATACAGACTAAATCACATATTTTGAATAATTATGAGGACTAATAGCATATTTGGACCAATTATGAAAATTGTGTGCATCAAATACTTAATGTTTTGAAAATGTTACCATTTTCATCGTCCATCACCACTAGAAGTGTTTATGAGTTGGTATGGATTTAAGCATGATATTAACAAATTTTATGTTTGCTTAATCTCAACCTAAAATATGATTTTAAAATTTTACCTAAACTTGCTCATATTTGTAAACTACATTGTAAGTCACCCAACTATTACTCATTTTCTTTTTTATCACCCAACTATCAAAATTTTTTTTGTCACTAAAGTATTGCCGCTTTCCTTTTTTGGTAACCCAACAACAATTTTTTTAAATTTGATCACCCAACTAATCAATATTATTTTTTTGTTCATTTTCGTTAAGTGCTATTAAATCTCTAACAAGAGGGTGACGTGAAAATTAAAAACTCAATATAATAACAAATTTAGTCTTCAACTTTTATTTATTATAACAATTTAGTTATAATTTTAAAAAATTAACCCTCAAAATTTACAGATGATCTCAATTAGAACCTCAAAATTTACTTTCCTCTTTCGCTTCCCCACTGCCACTACCATTGTTGCCTCCACCTTTATCCAAAAAAAAACTTCTCTTTTTTTTTCTTCTTTCTTTTTGAGCCTAATTTATCGTTAAATAATAGAACATATATTCTTACCCATCAATATATAATTTTATAAAAAAAATGTATTTTTCTAAAATATATCTAATAGTTCTCACCTCTACAGAGAGATGCAACTCAATCAATGCTTCTCGAACCCTTATGCAAAAGCTGCATATTTTGTTTACAAAATTAAATACTAAATAAAATTATAACCTTCAAGTTTAGAAAATATGAATTGAAATAAGCAATTTAGTCAAACTTTGATCCCAAAAGTAATGATATTTTTTTACCACAAGATGTAAGTGTAACGGGTAGCGGAACAAAATTCTTGACATGCAAAGAGTATCTCATGGAAGTCAATCAATTAACTGGGGTTCATTTAACTCACTTTAATTGACTCGTTCGTGGAACACAAAGTGTAAGTGTAACGAGTAGCAAATCAAAATCCTTGACACGCAAAGAGTATCTTATGGAGGTTAATCAATTAGATGAGACTCATTTAATTCACTTGAACTAACCCGTTCGTGGAACACATGGAAAAATCCATCTACTTGAAGCTTTGATAGCCCAGTGAAACACTCTAGTAGAACTAGAGTTACTAGGGTTAATATTGTAAATCATAAGGGATAAAATTGTATAGAGTTTAAATCTCTTAGGACTCTCATATTGTAGATAGGTATTAATCTCAACTGTTGATATAATTCAATCTTTACTGTTGGATCTGGGAGAGTTTAGCCATAAATAGAGGCCTTCCCTCTCATTTGTAATAACTTCATTCATAGTTTTGAATATACTTTGAGAGCATTTACTCAAACACGTGTTGTACGTTATTTTTCTGTTCGTTCATGGCTTATTTCTCTTTTGAGTTTACTTTCGCTTTGTTTTTGGTGTCTTAGAGAATTTTTACGAAAATTCTCTTTTTTTGAAAGTAAGACACATGTTTGCCAAAAAAAATTGAAGTTCTAGCCCCGTGACATAAGAACTTGGTTATCACAGCATGCTAATTTACTTGTTTTTCGGAATTCTAATGATATAAATGCAAGAATTAATTTTTTAAACTGAGGAACGATGGTAGTGGCGGTGGAGGAAGCAGAAGAGGAAGGAAAATTTTGAGGATCAAATTGAGATCATTTGTAAATTTTGAGGGTTAATTTTTTTAAAAAATTATGACTAAGTCGAACCAATATGTAAAAGTTGAGGGCCAAATTTATTATTATATCAATTTTTAATTACCACGTCACTTTCCTGTAGAATATTTAATTGAGTGGCCAAATTAAAAAAAATGATTGTTGAGTGACCAAAAAGGAGAAGGGGCAATAGATGGGCCACCTTTGGTGTAGTTTACATATTTTTACTCAAAAGTTTCATATGGTGCTTGTATGTTAGACGGACTACAAAGCGTATATAAAGTTCATAGTACCCCACTTTATCCCCAAACCAACTTATCCTTAACATCCGCATATACATCCCACCCCTTTCTTTTCTTTTTTCTTATATCCCAATTTGTATTTATCTTCTTTCTATAATATGAATTTCCAAAATTGAGTTTGTCCAAGGCAACACCACTTCACTCTCGCCCCTGCAAATCTTATGTTAGGGTTTATATAATTAAAGAACAGATAATAAAGGCCAATTTTAGTGACTGCAGGCATCTCATGGCTCTTCAATGAAACACTTCATAGTCGTTACTTCAGGGCTTCCATTTTCGGTAGAGTTGGAACCCTGCGGCCTTTCGTTGTTTATATATGGCGGCTGCGAATCCACAGCCGCTTCAGGTTCGTCCGTTTGAGGTGGACGCGCGAGGGGCGATGCAGATCGACGACGACGATGGCGACTATGAAGATGACGTGGAGGATACGAATATCAACTCCGTCAATGTGGCGGAGCATGGAATGGGACTAATAGACGGCGTTATTGGTGGCGGTGGCGGTGGCGTTGTTAGGGCGTTGAGAACTAGCGAGCTTACTCTCTCCTTTGAAGGAGAAGTTTACGTGTTCCCTGCTGTCACACCTGAAAAGGTTCTTATACTTTTTCCAAAAAAAAAAGAAAAGAATTGTGTCTTTGGTAATATATCTGGCCATAAAATAATTTCTTTTCCTGCTATCCATTCTGTTATATTGCGAAGTGAATTTGAAATTCGGCCTTTAGATTTCTATTCTCGTATTTTAAAGTACTGTTTTGACGTCTGACATCAAACCAAGTTAGCTGAAAAGAGTAAAAACAAATTTAGAGTTCCATGTTCCTAAAATTTATTGAATATGAAGAATAATATGGAGAGGCCAAATTTAGTAAAAGTATCCTCTGAGGCTTTGATTAGAAGTTGATTGAATTTTGTTTTTTTACTTATTAAATGGATAAGTTAATCTTTGTATCTTAGTTTAAGGTGCGATTTTATCTGTTAAAGATTTTATGTTTTTGAATAGTAATTGAGGGAATAACTAAATAGTGATATATAGTATATTATGATGATGTACAAGGACTAATTTTTAATAGAAAAATAGATAAATTTTTTTAATAAAAAAGATTAGTTTACTCTTTACTTTAACATAATAGACTAATTTATATCTTTTTTTTTTGTAGATAGGCCTAATACACGGGCTTTTATGGTACTTTTACAGGTCAAGTTCATGTCTTAGGATGCATGATTTAATTAATGAATTATTCTATAGTGTAGGAGGATGTGAGTTTAAGCTTATTAAAGTGTGTTTATCCTATTATTTAAAGATTGAAAAGAGAAGGAATTATGAGTAATTCTAAGTATTTATATAAAAGAAAAGTAACTCTGATTGATAGATAAGGTATTTCATGTCATAGAGAAGGGTTATTTCAAGACAAATGAAGAGTTGGAAGCATTAGTGAAACTATTAACCATTTACTGTTTTTCTATATTTAATCTAGTGAACTTTGTGCATTAGAGTTTTAACCACTCGTTTCTTTTCGAGCAAGTAATAAGTAGTTTTCTATTATTTTCTTTAAATGGATTGAATAGTTTAGATTTTCTTCTCAAATTCCCCCCCTCTAAGTAAGCACATGTGTATGCAACAGGTACAAGCTCTGCTGTTACTCCTGGGGGGTCGTGATATCCCCACTGGTGTTCCTACAATTGAAGTACCGCTTGATCAAAATAACATGGTGTGCTGATGTTGAAATAATCATGTGTAATTATATTCCACTGTTGATCTTTTGTTTTTGGTTTCACATACTATACTGTGCAGCGTGTAGCTGATGTCTCAAGGCGCTCAAATCTTTCAAGACGAATAGCATCCTTGGTTAGGTTCCGTGAGAAAAGGAAAGAGAGATGCTTTGAAAAGAAAATTAGGTATACAATACGAAAGGAGGTTGCACAAAGGTATGATTCTTTTGGACTTATTTTGTTTAGAGCTACAATTAACATTTTTCTGATGCATATATACAAATGGTGGTGTAATCTTCTCGTATTATACTTGTAGAATGCATCGCAAAAATGGGCAGTTTGCATCTGTAAAGGAAAGTAATAGTTCTTCAAGCTGGAATTCTTCTCTAATTGGCTTTCAAGATGGTACTCGTCCAGAAACCGCGTGAGTTCCATGTATTGTTACCTGATTAGTGGAAAATTTTTATCATGATGAACCTTTTGAAGAATTCTGTCTTCAATGTGTTTTAGTGTCCGGAGCTGTCAACATTGTGGTGTTAGCGAAAATAATACTCCAGCAATGCGTCGTGGCCCAGCTGGTCCAAGGACTTTGTGTAATGCTTGCGGGCTTATGTGGGCAAATAAGGTTTGTTTTACTCAGTTTTCAGTAAGAAGGATGCTTGCTTCACTAGTATTTTCTACCTATCTTGTCAAATGAAAAGTTGATAGTGCATGCTTTTCTACATCATCTTATGTAGGTATCCAATCAGAGTAGTCATTGGAATGTTGCTAATATTGGTGATAGTTTTCAACTATCCGTTTTTCCTTTTCTAGGATTTATCATTTTCCATTACTGTTTTGTTGAATGTACAGGGAACACTTAGAGATCTTAGTAAAGGAGGAAGGAATATTTCCCTGGAGCAAAGTGAGTCTGTAAGTTTCACAGGAAATTTTCAACTTTACAAATGTTTTATATTTAGTACTTGTTACTTTGGTCAAGATTGGTTGAATGAATTATAAAATGTACACAGGAAACACCGACTGAGGTCAAGACTTCAATTGTAGAAGGGAAATTGTCTGCTAACCGGGATGAAAATGTACATATGTACTCTTCTCCTGTCTTATGATCAACCCTTTTCAGATGGTCGCTTGTTTCTTCCTTCTAACATGGTATGAAGTATATGCAGGGAAATCCTTCAAAGTATTTAACCACCGGATCGAATAATGCTTCTGTCAACCCAGACGAAGAAGTATGTTTTCAGACCCTAACTCATCTTGAATTTACATGTTTTTATATTGACATGAACTACATGTCTTTCTTTTATCAGGACTTAAAAGGGAATTCTTTGAACTTAATATGCTTTAAGATAAAAGAGTATGAATCTCTCTTGTAGTAACTGAAAAATCCCCAGAATTGAAATAAACTATTGATCCAGTCTTGAAAGGTGATAAATTCTTTTTCTTAGTAACTTGAATTTCCACATGGTGCAGGATTTGCATGAAAGTGCAGAAGATGTTACGAACTCTTTATCTATGGGGATTGTTCATCCTGCTGAAGATGATGAGCAGGTATACAGTTACTTCGTAAGGTTCATAATATTTAGCGTTCACTGTCCAACAACTTCTGTCTGAAGAAATAGTTTAAAAAATCTATACAATTCCTACAGCACTACGTACTTGTTTAGGCACAGTTCTGCCTTTAGAAGTTTGGTCCGAAATTGGAACATATTGGTATGTTAGAGGTTGATATACAAGATCTCATAATTTTGTTTTGTGATCCGCAGGAACCTCCTGTTGAGCTTTCTAATCCTTCAGATACTGAAATCGACATTCCTCCTAGTTTTGATTAGAAAGTTGCAGTTGGCTTTGCTCAAGTAATTTAAAGAGATGTGGAGCATTAGACTCCCTTTACCGGCTCCGTTTGGCTCATGTCATCGAGCTGCATACAGGTAAAAGTTTCTGATGTTTATACGCAGATTGTGAGCTACCATAGTCAGGAAACCAAATTGACATTAAAATCCCAAGTACAGTAATCAGCTGCTAACTGACTGGGAAAAGACAGGCCACTGCTTTCAGGATGACATTAGAAACTGGGAATGACCTGTTGATTTTAAGTTTCCTGCTTGAAATGCCTTTTACCTGTTTTTGTTTATTAGGAATAGTTAATTTGGTAGGAATATTTTTTTTATGCATGTTTTAGTTTATGGGTTAGCAATAAGCTTGATTGATAATATTTAGTTATTTTCATGACTTATTTTTAGTAAAGAGAAGAAAATTTTCACTTATTTGTTATAAAAATTATTACTCATTTTTTAATTTTAAGTTTAAATTTGTGCTATTTATTTCTAATATTGTAATATGTACATAATAAATGAGATCTTTTCTAGTGTTTTTACACGACTAATCAATCGAGGCATTAGTGGAACTGGAATCCCCTCTCCTCTGCCATGAAATTGATTAATCCCCTATTACATATAAAATAGATATGGTGAATTATTAGTGGATAAATGCATGTTTAAGATTTAGCAATATACAAAGAGGGGCGGAATTTTGTGTTGGTATGGAAGTAAGGCAATCAGTTGGGAATAAGGTGATTTAAATACCGTCTTTTCACCACAAAAGAATGTCAAATTCAACAAAAAAGAAGCTTAAATTATATCCAACGCCTAACATTATTGAGGCATCTCAAAGAGAGAGCGGAAGTTTCACATTTATTTCTATTCCAAGTGTATTTAATTTGATAATCTTGAGTTCATTAAAGCTCTTTCTGAAAATTGGACAGAAGACTCAGGTATAATAGTTTTTTAATGAGTTTGACGACTGTTACATACGGAGGGGCACTATTGACTTAGGCACATACCCAAAGAATATAATCTCATTGCGGAATCGCTTAACCAAATTGGACTTTACTTGAAAATCAAGTCTCCAAATTTTTTATGACATTCTTGATGGATGGTTAGAATTACTCCAACTTGACTAAAGGAAGAGTGTTTTTAGTTAGTGGACTGTTGTAATTTCTTTTACTCACCAAAAATAAATATCTATACTATAAAAGTATTATCAGCAATGTTATGGCTGATATTAACTCACTTGAGAAAAGTATAAAGAAATTGAATAAATGGGTTTTTTATAAAATAATTCGAATTTTTTATTAATTATAAAAACAATTTAATTTTTTTTATTATGGATATAGATAACCCAAATAAATAGTAAAAACGGATGGAACCAAATAAACTGGCGTGACCTATTTGTCACGTCCGTCAATGAGTGGTTGCTAAAGTTAAAAAAATAGTTTTTTGGATGGAGCCAATCTATTTGGCGTTACTTGTAAAAATACAACCTCCAACACTAATATTTTTGTGCATTTCATGGGATAAAAAATAAATTGGGGAGGAGTCAATCTATTTGACGTGACCAATGTAGAATAGTGGTGGAGTTAATCTACCTGAGTAGTAAACTATCTAGGAATGTAATATTCATGATAATTTTTTAAATCTATGGATTTCCATATTAGAATTTGAGATCTTTAAAATATTTATAGATTTGACAAATCCATGTTTCTATATTTTTCAAATTATATTAGATTCAACCTCAATTAATTTGACTATAATATCGTAATAATTGAAATTGATCGGTATTCCTGTCAGGAGTGCTCTTAGTCTCATGGGATTTTGATGTTGTACATAAATCAACTACACAAATACGGTTTAATCAATATGAAACAGGATATACTTTTTTCACAGAAACTTGTTCAAACCTGTTTCTAGCTTCAATTTTGCGGAAAAATTTTAAGGTTTCTTGTTTCCATTAGAAGATGCAGGGCCTTCTAATCGAATATAGTCATACATAATTCCTTGGAAAGGGCTGGTGCTTTTCGGTTGAGTTAGAAAAATGGTGTTATCTCCTTCAAGAAGCAGATTCCCCGGAATACCGACATGGTGAAGCCGGTAAAGCCCATGGATGCCATGTCTGGCTATTGTGTTGTCTTTACCAATTTGTCCACTTGAAAATAGAGGAGACTTTCCATCATCATTGACCCTTACCTTCATAAAACAAAGAAATCAATTTAATGTGCAAAGCTTAATCATCTAAAGTTAAAAACTGTTAACAATGAAATCCTATACCTGTAGTTCAGCAGCATGTGCAGTAGCCAATGCCAATCGTAGATTGTATGTTTCGGTTTCGTTTGCAGCACAGTCTAGTTTGAATTTGATTTGCCATGTAGTTCCTTGATATGTGTCGTCATCATTCTTTCTGCAATCCAAAACGAAGATACCTAAGGATTCTAAACCTGGAAATGTTATTGAGAAATCTGAGGGGAATGTGTACCTGGTGACCTGAGCAAAAAACCAGTCTTTTGTGTAGTCACTAACCCCAACTGTGTAAACCAAATCTCTATCAGGATATAGATCTGCATATCTTTCCCATAACCCATACTGCCTAAATCTGCAAATATTTGTAAACTTAAAAAGATTACTACATGATGAATCTGTAAAATGACAGGAAGAGAAGCCAACCTGTCAGGATGGTTAACATATAACTTGTTGACAAACATCGGATTCGGATCAGGAACGTAGAATTCTGCAGCAGTGCGATCCGGGACTCCGATTTCCCACAACGTAGGGCCATCTCTTGGCGGCTCATATACAAGATCACCCATGTATATATCATACCCTGCAATATCACGTTATAGAATATCAAAACAACAACTTAGGAGGTTGCAGTAGAAAAATTTGAAGTAAAAGACCTGCTCTAGGGGTGATGATAACATCATATTTATAATCACCAATGAAACCAGGAACCCATGCATATAGATTATAGTCACCGGTCCGAATATTGTTAATGCAGAAATAGCCATCTTCATCAGCTCTACTCCAGAATTGATAGCCCTGACACATGTGATGTTGGATTTTGATAAGGAATGTTCTTATACCTGAATCTGCTTCGGATTTACAGAAAAATTGTCGAATATCCGAAATTACCTTGACTTCACTCTGCCAAGATCCAACATCTCCAGGGGGTGCTAACCCCACATAGGCACCATTGGCAGGTATGTTGTCTTTGCAAACATATCTGAAGATCAATTTGAAAAAACCAAAAAAGAAACGAAGTGACACCAAGAAAAGATTCAATTGTTCACAAATTAAATGATTAAAAAGTAAATGAGATAAATTACCTGTCTTTCACTAGTAATCTACCGCTGACATTGCCCCTTTGATGGGACTGTGGAAAGTCTTGAGAAGCAGGGAAAGTATAAGGCCAGTCTTGAACTTCAATCCTCATCTAAAGTAGAAGTTCCAACTTCAGTCTCAACATCTTGATTATTCATTTTTCTATGAAAAACTTGGGAGTACCATAAAGAAGAAAATTGGAACCTGCTGTTTAGCATCTTCCCAAAGCGAAAGTGGGTTACCTCCAGCATCCGACAAAGAATTAAGATAAATAAAAATGGGGCCAAAAACTTTCTTCCAAGCTTCATTACTTCCAAATTTCAATATCAAATCCTCTCCTGAATAATGAACACTGTGCATAACCTGATCAATTTGGTCGTGTAAGATTGGAATTAAAAGCTAACGTTATGGTGTAAAAAGAAGGTAAGGTTTTGCTTACAGCAAGGGTGGTCGGGCCGACATGAGAGGTAAGGTTTTGCTTGAGAGGCCCCGCTGATCGAAACTCATCACTAGGAGTTATTTGCCAGAACCCCACCGGCGGGTCATTGCAAATCCAACCATGGACCCTGTTGTCCTTGTTCTCGCATGAATACTGGTACTTGTCATCAACCTCTCCTCTAAACTCAGTTTCCAGTGGATCAACCAGTAGGACAGCCTCTGGATAAGCCAAGGTTTGGCTTCTGTAAGGTAAACGGTCATCAGGCAAGGGCATGTATCTTTGTCTGTTGTCTGCCATTGCCATGTAATGAAACCTGTGAATTTGAAATTACTCAATGCTTGTTCATTTCTTTTAACACTTGTCATTGAGTTTTTCTAAATTCATTTTTCAATATATATATATATATGCATACTTGTCTTTCCTCAACTTGAATGCAACCCTGAATCTGTCAAGGTTGAAAGCAGGCCATTCCTTCAAGTGCTCGTAAATTGCATAGGTGTAGAATCCTGAGGAACTACGAAGCATTATAAACCTGTAAAACATACTCAAAACAGGATTTTGCATTTGTTACAATCTCCCCTGAAATCATAAGTTATGCTGCTCGCATCTCTAGACATGAGTTCAATAATATGATGCTCCCCGGTAAAAGTATCACGGAGGCTTCTATATTAGGAGTTGGATTGCATTCTGGCCCATCTATTCAAAAAATTGAACTAATTAATCATTGTATGTTATATAAAAAAAGCAAGTTGGTCATTTTGTTAAAAATTTCATCCATTTTTATTATTAAAAACTAGTCCCTATACATCAATACGAGGTATATGTGACACGCCACATGTTATTGTCTGGTTATTCTACCAGTCACGTAAGTTTTTAATACCAAAAATGAATGAGATTTTTAACATAAATGACTGATTTGCTCTTTGATATAATGTACAAGGATTAATTTACCTATTTTTTGAGTAAAAAGATCAAAATGCAATCTAACTCTTAATACAAAAGCCTTTATGATACTTTTACCGATCCCCCTCCAAAACACCCTCTACATACATGAAAACAACTGAAAATATGTATTTCATATATATAACACCAACATAATTTATAAATACCTCTTCTCGATGTTCAAGGGAACGACTTTGCCTTCAAGGGAAGGATCCCATGTTCTAGTAAATGAGAGCTCTACTTGATCCTCATTTTCCACTATTACTTCAAAACTTGCTGCTTCAATCCTGCATATGTTACTTCCATTTTCATTTCTTTTTCCACCATTCATGTTCCACACACATTTCGATTAGTATAAGATATGATTTTTCGAATACATGAAAAAAGAAGCATACCTGTCAAATTTACCCTTTGTTCCTTTGCTTCCTGCTGGATTCCAGACGAGGTCCCAATACCTTTTGATTCCAAGAAAATGGAGTCAACAAAGAGTTGAATTTTACTATATGTTTCTGTGATTTATTCCATGTACTGAATTTGATAAATTTTAGTTTTCCTACACTTAGATTTTTAAAATTTTAGTCTGAATCCAAACAGTAATAATTAGATTCGTTTGATTAAATTCAATTACTAGTCCAGTAAATTTAATCCATAGTCTCCATTAATTGAATTTTTAGCAAATAATATGTGAAATTAATAAACTGACATGGTATTATACATATGATAATATATTTATCACATCAAATTTTGGAAATAACTTAATGAACTCAGCAGTCATCATTTGGTGAAACAGAGATTAAGAAGGACTAAATTAAAGTATAAAGATTAAATTCATAACTTCCGCAAAATATAAAGACTTATAGCAAGCAAATAGACAGAAATAAGGAAATAGAGGAAAGAGAAGAGGTCCATTATAAAATTTATCCAATAGTGAAAAAAGAGAGAGCATGGGAATGATATTTACCCTCTATCAGATTCCTGGTTTTCAACAGCAAGCAAATTGTCAATGCCATTATATTGAATAGCAGTGACAATGCCATCTGGATTTGATATTGCGACCTGGAGTATACCATTATCCATGACCACCTGCAAATGACAAAAACCAGAAAATGCAGTAAATACAGAGGAAGAAATGAAGAGAGGAAAACAAAGAGTGAATACATGTTTATCTTGGACATATAGCTTCACTCCCTGAGATGGCATTTTGAAGCTCTCTACTGCAACGCTGGATAATGGAGGTGAAGGGTGAACTTATGGGGACAACAAAAGAGAAGAAGAAAAAGGTGTCAAGCCCGTGACAATATGAGTGGAGAATGTAGACATGTGAAGAGATGAGTGGCCAACTGCAGCATTGCATTTCCTCTTTAGCTATATGATTATATATTCTGTGAACGTGACTTAACTTTGTCGTCACTGTTAGTTTGGTGCATTAAAAGGCGTGCTAAAGGTAAGAGGAAACCAATGGCTTGAAGGGTTGGTTGGATTTATTGATGCTCAAAGTCAAGATTTAAAGGAGACCAAGAATCTGTGACAGTGAGCCAATTATATGCTTGTTTTCTACAAGAGCAAGCTAATTTCCATGGAGCCTTCAAGAAGTTATGGGTGATGATATTTTTGAACAAATAAAGAAGATTCAGAAGCAAAGCCTGTCGGATATGGACAAGGAAATACCCTCAATTGTTTCCTTGTTTATGGTACTCGGACAAAATCAAAGTAAATTTCCTTTCCATGATTTCTCTTTGCTTCCATTTCCAATTTTCTAACTTTTTTTTATTCATACGCACATAATAAATATTATTACTAGATGACTATTCATACAACTTGCACACTTGACGAACTCTTCGAGAATGACGAATTCATAACACAAGGCAAATATATGGAGGACTAAACTTGACGAATTCTCTCGTCTCGACGAACTCTCTCATAAAGTAGCAGACTCGTTACTTTGACGAACTAAAAATACAAATTGAATTTGAAGAGTTTGGTGTGTAAGTTATGTTTACGTATTATGTTTTCTTTTTAAAAGATTTAGTATTTATTAACATAATATATTTTATATTTATTAATATAAAATCTTTATTATTTCTTTTTTAATCTTTTTTTTAAATTATAAATATCTCTATTACATTGTTCAAAATAGAGTGTGAAATATATTAAACTTTAACAGAAAATTTTGTTTCTTCTCTACAATTTTTTCTTTCTTTAGTATCGAAATTTCAACAAATATTGTCCTTATATACAAAGACATAAACCCAAACCTAGAAAATACCGTCACCGATAATATTAGTTAACGGCAAATATTGTCATAATTTTGTTGTTGGCGCCTACCCAGTTAGTAAACCTGTCCACAACGTGGGCTACTCCTTCGGCTCATCTCTCATACAGCTCGAGTCTTCTGCTTTTAAATTAAAATTAAATAATAAATCATATGTAAATCTAATTAATTGAATATTTCATATATTTGTATCGTGTTTGTCTATTGTTTATATGTCTTATATAGTTTCATCTGAATAAAGACACGTAACAAATCGAAAGATCATCTGAGCAATAATTACCAATTGAAATGTCATCCTAAATTTCACCTCCATTCTAATCACTCAGACAAGCGGGAACCATCTACTACTTTAGGCTCCCGACCTTCTGTTAGGAACATGGTCTCTTTGGCCACTAAATCCATGTGAGTTCAATTACTTTGTACCTCAAATTAAAATAAATGACAAGATGTGTCCTATCGAAGACATCTATCTCACACGTTCCACAATAATGATTAGATAGTAAATTCAGCACGTTAACACCATCTTACACAAGATTGTCGCCTACAAATACCTCCAAGTACGATGAGGACAAGATCAACTCCTAACATATACTAGCTTACACTCTATTTAGTTCTCCCAGCATATACTCTCCAAAGCTTGGTTTTTTCTCATTTATAAAAGTAAGCCAATTTCTTTTATTAATTATAAAAATGATCTAACTTAAAAATTAGATACGTAAATGACTTAATTTTTACAGTGTTTGTCAGTGCCACCAGAACACCGACGGCACCGACCCCCATCATTGGCCAATGATTGCATTTTAAAAAATATTTTTTTTTTAGTGGTGCCACCGGACAAATTGATGGCACCGATCGAAGTGTAATTATATAAAACGTTTAGAACTTTATGAAGCAATTACCTTTTTTAAATTGGCTAAAATGGGTGCCACCTGTGAGCATGGCAACACCAAATTAAATGTTTTTCAACTTTTGATCTATTTGCATGTTAGATCGTTTCACTTTTGAAATTAAATTTAAATAACTTTAAAAAAAACTAAGAATAACAAAAATAAACCCTTCTCAATTTAAAAAATAAAAAATAAACTTAAAAAAATATAAATTTATTATTTAAATTACCCAAATATATCCCTCAAAAAATTTTCTCAAGTTTATCTAAATTCAAACATTTTCAATTTATTCAGTAGATATTTAAAGTTAGATAAACTTGAGGAAATTGTTTGAGGGATATATTTGGGTCATTTAAATAATAATTTTATATAATTTTTTTAAGTTTATTGTTTAAAAATAAGAAGAATTTATTTTTGTTATTCTTATCATTTTTAAGGCCTATTTAACTTTAATTTCAAAAGGGTATAGACTTAATATGCAAATAGACCAAAAGTTGAAAAACATTTTAATTTGGTATCATCAGGATGACAGGCGACACCCCTTTTTCAACCAATCTAAAATGGGTAATTATTTCATCAAGTCCCTGAACGTTTTATACAAATCACACTTCAATCTGATATTGTCAATTTATCAGGTAGCATCACTAATTTTTTTTAAAAAGCAATCATTGGTCGATGATGGGGGTCGGTGTCACCGGTGTATCTAACAACACTGGGAAACACTGTAAAAATCAGGTCATTTACATACATGATTTTTAAGTTAGGTCGTTTTCATAATTAATAAAAAATTAGGTTACTTTTAAAAAACCCCAAAGCTTACTCCGCCTTCATTTTCTGTAACCTGGCCTCCAATAGCACAACAATTCTCTTCTCTATATCTCCTTCTTATTGTATCATTGTATCAACAATATTTATCTTATTTTATACTTTAGTGAACTCATGATTTATGTCATGGCATCTTTTTTTTTGTGTGTGATAAAATAACATTTCCTACCTAATTACATAGAAATATTCTGAGAAGAAAAAAACACCCTTTGTCTTATCTATTACAAGAAAATCTAATATTGTTGTCGGAGGAAGATCGAAAAGATGTAGTTCTTCTTTTTTAACCAAAGCTAGTTTGGCTAAACAATTCGCAACTTGATTTCGCTCTCTTGGGATGTAACGCAAGGTCCACTGATCTTTTTGTGACAAAATATTTTGGATTCGTCTAATCAAGACTGAATTCGAAGTGGTGGATATGCTTCCTTGAATTGTTTTAACAACCTTCAAGTTGTCAAATTGAATTACAATCCTATCATGAACTAGACATTGGCTAAGCTTGAGTCCCTTTAAAATGCCCCAAAGTTCGGCATAAAAAATCGAGCACTTTCCTAGGTATTTGTTGTACCTAAAGACCCAGTCTCCATTCTCATCATGGATAACTCCCTCAGAAGCTGCATTCCCGGACTCCAATTGCATTACACCATCAGTGTTGAGGAAGAGTCGCTTTCCAAGTAACCGTTCTTCATAGGATGAAACTTGGTAACCAATCATTTCCGCATTAAAGGCTGAGACAAATTGTATGGCCCAACTACACGAAATTTTGACTATCTCACTTGGCCTCCAAAATTTTCCTTGGAAGATGAAAAAATTACGATTCTTCCATAAGCACCAAGTAAGAATTTCGAAAAGGCATGCTCAATTAGCTCCTCCCTCATGAGTTGTAGTATTATCTTGCACATTAGAAAGAATGCAATTGTGAAGATTAGTATAGAAAAAATTCATTGGATAATTACCTATAATGGCCTGGTTCCAGGCATTTTTAGCAGTCGTGCAATCTCTAAGGATATGCAAAGTGTTTTTCGATTCATAACCACAAATAGGACAAGAGGAATCAATAGCTAAGCCTCGTTTGACTCTTTCCACATTTTACTAAGAAGACGTTGCTTTAGGATCGTCCAGATAAAGAAGCAAACTCTTTGTGGACCTAGAAGTTTCCACGCACTTTTCCATTTTTCATCTCTAGAATTCCAATCACCCTCCTTCAAAACCTTGTAAGCACTTTTAACCGAGAAAGCTCTGGTCGAAGTGTGACACCGAGAGATTTTGTCTGGCCCTTCAAACGGACGTGGTGGAGGGATGGCCTTAATACGTTGAATTACATCATTTGAAATCCAAACCTAAACCAATTCAAGATTCCACGATCCATCTTTTGAGACCATATCATTGAGACAACAATCAGAATTTATATTAGCACTAAAGGAAGTATGCATAATAAGTGCTCTTACACATGGAATCTAATTATCTCCCCAAAATTAGATTTTATCACCATTACCAATAGATCAGATTAAGTTCTCTTGTAATAGCAGCCAAACTTTGGATAGCAATCTCCAAAGGAAAAAGCTTCTATTTCGGGCAATACAATTTGGCAAATCATTAGTCATTTGATAATTCTCCTTGAGAACACGAACCCATAAAGCCTCCTTATTTGTGATGATGTTAAAACCCAATATCAAAAGAGAAAAGGTATTATGATCAAGTAGTTTCCTCATCCTAAGTCCACCACATCATTTAGGTTGACAAATAAAATCCCACCTTACAATAGACATCTTCTTATTACTATCTGACGAGCCCTAAATAAAGTGTTTAACCAAGCTTTCGATCTCATCACAGATTTTCCTAGGTATCATCATGGATTACTTGAAGTAACTAGGAATGGAAAGGATTGACTGTGCAAGAGTCACTTGTCTTGTAAAAGGGAGTTGTTTGGCATCCCAACTCTATAACTTTCTACGCACCTTTTTCAACCACAAAGTACAAAGTGCTCGTCGTAACCCTCTAATGGAAAAGGGGAAATCCTAAGTAATGCCCAATATCTTACACTTTTTTAAAACCAAATAGGTTACTAGTCATATCAGCCATAGAATCGTCCACCCCTTTAGAGAAGAAAATGTTGGTCTTTCTAGCATTGATTTTATCTCAAGATAACTCGTAAAAATTTTCTAAAATTTCTTTGAGTACCCTACCATGCTTCAAATTTGTCTTACTGAATAAAACTAAATCATCAGCAAAAAATAAGTGTGAGAGAATTGATCTTGGCCAAGAAAGGCGTATAGGATTCCATTTGCCAATAGAAATGGCCGATTGAATAGAATGACCAAGCCACTCCATACATAGAACAAAGAGGTAATGAGACGACGGGCACCCCTATCAAATTCCCTTAGCAGGTTTGAATTTCGAAAGTGAGACTCCATTCCACATAACCTGCATGGTAAAATTAGAGATAGATGACATAATAACGTTTCAGAGATAATCAAAGATACCTGTTGCCTTAAGAGAAGCGCTGATGAAGTATCATCGCACTCTTCCATAGGCTTTCTCCAAGTTTATTTTAATCGTCAACCATTTTCTTTTGTTATGACTTCTCATAGAATGAATTACCTCTTGTGCGATAGCAATGATATCGTGATATTCTTACCTAAAATGAAATTGGTCTGTTCCTGCGCAATAATTTTAGGAAAAATCTATTTAAACTGATTAGCTATTACCTTCATTACCAGCTTGTACAACATAGAGCATAAGCTTATTAGACGAAACTGAGCAAAGCTCTCCGGAGTCAACACATTGGGAATAAGAACAATCAAGGTATTGTTTAATTCAGGATCAATAATACCTTCATTAAAAACCTTTTTAACTCAATCACAAACAACTCCCCTAATTGTATCCCATTGCTTTTGGAAGAAGAGGGCATGAAAACCATCGCTTTTCAGTGCTTTAAGTTATGCCATGTCAAATAGAGCATCCTTAATTTCATCATTCGTGGCTTGTTTTCCCAAAAATCAATGTCAGTAGAATCAAGATGAGGAAAATTACTTGGAGGTAAACTCCCCATAGGCCCAAGATCCTCCCCATATATCTTTTGAAAGAAATCATTCGCCTCAGCCTCAATGGACTCGGGATCATAAATCCAAACTCTTCTAGAGTTGTGAATAGTAGTAACGCGATTATTTTTCCTTCTTTGGAGAGTTCGAGTGTGGAAAAACTTTGTGTTACGATTTCCAAATTTTAACCAGTCACATATCGCTTTTTGTTTCCAGAGTAGTTCTTCGTGATGCATCACATTCTCCAACTCTTAACACCTTCAATTCTTCTTGAGCTAGACGATTCGGGCCAAAAAGATCCATTCTCTTTTTAATGTCTATCAATTTCTTAATCAGGTATCTCTTAAGAGTAGTAATGTGCCCATACATTGATTTATTCTACATCATAAGGTTATCAATGAGTTTGGCTAAAGTGTCAAACATATTCCCCCTAAACTTCCAATTATCACCCATAAAATTCCCCAAATCAAGATGTTCAACCCACCCAACAAAAAAATGAAATGGACGAGCTCTAGGCAAGGAAAACTCCGAGCAAAAAGAGAGCAGAAGGGGTCTATGATCAGACTTGAATTTTGAAAGGTGAGTAATCGAGCTATTTGAAAAATTATGGATATAAGCTTAATTTCCAAAAGCACGATCTAACCTCTCAAAAAGACTACCCCTATGCCAAGTAAAAGGAAGACCCTTGAAACTTAAATCATGAAGTTTAGCCATCTCCACAAAATTTCCAAAATGGAGACATCTGCTTCTGCTAGAAGTGCTACCTTTTTTCTCAGTAAGGGAGAGGATTTCGTTAAAATCACCAATAGCATTCCAAAATATATGCCTTAACGGAATCAACGAATCCAAGTACCTCCAAAGATCTTGATTTTTTGTTGATTAGAACTCCTATACACAAAAGAAACGAAAACTGGGTTGAAGAGGATGCGGTCCAAACCCAAGTCAAAATAAATCGAAGGTGATTGTGAACCACTTCAACTCGGACAAAATCTTTCTAGCCTAACTAAATACCTCCAGAATATCAAATTACCTCCACTCAATGTGAGCATTTGAAACTCAGTTTAGTGATAATGTTGTCCGCTTTGGTACCGCTCACTCTTGGCTCAAGCAAACTAATAATATCAGGTTTATATTCCATGTTATATTCGTAAAAAAACTCGAGGAAATTTAACGTTGGCACAACCTTGACAATTTCAAGAAAAAATAGTAAATGTAACACCCAAAAACTATAACCATCTCCGATCTAAGGTCTCAGGGTTTATAAAACTTTACGATTTTTTTTTAACATACAAATCAATCACAATTTATTTAATTACAAACTTGCAACTCAGAATACTAACTTCATTTAATCTCACACATTCATTTATAACCTTACAATCAATCAAGAATCAAATTCAATCTCGCAAGAATTTTAGAGTCACGTACAAATAATTTCCACCTGGGATCGCATGGCTTTGTGTCTTAAACACACAGTTTTCACTACTAGCTAACCAAACTATAACCCAAACATATTCATTATTACATCGCAAAAAATAATCAATATTCATATCACAAATCATGACATCCATATTCCATGTCAACCATAATATCACAATATCATCCAAGCTATATCAATCCTTCTTACTATCATTGTATAGTACCCAAACCCAACACCATCGCCAGTTAGGTTTTCGAGATCACATTCATTCGTGCCTCAAATTGTTACCTATTCAAAATTTATTTTAACATCTCTCTTGATTTAATAAAATATATACATTTATAATTCGTTATTCTTACTTTGTTTATTAACTCAGTAAGGGTAGAAATGTCGTTACCACAATTCTGGGAGACTTCTACAGGTACCTTTTGGACAAGTATCGGTAGTTGGCAAGTCAATAAACAATTCAGGAAGCAGTGCAGACTTCTACCAAAACAAATCATGCTTCTATCGATACAAGTACATAAACTACCGATACTCCTATAGGCAAAACTACTAGTACTTATTATGTAACTACCAATACAACTCAAGTCAGTGAATAACCTCTCTTATGCCCTATACTTTTACCGATACATGTAGGGGTTCTACCGAAACAAGTATGCAAAATTCATTTAATCACACAAGTCCTCAAGTTTATCAATCATCACTCAATACAAGACTCTTATTCAAATTCTCATCTTGCAAAATCTATACATTACTATACTTGTTCTTCATATAACACAAAATACAATCAACAAGTTTAGTTCAACAAAGAAATCAACAATAAAAAATCAAGCATTTCAAGCGTAACATCATCCTAGTACATGTCATATAACCAAGTGATGAAGGACTACCAAACAGGCTCCGCGATAGTGTGACTTCGTGAAGATGATCTGATCTTCAAGCACAAGAAATCTACAAAACAACAATAAAATCTTTGGTAAGCTTCATAGCTTAGTAAGTTCGAAGAGTCTAAAGAATTATCAATCATATGCATGAAGCAATTATAATTCAACCGAGCTAAGATGAACTGTTTCTTCCTCAAGTCATATTTGGTGTTCCAACTTTTCTGTCTATAACTTTTCTATTACCAGTACTCGATGCTGCTCACACGAGCTATCGAGGACTTGCAACGTATGCGGTACCCCAGCCATCGGTACGATGTCTGTTTGTACTATAAACTATTCCCTAACGATGTTACTCACACGAGTTATCGAGAGTATCATAAAGCATAGTCCTATCCATCGTAGGGCCTATAATCCATTTAAGATCCATATTTATTTTTCGAGTCACGATGCTGCTCACACGAGCTGTCAAGAACTCGCAACACATGCGATACCTCAGCCATCGTGCCGGTTTCAAATCACTGGCTCAAAGCCTAATATCTCTTTCATTCATTACTTTTTCATCTTTCTCAATTTCACGTACCATAATATGTTCTGCAACAATTATAAAGAATACACTAATGTACTATTTAAATGAAGTTTTAACGTTACAAACTTACCGGACAAAATTGCAATTAAAGTGAACTCTAGGGGCAAATCTGTAATTTTCTTTTTTTGACAATCAGGACACAATCTTGATCTATTATAATAATTTCATTCAATTATTTAAATAAACATGAAATTTCTAATCATTTTATGCAAATAAGCCTTTTTGGTATTTTTACAAATTGCCCTTAACTTTTCATTTTTATTCAATTTAGTCCTTAAGCCTTAAACTTGCAAATTAACCATTTTTATTCAAATTTCAGCTTTTCCAAATGTTCTTGAGTCTTTCAACAGCCCAAATTTTCCATTATTTCACCTCAAGTCCTTGCAAATTTATTTCTTTAACATTTTAGTCCTTAAATATAAAATTACTAAAAATTACTTTGCAAAATCATCAAATCTAACAACCAAACTTATAAATCTTCCATAAAATTTCAAGAGCAAGCTTATTCATTAATGGAAAATTTTATAACATTTGAAAAAATCACAAATTGGTCCTTAGGTTAGTTAGATTAAGCTAAAACGAACTCAAAAACATAAAAATCACTAAAAACGGACGAAGTTTGCTCACCAAATCGAAGACACAAGCTCTTGGACAATGGTTTCTTCTTCCTCTCTTAGGGTTTCGTCTTTTACAAGAAAATTTAAGAAGAAAATAACTTTTTCTTCTTTTAATTTAGCTTATAAATCATTTATTTTCAAATTTACTAATTTACCCTTTATTCACACTTAAATTTTTACTAAATTCAAGTCATAATTGTCCATCCAAATTACTAATGGTTATATTACCATTTAAGGACCTTAACTTATCCTCAAATTGACATGTAATGTCTTTTATCTATGGAATTCAATTTTTACGTCTTTTACGATTCAGTCCATTTTACTTAATTAACTATCTAGATAATCAAATTTCATGACCGAATTTTAAAACAATACTAATGACCTCATAAATATTAAATAATTAATATTTACGGTCTGAAATATTGAATTTTTGGCCTCAAAACCACTAATTTTGATCACACTAAAAATAGACTAATTAGTAAATCCTCATTTTATTAGGATTTTATTGCAACTTATAAAAATCTAAAGAGTTTCGCATTATTTCTATTTTTAGGCCAATTAAAAAAGGGTCAAATTTCATTATTGATCCTTCAATTATATTAAATTCCAATTAAACAAACATGTTTATAATTTAGTCTTAAACTAAAAAGGACTAAATGAATTAATAACCCAAAAGTTAGTGACAGGTAATCATATCCTCCACCGCTTGGACTTTTTGATCATGGTGTAATTATCACTTTAGTTAGTCCCTTTTATTTTTAATCAATAGCAATTAACTTTTACCTCTTTTTCAATTTACTCCCTTTTCTTTAATTAAGCAATTAATCGTCAAAATTACCCAACCGAACACATATAATAAGACTCTGTAAATATTTAATAAAAATATTTACGGCACTTAATTTCAAAATCGAGGTCTCGATACCTCATTTTCTAAAATCACTTATACTAAATTTTAATTCAATAATTAAAATTCTTTAATTCAAAATTCCAAATAAAATTATTATTGGCTTATTTAATTTAAACACTCGTTATAAAATTTTCTCATCGAGTTTGTCGTCCCAAAATCCCTGTTTCCGACACTAAAAAAAAGAGTTGTTACAGTAAAATTCATAGATTAATAATTAAGAGGAAAATATAGAAACCATACTCTTACTGTCGTGAGATAATAGATCTTTCCACAATCGAATATGTTGCTTTTGGAGCATCCACCGCTGCTTCATTAGAGACTTGGGCCGATAAGAGTTCAACTACTGCCTCCATGGATTCTGCTAAGAGAACCTCGGGCATTCTCGTAAGGTTTGAAATGATTCTTGCGACCCTGCAGTACATTTGACGATTTTCTACCACCATGCCCACTGCTTTCTTTGCCTCCAATTTTTTTATCTTTTGAGCCTGAAGAACCAACACTCGCGATCTCCATATTTTCTTTGAACGAAAAAACTTTTTGGTTTGAGTGGGATCTTTCAACGTTACCGTCGAATGTTTCCCGGGGTCTAGGACACCGTCGAAAATCTGGACCTCTGTTCCCTCAGAAACTTCAAATGTTGAATTTAAGCTAGCAGTAATACCTTCAAATTTTTCAAGTGGCATGGATGCGTTATTCCTCGAATCGAAATTACTTGAAAAAGAAACGATAGGGTTAAAGGTTTTGGAAATTATAGGGGTGTTAGACCGAACCTGGGTGTTGTGAGCTACTGTCCCATTGTCCACGTTGACCATGTGCATCGATTGGCCATCTTATTGTTCTGTTAAAATTGAAACCGACCATTACTTGGGCCTATGCTCGAATGGGTGTTTGTTACGTTATCCTCAACCCAAGCTGTCTGATTCTTTAAATTCATTGGCCCATTTTGCATGGAACCCAAACTCGCTTTAATCAGCTTAGACTGGTCCAAATCCTCCTTTAAATTGGTCACATCACTGTCGTCTAAAGAGGTCCCACTGGCAGTATCCCACACCTTCCAAACTAGGCCCAATATTTTCCAATAAAATGGACCCACGAGAGACCCCATTTCCACCAGAATTAGCTTGACCCAAATTCCCTTTGTTTCCTTTCTCGATTTCAGGCCTATGTGCGTCTTTAATTCCCCTTAATTTGGGGAGTCTTTCCTTTGTTACCTCCGAAGGTGTCTCGTCCACAACTACCAGTTCAGGTGTTATTTCTCCAACCGAAATCAAAGCCTCGAAACGGGAACCTTCCCCCATTACAGTCAAATTATTTGTGATTTGTCTCTGATTTGCCCTTAAATTTCGCCATGATTTTTTCTCAACTAGCACCCATGGGTCAAAAGATTTCGATGCCTTCTCTGACACCTCTTTTGATATGCTCATCGATGATGGAGAAACTGTCACTCCATCGACGGCTCCAAAACCAGCAACCGAACAACCATCTTGTGCATGTTCGAATTTGCCACATGAAAAACAAACAGTTGGTAGCGATTCAAACTCAACTTTTTATAACTTACCATCCACAATAATCTTGGAGACGAGAGGTTTTTCCATGTTGATGAATACAACCAATCCAGCAAATTTCCCTCTCGCACAACTCTTGGTCTGGAAATCAAGTTTGACAACTTTGTCAATCAACTCGCCAATTTCCTCTAGAATTTTTCGTTTGTAAAAAAAACCCGACAGACCAAGAAGTCTAACCCAAACCATAATGTTTCTCGAGAATCGTTGGAAAGGATTAAACTCTGGTGTCCACGGATGAACCGTGAGGTAATGCCCTTGAACAATCTATGGTCCTTGAGTAATAACCCTCTTTTAATCATCCCGACATTAGAATCGAACCAGGAAATAGCCGTTCTCGACATACGTGATATTAAACTTCTGTGAGGGTTTCCAAAGGCTAGAGATCCGATTATGGACAAGCGTATGCGACACATTTCTAACTAATAATTTAACCACTACAGTGTTCACCATCTCTTGCACCAAGATATTTTAGATCCTTTCGGAGAAGGTGATCACAGGTACCCCAATGACAATAGATATATCACCATCTAAAAACTCTATACCTTAATCTTGTCCAGTAACAGAAGAGCCACTTTGTCCTTCTAAGACAACACTGGTGCCGGAGGGGGGGTCAACAATCATACCACCACTTTGAGTCTATAAATGCTTCACTATTCATATCCACATCCATCCCTTTGAATCCAACTTTTTTGGTAGTGCGATCCCCATTCGGGGAAACGCCACCATCCTCTTCAAACATGTTTGATATCGTTTACCGGAGAGAATTATTCTCTGTCATGGCATTGTTGTATACGTATTTAGTATATTTGTTCTATGATGATATCGTATTCAACATTACCGAACTATTATTGAAGTCAAAGTCATTTAAAGATTAATTTAACAATTAAAAAAACACTTCTAAATTTATTTCCAAAACTACTTTCTAAAAATGTTCTTTTAGAGAATGTTTTAAATTACTTTTGTTATCAACACTTAAAACAATACTAAATCCAACCCCGTGACGGCCTGATGGTCAAGGTTGTTCATTGTCTCAAGTGTAGTCTAAGTTCGAGTTGTACGTACCAATCACATTGCTGTTAAGGCTTTTGCCTTTTCCTTGTAATCTTACAAACAACAGAAAATATTTTACATAAATTCATTCAAAAATCATTTTCAGTGAAATAAACAAAGTTTAATTTTAACAATTTTCCTTTCAATAATTTGGGCCTCTTTAACCATTCCTAGGCTTAACATCTAATCATAAGTCGGAACAAGGATCTTAACCATTAGTCAATAGTTAAATTGGCCCCAATTATTGTTCACTCAACAAGTTTTTCGCTGTGATAGTTTTTTTAATCGGTAACTGATTATTTATTTTCATTTGTTTTACTGTTTGTTGAAAGTTGTGTATTTCATCGTTATCACTGTTCTATTAACTTAAAAAGAGAATCTTTTTTTTCCATCCACAATAATTTACTCAAAGAAATGAATGTATCAACATATCGTTGTTGAGAAAGCAATTTAGAGATAGAACTTAAGGATATGGGCTGAAAAAGGGGGGAAAATGAAAGGTTAACTCAACAGTGCTTTTGTGGGATTAACGCAACACCACAAGCTCGTGAGAGAAGTATATAGAATCAACTACAGTGGAAGAATGGATAAAGAGAAAGTTGCCTTGGTCTCACCTTACCTGCTGACAAAATTTCCACTGCCCCACCAACAACACAAATCCCAACCAATTCGATTTTAGTTTTGTCCTCACCAAAGAAATGGCTGTCTAATGGGATTGGCAATTTGGCTTTGCTCTATATGAAATGCAATTTGACGAATTAACTCTTCCAAATATGAAACTGACAGGGTTTGCCAAAAGAAAAAAGTGAAAGGCCAAATATCCAATATGCCAATATCCCATTCATACCAATTTCATATCTGCTAACGAAAATTGAAATACATGGAAGGAGGGAGATGGGTTTTGCAGTTATTTCTTTCAGGGCAGTTTCCTACAGAGTATTAATGGAATTGACCGCCATTTCTTGATTCCATTGAGTGCAATTCAAGTGAATTCAATACTTTGTAGCTTGTACCAATATGCCATATTTCCCAAGAAACTATAAAAGATGTCTAAATGTCAAAATAAAGAAGAAGATCATGAGATCAGTGGATTTACTTTGGGGAAGGGAAGCTTCCAGTAAGGTGTCTGGGAATACCTCTTGTTGCTAGAAGATTAATTGAGAGGGATTGTGCTCCTTTCTAAAACTGCGATTAAAAAGGTGAATATCAGCTTAGTTTAAGATTCTTTTGGAAGGGCCATAGTGAAGGTATTGCAGGGGCAAGATTGAGTTGGGATTTGGTTTGCAAACAAAAAGCTAAAGGTGGGATTGGGGTGAGGGATCTGCATTCACTGTGGGTTAATTCTTATATACTCAAAGGAAGGTCTTTCATGCAGATTCAAATTTCTTCTAACTGCAGTTGGAATTGGAAGATGAGAGACATGGGTGCAAAGGTGTTTAATGAAAGAAGCTTGATATATAGTGGGGATTAGGAGTAGAAGAGAGTAGAATCCATTTGATGTGCCATAGCATAGCATGGGTGGTCAGCCTAAACAGGATACCAACCAAAGAGAGGTTAAGAAGTTGGGGTATGAAAGTAGATGGTAGATGCTGTGCAGGTCATTTAGTTTTTGAATGCCATGGAGGAATGTACTGCATTTATGCTTTCTGTGTGGTCAGTCTTATTCAGTATTGCAATGGGGTAAGGCTCTTATTTCTATTGTTCTCAGAATGGCTTGGAATTCCTTTTTCAAAAGAAGAAGAGCACTGAGCAGGAGAATTCTTGAAACCTTCGCATTAATTGGGGAATTAATGAAGATGTAGGGAGGGTACACTTTCCTTTTATATATGTGAAAATGGAATACATCATTTGTAAAAAAAAAAAAAAAAATTAAGACTCTACAGAATGAATGTATTACCAATAACACATTTATTTAAGTTTTTTATTTATACCTATAAAACAACTGCCACAGTCTAATGGGATAGACAATTTAAGAAGATCTCAAATTCCCACCACCGAACATCCATATTTGCAGAATGGTGAACAGCAAAAGCTGCATGCCACTCACTTCTACCCAGCTACCATATTTCATATCTATAACTGGATTTGGTTAACTGTTTTTTTACTTAAAAATAATTAATTTTGTTAATATGAGGGTGAAAAAAGTCGATTCACTCTCATTGGACCAAAAATCGAAAAAGTAAAAGAATGAAGAGGAAAATGATGAGAGTTTGGACTTATTGAGAAAGAGAAGAGCCCTCCTTTCTATATTGTATCTTAAAAGTAATTATAGGTAGGCAGGCAGGCAGGCTGGTGGTCCTTCTTGCCTAATTCTTCAACCGAAAAAATTTACCTATTTCTTTCAAACAAAAATAAAAACTCCTACAATAATTACTGTCACAAGATAAGGTTTCTGCTTCGAATTTTTACCATAAGTAAATTGTTGAAAATGTAATTTTTATGAAAAATATATATTAATAAAATTAAATTTAGGATAGAATTAATTAAAAACCAAGATTAATTTTATCAAACAATTATATTCAACACTTAATTGTTCAATTTATCAAACTAAACCTAAATTTATTCTTTTTAAATTTTACTAGAATCAAAATATAATTTAATTTATAGCAATTAAATTCTATTATTTTTTTAATCAATAAATAGAGAGAAATGAATAAAATTAAGTAAAATTACATGATTAATGATTACTAATTAATAAAGATATAATTATTGTTTATTTAAAACTTACTTGGTAAATAAACCTTAAAAGGTTTATGTTCTCTTTTCTTTCAATCAAATCTGAAGTTAAATGTATTTTCAAACGTCGGCAATACGGTATTCATTTTAGATAAAAGGGTAAATATATAATTTAACTTCTAAAATTGTCTAAAAATACCTATTTGATGGTATCTTTATTTTATACCTAATTGGCACTTGAACATGTATTCCACATTAAACCGATAATTTGTGCTAACTTGAAATATAAATTTAAAAATTAATTTTTTTAAAAATATATATAAATTCATTAAAAAAGTATCATTTTTTTGAACAACTAAATACTTTTGGATAAGTTTAAAAAGCAAACTATATGTTAACCTAAATATTAAGCTACTAACAAATTGGAACAATATATGTGACAGACAAGTTCAGATGCCAACTAGGTATTTTGGACAAATTCATTTGAGTAAACTACATATTAACCCTAGATAAAAAAAAAAAAAGTTATCAAAAATTTATCCGTACATTAGCATAATTAAATATTATTGTGTTATAATCTGGAATAAAATGCAGTACAATGAGTTTTGAATGCCAGCATTAATAGTATATGATTTTAGAGGACAATTTTGGTGATACACAAATGGAATATGTAGCTCTCTACCTCATTTACATAAACAACTAATGTACCTGGCTGCTATCTGTCTTCTTCTGGAAAAAAAGTGATCCTAAAAGAACAGCGATTCCGGTTATTGCAATCGTGAATAGAATTCGTCTCCTTGAATATTCCGATGCCTGCCTTCTTGGACGAGCTTGTTCCCTTTCCGCTGCCCTCACATCCCTAAACATATTAATTAAAACTAATTATAATCGGAGCAGAATTCTGATACGGTTTTCAGTTATGTTAATAGTTAAAACAGCAAAACAATAGGTATAATCAACATTAGGTGCACAACATAATCAAAATAAAAGGCTTTAACCACCGATCTTAGTGAAAATAGAGGTAAATCCCTTATACAACCGGTTGACACAAACTAGATAGATTTTGCCATATTTCCCGACTGACAAGATGAAGGGAGGGGAAAATGGACAATAATCAGTAAAAGTACCAAAGAGGCTCTTGTACTAGGAGTCAGATTACATTTTATCCCTTTTGCTCAAAATATGGATAAATTAGTTATTGTAGGTTAGATCAAAGAGCAAATTAATCATTTCTATTAAAAGTTTCATCCATTTGTACTGTTAAAAACAGACATGGTTGACAAAATAACTAGATAGTGACACGTGACGTGCCTTGCATGTTTCATACCAACGTACAGGGACCATTTTTCAATAGTGGAAATGGATGGAATTTTTAACAAAATAACCGGTTTGCTCTTTGATCTAATGTAAAGGGATTATTTTGCCTATTTTCTTAGTAGACGGGGAAATCCAATCTAACTCCTATTATAGGCCCCCATGATACTTTTACCGACAATAGTCACATGGATTATGAAAACATTGATTACATATCATGGCTAAACTCCAGACTGAAATGAATAATTTCCAACATAACTCCTCACTGGGAACTAAAAGCTCCGATTTTTGAGAATGAAATTAATAATGAGTACAAAAAGCTATCCTATACCATCAAGGTACCAACTCTTCGGTGCTATATTCAAGTCCAGATCGCAAGGCATCAATAACAAGGTTATAAAAAGAAATATAATTTATGGAAAAGCAGTAACTAATAAAATATCTACCCAAACATTCCAATCTGGAATTATATTATAGCATAAATACCTGGAAGATCCCACGTTGTTTTCTGCAATACCAGTACACCTACTTTCGTGGTTATATCTTTCTCTCAGTCTAACGTATCTGTTACACAGATGACACAATTCCGTCCGGTTCCCACATACTTCCTAAAATCGCAAAGCAACGGCAACATTGTAACAAGTTCACCTAACAAGTACTACCATTGGATCCTTTCATATGTAAATTAATACAGATTTAGTACCTGATGCTCAGCGAGATCAATGGCGGGCAATGGAAACTCACAAAAATCACAAGTAACAATCCTCTGGGGGCAATTTTCACCTTTATGAATAGCTAGAATTTCACGTTCCATTGTCTCACTGCACAGTGAACACGCCACCTACTCGAATAGATACGGTGTCAATAGTAACACAAATGTTTCCAACCGTATCATGTTCGAAAAGAATTGACTCATTTAAAAGGAAATAGAAAAGACCTACCGGAGCATGGGTGTTTAAGAAATGTTCCTCAGCATGCTTTTTGGGAATCATATCACCACAAACTTTACATCTTTCTAAATTACGGGAGCAATGAGCATAATGCAAATCAATGTTAGAAGAAGGTATGGCCCTGTCACTGAACCATTAAGAAGGAAATGTACTCGTTAAAGGTCAATACAGCATAATCTAGAATTTTAGGTCTTATTCAACTAAATTCACTCCCTTCCCAGCTTAATTCGTTCAAAACATAAATTACTAATCATTTCTTTATGCATCAATTAATCTCATACTACATAAACTCTAGACAAATCAAAGCTCAAAAAAACAAAAACAAAAAAAAAAATCCCAGCTGATAAAAGAACATATAAACAAAAAGAACGGGGATCGAGAAGAAAATTTAAGGAATTGAAATTAAATTCTAAAAAATGATCATAATATTACACTAAAAAAAATACCAGTGATTGCATATGCGGGTGGTTTCTTCCGAAGCAATTGCCATAGCGATCCGTTTCAAAATCTTTGGCCAACAAAAAAAAAAAGGAATCAACAAAAAAGTATGAATGGAGAGGTAAAATTAAATAAGGGGAAATTAAAAATAGTGATCAAGATTAGTAAATTAACCTGCAAAAAGCCGAGGATTGTCTTTAAAACTCTCCTCCTTCCTCTCTATTTGTTTTTTATAAAAGATTTAAGGAAATTAGAGTAAAGAGGCTAAGAGACTTTTTCTGATTACCACTTGGGTTGAGCAAACAACTTTAGATGAATAATGACTTCGGAGTTTGGACAGTCCACCGTTCAGCATTTTCTCCACGCGCATTCCGAGGGAGGTGAGTTACACGTTTATTTGCAATTTGGGCCTAACTTAATGATTGGGCTTGGAGTGTGGAAGAAGGTAAAGGTGAAATTGCCTTGACCCACCCAACCAATCATGTGCCATTGGGGCTGTAACTTGTAATTAAGTTAGCGGCTTCCCACACAACAACAGGTTGTGTTGCATACTTTTCACCATGTAAATTTATAAATAGTCGCTGTGCTTTTATTTTGGTTAATCAGATTTAAATTTTTTATTTTAATCATTAATCATTAATGGAGTGTTGACTTGGTCACCTTTATTGGCATAACCACAAGTATAGTCCTCTAATTTTACAAATTCTATCAATTTGATCTTAATTCTAAAAAATTTAATCTTCATCTTTACACATTACATCAATTTAATCTTAATATTTAAATTTTAAAAATTTAAAATTAAAAAAACTTGAAATTTTATTTAAATTTACATTTTTCGAAATAAATACATATATAAGATTTTAATAAAAAAAATACATACAAAATTATGGAAAATATTTTTAAATAAATGAATATGTATTTGTCTCATTTTCTAACATGACATAATTTATTAAAACAATAGTTTTATAAATAAAAAATTTAAGAAAAAAAACCCTGAAAAAAGCTTATGTGAATTCAACTTTTCTTTTCTTTCAACGACCATGTTTAGTGGGTTAAAAAATTATAACTTGAAGTAAAAAGTGGTAAGAATCGATGTCTTAAAGTTATTACCTAGAGCGAGTTTATTGCGTTTAAGGTTGTACTTAAGAGCAAACATGATTGAGGATATATAAGTGAAGATGACGAGAACTCCACAACCTATTTCTAGTTTGATGGTACGACAATGAAGGATCTGGAAATCGATAAGTTTAGAATAAGGGTCGTTAGTGCCTATAATTGTAGGTGAAGGTGATGCCCAATGCTTGGCAACTTTGGTGAATATTAAAGAACAAGGCCAAATAAGTTATTTCACGTTAGAAAAAGAGAAAATGGATATTCATTTATTTCTATAATCCTATATGTATTTTTATTGAAAATTGAACGTTTAAATATTTTTATTTTTGAACCTTTTTAAAATTTTGAATTTGTTAAATTTTAAGAATCAAGATTAAATTAACGTAATATAAAAAGTTAAGGGTTAAATTCGTAGAATTTTTTAGAAATAAGATCAAATTGATATAATTTATAAAAATTGAAGCGTTAAATTTGCTATTATTTCAATGAAAAACGATCATTTCAACATTCCATCAATGATTTAACGTACGAGTAATCAAAATATTAAATTTCGATAACGTTAATGACTAAGATAAAAAAAATTAAATTTAAGTGATCAAAACAAAAAGACGCGAGTAACTAGTGAGGCTTGTAGACGGCAGTTTCCATCATTTTAGCCAATAATGATTGATGGCCAAAATGTTTTCAAAATCTTTGGGAATAAATTTGTTATGTTTCAGGCTATTTTCTCAACTCTAATGAATCATTTTAATAGATAATCCCCTCAGTTTTCTTTTTTTTTTTTTTTACGATTTTTCATGTGGTGGCTAAAAGTAGGGGGTAAATGAAGAAGAAAAAAGAAGAATAGTGGAAGCAAGGGTGGCATCGAGGGAAAAAAAGAGGTTAAGGAAGAAGAAGATGAATAGTGGTAGGGAAAAATAAAAAAGTAAAAAATGATGATATGGTGTGTACAATCAATTGTGTTGGAGACTTAATGTTTGGGTAATTAAAATGAAAAGCTTAATGAAATTGAAAAGAATTTTTTGGTAACCGAAATGAAAAGCATTCAAATTTACCCTAAACCTAAAATAGTAAATAATCGGACAAGAGGAATGTAACAATTCATTTTTTAGCGGTTTCGGGACCACAATTTCGATGAGTGAATTCGTTTTGATGAGAGAGCGAAAGACTGACAGTCTATATGTTCTTTAAGGTTCAATCATGATTGGTGTAGCAGCAATTTCCTTGTCAATTACGGAGTCGGAGTTGACTTGACGTTAGTTTAAGAAATTTGATTATTTCACATTAGGCAGTGGATCTGTAATTAAGAGTATTTCAGTTTTCAAGTTTAAATGCCGGTTTGGACATGGTGAGTATCCTGCAAAGGTTTAGATAAGTCTGTGATGGGCTCAAAAAAATACGAGTCAAGATGAAAATTTGTGGAGTGTGCCTCGTATTTACGAGCCGATGTCTCGATGAGGAAGAGTCGACGTCGTGACGAGACGACCACGATGTCCCAATGAGAAGATTGGCCACGTCCCAACGATGCGAAGAATGACGTCCCGACGAGGAACATGTGACGTTGCGATGTGACGACTTGTTTCCCAATTCAACCGAGTATTTTTTCTCCTAGTTAAACCTTGCTATTGTTTTCCATTAAACTTTGATTAGTCTAGGTTATTTTAGTCATATTTAATATATGAATTTAGACCATAAAAGGGGTTGATGTAACCTAGAATAAAAACCTCGATCATCCTTAAGATTGACAGAGTTTTGTCAGTTTTAGAGAAATTCGGATTTTAATTAGAATGTTTTGTTTTTTCAGAATTTAAGGTTATTTATTAATATTATCTCTATCTGGTATTCTTTTCGTTTTTACTCGTTTTGTAAAATCTTTTTTGTCTATATTTTTTTATCCTTTTTTTTTAAAAAAAAAAATTCGAATAAATATTTGGGTGTTTGATATTCTATACTTATCCTTTTATTTTCTCGTTGCACCCAACAATATTTGGGTATTTATTACTAAAATTTATTCATTGTGAAAATATTAGCAAACGACGTGAAGTTGGAAGGAAGGAAAAGGGTAATTAAGCAGATTCATGATGGTGGGTCCTCATGTCAGCCTTAATGGATCATAAGCTTCACCCCAAGCATTCTTCATCTCTTCATTCCATTTCTCTTCTCCAATTGCTTCTTCAATTGTCCTTAAAAGTGCCTCTTTCACCACCTGCATTCTCATTATTCCTCCATTTTTTTTTATTAACCCACTCCACCCTAATCTCTTTTTAAAATAAGAACTGTACCTCAAAATGGGGGTCTTCCACACCACTCCTGACATGGACAGTGCCCAAATACTTCAAAGCAGCATCAGCCACTACCACTTCCCCTTCCTCTCTTCAACAACAAATGTTTAAGTATTTTAATTTAGAATTACATAAGTAGGAAAAATGAATAAAATAGAAAGGACTGACTGACCATCTTGAAAACCTTGACAGCATGAGCTTTGAGCTTTGGATTCTTTTGAGGAATCTCCTCTAACTCCCTCAAGAAACTGATTTCCCAATTTGCAAATCTCCAACCACTAATTAATTAAACATTCCTTTTGATTAGTCAATAATTAATATTATGAGAAAAGATTGTATAGTTTTATACCATATCAGTAATTTCATCTCGAATTTCAAAATTTTTATCTAGATAGATGACGTGACACCACCGTTACATACAATCCTCCTGATAAAAATCTGATTTGTCATTCTTCTATTGAAAAGATATAAGGATGACATGGAATTATAGTTTCATACAAATCTTTTCTCATAGTCCACGTCATCTCTATCCCTTAGAATGACAAATTAAACTTTTCTTTCGGATAAAAATCTAATTTATCATTTTCCTATTGGAAAGGAAGAAGATGACATAAAATCACAATTTCATACAATCTCTTGTAGTTCATGCGCACGTAACATTATTTTGTTTTATATTTCAATAATTTAAAAATAAAAAATAAAAAAATCAAATCAAAATTAAAAATATAAAAAATCATAATTAAAAAAAAAAAAACAGCATAAAATAAAAGTAGACTATCGTGCAGGTTATCATGTTTAAAAAATGAACATTTTTTTTAGTATTTTTATTTAAAAACCACTTCGACATTTTTTTCAAAAGATTGATGGTTAAATTTTACTATTTTTAAAAGTTTGATGACTAGATTTAATTAAAAAAATTAAATTGACAAAAAATATAAACATCAAATTGATAAAAAATATAAACATTAAAAATTAAATTTGAGGATATAATATAACTAATAAGAAGAAGAAAACTCTCAAGTACAACCCTAGCCTGATGTAGGAATTTATGTTTTTATTTTATAAAGAATTGATAACCAACAAATAACTGCCACTATGATCTCGGTCATCTGGCATACTTGAAGAATTTGGACTTTGCTTGATAGAGTGACAAGAAAATTGAAAAAGTAAAAATAATAATAATAATAATAGAGAAGTAAAAATACGAAAAATATGATTTTTCAGATGAAAAAAATAAAAAAATAAAACATTTTAAAAAATACATAATTTTAACTAGCATACATTTCTCTAACATTTTCTCTCCTAATTAATTTTTATACATTAAAATAAAAAATATCACCTTACCTATTTTTATTCCTCTTCATTATTTTGCCAGATTTTATTTTCTTTCCACTTTTCCCTTCTCCAATCCTCTACTTTTCTGTCCAAGTATTCACACTCTTAAAGTTCGCCCCTACATATTATGTTACCTGGACTCCAGAGTATTAAATACTGGGTATGTCTCCACTACAAGTATGCTTAATTATCTCCAAGTTTATTCATATACGTCTTTCCACTACAAAGTATGCTTAATCATCTCTAAGTTCTTTCATATATATTTAGAGGATTAAACTACCTTACTCATATCCGAACAAATCTCGAGCATGAATACTTTCAAAACTTGAAAGTCCAAGCATAGTCTTTGTGAGGTAACAATTATGACAAAATTTTCCAGAATGATCATACTATGGATATCAAACTCAGATTCCAGCTTCGTCATCTCTACGGATTAATAGCTACTTGCATTCTCCATCATTTGAGAGCTTCTCATCAGCAACATCACTGGGAAGATCAAGCCCACTAGGGATTTTTCCAGGATAGTTTGTTGTTGCAGGATCTGATCCCATCATACTGCAACAAACACGAAGAAAAAAGGTTTCCGACAATTGTACAGGATTAAGCAAATGGCTTCAACCACAAGGTTTTATAATGTCATCCTTACCTTCTATCAACAATAACTACCGATCGAAGCTCGCAATTTGCAAAGCTGCAACAGATCATATTGAATTTTCTTATTAATCCGCATAAATCTATGTTTTTAAATCAACTCTACTGGAAAGCTCAGATTCATACTAGTTAACAGAGAAAATCTGCCCATAAAACTATGCTATTTGGTCCAGGAGAAATGTGATCCATTATATAGAGGCACAAGATTCCGGATTATGAGTAATTTCAACTTTCAAAGATAAGTAGATTGATCTATCAAGAAACATTTTCATCTGACTTGTTATGAAAAGATTAACAGAATATAGAAAAACTATCAAATTAACAGTTGTTCATAGCGGTTAATTAACAACTGAAATTTTGCGGAACTCACTGTGTGCATATTTCACTCTTCATAGATGGGTGACAATCATTGCCAAAAACACTTAAGGTATGGTACAAGAAGCCACTGTGAGTAACAATGGCAATTTCCCTCTCTTCTCTTGTCCACAACCTGTAGCAAATATAAATGGATAAAGTAAAAAAAACAATGGTTGGAGTATATGTTCTACTAATTGGACAATGCAACCCTAGTTCGAAAACAATCTAGCCATCTATGTTACCCAGATTCAGAAATGTGTCAAATGTATGCATCTGATAAGGGTATACTCATTTTTTCTGAAGTTATATATCTATGTATATATATTTGGAGGATCATACTCTTATATCTGTCTCTAAACATGTGTGAGACATCAGTATTTTAGGGGAAATAAAGAGTTCGGGTAACACAATCACCCATTTCCAGGATTGTATAGTTATGCTGATCAGAATAAAAGTGAAGTTTATAAAGCAGATACAAATAGGTCACTTACCAGTTCAAAAATTTCATTCCTCTGACTGCTACTTCTTCATTCTTTTCTCTACTGTCAGCTTCCCACAAATTATCATCATCACTTGCTATCTAAAGGACAAAATGAAACAATAATTCTACCAATTAAATTATATTGGATTTGCAATTATAACAAATTTCGATATTTAGGCAAAGTGAATGAGAATCATTAAGTTCATAAGACAAACTACTTGCCAGAGAAAAACCAATCGCAGGAAAGACAGGCCGATACTCGCTGATGCTTTTTCTTCTATCACATGGATGGACTCCCTGTGGTTCAATGGGAAAAACGAATGAAATAAGACAAGGCATAGTATGAGAAAATGAACAAGAACAACGAAGAAAATCAAGGCAAGCAATATTAGCTACAAATACTTCCCAATAACCGACTCTTAAGTGCACAAATATTTACCAACTTATAGTTTTCTATTACATTAAACGCACTAGCTTCTGCCAAGTCCATTCTTCTTCAAATTCAGAATTTCTTAGGTTAAAGTGGCAGTTGCCATGGAAGCAATTAAAACAGACGACAGATATTTACCGGTGAACTGAAAATTGCTGGGGTTGTCAAGTCCCCAAAACATGAAGGGGGTTGGAACCTAGGTATTAAAACCATTCAATTTCCAGAATTTATACTGATACGCCTAAACCGTTAAATATTGTACTCTATTGTAATCTTAAAAAGTTGTGTTGCTCAACTCTTCAATTTTCTCTAAGTACTCATGTTCGGTATATATCCAAACATTGGAATGGGGATATATGCCTTTAAGAACCATTCAGTGCATGAAACACTTGGATAAAAATTGAACATACCCATGTTGAACATATACCCGAATCAAATACTTACACCCAAGTAATTTATTTCCCATCTTGACATATATGTTGAGTCTGACAAATACTAAGCACATTCTAATGCATATGAAATAGGAAATTTTGGGAGTAGATAACTAATAGGAAATAGGAAATTCTATAGAATACAAACAAAAAAAGTGAACATTGGGAGGATCCAAAATCCAAATTGAAAAGGAGAAAAAGGAAATTTGGTTGAATCGAGTACAAAATCCACACTAGATAATTTGAACGCATCAGTTATTCCAAAAGCAAAGAGTTGGGGTTTGATCAAGAATATTGGTGGCTGTTGAATATCAATGTTAATATCAAAAACCAAAAATTATTAGCATTGCAAGCTTTTATATCAGACAAAAAGGGAGGAATCTCCACATACTGAAAATGAGATTTGCATATTCATTATAGCAACCAATTGGGATCTGTTCATTTCCAGGCCATGTGTGCATGAATTTGACTATCTATATTCATTGTACACCAGAAAACATATTCAGTTTTAAATAAAATCTTTCACATGATTGCTATCATATATCACCAGATTTGATTTCATTGTTTTTGTTATAAATAAATGAAAGTCCAAAAGACCCATAACGAGATTTAGTTAGTTATATTAGAAGTTCAAGGACATACCAAATGTTCTCGACAAAGTTCAACAGCTACAAATGGCGGGCAATTCAAACTAGAAATTGCAGGACGGTTACTTTCACCTGCATTTTCCACCATCAATGGAGGTACATCTATCCCATCTTTATACCCTTCACCACCAAAGACTCCCACTGCAGTTTGCATAGTCCTATAATGCAAAAGTTTCTAAAATCCATAATTCCCCAACAGCTATAGCATGAAAACTTTTATAAAAACTAAAATTTAAAAGCGAAGTATCCATTCATTCATAAAATCAGCATGGATGTTTCCATTTTCCTGGCAAAGAACATTCAGAACTAAACATATTAACTATGATTCCTAAATGGATTTAATTCGTTGTTTGCAGTTTCCTATGGATAAGTGCTGCTTTTCTCTCTTTTGTTCTGTGAAGTTGTGCACATAATCCTAGTCAATTCAGGCATAAAATTTAAGGGTGTGCTTGGTTGAACGAAAATGTAAATGGAAAGAGGAAACTGTAAAAGTGGATAGGAAGAAGCAAGCTTGGCAAACACCACTATACATAAATATATATACATATATGATCCAGGGCTTAGCATAATTGGTTCATGTAGGTCAAGGATTCAAATCCTAGCATCTGCAACCACTCACCAATCTTAGGTTACAGTCTCTTTTGTAAAAGATAAAAAAGAAATAAAACCACTATATATGGCGAACTTAGCAAAAAAAATGATGCCAAAAAGTTTTTTTCTAAAAGTAATACTAGTAAAATAAAAAAAATAAAAAAAGGAAAGGAGATGAAATGAAATGAAAAGAAAAGAAAAGGTGTTGAAAACAAATAAAAATGGTGAGATACAAACAAATTGAAAAGTTATATACCTGAGCAAAGGGGAAACAATGACCAGCTCGATTTTCTTAGAAAGTCCAGTTTCATGAACATGCTTGCGCAGATTATCAACCTGTTACATTATTTGTACAAATACGATGAAACATAATCATAATTCAGCAGACTGGCCACAACAGTATTACCAAAGAAACAAACATAAATTCAGATTTTCTAGTAAATACCAAATAAACCCAATTGCTAGATTTTGTATACATTTTAGTTGACAAAACCAATGATTTTCCATTGGCATTCATACAAACCTGTTGCCAACCAAGAGGTGTGAGATGGGCATCGAAAAGGCTTTCAGATAAATAAGCTGCGGGATCCTTTTCCCCTTCTACATTATGAGCCCCTTGAGCATGCCTCACCTGAATTAAAAAAGAAAAAGAAAAACAGAATCCTTCGTTAAAACCCAGATCGGCCTATCATTTTAAAATCCAAATATTAGCAAAGATCATTGACAAACCAGATGCAGAGTTTTGCAACGGTGCAAAGGGTATAATCCAGGACTGCTTATTACATCCATATCTGCAATAACCCAAATAAAGAGCAAACAATTCTTATAACTCACACCATTCATGCAACAAGATCTCAACAATTGAAACAAGAAGGCATACCCGAGAGAGAAGCAGAGGTACGAGAGAGAGAAAGTTGTATTGATTTTTTGGGATTTGAAAAGGGAATAGAGGAGGAGGCAATGGTTAAGAAGCAAGAAGATGAACAAGAAAAGGAAGAAAGGGAAGATGAGGAGGGGGATGGAATGTTATTAAATATTGAAACGGTCATTTAAAAAAAATTGTTAATATATTTTAAGGTAAGTGAGAAACACTCTCTCTCTCTCTCTGTGCCTGCTGCCTGCCCTGCTGGGTTTCATTCGGTCCCAGAAATACGTGAGGATGGGCAACACCATTGTTTTGGAATTTGGAGTCTGAGGCTCAGATTCTTCGCCCAACATTGGCATATTCGCTATTCCTCCCTTGCGTTGCGTCATTAACTTTTGCTTCTTCCTTCGGTTTTTACTTTTACGTAGCGGAAGGCAGAAGGCCCCCGTTACTGTGCTGTGAGTCACAAGTTTCTTGACATTCGGATGCGGTTTGAAAGAGACTGTGACGTGGAGCAACCAAATTCTGCTACGTCACAAGGTCATATAAATTTTATAATCAGCTTAATAAGGAGGGATATTTAAGCGGTTAATCAAATTAAATTATTATTAATCGAATCAATTTAAAAAATAATAATAAATCGAAATATTTTAATTAATTTAATCGGTTAATCGAAATTTATATGTTTTATCAAAAAAATTGATAACACTCATTTAATATAATTAACCAAATTAATCGAATTAACTGAATTAATCGAATTAACCGAATTAGTAATAGCTTAATACATATAATATATAATATAATTTCTTAAGTTTGGTTAATTACCCGATTTCGAACTGAATTAACCATTAACTGAAATTCCAAAATAAATTTTAATCGACTTTCGATCGAACTAGATCGGTTAATCGATCGATTAATCGAATTAGATCGATTCGATCGATTAATTCGGTTTTAAATGAAGTTTGAACACCCCTATGAATAAGTATGTTATATAAACTTGAATTTATTATTTATTTGTGTTAAATTAAAGAATACAAATTTGAAAACTAAAATATATTTTAACCCTACTTTTATTTTTAAAAATTTTAAATAATTTATTTTTAGGATTTAAAAATTAAATCAAATTGCTATTATCATTAAAATCTTTCTACTAAATTCACAAGTATAACATTTTGAAATTAAAAATTTCATTTGTTAGTCATGTAACAATAAAAATAATATTGAATATGTTTATATGATTTTTTTTCTTAAAAACATTCACTTGAAAGCGTCATAATAAAATAATTTTTTATTTAAATAGTATTCCTAAGAAAAATTGACGTCAACATTTTGATTAAAATAGTTAACAATATTAAATATTTAGACAACTAATAACATTATAAAAATAGAATGATCAAATTATATCAAAAATAAAATTTATACATTAAATCTCATGTTTCAACATAGTATAAGGGTTAAAATTGAAGTTTGATTATTGTTATATATATATATATAAAGGAGAAGGCAAACTTAAAAAAAAAAAAAAAAAAGCCACATATTCGTCTCTAAGACCCTTGAGTTATTTAAATTATTTTAATCATGTAATGTCTTAATTGAAAATTTAATGATAGCAATTATTTCACTAATTAAGAACATATACAAGGACCAAATTACATTAGAAATTAAAGTGTAGTGTTTAAATATCAAATTTAAGCATAATAGAGGGATTAAAACTGAAATTAACTTTTTTTCTAATACTACCAAAAAAGTCAGCAGTGACGTAAACATAAAAGAACGAAGTCACATTTTAGTGTCTAAGACTCTTAATGTATTCGAATTATATACAATCACGTAATGTTTTAATTGAAAAGTTAATGATATTAATTATTTGGACTAATTAATAATATTATAAAAATATAAGGAACAAATTATATAAAAAAATAAAACATGTAGATTAAATCTCAAATTTGAACATATTAGACGAACCAAAGATGAAATTTTACCATTTTTGTAATAAAAAAATTAAAAAAAAAGCACAATGAATGTCCAAATTGATTTTATATATAGTTATATAGATATACTAGTTTTCTTACCTCAACGGTCCATGGGTTTTGTTGTATTTTATAAATAAAAACCTGATTGAAATTTTAAATTTTTTACAAGTTAAAAGGTATAAATATAATAAATATTAGAAGTTTTATTGCACACGTATGCGTATAGAAATCACAGATTTCGAACGTAGATATACAATTGATGGATGCAATAAATTTTTAGATATCTCATTAGTTTATCTGTTCATGAAAGATTTGACATGAGTCTTATGGTTGTTATTACAACCTTTTATATGAATCATCATATAGTAAAGTTTATATTAAAATTCTTGAAAGATTTAGAACGCTAGAAACATATAAAAAATTTTGAGAAATTATTCAATATATTTCCCCAAAGTTCTTCCTCACTCATAATATTCAAAAGAATGGTAATATAAATGTTTAGCAAATTAGTTCAAGCACCTATTTGAAAAGCTAGTAGTCAAGATTGTAAAACAAAGAATTTAAAATATCATGTGATGTCGTTACGAAGGGAATAAATATACGTTGTACTCTTTTTCTCTTCTGCTGGGTTTTCTTGATAAGATTTTTAATGAGACAACATGTTATGCGTATTATTCGATATGTGTACTATTTTGTCTTCACTAAAATTTTTTTTCTCATAGGGTTTTTATCTCATAAAATTTAACAAGACATATTATCTAAATTAAGACAAGTTTGATGTACTTAAGACTCTAATGTGCGTTAAAAATAAAATTTTATATCATGTATACTTTTTTTGTCCATAAATATAAACTTTAAAAAATCTTTATAAACATTCATGTTGATTAATAAAAATCCGTTCTCTTTTACTCTCCTATTTCTTATTATTTTACTTTCACTTTTGTTTATTTCATAACAGCTGAAACTTTATTTTTCTATAACTATAGAAGCTTTATTTAATTAGTTAATTTAATCAAACTAAAAAAAACCTAAAAGGTTAGTATTTTTAAATATAATATTAAAATTTAACTCTCAAACATTTTCATATTTTATCACTTTGTCACTTTTTTTTAACCAAATTTGATCATCAACCTTTCAAAAAGAATCAAATTATTGTTTAACAGAAACACTAACTAAAACATTATTTTTTTTAACAATATTGGCATGACAACCGCATGACAGTTTATGTGCACTTCATACTAACATTTCATTATTTATTTTTTATGTCATATCAACAAATAATTTAACAATTATAAAAATATTTCAAAAGAATTAAAAATTAAAAAAAATAGCATGAAGTATACGTGGATTTTTATGCAAACTGCTATGTTTAAAAATTTATTGTTTTAACTAGTATTTTTATTAAAAAACAACATTTCAAATTTTTTTTAAAGGTTAATAATCAAATTCCATATTTTTTAAAAAATTAAAAGTTAAATTTAATTAAAAATCAAATTAATCAAAAATATAAACTTGAAATCTAGTTTTATCATTATATTTTTTTAATCATTCTTTTGTAAAGAGGTGTTGAATTAAAAAAAATATATTAAATCTCATATGATGAACTGATGGTTAAGAATATTCATCACTCTAAATATGATCTAGATTCAACGTACTAATTGTATCTGTTATTCGGACTTTGGTACGTTGTAAAAAAAAATTATTGTTAGGAGATGCAATGGAGGAGGAATAGGATTGAGTAGACAGTTGGGTAGGTGCGTTTCGTTCATAGGGAGATCCCATTCCCGATCGGTTGGTTAAACGTGGGTATACGACACACGTGTCACTATTACAAGTTCACGTGATTAAACTATAGAGGGGTTCACCATTCAACCCTTCCTTTTGGCTACATCCAAAATCGTATTATTACTCCTTGCTTTTCGTTTTTTTTATTTGAAAAAGTTGGTATTTTATCCGCTGATATTTTTTTTTGGATGAATTGAAAATATTTTATTATTCTAAATTTGTAATTTTCATACACATACATTCTAATATTTCATCAAACATTTGCAGCATACATGAATTTTCATGATTTTTGCAGAGATTTTATTTTTTAATCTTCACCGAAAAGGAGATTTTTCTTTGGCTATCAAACGTTATGTTTTTTTTATTAGTTAAAGCAATTTAGCAATTTAGCAATTTAGCTCGTTACATGGTTTTGAGAAAATTAGAAAACCATTTAAGTATTCTTTCAATCACATGTATCATCAATCATCAAATCCATCGATTAACGATTTTTATTAATGAAAAGTCTAATTTATTTTTGTCATTATGGATTGTGAATTTTTTAAGGCAAATTTTTTTATATAAATCATTCTCATCATGTAAATCGTATTACCGTTTATTAATTGAAATCATATTTTAATATTTTTTAAAATGGGCTAAATATAAATATTTGATTGATCATGTTAAATTTTTTTTTTTGGTAAAAAGCGATTACAAATAGAAACACATAATTAGCAAGAGATAAATCGCTTGCGATCATCATCGAACAAGCGAAGAATCGAGGACGGTGGTGCTCTGAAGACTCGAAACAAAGAGTCACTTGGTGTAGAAACTTTTGCTATGTGGTCTGCAATTCCATGCAATCTCCTTGGGATGTGACGAAGACGAACTTCTCATTCACGATGCAAAATTTGATGTAATGGTCGCACTTCAATTAAGTTACTATTAATGCCTCTACCAGATGTAACCAAGTCGACCAACAAAGCGTCGTCACATTCAGCTTCAACTTTTCTGAATCTCTTATCCCATGCAAGAAACAAACCTTCCAGAAGTGCTGTCGCTCCAACTTTAAAGACCGATTCAAAACCAAATCTCAAATTATACTCCTATTGCCAATCAACATTAGAATCCCTTAGCATCCCTCCAATGGAAGCCCCATCAAAAGAAACAGCACCATCCGAATTGAGTTTAATCCAATCGACTTCACTTGGAGAGATTGTGATTAGAAGCAGCGAGATTCAGATTTACAGCCAGATCATGAGAGCTTCGGGGCCATGTATCAATTACAATCGGGAACTCCTATGGTTATTCGAAAAGATGACTTCATTTATAATGTTAAAAAATGAAGGCAAGTGAGGGTGAGAATTATAGACTCAACTTATGGATTTATAAGAGTCCAAAAGTTGGTGTACTACAAAACAAACAAAAATTGGTGAGATGGGTCTATTGTGCTAAAGAGAAAGACAAAATCACCCTTACCACCTCATACAAAGAATGAGAAAAGCAGGTTCTAGGCTAATTACATGTAACATGGTTTCATACTGTATGAATAGTATTTTATTTTCCCACTTTAATCATAATTGCACCTATAAGTTCTTCAACTTGGTCACACTTTCTTTCTCTCAAGGCAAACCAAAGAGATGGAGATTAATGGAGAGGAATTATTAGGTGTGAATTGGGACACAGACATGAGTGGGATCTTCTCTAATGGCGGCTGGAACTTTGATGATCACAAACCCTCATCAACCTTTCTTCCACTGCCATTTCACCATGATTATACTTACAGCTTCAATCAAATCTACTGTCCCTTTGTTGATGAATTCTCTTCACAAAGCAACACATTTGATACACCCTCATTCCCACTCCAACAACAACATGATGAGGAAGAATCAAGGTTCCTTGTACATAAACTTCACAAGTTGGATGTTAAAGCTACTTGCAAGACTGAGCCTATTCAATCCCCTCACCCCACCAATCCAGCTAAAAAGTTGGAAAGGCAGCCTTCAAAGAATCTGATGGCTGAAAGAAGGAGAAGAAAAAGGCTAAACGATCGCCTTTTGATGTTAAGATCCATTGTGCCCAAGATAAGCAAGGTAACTTACTTGCAAGAATTCAGATTTCAAGCCTCTTATTACTGCTTTTATTTCCCATTTCTTTTTTGTCTCTTCAACAGATGGACCGAACATCCATACTTGGAGATACCATAGATTATACCAAAGAGCTCTTGGAGAGGATCAAAAGTTTGCAGCAAGAAGTTGAAGCAGGTTCAAACATGGATCACATTTTCAAGGGTGAAAAACCAAATGAGATGTTGGTGAGGAATACACCCAAGGTAATATTGGAAAACTCTTACGCAAAAGTTTTCAAGTACCCCTATATATGTTGAAAACATGCTTTGTTGCAGTTTGAGGTTGAAAGAAGAACTGGGGATACAAGGATTGAGATTTGTTGCAGAGGGGATCCAGGATTGTTGCTATCAACCGTAGCAACAATGGAAGCATTGGGGCTTGAGATTCAACAATGTGTCGTTAGCTGTTTCAATGATTTTGCAATGCATGCTTCTTGCTCTGAGGTAACACAATTGTTTGGGTTTTTTGTTTTAATTTCGTTGAAAATCTTTGCATTTATTTTGATATTTATTTCAGGATTTGGAAGAGAAGACATTAAGGAGGTGTGAAGATATGAAGGCGGCATTATTTAGAAATGCTGGGTATGGTGGAAGATGTGCTTAGGAGCAACTTTCTGCTGAATTTTTCATTTTCTTCCATAAATTCTCAATGGGATTTTGAAAATAATTCAGTGAAGTTGCCTTCACAAATTCCATTTAAGGGCTTTATAATTATTATCTTGAAATAAATTACCATTTGTAATCATTTCAGCAAGAAAATAGTATGTTCCGCATTGTTCTTTGCACTTTATTTTCTTTTTTTGAGGTATTCATGTTAAATATATTTTTAGATAATTCAACTATGTGAAAAAAAAATTAAACATATTCATATGAAAAACATCTGGATTCAATATTCATATTTTAATTTTAAAATGTTTATTTTTTCCATTGGTTAAAGTGACAGCTTACTTTGTTCGCACTATTAAAAAAATGAATAAATTAATTAATTTATATTAGATCAAAGAGTGAGTTCATCCCCTTATTAACAATTTCATTTATTTTTATTGTTACAAATTGATCCTACACGTCAAAATGAGAGATATACGAGGCACGCTACATGTAATTGTTTAATTATTCTCGTAATCATGTCAAATTTTATCAATAAAAATAACCAGAATTTTTAATAGAAAAAATCTCATCTTTTGAATAAAGAGATCAAATATAATTTGATTACTAATACGAGCTCGTTTTTATGTTTTTTTTTCCGTTGTCTAATATTGGGGAGGACTTTTTAACTTTTTATCTCACTAGTATTTGGTAGGACAAAATTGGTGGAATCTAAAGGGGTTTTTTTTTTTTTTTTCCAATCAAAAGATTTAAAGCATGGAACAAAAGGTAAGACACCATTGTTGACAAAGCAGGAACAAAAATGCTGAAAATTGGTACGACTCTTCAAAAATATTAAGAAAAGAAATTGAAAAACAAAATTGAACATGTATCCCTGTTTTATATTCACAAATATGGAGAGAAAAGATCCAAAAACGGAGAAGATTGAGGTGAATGGGAGCAGATTTTTTGGGATCCTGCAACCGATTCCGTCCGGGAATGTGAGCATAGACAAGGTGACAAAAATGCAATGAAAACTATATAAAAGAGAGAGGGTTAAAATTTACTGTTGTTTTCCCCCACCAAACGGTTGAATAAATCAGGTTGTCTTGTCTGACTATGGGTGAAAACCCTTTTGATATGACACCAAATGATGACTAATCTCATGGAAAAGCAACAGGAAGGAAGGTGCTGAGATATTTCCCAGGCACTCCAATTCCAGTATAAATTTGTTGTTTTCAACTTTTCCTACCTCTTCTTAATGTCATTCTAAATTATTATTAAGTCCTCTACTTTGGGATCATCTTCATGAATTACTTCAGCAAACTGGACAGCCTGTTGAGTAGAGCCCAGTTGTCCTATGCTCGCAACCTACTCGAGCTTCACTTGTAAATTAAATATATTTTTTAGTTAATAAAAAAAATCCAAATTCTTTTTGAAATAAACACATTTGACTATCAACCTATCATACCATATGAGATTCATTAAACTCAAGTTTTAATCAAAAATTTTGATTTAATTCAAACCATGCTTTGAGTTGAGCATCAATTTGTGATGGGATGGGTTAATTTGAGCTTGGTTCAACTAGAATCCTAATCTTAACTAATATAAAATTAGAAGGAAACACTTTCCAAGTATGTGGAAATATTATCAATAAAAGCACAAGGGAACCAGTGAGATTGTATTTTGTCCATTTGTTAAAAAATAAGTAAATTAATTTGTATATGTTAAATCGAAAAGTAAATCGATTGAACCTTGTGTATTGACTTGGTGATCAAGGGTTTTCATTACCCTAAGTGAGACTTGGGTTTGAGTCACACCAGTCACCTTGTTATTAAGATTTTACCCTCCCCTTATAATTCACCAAAAAAAAAAAGTAAACCGACTTTTTTGGTTAAAAATTGATAAAATCTTTAACAAAATGATCAATTTGCTCTTTAATTTAACATATAGAGATAAATTTGCCAACTTTATTCTAGTAAAAAAGACAAAATACAATTCACCTCTTAATAAAAGCGCCTTCATGGTACTTTTACCAAATAGTATCCAACACGACAGAAGCTCATAAAGTAAATAAACATGGTCAAGAAGAGGCATGATTCCATAAAGAACTTCATATTTGAATGAATTGCTGAATTTACTATCACAAACAAATTTAAAAAAACGAAATAAATACACTTGCAGAAAATTCCAGCACTATAAAATAAGTAGTAAATTATTTACAATGATTAATATTGTTCCCCCTGATATCAATAAAATTCTACTTATGAATCCACTCAGGGTTCAAGCTTACCTCACGCTGCAATCTATATAGCCGAAAGACCGCTAAAAACCATTGTAGAAATGGTAAAGCCAAAGTCAAGCAATGGTGTTTTACACCAATTAATGAATTGAAAGATGCCCCCACAAGGACCTCAAATTGATTAGCTACTACGTTACAACTAACCACTTATTCGATTGCAAGGAAGTGTAGCTGATTGTACGGTGAGAGATTCTGTATTCAATGCCTACTTTTGGCTTTGTTCTATCTTGGCTCTAATTTTCTGTTCAACAAGTGATAAATCTGACTCCAGCCCAAACATTCTGTTAAGCGCATTCATGTTTTCAAGGGTCTCGTTAAGGGTTCGACTATCATTATCATCGCATCTCAGGTGCTGCATTGGACCGTGGAGAAGTTTATTCACGATACCACGGCTGAGATCGTCGACTGCCTTCCTTGTTTTCTTTGGGATATCTTCACCCATCTTTGATAAGCATTTCTCTAACTCTGCAAGTCTAATTCTATCGGCATATGCTCTCAACTTCTTTATTGTAGGAACAGTTCCCAGTGAATCCCGCCATGCTTCAAACTGTTTCAATTCATTGGAAATAATTGCCTGAGCTTCCATTGCTTTCCGAAGCCGGTCCTCTTTATTAGCAGCTACAACCTCCTTCAGGTCATCAACATTGTATACTCGTGCACCTTCAACATCTGTGACACAGGATCCCACACTTCGTGGAACAGAGATATCGATGAAGAGCCTCAGACCACCGACTTCAGAACTAACTGGGGGAAGATCCTTCACATGCTCTTTCAAAAACAGAGGCGTTTCAGATGCTGTACTAGTGAAGATCACATCAGCTTCGGCTGAACAAGCATGCATGTCCGTAAAGGGTCTGTAAATAATCTCAACACCTTTCATCTCTTCACGAATTGCTGTAACTTTCTCTTCACTTCGGTTAACGACAACCATCTTGGTGCAACCTTTTGCCACCAAGTGCTTGATCACAAGCTTTCCCATCTTTCCGGCTCCAACAACCAACATTCGAGCAGTAGTTTGTGATGATTCAGGAAGCTTCATGAAAGCCAGTTCAACAGCAGCGGAGCTCATAGAAACAGCTCCGGCAGCAATACTAGTCTCGGTTCTAACACGCTTCCCCACAGTAATTGCATGCTTGAACAACCCACTAATGTTCCTTCCGAAGCCAAGAATACCTTCTCCAGCTTTGACAACTTGTCTAACTTGTGCAAGAATTTGACCCTCTCCAAGAACAAGAGAATCAAGACCAGCCGAAACTTCAAAGAGGTGCTGGGTAGCATCCTTATTGTAGAACAAAAATCGATGCTCACAAATCTCAGAGACTGGGATGCCACTAGTCTGCAAACCAAATTGTAGTTAGCTAAAACTTATGCCTTGAAATTTTCACATAAAATTTATTAATGAAACTAACTTAGATAAATACGACAGAACTACAAAGGCCAACGAGTAATGTACCTTTGACATCCATTCCGTAACTTCTTTGACTCCACGATGTTGGGAAAGAGCCACAACATATATTTCCATCCTGTTGCAGGTGCTAAGAACAGCAGCCTCTTCTATATGATTCAAACCACATAACTCTCCGATGGCTCGTGGCAATTCTGCTTCTGGGATGGCAAGTTTCTCACGCATCTCCACGGGTGCAGTGTGAACACTGAGCCCTATGACAACAATGCTGCTCCTTTCCTTTGTATATCCTGGCATGGACCAAAAGCAAGATTTTCGGTAAAACAGTCATAAAATGAAAATTATCTAATGGCATGTGTATGCTTTTGCAAAAAGGAACGTCCATCGCAATTTTGACTAAAATTCATAGAACGCCTTAAATATTTTGAATTCTATACTAAAGATGGACATCACATGCAACTGTTGGTTGCTTAAAATCTTGTAGTTCTCAGACATTAAAGGCATAAAATTATGCCAATTAGCCATGTCCATGGAGACTCTTTCCTTCCTCATCTTCAAAACCAAAACTCATGGAACTAGCAAGCAATTCAAATGTACATATTAAGTAAGGATTAGGCTCTACATTCAAGGCATAGCTCAAAAGGTTTTGACTCTTTTTTTCCCTCCATAAAACCATATAAATACACCAAATACGAGAATCTAATGATTTTTTTTGGAGGCGTTTCTTAATCTCAATTAACTAGACGTTCCTTGTAAATTATTCCTCTAATATCTAAAAATTAATTAACAAGTCAAACATGTCTGCTTCGTAAAAAAATTGAAACTTTTCAGTGAAATCAAATTAAACAACAATCTGATCAAATAACAATTGACAAATAACAAAAACAGAGTAGCAGAAATTAAAGATAAACGTACTGTCAGCTGCAGATGTCTTGAGTTGTTGAAGAGCTGAGAGTGCAGAAGCCTTAGAAGGATCGATTTTTTGGAGTTCCAAAGCGGCGTTGGATTCAGCAGCTTCACATCTAACTCCCCCATTCCTCGAAACCATACCTTTATTTCCACGATTAGGCCTGGGAAAGACCTTCATTTGTTGTTGATACGGAAAATAAGCCCCAGAAAAAGAAGCCGAAGACGATGAACTATAATTCATCAACGAACTATCCAATTTAGCAGCGGAAAAAGTCGAAGAAATCGCCATGGGTTTTGAGAAACTGAAAAAAGGCACACGATCTAAACCCCCCTAAAAGATTAAAACCCAAAAACCCAAATTAAAGGGAGAAATAGAGCGTGAGCTTGAATGGGTTTCCCCTTTCTAAAAAAAGGGTAAGGGAGGCGTGTAGTTTGATTAGGTATGGCCTCTGGTTGACAAAACAAAAGGGGGTGGGTTGAGTCGGTATGAAAATCAAACAACGACAGGTCAATTCAAGCATTTAAAAACAGGAAAAAGAATGTGAGGAAAATTGGATTTAATTATAAATTGGGGTTCTGATGGGTTGATGGAACACACGCTTTGACCACACTCCTTTCTTCTGAGTTTAGTACTTGTTTGGTGGGCGATAATTTAATTTATTTATATGGAAGAAAGGAGAAATGCATGTATTTCACATTAACAATATTTCCGATATTTCTATAAATTTTATATTTATTGAGATATACAAGGGTTAAGTTTTACATATATGCTTAAAAAAAAATTTAAGAGATTAGGTTTTTTAGAAAGAGAAAGAAAAACGCGTCCTATAAGGTCTGTTGTCAAACACGCTCTATAGGACATGTTTTTCTTAGTATTCCAAACTTTTCTAATGTTATTTACAATATACGAAACAAATCTATTAAATTAGTTTGCTTTGTATCATATCATATTGTGAGTTTAAAATTTATAATTATTTCTGTTACTTATCCATTTAAGTTTTTCTCTGTTCATTTGTTAAGTATAATATTTTGACAAAGCAAAGAATTGCTCAAAATGTTCGGAAAAAATATTAAAACTTGGACTTGCATATTGTAGTATATCTTACTTCAAGAATTAATATTAACTTACACTTTACAAAAAAACTTAATGAATAAATGAATAAGTTAGCGTTTTCACTAAATGGGTTAGTGTTTTAATTAGCTCTTCTCCTTTATGCTCCAAGATTGTGTGGACATGTTGGCTTCGTATGCCCTGGGTTCTTACAGTATGTGCATAACCTCAATGTGTCTCTCCACTCCTAAATATCCTTATTTTCTCGTATTTGAGTTGAGTTCCGCTGAACTTTCGGCTTGCTCCGCGAGTTCTTATCTGATACCAACTTGAAAGGAGCGTGCGAGGTAAGCAACCACATGCTTTCATCCAAGACATGTGGGAATTCAGATTTCCAAACATTATACGTGCGTTCAAGTTTGTAAACTTCATCAACGTAGGTCATGCAATCTATATGTTCCGAGGCACTTGCCGCAATTGCATGTGTGCATGGATAATGAAGTGCTTGAAATCTCTCACAGTCGTAGGTCATTTGTCTGAGTGTCTAAGGTCTATGCAGTACGCTCCACTACTAATTCCATGGTCGGGTCTATGGCGTTGCTTAACCCAAAAATACTAGATTTGGTCGTGAGTGAAATACTGAAGTAATTTAGTTCGCGATTTCTACATTATATCTTTCAGCACCGACTCGCACCAAACATGATCGCCCTTTATCTATCCCGCGTATGTCTTGACCCACTTTGGAAACAAGACTGTTAATCAAAAATACTTTTCCTTGACCATTGAGGTTACTGGAAAATGATGCGTCCCCTTCAGTACGAAATTAATGCATTCCCCTAGGTTCCAGATCATGTGCTCGTATATTAGTCCTTCATTATACGATTGCGTCCACTGCTCTTTTGGTATCCCATCGAGGTACTCTGCATCAAGTCGGTTTACAGCACGTATTCTCTCCAACATTTCATGGAATCGATGTTGGACGAGTTCGTACCCTATCGATGACAATCAACAATGCATTCAAGAAAAGCAACCCAAAACCCATATGTTAAATTGTTTCACAAGAAACCAATTATATGCAAAACGTACCCATGTTAATGACATGTCGTCGCTCCGCATCCTTATGGTGTCGACCTATGTAGTTAAACCCTATATGGCACAAACAATACCTATGGTGTACACCATCCCAGAGGCTTGAACGTTGATCAAATGCAACTTGTATTTCGGTGTCGCTGTCGGAAATGATGCACACATCGAGTTATGGCACAACATGTATTCTCAGGTTAGTTAAGAAGAAATTCCAATCAACACCGGATTCTTCCAAAGTTATTGCAAAAGTTATTGGCAGGATTCTTTAGTTACCATCTTGTGCAACAACTAATAACAACTTATGTTCGTATCTCTCGTACAAGAATATATCGTCAATTTGGACAAGTGGCTTACAGTACCGAAATGCAGTTATACATTGCTTGAAAACTCGAAAAAAATGGTGGAAAACTATTTTTTCAACAACTAAGCAATCAGTAATAGCTCAATTACGGAACCTGGTACGTACCATTCCAGTATATAACACCATTGCCACAATTCATTATAAGATTTCTCTCACCCGCTATACATATTCTCCAACGCCTTCAGCTTTCCCAATCATGCCTTGTGGTAGGACACAGTGTAATCGAACTCGCTACAGATGTGTGCAATCAAAACAGAGATCGAAATCTTAGGACTCGCTTTGACCATGGGTAATATAAAGTCAGATATCATATCTGAATCCAATTTCGGATGATTGTGCAACATACCTGAAAAATAATAAATTGGGTCACCATATGTAATAGAATGTCAGAAAAAAGGTCAAAATTTGAGTCTACATTGTTAACCATGATACATACTAGTTATAAGACATGTATGTGATGTGGTAAACTTCCTAATCGTCTAGAATAATGACTTCTTCCTTACAGATGCCATGATTTTCCATGGTTATCCTGCTCCGCGCATTTACGCAATTTGCCTCATATTTCTGAGATCGGGAGCATGTAACGTTGAAGTTGATGCCAAACTGTATATTATACCACTTGACAACAACTATAAAAGCATCTTTGGAGTCAAACTCCATTCCAACCTCTAAATGGCCAAAATTTATCGATAAAGATGCATGCCCCAATCTTCTATGAGGGAGGTCTAGGAATTCTAAACCTCTTTCAACAGCAAGATTAAGAGTTCGCATGTGGGGTCGAGGTTGGTACACTGTGAAACCCAGGTCATCCCATCGAGCAATGTTCGAAGCTTCACCATCATATCCACCATCTTCTGATTCAGTAGGAATGAGATGCAGTTTTGAAATTACTGTGATTTATGCCTTTTTTATTGAGTAATTATTTGTTTCTTCGTCCTCTTTGATCTCTTCGTTATCAATCCCGATTGCAAGTCTAGGGTTCGATGCGCCCTCGCCAATTGAGTTTAACTAGCCAACACGAGGAGATTTACAAAATAAAATCTAGTTATAAGTTTAGTTATGACTTTAGCACCATATTTAGTAGGAGTATTACACTTTTAATACACCTCTTAATACATCAATTTAAAATAACCAATTGTTTGGTTTTAAAAAAAATAACACTCCCGTAACTTTTTTGCACTAACTTAAGTAAAAAAAAAACTCACCTCTTTTGGGTGGGGTTTATTTTTTGTGTTTTTCGGCTTTTTTATTAGAATAACCCAAAAAATTGATTAATTACGTAAATAATTCATTTTTTATAAAATACGAAAATAACCTAAAATCTATAGCGAAAGTTGGTAGAGCCAAATAATATGACGCCATCGACATGGCATGTCAGCAATGCAGATAAGAAAATCAATTTTTTGGTGAAACCATGGAAAATGGCATTATCTGTATAAATACCATGAAAATACTGAAATATTTAAAAAATAAAAAGACTTTAAAATAATTTTCTTTTTTTTGGTGGAGCCATATTAAATGACGCCACCACTTACCAAGAAATGTCAACCTTTTTTTAATTAATTATTTTTATTATTTTGTTTTACAATAAATAAAACAATATTATATATTTTTTAAAACTTTAAACTTTTTCTTTTTAGCTCTAATAAGAACCCTAATACCACGTTTGGTTCGCTGTAATGGAATAAATCTGTAATGAAATAAAACTGTAATGTAATAGAGCTATAATAGAATAGGGCTGTAATCAGTATTTCTGTTGTTTGGTTGAATGGAATAAAATAGAGCTGTAATAATATTCTTGTGTTTGGTTGAATGGAATGGTGTTGTAATAGTATAAGGAAAAAAGCTTAAATTATTAGAATACCCTTGGCAGAATTTTTTTAGGTAGACGATTATTGTTATTGTTGTTAAATTTTAATAAGATTATTATTAAATATAATTTAATAAAAAAATAAACATTTTAATCATATTTTAACTTGATTATTATTAAATACAATTTAATAAAATAGTATATAATTTAATAACATTCTTAATATAATTATTATTAAAATATGAATTAATAAAAATCATAATATATAATATTAGAAAAATAATATATAACCTACTTTATTAATTTTAAACTGTAATGCATATTTAATGTGCTTAAATATCATTAGCAAAATAAATAATTTAATTATCTTCTAAACTAAAAAGTAAGAGATTAGAAGTATAAATAGCTTGAAAATTATATTTTACATTCAAACAAAATCTATAACATAATTTATATGTTAAATTTTATAACATCAAAAAGTTACAATAGTCTGTGACATTCTATTAATGGCATCTTACCATCCAAATATTACATATACAAAAAGTTAACAAAACACCACCAACACAACCATGATTTTTAATGATTAGAAAGAAATCTTCTCACCCATTCCAATCGCATAGAAGAAGGTAAACTAAAGAAAACGATCACTTGTGTTGGACGGTTTGGGATTTTGCTCAACGCACAAAATCGTTCATCCTCAGTTAATCCTTCTACTTCACATAAGGTCGGATATAATTTTTGAGCTTGAATCACTTTCTCAGAGGCAATACTCCTACTTAATTCAATTCCAACAGTCCGTATATTTTCCCCCAAAAATATGACAGCATCAGCAATTGAAGTAGAAATTTGTTCACTTCCATCATAAATCTTTTTTTTTTCTTTTTTGAATATGTGGAACCATCTTGGTTTGGCTTCGACGTTTGCGGTTGTGTAGTCGAGACATCCATCTCATCCAAGGAAACATCATCTTCGCATTCATAGTAATTGTTTTTTTTTTCAAGGTTTTTTGTAGTAGCTACATCCTCAGCATCTATTTCTTCAATAATATCTATAGCTGTTTGAGCATCATTCCCAGTGGCTCGATCTTTTGCATATATGGAAGTAAGCTGCTTATAATAAGGGAAACTACGATGTCTGAATTGACCGATATGACTCTATAAAAAAAATAAAGAATCCAAATTAGATATAAGTTTGGTCAAAACAAGATAATAAAAGATAGGAAATAATTCTTACACTTATATATGAGTTCCACACAAGCATCTTCAGCAACAACCATCTGCTTATGTTCGTCCCAACCAAAGTCGCTATTGTTTCTTCCACTGAGCATGTCATAAACAGTTGTCCAATCCCTTTTCAATGTCCTAAACCTCGATTCAAGATTAGATTTAACCTTCAACATAGTATGAGGTAAAACCTTTTCTATCATTCTTTCCAGCTCATTTAAATAACCGACCTTAAATCCCGTATCTGCATTAAAGGTGCCAATATTATACAAGTCGACCATACAGGCAACCAACGCAACATCTTCTTTAGGTACCCATTTCCTTTTGACTCTTCAAAAATTTTGAGAAGAAACAATTGATTGTGAAACGTCAGAGATAACTATATCAAAAAAGGCAAATTAAAATTAAGTTAGATATCTTCAAATCACATTATAAATTAATTTTAAAACAGAATTTTATTTATAATTGAAAGCCTAAACCTAAAACAGACTTGGTTGAAAGGGATTACTATATTATATTCCTTCTTTGCAAAAGCACATTTATCTTAAGTGAAAAAAAAAAACTCACTGTGGAAAAGCAAAACCCAAGCTATTGTTTCTTCCACTGAGCATGTCATAAACAGTTGTCCAATCCCTTTTCAATGTCCTAAACCTCGATTCAAGATTAGATTTAACCTTCAACATAGTATGAGGTAAAACCTTTTCTATCATTCTTTCCAGCTCATTTAAATAACCGACCTTAAATCCCGTATCTGCATTAAAGGTGCCAATATTATACAAGTCGACCATACAGGCAACCAACGCAGCATCTTCTTTAGGTACCCATTTCCTTTTGACTCTTCAAAAATTTTGAGAAGAAACAATTGATTGTGAAACGTCAGAGATAACTATATCAAAAAAGGCAAATTAAAATTAAGTTAGATATCTTCAAATCACATTATAAATTAATTTTAAAACAGAATTTTATTTATAATTGAAAGCCTAAACCTAAAACAGACTTGGTTGAAAGGGATTACTATATTATATTCCTTCTTTGCAAAAGCACATTTATCTTAAGTGAAAAAAAAAAAACTCACTGTGGAAAAGCAAAACCCAAGCTTTGTGTTGTTTATGAATTTGAGACTTTTGACTGCACTTTGTTATCCTTGTTCTTCTTCTCTTTGTCACCTTTTCTGGTTGTAATATAAGGTGTAGACTGTAGAGATAAGAGAAGATGATACAATGCAAGTGAAGTCTATTTCCAAAGTTAATGACGATATTTATATAATACGTGCTGCAATTGTAAAACAGGCTCTTCTTAGTTTGAGGTCCTAAATTTGTTGCTTGCAATTGCAGCAAATAATGAAACACTTATGGAGAATGTTTATCAAAGCACATACAAATATAACCATTAAAATAACTTAAGGGAGTTTCACTCTAAATTATATATATATATATATATATATATATATAATTATTATGACTTTAAAACCTAAAAGAGGCTAAACTTGGGCAATTCCTAGGTAATCTCAGTTCCACAAACTTTGAAATGCTGATACTTTAGTACCTAACCGTAGTAGTATCCAAGACATCACAACATCACATACCTGGCTATGAAGTTACAATATAAAAAAATGCAATAAGAATCTCAATGTAAGACTAGGAATTACTTCTTGTGAGTTTATATAAAAATGAAATGGATATGGACCAAATCAAGTCATTGCCAAAAATCAATAATTAAGCCTAAAATCAAATTCAAAGTCCAAAAAGTAAAATAAGGCTCATTGTCAAATTCAAAATTCAAGGGCTAGGATCGATTTAAAATATATATATACACAAATTTGAATCTTAACCTTAAACAGTATATTATCTATATTAAAATATCTAAAACGAAATTAATTTAACAATCAAACACCTTCAAAGACCCACAGCTTGGAAACAAATATTTTTCTTGGGATTTTGGGCAATTCCAAATTTTCTTATAAGAACAAAATCATGGCAAAACATCATGCTATATCATGAGATAGTTCAACTGAATGAGATCCTTTCATATTGGTGTCAAAAGATCATCTCATCATTTGAATAAAGATAAGGAAAAAATAACAACCATAAACACAAGAAGCAACTTCATAAACAATGCCTTACCTTCAGGCTTTTGTTAAAATTTCACCGGATTTACTATTGCTGACAAGTCAATCCCTTCGCATGCCATTCTTTCCTGATGCACTGACCCAAGTGTCTACTTGAACAACATCCCCCTAGAAGACATATACATAGGTACAATGTTCATTAGTATCAAATTGGAAATATTCAAGCCAAATTACATGCCTCAATGACATCACATTGTGCATTGTATCAATATGCTTTCTTGTTGATACACATAAAACTACAACTACACAAATAAGACCAAGGTGGCTTATCATGTGTATATTTTGTCACTAAAGGAGCAAACCATGAACACAAAAGTATGATTTACCAAGTTGGATAACGATTAACCACAACTTGCATCCGAGTGACTACCCATATTAAGTTTTTCTTGCAATAAGAATATCAAACACTACAACATCACATACCTGGCTATAAAGTTACAATATAAAAAACTGCAATAAGAATCTCAAAGTAAGTTTAGCTGATTGTTGAATATCAAACAACAACTCAGTATTCTTCAACTTGTTCCACTCACATTTCAGCTCTTTCTTTCACAAAACAAGATAACTTTTCTTTCAAGAAAAAAAAACCCAGTATGATTATACCAGCCATAGCTATCAAACAAGAGAATCCTGTATGAGTTATTCACCTTGAATAAGGAAACGAAATATTCATTACCCATCCATCACATATGGCTAAATGGTTGTTTTCTATACCACAATTCTAAAAGGGAAGAAGAAAGGATTAGTAGTATAATTCAAGGATTAGGCTCATGATCAAATGGCAGTTATCAATCAATTGCAAAGCATTTGAAAAATGAAGCACCTTTTCTCTATAAATTCATGCAAAATAGCTCTACTTCAAGATCAGACAAAATAAAACCAGCATTATATATAATGTTCAACTTTATTGTAAACAATTAGATTAAACTAATGAAGCAATAGACAATAAACAAAAAATAAGTTTACCACTTAATGAGCCATCCAAAGAGGAAATGATGCATGATAAGAACCTTTTCAAGCACTTCAGCTTTATACATTTTAAGCATCCTAGTATTCACCTTATTCCAATGGGTTAATAAACTAGGGTTTTTTTTAACTTTCAAAACTTTTAAATGGGAAACTCTAATTCGTAAGCAGAGAAGCAAAGAGATGAAATTGTAACAATGGAAGTGAGATTGAGGGGAACAATAACCTTACCAGGAGCAACTTTGGGGAAGCTTCGAGGATAAACTCTGTCAATTACTTTAGGGAAGTTATGGAGTAAAACGTGTACAATTCCTTTTTAGAGTAGATATTCAGGAAAAGGGAAGGAAAAACAACAAAAATCTAGCAAAAAGAAAGATGAACTGAAAGCAGTAATAGAAATCAGTGGCTTGGAGAAAAGGTAAGAAAAGTAAAGAAATGGATAGAAAGGGCGATAACTAGGCACAGGCAAGACAACCAAGAAGAAAAATAAATTAGGAGGAAAGTAAGCCTGAAAGAGATGAATATGAAAGAAACAAAAGAGAGAAGTCTGAAAGAGAGAGTGAGGGTAAAATTGGAGAGGCTAAACAAAGAATAGAGATTTTGTAAGGAGGGAAGGGAATAAAAACAAGTGTTTTTTTTTTTTTTTGCTCAAGGTTGTAATGGAATACACCCGTAATGGGTATTCCATTCAACCAAACAAAGGATTAGTAATGGGCCCATTGAATTGTAGTGTAATGGAATGGCTATCACAACCAACCAAATAGAGTGTAAATGTTTTTTCTTTTTTGCTTCAAGTTTCCTAACCTTAAGTTTGAGGGGCAACAACGATTAGGGGAGTTTCTTTTTGTTTTCCCGAAGACAATTTACGTCGACACTGTTACTGAGGTTAGTTTCTTCTTGTTTTTCATTGAATCTACTCGAATTTTCTCGTCTATTATTCTGCCTTGGTATGATTTGGAGAGGCCATTTAGAATATTATTGTTTATGCTTTGATGAAGTTATTTTATTTGATGAATTTTGGGTTGAGTTACTACATGAAATTTGGTTTAGGAGAGGCCATTTAGTTCTTATTGTTTATGTTAAATATATTGTTCAATCTAATTTAAAATGACTTCATCAAAAATAAAATATATATTTAAATTAAATTATATATTTAAATATTATATAATAAATAATAAAAAAATAATTGGGTGACACCATTTAAAATGGATACACCAAAAAAATAAATTTAAATTTTTAAAAAACAAATAATAAATACTAAACAAAAAAAAGCTAACACATTGGAAAGTGGTAGTGCCATTTAATATGACTCCACTAAAAAAAAATTTAAATTTTTACCATTTAATATGGCTCTACCAAAAAAAGAAAATTGTTTTAAAATCCTTTTATTTTTTAGATATTTTAATATTTTCATGGTATTTATACAAGTGACGTTATTCTATATGACTTCATCAAAAAATTAATTTTTTAATCTGAGATGCTGACGTGGCATGTTGGGGGGCCATATTATTTGGTTCCATCAACTTTCACTATAAATTTTAGATCATTTACGTATTTAATAAAAAATATATATATCATTTACGTAATTAATTAATTTTTTAGATTAATTTTATAAAAAAGCCGTGTTTTTTCTTTACAATTTTCCTAGCGTGTAGTTTATAAAATAACCAAATATTTTTGAGAATTTTTTTGCTTTCACTCTCATTATCGTTTGAGTTATTGAATCCATGTATATGGTTTCCTAATTTTTTCTTTCCTGTACATTTTAGGGTTTTTTTTTCTTTTAACTTCTTTTTCCTATTTTGTAGACAATATAATCTCAGGATGTGTTTGTTTGGCTGTAAAAGCTTTTTCGGAAAAGCTTTTCAGCCTTTTCCTATGTTTGTTTTGTTGAAAATAATTTCCCAATGTAAAACCTATTACAAAACACGGGAAAATATACCTTCATTTACGGAAAATGTCTTATCATTTTGTTTTCAGTAAGACATTTTCCAATCTTTCTCTCTTCCCATCTCAGCAAAGAAAAATCATGGCATCCATCTCAATCCTGTCATACTTGAATAAAATCAATTACTGGAAGTGTCGTCGGCATTTCTACTTTCATTTCTAGTTCAACTCCTGCTTTTCCATTTTGTTTTGATTCAAGATATGGGTAAGCTTTATTCTTCTTTAATTTTCTGTTCAATTGTTAATGGTCGAAGGAATCCTAATTTCCACTCTTCTTTTTCTTTTAACACTATTGCTACCCATATCAATGCTTTAAGTAAGAATTCCATATCAGATGGATTGGGTTATATGTTAATAAACTTCAATTTTGCTTCAGGTATATGCTGCTGAAACCAATAGTCTAGAAAATACAATAAGATGTGGTGGCTTAGCGCCAAGGAAAGCTTCTTGTATTAAGAATGTGTCGAGTTGTCTGCATGAGAGAAAAGGCAAACTCTGCTTGGAGTACTTACGAGATTTGTCGATTGATGAAATTAAGTCCGAGCTCTCCAATTTTAAAGGAGTTGGCCCTAAGACAACAAGTTTCCACGAAAGGATTTCAGCATTTATGTTAAGTAATCTGAATTCAGTACTTCTATTGAAAGAAAGGAAATAAGCATTGCTCACTCCTTTGAAGCATTTTAGAAAATTAGAGAATGCTTGCGCTTTGGATAGCCCTATCTTACATATGGATGTGTTATGTGTGTGCTATGAATTAAATTTATGCCTTTCTTGTCCATGGCAATTTTGCTTTTGTTGCTTATCTTTTCAAAGGCCAGATTTGTTGTTGTGGCTTATTCTCTTGCAACCTTTAAATCAGTCTGTTTTTCCTTATACTGAAAACACAAAAGTAATGTGCTTTTTACATCTTCAATCACCTACATTTTGCCTTGAGCGTAATTTGACTCTATTCATGCATGTCTGTTATCACCTAAACTCCATGCTCCATTTATTAGAATGTTTCTTCCACTCAATCATAGTTTCACTCCATTTGTAGTCTTTGATCAATGTCCTTTTGGTTATACTTCTTTTTCTTTCTTAAATATCATCCTATAAGTTCTGTGATCCTCCTGAGTATATCCATAACTCATTTTATCATTCAAGGGAAGGAAAAAAAAACACTTGATTATTAGTAACTCAACCAAAGGTTCCTAAGTTCATTGTAGTTAGATGTAGTCAAGCAAAATACTCAATTTTTGGCCCACTAGGATATTACTCTGTTTACTAATAACATGTTATTCACTGAAGATATATATATGTCTTAACTGCTAATAGGAAACATAAGAATGTTTAACAATTTGCTGTATAGAATGTCATAAGGGCCTTCTTCAGGTGCTTATTATTAAGGAAGAAAGTGGTATAAGTGCCCTTTGATCTATACCCATGGAATTAATTGTTGAAAACATCTCAGCATGGAAAATAGTGACAAGCTGCAGGATTCTGCACTCAAATTTAATGAATTCTATATGCATTTTCACTTACATAATTGCATGTGTGTGTAAGCATTGATGAATGAATCAGTGTCCTGTTTGATTATGATGTTAAGAATATGTTCATTGACTTTGCCAATGTTCTATATGAAATCGATTGAGATTTGAGAAAGGAAAGAAAAATGGAATATATAAGCTTCATTATCAGTATCGATCATTTTTAAGCCTGTGCTATTCTTCCTGGTCATCTTTCATTTTATCTAATACATAAATGTTGTCTTCAGTTATTTAATTTGGCATGGGTCTTGAATTGAATTTCACAGTCACCAGAATATGGTATTACTCTTATTACTACCATCATTTTATTGGTATTTGACTTAAATTTATCACTTGTATTTTTAGAGTAAATTTATCACATGCTTTTAATTTGCATGTTATTCACAGAATTAGAGTGAGAACATGTTTATGATTCAAATATCTGTATGCTTCAGACCTTGTATCAAACTGACTAGGTTTAGGTAGTATGTTAAAGATTTCTATTGCTGCTCATTTCTGATGCTGGTCTCTCGTTTAGATTTAATGTTTTATCTGTTTAAACTCTTTTGTATTGTGATCTATTTTTGGAGTTATCACATGTTTTAAATTGCTTAATATTACCAACATTGAGATTTCAGATTAATCATACAATCCTCAACTCTCAATGCTTGACAGGTGGCTTGTGTTTTAATGTTAAATCTTCAACAAGATGATTTCCCGGTGAACACACATGTGAGTAGCTAAGGAGTGTTCTAGTTGTGTTTAAATTAATGTTTGAAACTTATTAGCTCTCAAATATCTTTACAGGTGTTTGAGATTGCTAGGGCCATCGGTTGGGTCCCTCCTATAGCAGACAGTAATAAGACATACCTTCATCTCAACCGTAGGATCCCAAACAAATTTAAGTTTGATCTGAACTGCCTTCTGTATACACATGGTAAGCTTTGCTGCAAATGCACAATGAAAGGAAGTAGCGAGAGAAAGTTGGCATCCGAAGATTGTTCCTGTCCCCTAAGTGTAAATGTTGTTTAGGGTGTTATAAGTTAACTTCCAAAATGGATAAGGCATAATTCTCAACAGCAAAATGTTCCTTCCTAATAGTGCTCTACAAATTGGTGTCTACAACTTGGTTTAGTGAAGATGATATCAACTCTATCACCCAACTCTTCAAGCTTCTTTCTCTTGCAAACATGCCATTGACTGGTTCTACAACTTGTGGACTTTCACTGTTATTTCTACTTATAAAACAATGCCATTGACTAGTTCTACTTATAAGCTTAGCTTTGTTGTTATAACCACTTTACTGGTTTTTTTTCTCCTTTGATTTGTTGGATTGTATCCCATCAATAGCTTCTAGAGTTTTGTTTAATGCTATGTTGAAACTTTTGAAAAACATGAACAATTAGAAGTTCCTCTTTTTCAATCTTGTTTAACACTCGAATATGCTTATTCTTGCTTTTAATTGCCTTTAAAAGTGCTTGTTTAAACTAAACGGACCACTCTGAAGAACATTAATCAATATTATTTTAATTAATAAGCACACAAATGGCCGTAACTGCTATTAGCATTTCTAATAATTGAGATCGGTTAACAATTACATTTTATATTATTTTCATTGATTTAAAAAAAATATATAAATTATATAGCATTTAAGCTAATAGCACTTAAGCATTGTTAACATTTACACCTCAATTTATAATTATTAATATATTTAATTTAATGTATTTATTTATAAATAAATTGTTATAATATATGTAAAAAAAATGTAAAATATAAATTTAATAGATATAAAATAAACTCAATTAAATAAATAGATAAACAAGAGCCAAATTTATGATGTACCCAATCATTTTTATGCCGGTAATTGGATTCTTGAGTTAAGATTTAATATACAATTTATTTTTTACATCGTAAATTTTTAAACAAATGATGAATTTATGGGTAAAATTAATATTTTATAGAATAACACGTGTTTAACATTTCACTGAACAAAATAATATATATTTATTATATGATTAATAATCTACCTAACAAAATATAGACTATTTTAATTATCATATTAATACACTATTTTTTTCTCATATTAAAACATATGTATCAAATAAAATTTTATGGTTGTAATGAAACAAAGCGTAAGTTTATTAATAGAAAATTAATATATTATGGTTAACAAATATCACCACACAATTAATTTGCATATGAAACATGTGAAAAATCATTATTGAGAAGCTTTTACCTAAATTTATTAATCATCGTCACTTTATAAATGTAATTAATGACTTAACATCATCGGGGAGAATCCAATAGCTTTTATCAAAAGTTTTTTATTGAAACATTCAACATATCCCTCGAGATGAGAATAAGTTTGTGGATAGATTAATTAAGACGATTCATTATAAAAGAATAGGATTATAGTTTTTGAAAAATCTCTACTTAAGGGATTAGTTTAATTTCTTTTGTTTGTTTTTATTTTTTTTCATAAAAAAAATATATTTATAAAAATCAAATAAGGATTTGATTAAAATGACTAAGAGTTTAAAAATTATAGTGTCTTAAATTATGTGCAAATATTTACATAAAAAAATCCCTCATAAATTAATATTTATTTTTTTATAAAAGAATTTTTTTAGTTAAATGTTTGATTAATTTGTAATATAATTTACTTAACTATTTTAAATATGATATGGATGAATGATTTATAGTTTTAGTTAGTTGGTGCTTGAAATTTCCCAATCTTAAAGAAAACAAAGTTAAATAATGGGTTGTTCCTTTGATCCTGTAATTTGTCTACATTAAGAGTGATTCAATCATGGAGAAAATCAAAATAAATCCATAAAGAATTTAACTTGAATGGGTCCATTGAAATGAAAAATCTCGTGGGTTTGAACATTGAAGCAAACTAAAGTTCGACCGCGTGTCACATATAGATCTGATTATGGGTTGGGTCTAGTTCGTTTGTATTAAAATTTATTTATATGTATAATACATCAAATACATTAAAAACATTAAAATAAATATTTCTCAACAAATTAGAAATACATTCAAAAAGAAAGTTTTTATACTTAAATACCTACAATTTAATAAGCAAATATCTCTAAAATAGTAGCAAAATTAATAATAAAACAAGAGTTATACAATATTTAAACAATAACAACAAACTAGTAGTAATATAATAGCAAAATGACAACAAAACAACATCAAAATGATAGCAAACAGTAGCAAAACAACAATAAACAATAGCGAAATTTTTTTAAGCAAATCCAGGTAGAACCGGAATAAAAAGAATCTTACCCAAACTCTAACCCATTTAAAAAACGGATCTTATTTTTTGTCCAAACCTATTTTTCAAGGATATATATATTTATCAAATCTTCTCACTCGATCCCACCTCTATAGCAAAAGGAAATTAAAGAATATGTAAAAGCATATAATGCCATTCCAAACAAGAAACAATAAATACTTGATTGAATTAAATGAAGGCATCCAAGTCTCTCGTGTCGACTCTTTCACCCGAAATTGGAACAACACCAAATCAAGGCTACTAGTAATGCAAGGAAACATTCATAAATTCATAGAATTAAAATGGAATATGCTGAATTACCATCTTATACATTCAATTCGCATTCTTCCATCATCAATGTCTGAGGACCTTCAGTTTTTGTTGAACACCATGCCAACCACAACAATAACTTGAACCAGCAAAGCACCCAAAAGTAAGAAGATTGAGTTAATCAAATATCTCTACGAGGCATGAGGAATTTCTTCAAATATGCTACAAAGATTTGTAACCATGGATGCCAAATTTTAACACTACAACCAGTGGCGGAGTCAAGGAGAGGCTGGCAGGGCCTCGATCCTCCCTAAAATAATTTTTTTTTTCATCTCGATCCTTTATAATTTATAAAATTTTAAATTAGTGATGGTAAAATTGCACTTTGCTCCCAAAAATAATAAAAATTTGATTTAATCATTTAAAATTATAAAGATGTAAACTATTAAGATAATGGATTTACATTTTTACTATCGAAAAAATATAGAATTTAATTATGGGCTCCCTCAAAAATTTTTCTGGCTCTGCCACTGACTTCAACTCTTTTCTTGCGAAGCAAAAAAAAATTAAGAAAAGGTACATTGGCAACATCAACACCATCAATTATGAATTTGAATTTCTCATCACCAGATTAAGATGCTTCACTTATCTTGTAATAATTCGATTTCAGTCAGACAATGTGATTTCGGAGTCGGATTTCATAAATTGAATTAGTGAAATTATTAATCAAAGAATTTACATATCTAGTGCTAGATTGTAGTATTGAATTATCGAGTAATTAATCGAGAAAATTGTTAATTATAGTACATGGTTTCAATTGCAAAAGTGTCTTCACAGTTGAGATTTTGAATAAAGAAATGTTTGAGGCCTTATAAGGCAAATGAAACAAGGATCTAATGGTTATTTAACCATCATTATCACATGGTTAGTGGAATGGAATGATCTCTTCCATCCATTTCCAGTTAGTTGATTAATGATAGACCATGGCCATCCATTATAAGTTAACGAGGCTTAATTAATAAACTAATCATCCATATTTAAGCCAAGTGAGTGGGAGAGAGGGAGAGAGAAACCAAATATCATCTCCTTCATCTAAGTGTAGTCGTCCATGCTTAAGGAAAGGAAAGAAAATTCTTCTAAGTCCTTGCCATTGTTGTTCCTTTAATTAGCAAATTGGTAAGTTTTCCTTTGAAATTTTTATGGATTTTTCTTGTAAAGACCTTGCTCTTGCTAACCTATCCATTAGTTTTTGTTATTGTGTGAGCCACCAGGAAGTGCTCAATGAAGTTGTATGCGAGAAGCAAACCTCATGAGAGGGAATTCCACTTCTAGAATAAGGATTATGTTCATGGGACAAGATATCTGTCAAGACTATTCCTCTTTGTGGAAAGTCTATGGTGGGTACACTGCCATAATGATAGTCGTAGGGAGGAAACAAGCAATTAGAATTGCAAGCTCATATAGCCACATGGACGATAACTTGTTGGTCCAGCAAGTTAGACCAACCTTCATGTATGAGATAAGGGAGTACCCAAGTAAAGGTTAGAATGAAATGAGGATTATTAGAAGTAATCTTACATTGTTAACAATAAGGTGGATTAAGGATGGGTTCGCCAAAGTGGCGAGTCATGCTAGAGGTCAACATGGTAAGGAAATGTCAATAAGTCATTCGGGACTAGTGTAAGAGAAGAGGGAGTCCAACAAGGAAGAGACTGATCATGGAAGACCGCCTAGGAAGGTATGTCCTAAAAGCCCACGGGCAAAAAGACGTGGAAGCTAGTATAGAGGACAACGAACATCCCGAGCGAGGAAAAAGAGCAAGGAAAATCTAGAAGTAAGGACAAGCATCAATAGACATGTGTTTAGAAGTATCAGTAGTTTGCATACTTGTATTAGTAGAAGTAGCAAGGTAAGATTTTTAGCTCTTTGGAATTTTTAGTAGCGGTAGAAGAGTCACTTGTATAGATAGAAGAATCACTTGTATCGGTAGAACTGTTACTTGTATTGGTAGAAGTCTGCATTATTCTTGAACAATTTACTGACTTGACAACTACCGACACTTGTCCAACAAATATTGGTAGAAGTCTCCAAAAATATCGAAAATGACCTTTTTACCCTTGTTGAATTGTGTTTATAGTCAAGTGATGATATATAATCTGTGGAATGCAATTCTTTAATAAAAATAAGTTTGATTAACATTATGTTAAAGATGAACAACGATATATAAATAGTAGGACATTGGAACCCTAACCGGGCGATGGTTTACGGGTTTTGGGTGTTATAATAATCTTTGATAATATCCTTTAATATATATCCTAATATAAATCCTTATTAGCCAAGAAAAATCAACAAATTAATTACCGATAATAGTTTAAAGGATAAGGATAAGCCTTATTAGATAAGGCAATTGATCTCCAATATTTTTCAATCACCCAAATTCAATCACCATTTATAAATAAATATTATCCAAGATAAATCATAATGATTATCTGGTAAATTCTTCAAGTCCAAGTAAAATAACTAACTTGGTCTTAAGCCAAAGGATAAAGATAAGGATAATGATACAAGTAAGCTTTTGAAATAAGGCATGATGGTTCATCTTTTCTTCTTTACCCAAATTCAACCAGCATCATTTAGGAGAAGATAAAACATGTTCTGAGCATCTTTTACTTATAGAGAAAACAATTAAGGAGGTCGTAGTAAAAATGCCAACATTGAACTCCACTTGAGTTGTCTTGAAGTCATGTCATACCGCTGGCCAAAGGTCTATCTTGACATCTGGTTAAACATGGGAGTGAACAATTCGATCAACATGTCGTCAACAATAAAATAACTGAAGTGCTAATAGTTATTAACAATGCAAAGTGTTTAAAGCATAATACACTTTATAACATATGCTTTTCATTACATTCTAGCAAGAGGAAATTTGAGATTCTCAAAGGGATATGTGTTATCTATGAAAGTCAATATTATCCCCACGATTGTAAAATCACAAGGTAATAATTTGTATGATCCAATAATTTGGAAATTAGATAACAATAGGAGATACATCTATGAACTTTATAGTCATAATATTTTAGCATTTACTCACCTCCAATCAATTAAATAATGTAAGCTCTACCATGACATTGAATATATTCGAGTGTTGGATTCTATGGGAGATGCTTGAAGCGACTCTTCAACCATGCTAACTTAATATGAAGTTGATCAAAACCAAATTTAGGATTAATTTAGCATCGCTTTTGAAAAACATTTTTAAAAAGTGTGGTGAAAAAGTGCTTTGGAGAAGTACTTTTGAAAAGTTTGGTTAAAAATTTAAATGTTTAGTATTGCTGTCAAAAAAGTACTTTTGAAAAATGAAATGTCCATTTTAAACATGATATAAGTATACATTTTAATAATGTTCAAATTAATTAATGTTGTGATATTTTAGCAAGAATATAAAAAAAATAATTTATTATAACTTATTGTTAATATTTTAATATATGAAATATTAATTTTAAATATTTCTAAGTAATTAATATTAATTATTTAAAAAATTAATTAGATTATATAAACTATATTTTAAATATTTAAATATTTAAAGAGTGAAAAACTGCTCGAAAATAAAAGACGGGAAGAAAATGGAAGGGGAGAAAGAAGGAAAAAAGAAAGCTGAAAAATTATGAAAGAAAAAAGAAGAAGAAATTGATGTCATATTGAAGTTAAAAAAGTAATTAAATTTGCTAAAAGCCCATTTGAGCAACCACTGCTAAATTTTCAGGTTTTTTTGTTGGATCTAAAAGGACTTTTAAAAGTAAAAAAAAGTATCAAAATGATGGTTATTCACTAATCTTTAAAGCAAAAAAAACTTGTTTAGTGAAAAATCATTTCCAAAAGGGTTGCTGAACGGGGCCCTTAGAGTTGGTACTTGTTCCCAATGTTGGAACTAGGATCTTCGCCAAATTGTACTTCAAAATTCTCAGTTACTGGATACCCATCCATAAGAAGACTTGTTAATAAGGCTACATCTTCTAATGCTTTTGTCCTTCCGTCACATGGGAGATAAAATATATGGATCTCGAGTCATCATCGTTCAATACAAAAGAAAATGAATGTCGACGTGAAAGTAAATGTCCCGAATTGGCTAACGTGATAAAAACAAACATTTCTCAAGTAGAAACGATACTATCGTCAAACGTATCTGTCTTGATATCATTTTAGTATTTTAAAAATTTGAACAATAATTCTAATTTTTTTCAAAAATCTTAATAAATGAATAATATTAATATTTATATACAGAGAAGGAAAGAAACCTCAAATTTTCGTTACAGGAAAAGCACAATGAATGAATATAATTAGAGCTGGGAAGTACCCAGACGAATCAGATCTTTAAATAAATAGAAGAAAGAAAACCACGCGGTACATCAAAGTGTTAAACTCTTATAATTCCCATCTAATCTCAGTGGATTCTCCAATCGGTTTTAGAACCCAGATCAACAACTCTGAAAATTAAAACCCATAATGATTTCAAAAAGAAACCCAAAATTTAGAGCTTCTCTCATGGGATCTGAATCACTTTAAACCAGTTGTTTTAATAGAAAATCCAGATTTTCTCCAGCAGCAACTAAACATTGCTAAAAGGACGAGATTTCTAAGGGTTTTCCTTTTTTTGTTGTGAGTTTTCAGAAAGTTGAGAAACGGTGAGGAAATGATGAGATAATTAAAAAAAAAAAAGTAGAGTGAGAAAGGGGATTATAGAAAAATAAACAAAGATTGACAGGGTGGATAAAACAAAAGCTTAATATAACATTTGCCACCTGAACTTGACACTTTTTCTTAATTTGATATTTAAACTTTTTTTTGGTCCAATTTGATATCCAAACTTGACACTTTTTCCTAATTTGATACATAAACTTGATACTTTTTTTTAAAGTTGGTACTTAAACTTTTTTGAGTCCAATTTGATACATGAACTTGACTCTTTTTCCTAATTTAGTACCTAGTTTTTTTAATATTAATTCGTTAAGCATAGCTTAATACCTATTTTTAACATGAATTTTCTCTAATACTGATAATTTTTTTGCAGCATAACAAAAACTTTTTCAACACTTTTATCGTTTTGCATGATTTTTATAATATTTAATAAATTTAGATACCAAATTGAATCTAAAAAAAGCTTAGTTACCAAATTAAAAAAAAAATACTAAGTTTAGATATCAAATTGGGTCTAAAAAAATTTAAGTATCAAATTAGAAAAAGATATCAAGTACAAAGAAAAAATTCTGATATGAGTGTAGGAAAAAAATATGATATTTGTCACACTAATTTAAGGAATTTTCACAATGTATTAAATAATTACTCAAAAATAAACATTAGATTTTGTGAGACCCATAAATATGGGTGAAAGAAAATAAATAATTATTGGTGGGTGAAATTAGTTATTAATATTTTGAATTAGCATGCCACATTATTCTCTTAAAAGAAGTTAATGAAAAAGCTAGTGACTGTCATGTAATTTTTGAAACTTGGTAATTGAAACGTTATTTTAAATAAAGTTTAAGGACTGTTTCTGTAATTTATCCAAACTAATAAATATAAAATAAAAAATAGTTTTTTTTTCTCCTTCTCTCTCCGACCTCATAAAAATTTCATAGGCTCCGCTCTCCGCTTCCTAAGCCCTTACCCCTCAAAACCCTATCTCTATCTCCTTTTCTTACAATTCCGACCCAAATCGATCAAAAATCTCGTGGGGGGAAGCCGATAGCCATGAACGTTGCGGATGCTAGGGACCAAGCACGTTCTCTGCTCACTGCCGCGCTCAACCACTCTGATTTGGCGGTGAAGCTTTCGTCTCTTAAACAGGCCAAGGACATTCTTTCCTCTCTCGATTCTTCTTCCGCCGCCGAACTCTTCCCCTACCTTTCCGACCTCCAGCGTTCTCCTCATAGCCTCGTTAGGGGATTTCTTGTCGAGTGAGTTTCAAACCCTAATTCTTTCCAAGTTTGTATGTTTATGTTATTTTATATGCTGCTGCTGCATGCTTAACTGCTTCGCTTTTTAGTTTTGATATTTGTGTGATTAATGAACTGCATTTTTGGGAAATATTTCGTGTTGCGTTTATAAAATTTACTGATCTATTGCTTTTTATTTGTTCTGTCTTCGTATGTTGCTAGGTTCCTAATATTGTAGCTGGACTTTCATTTTACTTTTCTTTTTTGTTTTCTGTCAATGGTTGGCAGGATAATTGAAGATATTGGATTAAAAACCATAGAGCATTCGACTGTACTTGTACCGGTTTTAGTAACGTTTTTGAGGGATGTTGACTCCAATGTTGTGAAACAATCCATTGTTAGTGGCATAAATTTCTTCTGCAGTGTTTTGGAAGAACTGACATTACAGGTTAGCTTCTACCTTTTTAAGTAATGATTTAGTTCAAATGTACATGTTTTTTTGCTGATTCTTGTCCTATTTGTAAATGATGTTTTATGCCTCCATGTACAATTGGAGCGCAATGCCTTAGATTTTGAACAAATGTGCTTTGTAGCATTGAATATTGCTGTTGTCTCTTAGTTACTGTTTTCTGATTGAGTGCATATAATATGTTAATCACTTAAGGATGGTGTCTGCATTAGTTATTCTGAAAACTCTAAATTGATGATTTGGTCCCTTTGCCTTTTTTTTAAATGTCAAAATATTTGGTTTTCTTACCTATGCATAAAATTTTTCTTGGAAATTATAGTTTCAGCAGCATGGTAAAGTTGATCAGTGGCTTCAAGAACTATGGATGTGGATGATTAGATTCAAGGAAGGTGTGTTTTCCATTGCATTGCAGGTATGACATATTTTTCTTTGGCTTTCCAAACACTAAACTAATATGGGTTAAGTTTCAATGCTTGACTATTTCGACCAAGTTAGTTACTGTTGTATAAATTGAAATATTAACTGCTGACTATTCAGTGTTGAAATAATTCTAGGAAAAGTATTTGGTTTGTGGTTGAAAATGTATAATACTAAATAGATTTGGTTGATTTTCCTAAAAAGAAAGATATATCTTTTAATAGAGATTTTACATCTAACAAGAACTACAAAAAATGGCTTAAAGGACAATTTAGCTAAAACACATGGCAATGTAATAGAATGATACTTTTTAAAAATAAATATTGATAGAACAATTAAAGTATGTTTTAACTACATCTAACGAGAATTACAGTAAACGGCGTAAGTATAATTTAGCTAAAACACATGGCAATATAATAAAGTGATACTTCTTTTTGAACATCTTGATAGAACCATTAAGTAGGTTTTAACTAGTTAACATGTTTGGTGAGTTTCATGTAGAATTTGAGGGATTGATGCTGTGAATGAATGATGAAACCAAGTTGGATTCTTAAATGATTTCCTACTAATTGAAAATTGTTATTGATTTATCAAGCAGCACTTGTGTTCTGGCGGCCTTCATTAATTTAATAAAATTGGATGAGTCTCTCTCTTTCTCTCTTCCTTTCTCTCAAAGAAAGACAGTACAAAGGTGGACATGAAAAAAAGAGTAGCTTTTGAGTGAGTAGTTTCTTAATGTAATCAAATAACAGTAAGAAACAGTTACTGGACATTAGGTTTTGTTTATGTCCTTGTTCACAAGAGAAACTGTGTTAGAAAGCTTTCTATTTCTATGTAATATGTGATAAAAAAGACAGAGCATAAGTTTGGGGTTTTTTTCCTTAACAATTATCAAATGAGAGTTAAACAAATAATTCAATGTTTTATCTTGAGGTAGTGAAGGATCCTAGAGAAGTTGTGTGGTAAAATACATAACCTGAGGCATCCTTTATGCACCTAACAATCAGCAAGAGATGCATAAGGCTCTTAACTTTATTCCTTGATGTGAGCAATTGGCTCTGAGAATTTGTGTAGGAGATTGTGCTTTTGAGACATGGCTGAAAGGTGAAAAAACTGCTATTTCCATCCCTTATTTTATTTTTCACCCTTGGGGGTTCCTGCCGGCCGGGGGGGGGGTTGGTTTGGTGCTGGTCTAAATGTTGTTGAGTAGTGATATCTTTTTCGTAGTTGTATATGTATTTATGTTCATTTGTTTTCCCTAACTTTTGCTACTCTTATAATAAATTATTTAGTTGTCTTTTGAGAATTATTTAATTTTATAGTCACTTGATATTTCCAACTTGCTAATCATGTGCAATCGATGTTTCTTTGATTTAATTTTGTAGCCTGGTCCAGTTGGGATAAAGTTGCTGGCTCTGAAATTTTTGGAGATGCATGTCTTACTTTTTACATCTGACAACTCTAATTCTGAAAAATACGTTGAAGGTATTGCATTTCAATTGTTAAGGGCTCCACTAGGCCATGATTTGGTTTAACGCTCATACAGCCATGTTTGGTAGATTGACTTTTTGGGTTAGCATAGGACTTTCCGTTTTGTATGTTATTCATAGTAACTCTGTATTTATATGTTCTATAGTTATTGGCATCTCCGGAGACTTATTTCTTTTAATGTTTCTCCAGCTACCAGAGGAAGTAGACTGACTTTTAATATATCATGGCTAAGTGGTGGTCATCCTATTTTGGATCCAGTTGTTCTAACATCAGATGCAAACAGGACACTTTATATTTTACTTGACATGTTGCAATCAGCCAGTAGTCTCCCTGGGTCCATAACAATCACTATTGTCAATTGGTGAGTTTCTTCACCAGTAGTCAGTTGTTTTTATTCTGAACTAATGGTTTTCTATGTTTTATGATCCTTTTTTTTTTTTCTGAATTTATGGTTCTTTTTCTTTTCTCCTCTTTCTTGTGTCATTATTTTGGATACTTACCGTTTCCTAGTGTTTTATAAAATCTGGACATCTAGAGTTTAAAATTGTTAGGGTGTTATATAGCTTGTACAAATTTGCTAACACCTTTTTTTATTTAGTTCCATATAATTAGGATATATAATTGTTTGAGTAGAGGTGAAAAAAGTTCTCTCCCTCCCCCCTTGATTTTGTGGTTGATAAGTATTGGCATCAATTCTCAGTTCAAGAATGTTGTCAGATTTCCCTTTGCTTTTCCTCTCATGTGAGCTTTATTTACATCTTCGTCTATTTCAGTATTTTATCTTTTTATTCCAAGAAAGAATTATATCCTGTCATAACTGGATATCTCTTAATTTCAGAGCTAGAAGGTGCCATTGTTTTCTAATGGTACTTTTCTGTATGCAAACTTATCGGTTCCAAATTACTGTCCGTATCTGATAAATGAATATTAAATTTTATAATTTGGGGCTGCACTGTGTTTAGAATTTGCCCACTGTTTTACCATCTTTAAAACTTTTGGAGAGATTGATGAAGCTAGGTAGCAGGTTGTAGTACAAGTTCAACTGCTTGTTTGTGATATCATTGCAGCGTGCTGTCAAGCTCTCTTTTGAGGAGTTAATGGCCTTGGATACTGGTGCATTGCTTGTTCAGATATTGGGAGTTACAGGGCTAGATAATGTTCACATTAATGTGTACTATGGAGCACCATTGGCCAATGATAGGAATGGTTAAGCAATGGAAATTATCATCAGTCAACTCGCGCTGAGAAACTTGGTGGTCAAGCATTGCAGTAAAGTATTAGGGGGATCCTATTATTATTTGGGATTCTGCTGTATTTTTTTACAGCTGAAAATATGCAAGCTACCTTAAAATGTATTGGTTATTTGACAACAGTTGATGCACATTAAGTATTTTAATAATCGAAATTCTTTTTAACTGGGGATTATCCTTCTAATCTGCCATGTTTCGATTTTGTGGATTCTTATATTTTTTTTTACCTATTTTTGTGATGCTGCATTCCTTACATATTGCTGTGTATGTTGGTTTCTGGTCAACATTAAGACTTATGACTATGTTCTCTGCCGGTTCTTCAGCTCTTAGGATGGTGGCCCAAATGCCTTTTTTCTTGAAATTACTTTTCTTGACAGATAATTGATTTGCCGTCTTTTGACCCTGTTCTTTGAATTATGTTGTACTGCATGGCTCTGAAGTAGTCTGATGCAAAAGTTGGATGTGATCTTTGATTACTATGAGTATCACTTACTGTTATGTCTCATCTGGTTTCTTTCTGCATGAAGGCAAGCATTTTTGTTTTGTGTAATGGTTTTTGCTTGAGGCAAGTGATCATAAACTATTATCATAGAGTGGTATTTTAAATATTTGTTTAAACAAACAAGTTACTCAGATTTCTTCTCTTTTGGTTTCAAATGTACACTTTTGAAAAAACTCCAGAGAAGACTGCATCATTATTAATTTTGTACCATTGTCATCAAAACTTCTTAGTTTCCTCTGAGCTTTTATGTTAGCAACATTTTCTTATATCATTTTGATCATCAACCTTGATCATATAGGTCTAAAATGTGTTATGTTTATTACAACTTACTGAAAGAGGAAGTTTTTATTGGCCAGATATTCCCTATCTTTTACTGAAACAAAGACAAAAATTAAGAGTTTTCGAATGTGGAAGATAATCCCCTATCTTTTACTTGCAAGCATGCTTTTAAAATTGTTCAAAACTTTTGTTTGATGAGATGGTGTGTACTTCCGGCTTGTTCATTGGTTAACTGCTAATAATATACAATTTTTTTTATTGGATGTAAATACTTGTATTGCAAGAACCAACAGCAGTTAGTTTGCAGGTTGCTCCATCTTTTGAATGTTTAGCAGGTTTGCATACATGGTCAGTGGTTATGCAAGAAATACATTCACTGTTTTGTTTTCTTAAAGGATAGTGATGGAGGAGCATTCCTTACAAGATAGCAGCCTCATTGATATTAAGATCTTAAATGTTTACACTCTGGGATACCTAGTAGCATAGAAAGATGGGTGGTATTGTCTTATATTTTGGATCTGGGACTAGACTGTCCTGAATGGTCAAGAATAAACTGACTTTGGAGTGGTCAAAGCATCTTGTTTGCAATTTTAAAGCCTTTATTAGTGTAAACATCATCGCTTATAAGTAGTCAAATATCAAGCTTAAAATGTTAAACAAATATCATCTCTATCAAATTTGTGGGGCTGTTCCCTGCATATATGTACTTAAGTTCTATAACATTAGGCATGACCGCATGAACTTTAAAAATTCATAAGGCATTTTATTTTCGTTTTCATATGGAAATAGTTTTAGAATTTTGAAGTTGATTTGAATCGTGAGGAACTTTGAGTAATACTTTTGAAATAAGTTTTTCAAAAGAAACTTATTTATGGGATGTCTGTTGGCTGGTCTTTGTATGTGTTGAAGTCTATCGTGTAGTGATTGGATATAAACATGTGTTTTGCTGATTGACATGCATAATGTCTACATGGGCATGGGTTCGGAAGCTAATTTTTTTCTGGGGTTTCAATGGTGGCATCCATTGAGGCGCCTTTTCTAATAAATGGAATAGTAAAACATAAGATTGTCTGTTTTCTTGGCAATACCTTTTTTATCTGACCCCTTGGGGCAGTAGATGTGAGGGTTGGCTGCATGCTTGCTGATGTTGTGATGCATGACAAGATACCTGCTTTTGTTGCATTGCTGATTAATTTCTCTTTTTATGAGTTATTTGCATCAGTGTTGCTATTAGAATATGTTGTTTCCCTTACTCCTCTCCCAAATATTTACTGTCATCTGCTGGTTTACTTTTAGGGTAACAATGACATTTTTATTTTCCATAATACCGTATGTATATGTTTCTGACCTGACATCATTTAGTTTACTTTTATTTTAGTTAATATATATACGAACTTGAGTGCATATTTATGTAGCTTACAATGATCATGAAGTCATAATTCAAGATCTGAAATTGCTTGAGTCACTGATGCTTTAAATGGCATTCCATCTAAGTATTTCTTTTTGGGAAGCAATTTTTACTATTTGGCTCATGTAATTAAAAGAGTGAATATACATTTAGGTGTAGCTTGTTGAATATGTTGGACTAATCTCTATAGCATGATATTAGAAGTCAATCCCTTAGTTATTAAGGGAACATTCATATTGTATTACTTTTACTGCTGATTAGGGGTTGAGTTGTTTAAGGATTCCCTAATTTCTCACTTTAGGTCTACTTGAAGTACTTTCTTCCAACATTTTTGGATCATGTTGGGTTCAATTACCTGTAAATTAGAGGGAATGCTCTTTTTTTCCAATTCATATTTTGTTTGTTCTCCTTGAGTGGGCATTCTCTACCAGTTTGTTAACAACTATGGAGGAGTAAAGAAGGCATAAGGAAGAAGCACCTCCCTCCTCTCTCGCCTTTTATATATGATGTTCTATTTTGAGCATATGTTGGGCAGACTTTATTCATAGTTTTATGTTGGCCTACTTAGTTAGAGCTTGTTCAATATGAATTATTGGTTGACATCTCTAGATTAGAAACTTGAATTTAATTCTCTATATGTACAGAGAAAAAACTGAATGGCTTATTTCTTTTGAATCCGTTGTTTTTGGAATTTGTAATTAAAATGGTGCCTTGTGTTGACATCTCTAGATGAGAAACTTGAATTTAATTCTCTATATGTACAGAGAAAAAACTGAATGGCTTATTTCTTTTGAATCCATTGTTTTTGGAATTTGTAATTAAAATGGTGCCTTGTGTGGAAATGTTTAGGTTGCTGCATTTTTTTTGCTGGTGATACCGTTGAGGGTGGGAATTGCATTCTTATGCATGTTATTTATTTGTAGTCTGTAACATGTGTGTACCTTGGGTCCTGCAATAGTTTCAAAAGACCTGGAATTTTGGATTTTGAATTGACTAATTTTGATGAGTCATGAGATATGATCGAGTTCTATGATTTGTTTTATGTTTGAAACCAAAAGTAGTTGAAAAGTGGCGGTTTTTTTTATAGTATTAACATCTGGTAATTGTTACTTAAGTACTATATGTTGCTATCTGTGCTTTGTCGGTAACAACACCAGAGCTGGACTTTTTGCTTTCCCTGGCTTTCTATGCTTTATCTCTGTCTATTATTCCTGGGTATCCTGCTGAAGAGTTTAGAATTTGTTGCTAAGTACTGGTTCATTGGTGACAATTAAAAACTTAAAATAAGATACTAAAGACATGTGTAGCTTAAGTTTAGAATGTGTTGCTAGTGATTGAACGGACTTCTGTCAGTAATGGATGATTAACCAAGGGCTTTTCTCTTCTTTTCTTTGAAGGTCTTCGCATACTTGTTCTGGAGTTATACTGTGTAGCTTAAGTTTTCTAGTTTCTGGTTTCCTTTAGGCTTTGGTTCATCTGATTACATGCTTCTTAAAAGCTCTATCAGTGATAGAGAAAGGGCAGGTGTTTTGGCTAAGTTATGGTTCTATCATAGTGAGGCTCTTAGGAGGAGGGAATCAGAAATATCTTTTAACTGCTCCATTGTGCTACTCTATCTTCTAGATTTGTGTGGAAAGCTAACCTTGATCTGAACTTGTGACTGATTGTGACAACTAACAAGATGTCTAAAAAATTGATCCTGTCTTTTTATTTTGTTTAGAAATAGCTTTAGGTCTCAGTTGTTGTTTTTCATTCTTGTAGTTGTTTGGTTGTGTGGATTTTAAATTCTTTTCCCAATGCTAGAGCTATTTTGTTAGTATTTTTTTGTAACTAAAGCCCTTTTTTGTTTGACAGTCTTGCTGCCATAGCAAGAAGGAGACCCCTCCACTATGGCACTGTTCTTTCTGCACTGCTCGATTTTAATCCAAACTTTGACATGGTGAGGGAATGCCATAAAGCTAGTATTCAGTACTCCTTGAGAACTGCGTTTTTGGGATTCCTGAGGTGTACAAATCCAGCTATTGTAGAGGTAACTTCCTTTTTTTTTTTTTTGGATGATTCAGATGCCAATTACTGAATTAAATGATTTTTTAACTAATATGTATACAAATCAGTTGAATTTGGCTGCTGAATATCAGTGCCTTCTAATACTTTAGATTTTATAAATACCTCTTTATTATCCTCTCTGTAAATGACTTATTGCTATCTTGGTGGAATTATTATTCAAAGGCCGAAAGGTTAATGGATATATGTATCACAAATGCTTTGTTGAGAACTCCTGGTTTGTTAATTATAGAAATGAAACTTCAGCCTGTATGGTCTGTAATTATGACTTTTAGGGGCTATTCAGTGCTCTTGCACCTGACAAGTTCGGTATTATTTTGGATGACCAGTCTAGGGACAGATTGCTTAGAGCTCTACGAGCAATGAATGCAGGGGATGCTGCTGATCAAGTCATCAGACAGGTTGAGAAGATGATAAAAAATAGTGAGAGGGCTTCAAGGGAAATTCAGTCCGTCAGGGTAATATTTTTATTTTAAAATATGTTTTTTATCAGGTAACAAAAATAATACGTTTCAGTGATAAAAGTTAGTGCTTGGTAGCTCTTTATGAGTTTCTCGTGGTAAATAAAATGTGTTTTCAGGATGATCAAGCATCAAGCCAAGCATATGTTTTAGGGGATGTGTCAAAGAAAAGATCTATGCCTCAGGATAATGAAGAACCAACACCTAATTTTGAGATGGCCTCAAAGCGTATTCGCTCTGGACCCAATTCCCACTCAATGCCACCCACTCAAGTAAATGATTCTGGGCAGGATTTTTCTACTGTCAATGGAGGATCTCCCAGTTTTCCTCTTTCAGATGATAATTTAACTCCTGTTGAGCAAATGATAGCAATGATTGGTGCTTTACTTGCTGAAGGAGAAAGAGGTGCTGAATCTCTTGAAATTCTTATTTCAAAAATTCATCCTGATCTGCTGGCGGATATTGTCATCACAAATATGAGGCACTTGCCTAAAAGTCCTCCTTCATTAACAAAGGTTGGGACATTGTCTACAACTCAGCAAGCTGTACATGTAAATAGTCGGGCTCAAGTTCTGCCACCTCCTGCTTCAACAAATTCTTTGCACACTCCCGTTCCAACACTGCAGTTGCCCTTTACTTCAGCTGCTACAATCAGTTCATCAATATCCGATACATCTGCTGTCAACAATTTTGCTGCAGATTGCAAACGCGACCCAAGAAGGGTAACTTCCTTTTTCTATCATCATATATTGCTTTTCAAAAGGTTTTAGCCTTTTCCAGATTTAGGATCTTTATAACTCCTGTTGAGAAAATGGAAGTTAACGCTACCCTTTTCAGGATCCTCGTCGCCTAGATCCACGACGGGCCGCTGTTTCTGTTGGAATGTCATCCCCACCTGCTCTGGAGGACACTGGTGCTGCAGTGCCTGACTTTGATGGTTCTATTTCTAATAAGCCTCTTTCAGTTCCAGCTGTTGAGAACCCTTCTGTGCGTCCGATGTCTAACATTCAAAGCAATGATAACACAATAGAAGGTCCATCAATTACTAGTGGTGAGCAACCAACTCCTGAAGGGGATGTCATGGGTGGTGCGGCAGACATTGTTCACATTCTAGAAGTCAAGACTTCCTCCAATCGTGCAGTTTCTCCTTGCGTGGTTGATGTAGATTCAGCTGAAATGAAGGCAGATGCTGAAATTAAACATGAGACTGAAGAATCATCTTTTCCAGATTCTGATCAGAATTTCCAGGCTTCTATTATCATATCTTCTTTAGATGAGATTGGTCGGGATTTACCTGTGCCACCTCTATATGTTGAGCTAACTGAGGAGCAGGAAAGAAGTGTGATAAAATCAGCAGTTCAAGAGATCGCTGAGTCATACCTGCATCTTCATTGGTCAGATTGTAACGAAATGCGCATGGCACTACTTGCTCGGCTGGTTGGTCAGGTGACATGCTATATATATACATTCCGATTTGTTATGTTCTCTGAATGTCTGCTTCTTTTTTCTCTTTCCTGTCTTAATGTTGGACTATTTTTAATCTTGGAGTTTGTTATCATGCAAAGCTGATTGAATTGAATAGTAATGCCTTCTTACTATCAGTTCAAAGTTTACGATACATACTGAATACTTAGAATTTTACATGGATGCATAAAGTTCGTTACAAGCATCACCTGTTAGTTATGTGCCTTAAACCTCTTCTATCTCCATCTAAAATTACTTGAGAACAGAGACACCCCACCTTTTTTAGAGCATTAAGGATTCAAACATTGATAATAGTGTGCCAGTGGTTCTTTAGAACACTATGCTTCAAAGGCTAATAATATGCTTATCACAGATATATAATATAAGATTTTCTATTTTACCTGAGTTTGACACTTTTTTCTGTTGTGGTACTCGTGTTATTTTTTTTTACAATTTGGTACTTGGATTTGACAAAAGCTATACATTTTTGTACTTGAAGATAACATTGTTAACGTTTTAGTGTTGAATTCGGGTTTTAGAGATGATTTGATGAAATTTCATAATTAGCTAATAATGTTAGCAATTAACTTTAATCAAATCAACCCTAAAACTGGAATTAAATCACATCCGTTGGACTGTATTTGACAAATTAAACGCAAACTTAAACAAATTCACAATTAACACTAAATTTATTCTATTAACAAAAACATGAAAAATTCAAACCTAATAATATTAGCAATTAATTTGCATCAAATCAGCCTAAAACCAAATTAAACAGTAAAAAGTTAACACCATTACCTTTGGGTGCCAAATTATGTAACTTTTGTCAAATACAGGTACCAAATTGGACCAAAAAATAACACAGGTACCACATTAGAAAAAAGTGTAAAACTCAGGTACCAAATGATATATTAAGCCTATTTTTAATGAACTTCTGTTGAAGTGCTTTGCAAATATGGTCTGCATTGAGTATTGTACAATGGGCAGGTTTAGGGAAAATCTACCTTACTTTATCTGGGACAAACTACCTGTGCATTTTATGAATAGATTTGAGAAAATATGGTTCTGGATAAAATGGGTTTGATTTGATTTAGTTATGATGGGAAAAAGGCAGACAGAAGTTTTGTGAAACAAATTAGTTTCATGGATCTAAAATCTTCTAAGAAGGTATGGCTTTCCGAAACTGAAAGTCAAGAGTTTACTGTTAAGGGATACCCTGAAGTAATATTCTCTTCCTTTTCTGAATGTGCTAAAATCCTCTTTTTTTCCCCTTGTATACTCTAAGACTAGTCTATTTTCCAAAATGGTTCCATCTTGTACAAGTTGTGCTCTTGAAAACCTACTAAAGTGCGTACTTGAATAAAGTCTAGAATTATGTTGGATGATTTCACAAATTTTGGACCCTTAGACTAATATTATTCAATTCTATGTTTTATTAAGTTCCTATGCCTGATGATGTATGCAAAATCACATGTGGTTATATTTCCTTTCAGATTGATGCTGATGATGACATTGTTGTCATGTTGGGAAAACAAATTGTTGTGGATTACCGACAACAAAAGGTACTCAAGTTGTGGTTTGTTACTTCTTTCCTGCTTTTGATTTTTGACACTCTTCATTTTGTTTTGTTCTACCATTTTGAAGTTTTCTTAGTTGGTTCTCTCTCTCACTCATGCAGAGAGGTATACACTAAGCCGGGTGCTTCTGTTTATCTCATGATTTACATTTTGTTTGATCAACTCTATAATTATGCTTTTTGGTGCCTGTGACCCAGTATTTATTTTCTTGGATGATTGATTTTTATTTCTACGTCAAAAGAAGCAAGAAAGTTTGCTACAAGCAAACTAGAGCGACTTTTAACGTACATGCTAGGGCTGTATACCCCACTTAACAAAAATCTGCCTATTTACAACTGTTCTAAAAATCGTTGTGCAACTATGGAATCACAATGTTCTCTTCCTACTAAGCTGTTCTGTTCTGGTGGTTGTGTCTTATTGATTGTTTGATTGGGATACAATCTTTGTTTTCTACAGCATGGTTGAATTTTGGTCTTTGACTCTTCATTACTTCCATTTGATTGTTTTTCTTGTTTATTTGGCAAGAAGGAAAGTGTGAAACCAATATTCTTGCTTATCCAATTTATTTCCTTGATGGATCTCAGTACCTACTGTACTAGATGTTATTGGTGTTCAGTGTTGACTTTCATGGATCATTGCTTTGACTCAAATATATTAGATCTAGGATGTTTGTCTTGGTCAGATGAGCTTATGGAGTTCAATCAATCTGTACAACCTTTCTGCTTTTTTGCATGTTGAATTCTCTTTTTCTAACTTTTATAATGTTGTGTTATATTGGTCAGGGTCATGACATTGTATTGCAAGTTCTCTACCATCTATATTCTCTCACAGTTTCAGATTCAGTTGACAACTCTTCATATTCTGCTGTTCTTTATGAAAAATTCCTCCTGGCAGTGGTAGGCTCATACTTAAGTGAAGCAACTTCGTAATTGTTTTTCCCCTAAAAGTAATGGATTTATCTTAGTTGTTTTGCTGCAGTCCAAATCTTTGCTGGACACTTTTCCAGCCTCAGACAAGTCATTTAGTAGGCTTCTTGGTGAAGTTCCGTTTCTACCTGACTCAGCCTTGAAACTTTTAGATGATCTCTGCTCTTCTGATGTGTTTGATGTTACTGGGAAAGAGGTTCGTGACGCTGAGCGTGTGACACAGGGCCTTGGTGTGGTGTGGAGTTTAATTTTGGGACGCCCAAATAATCGGCAAGCCTGCTTAGGTATAGCATTGAAGGTAAGTTGTCCAAGACAATTTTAGTAATGAATTTTGTTGGTCACTTGAGGTAATCTGTATTTGTTGAATTCTTGTCTTATAATTCTCCCCTATTATTGTTGATGTTTAGTTTACCTGTAATAGAGCCATACTTATGTGAAAAATATCATTCAGATTTCCTAGGCTATAATTTTTATCCGAGTGGAGAAGCATCATAGAATGCTTTTAGTTCCATTCTAGTTATGTTTGCACATGATTCTTTCTTTTTTTTTTATCCTTTCACTGGTTTCTTATTTTTATTACTTGTCTCTGATGGCAGTGTGCTGTTCATTCTCAAGATGACATTCGTGGGAAAGCTATCCGGCTGGTAAGTGAACTTACTCCTCTATAACATCTTGTGTCTGTTATCAATCTTTAAATGTTATGACTTTCTGTTGCAAAGTCTTGTCTTTTCTCAATTTCCTGTGTTTATATTACACAGGTAGCAAACAAACTTTATCAGCTGAACTACATTTCAAGGGAAATTGAGCAATTCGCAACAAGTATGTTGCTGTCTGCTGTGGATCAGAGAACGGCAGGTGCAGAGAATTTGAAGTCTGTATCTATTGATGAAAGAGGCGACAAGGAGGTTAGGATATTTTCTAAAGGCCCCTGCTTGTTTGCTTTTCCAAGTTTGTCAAACTTCAATATTCGTTTGATGCCTAATTTGGATTTAACAATCTGTATGGAGTATTTCTGATATAAGTTAGATTCATATATTTGAGGCTTTATTTGTTATTTGTATTAGGATTGAGCAAAACTCGATTTAACTTGAAAAATCGAACTTTTTTTTTCAAATTTTGTATTAATTGAATCGAATTCTTCGGTTTTTCGAATTAACTTGAATAAGTAATTTGGTTTTTCAAGTTCGAGTCCAGTTGAATTTTACAACTCGGATAACAAATTGGTGTAAATACTCTTTAGTTCCGTATTAATTTTGAAAATGAGTACATTGATTCCTCTCCAAAAAAAAAAAAAAAATTCAAAATAATCTTCAAAAATTCAAAATATTTATAAAAAAAAATTAAAAACTAAAAAATTATATAAGAATATTAAATTATAAAAATTGTAAATTTTTTCCAAACGGTAAATTTGAGCCTTAAATAAGTAAATTACCAATCAAGTTGTACTAAATTATCTTGTTTTTCTCTTATCTTGCTTTGAAAGAGTTCTCAAATGTATATGGTCTCAAATTTATCTGCTCTAGCTTGGAATTTAGCCATATTGTCAACAAGATTTTAATTTGACATGTTTAACTTTTTTAATTTAGCTTGAACAAATATATTTGACTTAACTCGACTTGAATCTTGTTTCACTTGACTCAATTAAAAAGTTTTCAAATTGAGTTAAGATGATAAGATAAAAATCAACTCGACTAACTCAAAATTTTTTCACTTGATTCGATCGAATGTTCACTCCTAATTTGTATATGCTTGGAAACTGCATTCATTGTATTGTTGTTTTGCTGTCATGTTTTATTTCGTGAGTTCTCTTGCATCCTTGCCCTGAGAACCTGAGCCATTTTCAGCATATATCACCTTTTGTCAGTCTAGACTCTAGTACAAGTAGTTAACAGCCTGCATTTCAGCATGTCCCGAATAATAAAAGTGTAGATTGTTGCCATTCTTCAGGTTGGAAGTGGGGACACATCTACTAGTGGCTCTCTACTTTCAGAGCCCCGAACTTCTGGAATTGACTCCTCCAATACAGAATCAACAAGTAATAGTGCTTCAGTAGTGTCATTTCCTGAAGCCCAAAGACACATTTCTCTGTTTTTTGCCTTATGCACTAAGGTTTGCTTCTGTTAGCTGCTCTTTCCATCTTTTTATTTGTATCTGTGGTGTTTCTGTGTACTAATCATTTTTTTTTCTTCAGGAGCCGAGTCTTCTTCAACTCTCATTTGATATTTATGGGCGAGCGCCAAAAATTGTAAAGCAGGTATTTCTTGTTTGTTTCTGACTCTGTTTGTTCATCGTTTAATTATTAGGAACAGATTAGACTTGGCTGCCTGTCCTTGTAACTTGTTTTCTGATGCATGGGAGGTGGATGCGACTTCACCGAAATATTGCATAATATATAGCTTTTCATTTGTTCCAGTGATAATAATAGAGTAATAGCATTTGTTTCCTGGAAACCACACAACTTCTAGAGTGATTTAGTTTTAATAATTTACCTAGCCTGTGAATGCCTAAAGCCACCTTTTGTCCCGCATTTATAATGTCAGGTCTTTCCAAAGCTGTCTGCAGTTAGGTTGATTTGAAAGTTAGAATTCGATCTTCATGCTTGTGTCAGACAAGTATAAAAATTAATGTTTTGTAAGTAAGATCAACATATAAAGCTAAATGGTTTCTCATTCAAAGTAAACCACAGATTTTGATCATTCTGTTATCTATTAAGTGTTTTGATTAGGTTGGCTCTTTGGTTTTGAGTTGAGGCTAAGTTTAATTTAGGTCAAACTATGATTAAGTTCAATCTTGTTTGTGGCCCTTGGCTGATGCCAGTTTTACCTCCTTGTTAAACATCAGCCTAACTGAGTAAAATTGCACGCTGCAGTATGGAATTCTCTTTTTTTCACGTGTATAGCTATGGAAAAATTTGTGAGAATCAGCAACTGCCTCTGCATTGGAAGTGTAAACCATAGATACTTGCTAATCCATATTTGCAGTTACATAAGAAAACTTGAGAGATTCTGCCAGATGCTGTCTAGATTGGCCACTTTGTCTTTTTAAACCTTCATGGATATGGGATCCTTTCTTGACTTAGGAACTTCTTCTTAGATAATTGAACTTCCATTTCCACAATTGTTGTTCCTTTATATAAACCATAAATGTATCTGTTAGTAGTACCTTAATTTGTACAATTTATTTGTTGTGGATGCAGGCTTTTCATCGCCATATACCTATTGTAATAAGAGCCTTAGGTCAGTCTGATTCTCAGTTGCTTCAAATAATATCCAACCCACCCCCTGGAAGTGAAAATCTTTTGACACTGGTAGGCTCTATTTCCATTTCCATTTTGCAAATATGGTTCAGAACTGGAACTCCTTTCTTCTGTTTATTCTTGAATGGCACTGATAGTGGTTTTGTTTTCTGTCAAGGTGCTGCAAATACTGACCCAAGAGACAACTCCTTCTCCTGATTTAGTTGCCACTGTGAAGCATTTATATGAGACTAAGCTGAAGGTTTCTTTTTCAATATTCAAAGCTCCTATGGTTTCTGCCTCTTACATTTCTTCCTATGATTATGTTTCTTTTCTTATGAACCATTATGACTGTTTACTTGCAGGATGCTAGCATCCTTATTCCAATGTTATCTTCACTTTCCAAGAATGAGGTTTGTTCTGAATTTCCCTTTTTGTTCAATAACTTAGCATGACTATGTGCTTTCATTGCATTTAAAAAAAAATAAAGTTAAGGTGAATTATTAGTGGCGTTGATTTGATTTCATATGCTCAGCTAAATAACTTATAGTTGAAAATGTGGCATTAATCATGTTTGGGTATAACTGTCAACTTTTTTCAGGTGTTACCTATTTTCCCTCGGCTTGTTGACCTTCCACTGGAAAAGTTCCAGCTTGCGCTTGCTCACATATTGCAGGTACATGTGAAATTTATTTCTTTTTCTATTGAAAGAAAAAGAGCTAGTAAAAGTAGGCTAGTTTTTTTAGAGTTAAAATGTTGATTCATAGATAGACATTTCAATTCAAAAGTTTTTTTCTTTGGTTCTTGGTTCTTACAGGGTTCAGCTCACACTGGTCCTGCCTTGACCCCTGCCGAAGTGTTGGTAGCCATCCATGACATCGTTCCTGATAAAGGTGGTCCTCCACTGAAGAAGGTGAGGTGTTCATATAACTGAATCTTATGGTTTTGTTGATCAGAGAAACTTATTCCATCCTGTTTTACCAGCTATATTGATGTTATAGTGTACTCCATTTTTTCACGAAGAGATTAATTTAATACTTAACCGGATAGGATGTAGCCAAACTTTGAACCACCTTTTTCTTTTTGCTAAGAATACTTTGGACCTTTACATTCTGCAAAGCAATGTTTGTTTTGAGAAGTTCATATATGGTCGTACTTTCTTCTACATTGTTCCTGTAGCTGATATTTCTTTGTGCTTTATAAAATTTATCCAGATAACAGATGCTTGCTCAGCTTGTTTTGAGCAGCGCACGGTTTTCACTCAGCAGGTCTTAGCAAAGGCCTTGAATCAGATGGTATGTTAAGCACTATTTTATCTTGGGTTAATGCTGTTCTTTCATACCCATAGTAATGTTTTCCTTATCAATTCAGGTTGATCAGGTCCCTCTTCCGTTACTTTTCATGAGAACAGTTATTCAGGCAATTGATGCTTTTCCTACCCTGGTAAGTTTTAATTTTATTCAATTTATTCGTATTTGGGTTCTAAATCATGTTCCCTTCCTGGTAAAAAACTTGTCTGGAGTTTTCAATTTGTTTTTGGATGTTTTTGCAAGTTTGACCTTCTGGGTCTGACCGAAAACCACATTTTAATGTTGTCATTTGTTGATCTTATCATTTGTAACAAACTTCTGGCTGACTCTACAACTCTCAAACTGAGAATGACTGCGCGATCAAGTTATTTATGTTGATTTAGTTGGCATATCTTTTCATTTCTTATTCCTATGTGTTAAGATTTAAGGTTTTGTTATAAGAGGTCTTTTTTACATCACCAACCATTGGCAAATGGCAATATGTGCTTGGATTTAGCTATGGGCACGAATTAAATCACATAATAACACAGAGATTGATCCAATTATTTTCTTAGCCGTATTTTCTGTTGTATCCAGGTTGATTTTGTCATGGAAATCTTATCCAAACTTGTGAGTAAACAGGTCAGTGACTCGAAACTATCTAACCTAGAACTTGCCCATGTGCCCTTTTGGACGAACTGGTTAACCTTAGTTTTTAATTGGCATGCCAGGCGGAAAACTGATAATGCTATTTCTGTTTGTTGAGTGTAGATCTGGAGAACGCCGAAGTTGTGGGTTGGATTCTTGAAGTGTGTGGTTCAGACACAACCTCATTCCTTTCCTGTTTTATTACAGGTGAAATAGAATCTACTTCAGATGAACTCCCCTTCTCCCTAGTGCCTATGAAAGAACTTGTGGCTTTTCGATAATAATGTTTGGACTTACACCTTTCTTTTTGTTTTTTGGTGATTGCAGTTGCCTCCGCCACAACTTGAAAGTACACTGAATAAATATGGTAGTCTCAGAAGTTCCCTTGCTGCTTATGCAAGCCAACCAACTATAAAAGGTTCACTGCCTAGGTATAGTTATCTGGATTCTAATCGAGAACCTTCCCTGTGCCAATGGAAAAAGAAGAAAAGAAAATATTGGCTGCTATTCTTTTTTATTCAAGATCTCTAGTTCAATTACTGTTACCACAGCATCGTGAACAAAATGCTAGGGTCAATTTTAAAACAATTTTGCAAGCATTTCAAAGTTCGAGGCTTTTATTAAAGTCTCTTTTGCTTAACATAGTATAAGTCCATATGCCTTTGTATGCCGGTTTGCCGTGTTGATTTATAAGTGCTAATAAATACATCTTGGCAGAGCAACGCTTGCGGTTTTCGGTCTTGCAAATGAGTCGCTTATGCAACAGCAGCAGCAACAGCAACCACATATGTCAAACTTGCATTCTTCGGACACTTCTTCAGTTCAGGGGGCGACACCGACGTAAGAATTCAAAGGCGGTTGTAACGCTTGTAGAAATTGAGCAGCAGCTGGATGGCAAGAGTGTCACCATGCAAGGGATTTGGTACACTTGAGGGAGGATCGAAAGAATGAAGGTTGCATGTCAATGGAGTATGAGAAGGTGGTGGTGAAATAAGTAATTGTAGAAGAAGGGGTGAGGAATGAAGAGGAAGGGTCCGTTCCCTCCAGGTTGTACCATAACACCACCCTAGTTGCCTTCACAATTTTCCCCTTCTGAGAGTAGCTTTAAAATTTTTGGCATATGTAAATTTAACGTGTATTATTATTATATAATATGTATCAAGGGTTCCCTTGTTTTGCTCTAGGGATCCACACTATTTCAATGTGGACTTTATGGGGAAATGCAAATTGAATGTCAGCCTCAGAATATCCGCTACTGCTTTTAAATCTCCCCAAATTAACTCGCTACCTGTTAATGCTTTCCCTTCTCATTAATTTTCCCCTTCTTGCATTATATGAAACAAATCCAATCACCACCTGTCCCAGTGCATGTTTCATCAATCAATCAATGGTCAGTTTATGAATCTCTGTAACTATAGATAAAATTTAGTTAGTTAAAAGTTCTGGAAATTTGATCTCAAAAGATAGAGGTGAGCACTCAATAGATGAATGTTAGGTCTTTTTAAAAATTAAACGGCATTTCTACGTAATTTAGTGGTAATATAGAATTGAGGGTAGCCAACAAATTGATCTGTTTAAGAGTTTTATAGGAAAGATTGAGATGTGCTTAGTAAATTATTACAAGGCATTATTAAAATTTCAATTGTCAGGTGCCAACAAGAAAAGATGTCCAGAATTGTCGGATCTAATGAAATGTCAAACGTACAAAACCTGTTGTGAAGGATGGTAGAAAACAACAAAAGAAGATGGAACTTACCACAAGAATGAGGTGAAAGAAAAATGCCGGGATCAGTAATAAATCGTAATCACTTCTGATAAACGCTGCATACAGTGTATAATAACCTCTATGGGTCCACTGCCCATTTTGTGCAGTAGTTTGGGGGAGAAATCTGGGGTGGGGGGGGGGGGCAAATTAAATCCCCCCCAAAAAATGCCAGAACGCTGGAACTCAACAACTTGTTCAGTAAGAATATTTCATGTTACAAAATTCTATGAACAGTGAAAAATCATAAATCTTTTTGTTTCCTTGTCATAACTCTGCAGCACTACGCTGTATATGGTGATGATTGTAGCCAATTGGTCCGAAAAGTTGAGCAGCGCAAAGCACCGGTATAACTGTGAAATTGATCCAATCAGAAACTTTTCAGCGCAGTATAGATTTTTTTTTTATATACAATGTCTAAAACTACTTATAATTCATTCCCACCATTAATAAGAGGATAAACACGCTCCAGCGCGCTTGAATCCACGTCCTTCTACTCTGGCAATAATGCCGATGTCAACCAAGCTAAAACTCAGTCAGCACAATATAGGTTATTTAAGTATCTGTACTAAAATCACGTCCATTCTCTCCAACTGTTTGCCATCTCATTCATATATCATGTGTGTTCTGTTTTCCCTAGTTCACGACCAGGCCAGTATTTCCTATAACAAGAAGTCAAAAATACGGAAAGGGAAATTCAGAATTTGAATCTCTTACCCATGTATCCCCTCCTTAGCATTAAAACCTTATGGAGCTGAGCTTTCATCACTTAATAGGCAAGGTAACCTCTAGGTTCTTCTCAAGTAGCCAGCCTTTGGGATAAAAAGCATTGCCTGTATCTAAATGGAGATGCCAGTTCATAACCTTTGAACAACCAGGTGGTATACCTTCCATTTGACTTTCATCCTCCACTACTTGCTCGATGAATGTCGTTTCCTGCATAAAAGAAACAGTGAGAGAAGCAAAGAATCGAAAATACACATCGGCTTCAATGAAATAGTACAAAAAGCAACACAGTATGATCCATACTTGGAAACCCTCCTTCACTGTGTCCAATTGTCGAATCGGGATTGAGAAGGGGCGTCCCCATCGCTTTGGGTCCCACAAGATGGTGCTGTTAAAAGCAAAACCCGACATATCAACATGAAACCTACGAAGTCTTTTGCTTTTCTCATTTGTGTGCCATCCAATTACTCGGCTCGCATTGCATACTGGACCTTCCACAATTGCCTTGTTTTTGCTTTGTTCAAGCAACGCAACAGGCCAAGTTCCAAAACGGCTACAACACAACAAGATACATGTTATGAATTTGTGTATGATAGCATGTCATAGTAATCAGTGCACAGTAACACCATTGGGATAGCTGTCTCCATTCTAACATACTGATGAACAACACAAACTCGGAATTCAATTTATTGCAATCAACATCTGACAAGTCATATCATTCCAAGCAAAGAATTAACTACAATAGTTATTGAGATATTCAGTAACCTTCTTGACAAAAGGGGAAAAGTTTTAATTAGCAGATAAACGGATTTAAGTTACTTCCTCATTCAAAAATCTCAAGACGAACAGGTAAAATGACATTATATTATCTCGTTGAGGTGAGTGTCAGATATTGATATAAGTTCAACATAAATTGAAATTTGAGGGTCATCTCTACCCATGTCTGAACATGGGTCGGATACGAGTAGTTGGGGAAAAACAATCCGGGTAACACGGTCCAAGAATACAACAAAACAGATAATAAAGGAAGGATAGCCAGGCCAAAGAAGTGTGAATGTTAAATCAAAATGAAACTAGATCCAGTTACTGAAGTGGTTAAGAGCTTAAAAGGATGAATTTTTTTAAAGCGGGGTTCTCCAGAGATCCAATCTGAACTTGTTTCAACGGAAATTCTTCACACCAGGGGCTTGGTTTTAATCAAGATGATTTAATCCTAAAATGGAAGTGCTATTATTAGGTAATGACAATAAATTTCAGATAGTGAATCACCAAAATCTCTAACTTACCGCCATCAAAATAGGATGTTAATAAAAACAATTCAACAGTATTCATTACCCAACCCTACCTTTTTACCCAATTTTGTTATCTTCTAAGAAAATAAGATTCCCTCAAAATTACCTAATACTTCTCAAGCTCTCAAACAACTCCTGGGTGTAGACGTTGTCGTCGTCGGCGAAAAACACGATCCCGTCGAGCTTGTGCTGTTCGATATGTTCCAAAGCGGCGTTTCTTTGATGAACCCCTCGGTCCTTCACGTCACTAGAATTGCGTGTGGACACAACGTGCCGATACATAACCCCGGTTTTCCTCAAAATCTGGGCCGTCTCCAATGACACCGTGTTCTCCACCACTATCCAAACCAACGGCGGCTTCACTAACCGCAGAACTTGGCTTAACCTGTTCAAGAAATAGTCTTGGAATCCCCGATTGTAAGTTGGCGTAACGACGATTAACTGCTTTAACGGCTCGATTGAATCCGCAACTTCATTGTGTTGTTCCAATTGCGTATTAACGCCCAATGCAACATAAGAAACAATGGGATCGTCCGATTGGAGGTGGACATGCGGCGGTCTGAGGTCGGGAGAATCGAAATCCTTGGGTCGGATATCGGTATCCATTTGTCCAAACGGAGTAATTCCGAAAAGCAACCCTATTAGAAAAAAGAAGAGACAGCGGCAAAAAGACCGTCGCCATCCTCGGCGGTAAACTAAATTGAGGAGCGTTGAGGAAGCAGAAGAGGGGAAATGTTTATGTAAAAGCTTATTAGAGGGAGATGAGGAGAACCCGGCAGCACCGTTCTGGGTGGAACGGGCGTGAAATGCCGGTGAGAGAGTCCGACGGATGGAAGCCATGTAATAGGATGAGAAATAAATAAAAAAATAAATAAATGGGGGGATGTTTAAGGGCTTCAGCTGAGATCTACTGTGTGTATGAAGTAAAATAATTTGTTTCTGCTACCACTTCCACCACCTCCACCTTCACCTCCATCTCCACCTTGCCCTTTATTTTTATTAATCAGGCCAGATGGTACTCTATCTATTTTGAGTTGTCTTTTTACTCTTTTTTATAAACTAAATATTTAAGGGCAGACTACAAAAATAATATATATATATATTTCTTCATATTACATTTTAGTCACTTATATTTGAAATGTTACGTTTTAATCACTTACGTTATCGTTTTATTACGAAGTATTCACTCTGCCGTTAGGCTTTGTTATCCCCTTAATAGTAATCCTACGTGGCAGTTCAAATGGATTTTAAATACCAACTTGAATAAGAATAATTTTTTCAGTAAAAAAAAAAAAAAAACTAAAAACAAAGAGACGAACAATTTTTTTTCCAGTTCAAAGTGTAATTAATTTAAAATTTTCAATTAATTAAAAACCTATTCTCGTCCCAGTTCGACGTCTAAGTTGACATTTAAAACTCATTTGAATTGCTACTTAGGATTGTCGTTAGAGAGATAACAAAGCTTAAAGGTAGAGTGACCACTTCGTAACAAAACGATAGCATAAGTGATTAAAACGTAACATTTCAAATATAAGCAACTAAACTGTAATCTGAAATAAATAAAAGTGATTGTTTTTACAATTTATCCAATATTAATTATTTTTATTCTATTTATATTAATATTTAAACCTTTAATTGGATTTGAGTGAACATGGAAATTTTGAAAATAGCTTTTCATGTATAAATAAATTAGGCAAAATGATGAAGTTAGAATTTAATATTGAGTCTTTTGTCAATTTAATCTTTATTTTTTTAGTTAAATTTGAGTGAAATCATTTTTTTAATGAAAATATTGATTAAAATATTTTTTTTAAAATTTTTTAATATATTTATTGAAACGAGCTTAGTAACTAATTCTCTACATTCTATAAGTCTATTAAAAGTGTGGATGCTGACTGCGAATTAAAACATTAATACCAATGTTGGTGTAACAACTCACATAGTTGTCAATGTGTATTTATTGTTAACATCACATTATTTGTCTTATATATTATATCAACAAATAATCTAAAAATTATAAAATATTAAAAAATAAAAATAAAATATAAGAAATAAAAAACTCATAAGCATTTAAAAAAGGTTATCATGAAATATATGTGAATTGTCGTATTTAAAATTTTAACGTTTTAGTAATGCTACTAACATCTATAAAATCTTTTTACCATTTCAATCAAAATTTTATTTTAAAATTTTTATACATTTCAATTTTATTACACAAATTATTTCATCCACATTATTTGTCTATTTAATAATATCGTTTATTTAATTTGTGCCACAAGTCAATTCGATATTGACTAAAGAAAATTAATCCTAATTCATTTAATATTCTTAATATAATATATTTAACTATTTAAATTCTTTTACTCACAATTTAAATTATTTTTATTTTAATTCCGTACATATTATAAGTTTTTTTATTAGTTTAAAACATTATATTATGTTTCATTACTCATTATATATTATTTTTAAATACACATTTATTCTAAATAATTTCTCAAACTTGCAAATAAGTTGTTTTTGGGATATTTTGATACCTATGGATGATAGTTCCGTAGAATGTCAAATCCTTATAAAATTTATTCCTCACGAGAAAAATTCAATTCACGGATTTCAATACCTATAGATTTCAAGGTCAATTTAGTCAATATTGATTAAATAAACATTTCATCTAGCGTATTTAAAATAAAATAAAATAAAAATTACTCTTTCGATTTATCGAAATCCACTAAAAAATAAACCTTAAAACTCTCACCTAGGCAAGAAAAAAATAAAACTATAAGGTTTCAGAAAGAATATGTAGCTTACTGTGTCGTAAATATGGTAAAATTACTTAATCCATTTTTATATTTTATTTCATTATTATAAAACTTTGTTTATCAAACTTCTTTAAATTTTAGTACATTAAATATTACTTTTTTGTATAATGTTTTGAATAGTAAAGAAATTAAATTGTTTGTTTTTGACATAATTTAAGATTTTTGAAGTCGAATGGACTTGTTTGAAAACACTTAAAAGAGTGTTAGTTTATTAATTTCATCTACGATAATCAAATTTGAAATGATACGGAATTGTTTTTCACCTTATTGAAAAGATAAAACTTGAAAACACAAATATTTTATTTTTCATTTGGGAAAGCAAATATAACAGTGGAAGATACTACTTTAATAATTGATCTTCCAATCGGTGAGAAAGTAATAGTCGCAAATAGTAACATCGATATATTGTTTATGTTTAAGGGTGTTCAAATTTTAATTAGAATCGAATTAATCGATAAACTAATCCAATAAAATTTAATTAATATATATTTTTTAAAAATCGATTATCGATTAATTCCATCGTAATCTAATTTAATTATAACTGTGACATCCTACTATCAAGAAATGAAAGACAAATAGCTTCAAAAATAGATTTTGGGTTTTAGGTTCTGCAATGGAAGATCAAAGTCTAACGGTAAATCAGGATGCATCCAAATAGATTTGAAAATTCAAAATTTACCTCATTTTTCTATATTTTTTTGAAATCAAATGCTCTGCACTTTTTTTAAAGGAAGAAGAATAAATATTTATTCAAATATTTATTTAAAATAATATATATATATATATATATATATATATTTAACGTTGGTGTTTTTTTTGTATAAAATAAATATTTAGAATTTTTTAATTCATTCAATATGATCATTAAATAGTTAAAATATATTTTTTTATACGATGCTTAAAATTATTTATGACTCAATCTCGTATCATAAATAAAAGGATAAAACGTATTTAAGTGCACTCAAACTTATGTCCTATTGCACTGTAACAATACTATTATCAATCGAATTAAAGACTCAACCGACTAACATATTAATCGTATAAAAAATTACGAAATAAATCACACATATATTATATAAAACATATAATATGATATGCTTGAAGCACACACGAGAGTTCAAGCAAAATCTAAAGCTAGGACTAATAGCAAGAAGAAGGAAGGCGTGGAGTAATGAGAAGTTGAAATGGAGTGGCTTTCGAGTTTCAGTCCTATGGCTTCACTCATATCCACTGCTTCTTCTAATGGAGTCTTCAACTCAAACCCCTGCACCACACATGCCAGTACCGGTTCCACCACTTGAATCCCCAATGAAACTCCAGGGCACATTCTTCGCCCACTTCCAAACCGAATCAGCTCGAAATTCTTCCCTCTAACGTCCATATCTTTGTGGGTTGTTAGGAACCTTTGGGGCCGAAATTCACAAGGATCTGACCACACTCGCGGGTCGCGCTGAAGTTTATAAAGATTTATAAACTGTCGGGTACTCCATGGCAAGCGTGGATGGACGACTCTCTTTAGCAGTTTCGTGATCGCTGACAATCAAAGCTCTATAAACACCCATCTTGATGGTGAAGATAGGACCGTATTTCTCAGCCATGTCGCTTAGGATTATGTGGGGTGGTTTGGGTCCTCCTAGGAGATGAAGATGGCCGATTACAGGCCAATGAATTTCCAGCTTCTGGTGCCTCTCTCCTTTGGGTTATGCTCTTTAAACTAGTTTTGAATATCCATACAAGTGCGTAAAGAAAGATGGGCAAAGCAAAAATGGGCGAAAATGAATGAAAAAGATCCATTTGTGACGACTCCTCAGAAGATTGTTACGTGCAGCTTGGTATGCATAGAACAGGCACCGGCGAGGAAATTATTAAACCAGGTACTTAATCAATGAACTGCCGGATTTCCGTATGTATAATTAACTGCCGAATTTATTAAATCCGTACCTCTGTTATACGAAAATAGTCTCATAAATTGACAACTGTCTTGACTTATGCGGTGATGTTGAAAGGCTTCGGTGGGTGGGTTTTACGCTTGAGATACAACACCTGTGAAGAATGGCTTAATGTGTGTCCCTTGCCATCGCGACACCTCGAAGAACAAATAAAAGTCTTCCATCTGCATGCGGGAGAGAGATGAAATGATTTGTTATTTTTATTTTTCTTAATACGAAAATATCAAATCAGAATTAAAAAGAAAAAAAATCTGATTTATCATGTTTTCATTGAAAAAAAAAGAGATAGGAACAGTGGTAAGATTAAAGGGTTGGTAAGGGTCTCGATCCTTGAAACAAAATTTTTTTATATATTTTTTTAATTTTAAATTAATAAAAATAAAAATATATTTTATCCTTTAAAAATTTGATCAAACCATTGAATCGATTGATTTTTTATTCGATCAATTTATCTAATTCAATTTCAACAATCATGACTTTAAATATTTAGATAATAAAATATAAAAAGGAATATTACATACATAAACATACAAATGTCTAAAATTATACGAATTATGAATAATAATCTATAGCACTACAGAGGGAAACTAATAAATTTATGCAATAGTTTATAAACCATTCATATAAGAAAATGTCACCATGTGGGAGATTTTTAATAGATTTATTCTTAATTTAATTATTTTTTATAGATTTCATATAAAAAGATAAATACATCATCATCATAATATTTTTTATAATAAAAAACATTTTTAAATTTTTTTAATTAAATTAATGTCTAATTAATTTATCACATCAATTCTGCAAAGTAATTATTTTATTTGGAACCACAAACACAACTTAATTTTTTCTAAGGGCGTTTTTATTTCATTGATAATATATAAAATAATTGGTAAGGTATAGAATAATATATTAAAATTGATATAAATATAAAATAATTGGTAAGAACATGGTGAAGCTTACCTTTACGAAAATTGAGTTATAACTAACAAGATGATTAGAGAGCTCCTTCCTTTGCCCTTTGCACGGAAAGCAACACCTTACTTCACAATGATTTCATCACCATTAAACAATGAAAATACTTTACATCTAAATAAACAGACCTTTAATCTAAACACAAAAATTTAATATCTTCGATGGTAGATTGTAAAAATATCAGAGCCAGCTGTAATATTTATATTTCAGGTTTTTTTATAAAATTAATTTTAAAAAATTAATTAATTATAAAAATAACTCATTTTTTTATTAAACGCATAAATAATCTAAAATTTACAATAAAATTTAATGGAACCAAATAATATAACATCACCAACATGATCTGAAATAATAAAAAAAATCAAATTTTGTATGTAGTCATGTGAATGAGTCATTTGTATAAATATTAAAAAAAATACTATAATTTCTGAAAAAATGAGAGCCTTTAATTTTTTTTTTTTTTCTCCTTTAGTGGAGCAATCCTAAATGATACCACCAGTATCCACAATTTAAAGAGGATAACTGGTTAAACCAAAAGCCGCCATTAAAGCAACCCGTTTCTTCTTCTTCTGGGTAAATTCCAAAACCTTTAAAGCCATTGCAGCTCCATAAGTTTCTAAGACAAAACTCATCGAAACAAGCCAGGAAAACTCAGCTCAATCTCAAATAAAGTCTTGCTCTTCCTTCAAACGAAGTCTTCTAGCCCACATGTATAAAAGAAAATGAGCAAAGCTTTTTTTTCAATCTAGGGTAAATGGTTATTAGAAGTAGAAAGAACATGAAAATGGAAGAGCTAAAAACAGAAAAAAGATCAAACTTAAACTAATGTGTAGAAGGCAATGACGTCAAAGCAGTCGCAGAATAATTGGCCGTCTCGTGCAGGGATAATATTTGATTTGCATTATAATATTTATTTACCTGTTTATGTATGCAAAAAAGAAAGAGAGGAATGATGAGCAAATTCAAGCATTCATTTTCAGAATTTTGAAGTTGTTTAAGTTATAACGACCACTAGAAAATTTTAGTAATGTCACAAAAAAAAAAAAACCAAATACTGTAAAGTTTTAAAAGCGAAACAAATATTATAAAACAAATATTATAAAACAAATAATAATAATAAGACATAAATTGTGTGATTGGAAATTGGTGGCGTCATTGTAGTATTTTCAGAAATTGTAGTATTTAGAATGGTTCCATTATGGAAAAATTAAAAATTTTTAAAGCCCTCATTTTTCTAAAATTATATCATTTTTCAGAAATTATAGATTTTCTTTAGTATTTATATAGGTGACATCATTTTATATAGTTCCACCAAAAATTTAATTTTTTATTTTGATTGTTGATCATATTATTTAACTCCACCAAATTTTACTGTTGATTTTAAGTCATTTACGTGTTTATTAATTAAAGTAAGTCATTTTTGTAATTAATTAATTAATTTTTTTAGGTTAGTTTTATAATAAAAAATAAAAAAAAAAGCCTTATATTTCAACACCAATTTTAGTGTACAAGATCAACCCTGCAAAGTCCTGGAAATTCCCACTTGATTTCGTGTTGCATTGATGAAATCATTCCGAAGTTCTCATTTTTGTTCTGTGCGAATAAGGGAAGAGAAGATAAAAGATAAGAACTTGGGAACCTAAAATTATAGCTCTAAACTGATTTGACTGCTGAATTCATTCCAGTGCTACTTCGGCATGTTTACAGACATAAACATGATGATTCTGTGTGATGGGAAAGAATCGAGTCATTTGCTAAAACCCAAAACAAAAAACTATCCTACTGGATTTTTTTACATTGTAAAAAGCTTGGTCATTCTAACTCCTGAGCCAACAAAAACCCGTCGCAATGGCAAAAATTAAAACATACATACACAACCTTCCAACATAAGCATCTTCGATGTCATAATTTACAGCTGCTACCATCTCCCAATGCATCCGCCCATTGTGCAAGAATGGGGCTGCTACAAACACCCACTAGAACCAGAATTGCAGTGAATCTTGCTTTTCTGATGCTTGACAACTTAAAAACATTGATCATGGGCTCTGCAGTTCTCTGGATACCCTGCTTGAGAAGGTGGATCGATTTCAGGCTCCCGAAATGTAGTTATTTAAATAGTTCTGGAAATGACCACATTATGAACCGAGCAAAAATATCTGACTCCAAAAACTCTATATGAGCAGCTCGTCCAATGAAAGTATTCAAGTTTTTGCCATAGGTAGTCGTGTCAAAGTTGACGTCACAACGGATAAACACCCGGTTCTCAGAGGTAGGAGCCCGTATCTGGTCTAAGCAGTCATTCAACATCTCCAGAAATGCTTTTCCCTTTTTGGAGTAGTCTGTTGACGCTGCCCGGCATGACTCAATTCTTGCAGAGTGATATGGAACATAACCATCCTGTGTAACGAGTCATCTGTTAATTACCTTACGAGTAGAACAGAAAACACTTAAAAAAGTATACAGTTACTGTACTATCTCTTGAAACCACAAAGTAGAACTGCTCGGTTTTTGCCAAACTCAGAAACAGCCCGAAGACAGTAATAAGTTCAAAGAGGCAAGGAATACCTGGGGTGACGAAAGGAGGACTATATTCTTGAAATTTTCCAGAGTTTTTTGCTGAAAAAAGAAAATGGACCATTTAAGAAATTCAGTGCCACGTAAATGCTCAACCATAACAATAGCGAGTAATTGAAAGGAAGAATGACCACAAAACTCAAACCATGATACAACATTGTTCGCAATACCTTACAAAGTTTGTAGAAGAAAGTGTTACGGATATCTGGGTCATCCGTGAAAGTTAGCTGATGAATGCACTGCGTCCCCTTGAGCTTCTTCAAAAGCCACAACCCGGAATTGAATAAAGAATTTGAACTGTATAGATATCCCAAATGTGGACCAGACAGAGATACATATGTATGGAGGAATTTCAGGTAAGGTTCCATAATACTCTCTGCATACAGAAAAAACCATATCAAGCAGACATTTCATAAATAGGAAATAAAGCTTTGGACAAGAATAACTACCTGCTAATGCTGTTCTTATTATAATGTTCCCAATAGAGTGCCCGACAAAACTAAGTTTGATATTTCGTAAGTCACCAGATCTTGAAGCTTTGTCCATTTTCTTTTTGACATATGCAATCACTTCGTGTGCCAGACTTAGTCCCATATCTCTGAAGTCTCCCGATGTTTTCTCTTCATTTGCCTCTGACATTAGGAAATGTATCTTGGAATCTATCAAAAGCCATTGGTTTCTAACAAGTCGCAGATCCAGATGATGCCCCTATATATTCAAGTCAGGATTAGATGAAAGAAGCTGCATGTGCATAAAAATTACTTCAGGTGCTCCTTAAAACATACTCTGGGTCAAATAAATCATCAGAATAGATAGTATCAAATTAATGCAACAAAACTACAACCAAAGAAACAAGTGTGGGAGACCATAACTTGCCTGAAAACCATGCACAAAGATAACGATCTTCAAGTCACGCCCACTCCATGCAGCACTTGTACTTGATTGGCTCTTTCCAGCTTCAAGAACAGTGCTTGTGGTAGCTAAATTCATTACGTCAAAATTCCTCAAGAATGATATATCACTAACAGTTCGACGAGGTGCACTTATTACACGTTCCATAATTACAATAGGAACTCCTGAAGGATCTCCAAATATTTGCATGTCTTGGATCGATCGATTGTTAATCTGTGCGCAAGCAATTTTTCCGGTAAGCTAAGGTAAACAGCAATAAAGAAGATAAGAAGCATAAACACAAGAATACCCTCATTTGTGCAATACTTCGTCGATGAAGCTCAGCCCGCATGGTTGCTAACTCTGCAGGCTGCATTGCACAATATCAATTTTCCAAATTAGAAACTAACTAGTGAAAGAACTATTGTCTCTCATAACTGGATATGTAAGTCAATACAACAAAAACATAAAAGGAGTATTTACATCATCAGTTAACTTCAGCAAACTTGAACCCCTCTTATGCACAATATGGTGGGAAGGCTCATCAAAACCACCATTTATATAATGATGAGGCATCTCAACCTTAGAGTAAACCATCCATATTGACCATTCAGCTCTCCGATCCTTAGCCCATGCATCATGAAGGAATTGCACTATCTGTGTTTTATTCTCCCTGGGAAAAATGCAATTTTAACACCTAAAATAAGCACAGATATTACGAATTAAGGGACTCAACTCATCTTTTCTATTGATTAGTAGTTAGGGATGCAATGGTTAATATTTAGAGGTCCAAGTAAATATTTGAAGATAAATAAAGTCAAGGACATTGTTCCACCCGATTATCTGCAAAAGGTTACTTCTGAGTTTAAATAAACATCAATACACTTCATATTCTTACAAGACATGCAAGTAAAAATGTATAATCAGACCTGTGGAAATTGAGAAATGTGTTCCACAGATACAACACTTGTTCACCCCATAGATTAAACAATTTAATTTTATCATCCTTGGATAAGTTCTGGAGCAATCTAACATCTAATCTACCATCGACTCCCTGTTAAAAAGAGGAAGGTATTGTAGTTTCAATCAATAAAAAAAACATATAAAATCATTAAAAAAAAAGAGAAATAAATAGGAAAGTATATGCTGCTTGATAAAATAAAGCAAGGACCTCAAGACCATTTTGTGGGTTGCCTTGTCCGGAAACTTCAGCTTGAGCAGTAACCGGATTTGCTTGCAGAACGGAATAAGGTAGTTTTGCTTTGTTCATTGTGGATGTAAATTCAGTCAAATCAATTACTTGGTTAATACCATTGCCAATTCTTTGTAGCTCCGCAAGCAGTGTGTCACGAGCATCAAATAAAGCCTTAACAAGCATGGCATGTTTCAAGTCAGTACATGCCACTTTATCTAGTGCCTGGTCAATCACATAATTGAATTATCAGTACATAGAATCCTGACTATCAACGATAATAAGAAGCTAGATATAAGATGATTTCCACTATTGCTGAAGTAAATCCACAAGAAATTCTAATGATTTTATCCCCCCGCGCAAAAAGAAAAGAAAAAACATTATTAAACCCTTAAAACTAAAAATGGCTATTTTGACTTTCTTATCTTAAATAATAAAGCCTCATAATATTCATAAATTCAGATCACCCTATTACACTCACAATTTCCACCATTCAAACAAATAACTAAACCATTAGAGATGTGTTACTGTTTATTAATATCCTATGTTTAGAACAAACCTGACTAGATCCGTTGATAGTCTCACCAGCAACAGCATTGCGGGAACTATAAGGAACGCTGAAATAATTCAACATGTCAAATTACTACAACATATCAACATAGAACAATTTACTTTAGAACCAAGACCGCCCCTCCCTTTCTCTTTCATTCCACCAAGAAATACCCCACCCCGAAAGAAGGCTCAAAAGGGGTGATGAAAGGAATATGAGTCTTGTTAAGTTAGCATTGCTGTTTCTAGAATCCGTGACAAACCTGGGTGCTTTCTTTGCGCCCTTGCGAGAACCAACTTTTAGGAGACAGACGTGAACACTTACATCCACAAGAACAGCATGAAATGAATCAAAATAAACAGGGCAATAGGAATGCAGTCCTAAAAGAGCTTTAGGAGGGATACGAAATTCATGAACAGCAGCAGGGCAACCATCTGGAGAAGGCTGAAACTCAGAACTGAATGCAGTACTTTTCAGTTAATTATGATCACTTTTAAATTGAAAATAAAAAAATGTAGAGGTGAGTGAAATGCACATATATAAAAATGAAAACAGGATTTATCAACTTACCCTTTCTCCAATACAGGAGAATAGAGAAGCTCAAACTTCAATATGATAGCTGATGATAAAGGGCCCTGTTAGACATTGCTACATTAGCACCATAATAGGTTATAAGAGAATATATATATATTGACCTTCAATGGCTCAGCAATAGCCAAACCAATCGTGGTAGGAAAGATTCTTCACATTTCCTCCATGAATACCAAAATCAATTGAAGAACACTGGTAAGAGTCAACTTTCGGGAACATCCAATGTCATTTCCATTCAAAATATGGTTGGAGTTACAGATTTGAGCATCTTTTAATATCAGAAGAGTAAAGCATCAAACCTATGATAGACTGACATTAAGCCGTATATTTACTAATGAAAATATGTGAATCAGTGGTACAGGCAGGTTAAGAGCTCTGTAAGTTCTAGCAACATATGTGGTTGAATCAACTGCTAAAAAGGTGAGTTGTGTGCAAATGTGAGTATGTGCAGGAAAATAAAGAGAGATTTCCTGCCTCGTTCTCAGTAAGGGGTAGATGAAATGCAACCAAGATAGATAGAAGAACATCCTGTTTCACATATTTGATTCGAAAAGGCCGTGTTGCGAAACTGTTGTCAGTGTCATCAATCCTCCACACTCCACATACATCATCAGAACCAACATTTGGAGCTGCAACATTTTTCTAGTCTTAATAAGAAAAAAAGAATGCTGTCTAAAGACAAAAATCAATGTTGGGTTTTAATTAAGCATATAACTGACATCAGATGTATTTGCTTCAACTGCATAGAAAATATTTTGATCAATTAATTGGGAACCATAGCACATTTTTCTATTATGAAGTGGCACTTCCCAATAGAGTAAACTGCAATTTTCCAGTTTAGGTCCCTAGAGCGATCGGTTTCAATACAAAATAACTGAATATAGCAACACTGGAAACATTTTACAAGTTAACGAGATAATGTTCTAGACTATAATTACAAATAGAAACTTTCTAACTTTAAGAAAATTGTTATGTATATATATATATTTCTTCTTATAAAGGAATGGAGGCAAATAGGTAACAAACGTTAGAAAGAAAAAAAAGCAACTAAAATTTTAACAATTTACCTTCATATTGCATGACTCTTGAAGGCGCTCCTATAGAAGTTCGCTGTTCATTTTCCCATCTCATTGTAATCTTAAGTTGATACCATCTAAACAAATACAAAACATAAGGATAATACGCACAAATCATAGTAAACCGAATATAAAAAATGCTCCATACCCTTGCTGGAAAAGATCAAGGTTATGAAACCTATGGATGTAAATTGCAATCTCTTGGATAGTATCCAACATGACAGCCGGCTGTACTTTAGCCGGTTGTGGTTTTGCATCGGATAACTTCTTCGCTTGTTCAGCTTTATTATTGAAACCAATTAACAACGCAAGACGACGGAACATATGTAATCAAATCAAGTATCCACAAATATTGCATCCCTCTTTATTTTTTCACTCTAAAGTACCAAAATTGAGGGTCCTCCTCAAAACCACATACCCTTGACTGTCATACAATCATCAAAGATCAATGCACCCTCACATAAAAAACCAAGACTAACAACTCTCTCTATACGATCCACTGTCTTTATTTCTCCTCGTACAATACAAATGCTAAATAGCTGCAAAAGGAGGAACCAAAAACAAAAAATCAAAATGTTGAAAAAGAAAATCATCATTCCAAAAATCAGTAACAGCATAAATTTTCAAGGAATTGCATTAAAGGCTGTTATATAATGACAACATTGCAATTCAAAAGAACCAAACAAGAACATTTGGAGATTATTAACAGAATCGAACTAACAGTGTTGAGAATAAAATTAATCAAGTTTTATTAACAACCTTAAAAATAAAACAAAATAAATCCAAATAAAAATGATAAGCAACCAAAAAAAGTAGGAAACACAAAAACAAAAAACAACAAACCTGGGCTCAGATCTACAAATTGAGACTAGGGTTTGCAGGCTTTTTGGTGTTATAGCTACAGATGAATGGGGAGGATCATTAAGAAAGAAAATAAAATATAAAAAATACTAAAAGAAATGGAAATGAAATACAGAGATCTCGTGGAATACGGTGACCTTTATTTTCGTTTCGTTATTTAAGAAAAAATGAAGTTACTATTTTAATTTAATTTAATTTTTTTTTTACTTCATAATCTGTCGGCACTAGACAGTTAATTATTTTAATTAATTTAAATTTTGTAGAAATAGATAGGTAAGATATTTAGTTATTCACTGCATTCAAATGTTTAGATTTAAATTTTAAAATCTTATAATTTATCAAATAAATTTATATTTTTATAAGTTATCAAATATTCAAATTTAAGTACTTTCCCTACCTTGTTGTCCTTTTTTAGTATTTTTAAATTTAAAAATAAATAAAATTAAACATGCAATTCAAATAAATTCAATAATCAAACATTATTCGAACAATTATAAAAAGTAATTTTAAATATTAAATTGATTTAAGCCAAAACAATTGCATATCTAATTATCTATACTTAATTAAATTATCAAATTGACATCGGTATTATTGTCAGGAGTACGAGCTTCGAGCATGCTGAAGTACTTTTATTTCTCTCTTTAAAGGTTATGAATAGTACTAAATATTGTATAAAAAAAAATTTAATTGGAAAAAAGACTAATCTAGCATTTCTTTTAAATCAGGTTAATAAGTACATATACTCTTCATAAATATGAAATTTAATCTCTGTACTTATATTTTTAGGAATTTTGTTCCTCTACTTTTTACATTTTAAAATTTCGGTCTAACTATTAATGATATTAAATTATTTTATTAAATTTAGATTCATTACAATGTCATTTTTAATTACATTTTTACCAAGTGAGTTTTTTTTTAATTACAAAATGTCACACTAACAAATTTAACCAAAAAAATTAAAAGTGTTAACAATTGGACCTAAATTTTAAAATTTAAAATTTTGAAGAACTAAATTTTTAAAAATAACAGTACATGAACTAAATTCCGAATATATATATATTATAATGGTACTTTTATCTTTTCACATATAATTTTTATATAAAATAACTAAAATTTATATATCCAAATATCAAACCAAGGGTGTTGATAAGGGTCCCAACCCTCTAAAATGAAAATTTACATTTTTAATTCTTTTATAATTTATAAAATTTTAAATTAATAATAATAAAATTCTAATTTGACAAGCAAAATGATAAAATTTTGATTTAATCATTTAAAAATTATAAAAAAATAAACTATTAAAATGATAAAAATTCATTTTTACTATCACAAAAATACACAACTTAATTTTGAAACCCTCAAAACAAAATTTCCCATCTTCGTTCCTGGATCAAACATGTATTTCTAGTAAGATTTATGTATAAGCTATTTATCACTCCACTTCTAATCATTATTGATTTTATAATTTTACTTTATACATAATTGAAACACTTCATGGGCTGGTGATTAGCGTTTTTTCCTCGCAAATTTATTATTTTATACAAAAAATAGAGAAATTACTTTATGAACTCTTTTTTACCACATCATCAATGGTTTTTATCAATTAAAAATAAACACACTATTTTTTTCACATCATATGTACAATTGGTAAAGAAAGATCATTGGTGATGTAGAAAAAAATATGTTTATTTTTAATTGATAGAGATCATAGATGATGTGTTAAGAAGGATTTATAAAATAATTTTTATGAAAAATATGTAATGTTTTAAATAATTATTTTCTGCATCTGGTTGATGATGTCATTCAACATATAGTAAGTATTCCTCCTCTCCACCCTTCTTTGGGTCTAGATAGGATTGTTTGGAAATGCACGTCATAAGGATCCTTTTCAGTTCGCAATGCTTTTTGGTCTGTGAAGGATAACTCTTGAAATCTCAAGGATCCGTTCTAGAAGAACAATTGGAAGTATCAAGGACAGCAAAGAGTTAAAATTTTATTTTGGTTAGCGTCTAAGCAAAAGTTGCTAACTAATGCAGAGCATACTCAGTAATGAATTGGGCATAATAACTCTTGCCCTCTTTGTGGTCACAAATAGAGGATATTCTTCATGTATTTAGGGATTGCTTGGCAGCAAAGGAAGTTTGGAAGCATGTTATTCCAATTAATCAATAATATAGGTTTTTCTCTGGGTCTCTTCGTAATTGATTCACCTCTAATCTTGATTGTCATGTGAGATTGCTTGGAAGAAAGGTGATTTGGTCTTGCCTTTTTTGTCCTATTGCTTGGCGAATCTAGAAAAAATAAGAATTTGTTTATATTTCAAGGCATAATTTGGATGGCCCTTAAGATTGTCAAGGTTTTTTTGTAATTGAGCGTAGCATAATGAGTCAAATCATTATGGGTATCAACGCACTCTTTATTCTTTTGGGTCTCGTGCAACTTTTGAAGGAATATATTTGAGAATGAATTATGGGGCATTTTAGATAATTTTCTCGTTCAGCTTAGCAAATAATTTAGAAGGGTCACAAGGTCATAGTTTTACAAGATAATGTGATGGTGGACTCGAGAATCACAATGCTTAGAAGGATTCAACGGATTATAAGATCTAAAGGACAATGACGGATTAAGTATATTCTTAAAGAAGACAATCTAATTGTTGACTGTTTGGTTAAGCTGGGTTTAGTATGAGGGTCAAGCCTACAGTTTTTTTCTGATGCACCAAATGAAATTTTGGGGTTTCTCTAACAGGATAACTAATGGTATTTTTGTTCAATTTAATTTGATGTAATTGTTGCTTTTTGTTTATCACAAAAAAAAAAAAAAAAGGTTTCAATATAAAAAATGATATTTTAAATAAAATATCTATTTTAAAATATTAAAAAAATATATTATCATTTGTCACATGATCACTATAATTTTTTATTTAATTTATGGCATCAATTCAATTAAAATATTTAATGTTAGATTAAATTTAAAATAAAAACATAATATATGGTTATACAGACTTTATTTGATTGATCTAAGTAAAAAATATTAATATATTTTTTTATCTTTTTATGAAAGAGCTTAAATTATAATGAATTAAGTAAATAAAAATTAAAATTGAACTTTACGAATAATGGAAGATAAATCCTGAAATGGAGGAAGAAAATAAGAGAAGAGCAACCGACAGCCCGTTCAGTTCTCCCCTCTATCTACTGTCTAATTCTCATAACTTATAATTAAGGTGTTAATTAATTATTACTTATTTATAATTATGTTTTTCTTTTTGAAAGCATAGAGTATAATTATGTTTGAAAACTTACCATGCGTATGAGTAAAAAATTAAGAAAATACTATCTATTTCCTTTTTTAACTTTTAAATCTAAATCTAAATTAGTTTAATTTAATTTATTTTTAAACTAGATTGAATATCCCCTGAGATATATGTGATTTATAAAAAATGTAAATATTTAAATTAAATATGGATTATTAATTGACATTTGAAATTGTCGAGTAATCAAATTTTGTTTTTAAAAAATACAAAAAAGATTAAATAAGGGAAGTGTTATTATGTTTTATAGAAAGGGAATTTTTTTATTCATAAAAAGGTATATGCGAGTAATGCGGAAAAAATAGAAATGTTGGGGGAAAGTCGTGCAATTTTAGAATTTCGAATTAATGCTCAATTTACACAAATGTAAGAACATTAGGGACCAATAATGTAATTGCTACATGCAAAAGTCCTTAGATAAGTACAATAAAGACACGGAATTGTGATTATAAAAAATTTAATAAACTATCATAATTACGTTCAATAATCGTTTAATTGAAAATAAAAAAGAATTTAAATTATTATAATTTTATGAAAATTTTAAAATTAAAAAAAGTTGAACTTATAAAAACAAAAAAATTCTATATGAAAAACAACTTAGTAAAATTTGCTTTTACATAATTATACATTTCGCCTACCAAACAATGAATATTATATTCCAACAAAATAAATTAAATAAATAATTTTATATTTTATGAATAATATTACATTTCCTAAATCTTATTACAAAATTTGAGAAATCAAATCATATATGGAGAAATTGAGGGGATCGATGAGGTGTGAGTAGAATTGTTGTTTGTGATAATTGAGTCCCAAGGGAGAAAATCAAGGCATTAAATTCGAGCATGATTGATTGAAGGAAATCAAAGAAATTACACAATGAGGCTGCCTAGCTATCCTTGGGGGACATTTCCACGTGCTATTGTCAAAACAAAGTTTACTTTGGATCAATCATGGTCAACCACAATATTTTAATTATTATTTTTGAATTACAATAATAGATAAAATCCTACCAATAAATATGATTAATGTAACTCGAATCCAAATCATATCTAAAACGATAAATATTTTTGATCATCAGATCATGAGGTTCAAATTCTAATTATTTTAATGTCATAAAATCTTAAATTAAATCAAATCATAGAGATTTGTGCTACTAATAATTAATAACAAAGAATTATCTATACAAACAACTATATATAAAAGGCTTATTACATGACACAAGTCAAATGTGTTCTTTTCCTTTTTTACATCGTTAAATTTCAACTCTAACCCTCTAATTTTTTATGATTAAATTTTGATATTTATATTTCCTATAGGGCCTTCCTTACATGACACGTGTTTGATGTTTTCAATTTGTTTTACATGACAAGATAATGGCTAAATTTAAATTCTAACCACTCTATAATGTTTATGGTTAAATTTCGATTTTGATCATTATATTTCACTCAAATTTGAAATTTAATATCTATATTTTAATTTTAACATAATTTGGTACTTCAAATTTTATAATGTCATTAGTTAGTCTAAATACTTTATTTTGATTGAACGACTTATGTGAATTTTAAAAATTGTTAACACTACTAAAATTCTCTATTAAATTCAAATCAATTACAATGTCATTTGTTTTCTTACATGGATGCCAAGTGAGTAATTTTATTTTTTTCTAATTTCAAAAATATCACATCAACAAAGTTGACGGAAGAATTTTAACAATATCTACAAATGAACCTAAAATTTTAAATTTGAAAAGTAAAAAGACTAAATTCTTGAAAATAAATGTATGAATATTAAATTCTAAATATATGAAGAGTACAAGAACTTTGAGCATATTATAACATTTAAATTTTTACTCTAAAATTAATACAAAGCGAAGCACGGGTGGAAACCAAACTAATATACATTTAACAAGAAACATTTTATCAATGGATTAGTATTTGATATATTGGCAATGTATTTTTTTTTATTCCACAATTAGCCTTATAAAATTCTCAAGTGACTTTTTTTTTCTAAATATTTATTATTTTTTAATAATTTACTATACATCTATGAGACACTTGTCAACCCTTAACCATACTTACGAAATCTTTCCACTAACAATGTACCAAATAATTTTCCTATTATCAAACTTTTGTATATTATTATGAGATATAATATTAATTATTTAATTTTATATAATTCACATATAATATCAATTAAATCATTTTAAATCTATTTTAAAATTTAATTAATAGTTAAAAAACTACTTTTAAATTATAGTTATAATTAGACATATTCATGGATCAAGCTACTCATCCAGGCTCGAAGGGTCGACCAAAATTTTGAAGGATTTAGATAAAAATATTAAGCTTGATAAATGGACTTGAGCAAAAAAATTAGGTCCGTTTAAAATATAGATTGGGCTCAGGCTTAAACATTTAAGGCCCAAACCTGATCGACTTATTTTTAAGTTTATAATACTTTATATTATGTAATTTAGAACACATTAAAAAAAAAACCTATACTTAAATATTAAGAGGACTATATAAAAATTTTCAATAAATAAAAATTGTATAAAATTATTAAATATTAAAATAAAATAAATAATTTAAAAAAAAAATGATATGGGCAGACTTAAAATAGACTTCAGTTAACCTTTTGCAAATATGATCAAATTTGGACAATATTTTAAATCTATATTTTAGATCGGATCGAGCTTAAACAAAAATAATGTATGTTAATATTATGTTTAATCCCGACCTGATCTATGAGCACATCTAGTTATAATTTTTAGCATTGTTTATTTTGAAATACTTTCGGTAATTTTTTATCAATATTTTTAAATTTAAAAATAAAAATTTGAATTAAAGGGTGAATAAATAAAGGAAATTATAATGATACATGTAAGTGGCAATTCGGCAGGTTAAGATTGTTGTGCCTTTTGTTTTTGCAAATTGGGAAATCATGGATCCTCGGTTAGGATGGTTAATGGTTGATTGTTATCCTTTGTATTCATGAGATTTGCACGTCACTAGATAGGTTAAAGTAATAAGCAACTTCTCTGGATTATATTTCGATTTTTTTATTGAAAAAAAAAATAATTTTTATACATTTCAAAATATGCAAATTAATTTTTCTGCTAAATTTTATGTGTTAAAAGATGTGGCATGTTAACTTAAATAGTTAATTGTTAATTTAATCATTGAACTATAGCGAAAATATCATTTTACTTTAAAAAAAAAAAAAAAAAATCTTAACAATAATTCTAATTTTTTTAAAAAACCTTAAAAATAAATATCAATTATTAACAATTATGTAAAAATATTTTTAAAATTAAGAATTAAAAATAAAAAAAATCTAAATATTCAATATATATATATGTGTAAAAAATCTAAAAATTTTACATAAAAAAAAGTTAAAAATTGTTATCAAGCTTTCGAGTCGAAACCTGAAAACTTTTTACAAAACTTTCTTTCCTGTATTACAAAATATAAATAAATAAAAAAGATTTCTCATGCTTGGTTGAAGTCATAAACAAACAAATAAATAAAAATTATATTGAAGCAAAAAAAAATAAAATTGATAATTCACTTTCAAATTTCTCATGCTTGTTAATGTTTAATTTTATTTTAATCACCCATGCTTCCAACTAAAATATGCATAAAAAATTATTTATCGTTTATTTTCTTCTACTTTAGTGATTATTCATTTTTGCATCTTCTATGTTTTTGTATCTCCTGATGGTGTGTAATCACCATTATAAAATTCGGATTACTCATTTTCACATCTTATTAGCTATTACATTCTTTCACATTTGAAGATCTTATTTAATACCCTAAGAAGCTTTGATTTTAAGTTATTGGATTTAATAATTTTTAAGTTTTGAATTTTTAATTTAAATTTATGGATTTTGAAATTTTAAAAAATAATGTTTTAAATTTATGAAAAAAATAATAATGAAACACCCGTCACCTATAACCATAACCGATTTTGGGTCTCAAAGTATTACTAAATAGTATAAGATCATTAAGTCATTTCAAACAAACATCCAAATTAACCGAAACAATCTCACATTACATGTAAATCATACATACCCTGTACTAGCACGTGCATTCTTACAAATAACAAGTACATCTAACCAATTAAGCTACTAGACATGACATTAACAAATGTTGAAACTAACACATACTTTATGCAAATGCACACGTTAAACTACCAATTAGAAGTATGATGCACCTCATTCTAAACATACAAGACATAGAAGCAACAAGAGACTCATTCCCAACACAACTAATCAATCTCAATACACCATTCAATTCACCAATTCACTAATACTATATATATAACCATAAAGAAATTTCATTACAAACAACCAAGATATTCATATATCATCATTCTCAACAAAAGTTAACATATCGTTCATATTCACATAATCAAACTTACATACTAGCTATATTCAAAAGTTGCCCAAGTGTTAGAAAACTTAAACACCTATAACTTTCCTAGGTACATGCCAAAAGACAAAAAGGAATTATTACTGACTAGGAGTACGGGATGTCTGCTGTGATCCCAATTTTGTAATCTACTAACTTCTAACCCGAAAACATAAAAATTTACTTACATTAGTTCATCATTATCCATATTTATGTAATCACATGCACATGACCCATTTCTCAACTAAAAGTACTATTTCATAATTTAACATTAGTTCAAATAATTGTCATTTCCTCCTTTTAAAACTTATACCTTAATCCATTTTGTTCAATAATCCATCCTCTTTACCATCAACCAAATCCGTCAATTCATGGCACCCGGTGCCTAGCGGATAAACCGCAATAAGTGAGCCCAGCTTTAGTTGGATTAACCAACGAATTCCGTCAATTCATAGCACCCAGTGCCTAGCGGATAAACCGCGATAAATGAGCCCAACTCTAGTTGGATTAACCAACGGTTTGCGCCCAGCGCTAATCGGATAAATCGATGATCTTGGCACCCGGTGCCTAGCGGATAAACCGCAGAAGTGAGCCCAGCTTTAGTTGGATTAACCAACGAATAATCCGTCAAATCCTGGCACCCAGTGCCTAACGGTTGAACCGCGAAAGTGAGCCCAGCTCTGGTTGGTTTAACCAACAACCATTGTACAATTCAATCACCATTTAATCAATTCACAATCAACTACAATGATTCAATACTACTCTTTCAACAACACAAGATACAATACCAATTCATCAAGACTCATAGATATACTTTACATGAGTCAATTCTTTCTATATCAACTAAATATAAATAAAGTGTAATTCATAGATAAACTTACTGTAGTATAGAAGCTGTCAAAGCTGCAAACGATCACTCATCGACCTTCTCCTTTCCTCGACTTTCAGCCGGTCCTCTTGTTTTACGATCTATAAATAGCAATGGAATTTCTTTAATTCAATTCATCTCTTAAAATACTCATCCAATTCATATGTTCTTTTAATCATAATACATACTTTCACATTTAGCATATCTAGTTGATAATTTTCAATCTTATTTTCCAATATCCATTTTCATTGCACTTATACTCTATTTATTAAAAAAAAAACTATTTTGTTTTCTCCAAAACCAGCTCATTCGAACAGCCCCCATCTGACCTCAACCATTTAATTTCTCAACACTAACAAATATTTTTATTAATCATACCGTTTGCCCCAAGTTAAGCTTTTAATTTATTATATTCAAAACTACCATGTCTTTGTTCATTTCTCGTTTTCAACACTCCATTCCCACTCATAACAGCCCACGTTCGATTCCCTATGTTCAATTTCTCAAGATTTTTATGGACACTTACTCTACTTAGAATCAACCTCCTTGTAAGTGTTTAGCTATTCATAATTTCATTTGCTAACTACATCAAATCTATCAACACTTTCCAAGCTTAAAATAACATCACATTAGCTTCCAAAACTAGAAAGGTTTTATCCTGATGAGCATAAAACCATCATTTTTAAAGCAAAAAATACTAAGGAACACTTGCATGCAATCTCTTCTTTGCCGAAATCCTCAAGCTTTCTAATGCAGTTTCTTCCTTCTAATTTCTTTTTAGTGGAAAAATCCCACTAAAGGAGAAGACCTCATATTTTATTAGTTTAGGCATTCCTTTATTTAATTACTAATTTGTCCTTAGAAGCAAGCTTGTCTTTAATTAAATCCTAGCCTTAGAGTTGTCCACTTAAAAAATATTATGGTCTAATTACCATATGAACTCCCCTTTGTTCAATGCCTTGACTATACATACATACACATATATATATACATATAATTCTATAGAACTTCAAGTTTGAATTCTTTATACTTTAACCTACCAACTTTAAATTAACACCTTAAAAATTCGTTTCTCTTAACCAACTCATTTGTTACTCTACCTCAATTAATCAAACATATTTAACTAAAGTTTTATGAATTCATAATTAAATTTCTACAACCCTGAATTATCATTTTTCCACATTATTAATTGCGGATCGTTACAAATAAAAGATAAAAAAGCGAAATTTTAATTTATAATAAAACCCTAAAGCCATCAACAGTCTCCAAAGGTGGATAAGTAGTGAAAGGAGCTCATTGTCTTCATCTTTTTCTTTGTTGTCAAAGAGAGATGTAAAATCAAAAGATTTTGTTTATTGTAAATGTGTTGTTTCTTTAGTTTGATAGTATTCCAACAGTAATAAAACTATGATTTTATTGAAATGTGTACTTTTAGAATTGCATTAGAGAGCGTCGTAAGGTTAGTGTTTCATTACATTAGATAATTCTCAATTTGTTGAGTTTTTTTATTGAAAATGAAAACGTTTCCCCATTATTGAAAGAGAGCTCAATTTTTCAAAAAATAAAAACAAAAACAAAAACAAAAACAAAAACACCATGATTGTAACACCTTTAACCCGTCTTTGTCGTCGGATTTGGGTTACGAAGTATTACCGATTAATGCAAACATCTAAGCGCAAAATATCTTATAATAAATTAACTTAACATACATCTACATATTTCATATCATACACATACATTTGAGCCTTAAATCGGGCTTTCGGGGTCCTAAAAATAGTTTAAGATCAAATCGGGATTAATTTAAAACAATTCAAAAAGTTTAAGAAAAAGTTAAAAAAATGTGAGAAATAGGGGCACACGATCGTGTCCTAGCCCGTGTGGTTACTCGAAAAGGGGTCACACAGCCGTGTGCCAAACCGTGTGTGTTCGAAATTAGGTCACACGGTCGTGTCGCAGGCCATATGCCAGACCGTGTAACTTAATGACTCGAGACACATGACCGTGTGTGAATCCTGCACCTAACACACCTAGGGCACACGGCACACCCGTGTGCCTCACATAGTCGTGTGATAGCTCGTATCTCAGACCGTGTGAGTCCAAAAATGACCAAAAACATACTTACTGTTCATCCAAACCATTAAGAAGTTAAGTCAATTTATACCACATCCTTTCCAACACCTTAAAGCACTTTAAAGACTATTAAAACCAAAACAATCAACCTATGATCACTATCCAATATACCATGCATAGGCACCACAATTTATAACTCTTCAAAGTAACTTTTCTCTTAGAAGGTTATCATGCATTCCAAATTCACAAATTCATTCATTTCACTCCATTTAACATGTCAAAACTCAACCATATTAACAATAAGACTTTACTCCATAAGATGATAAAAACACAATTTCAAAATGACCATTTACATGCATTGCCAAAGTCAACTTTACACCTAAAGATATTTACCACCAAAATACCAAAACATTCACAATCCTAATCAAAACAACATCTTATATACATGCCATTATAACGGAGCCAAATCTAACAGTTAACTATCGAATAAGATGCTAGATAGTGTGATCTCCAACGACTTTCGATCAACAGCAAAAGTCTAACAACCTACAAGGAAAAACAATCAAATAAATTAAGTTTTGATATAACTTAATACGTTCATAAAACAATCTCACTTACTCTTATTACTCAGTTATAAATTACACCCCACATGAAACTAACAAAATTTTTTTTGCCAATAAGTTCTCGTTTCAACTTTCCGAAACTTACTAGACCTATATAATTCGTTTCATAGATTACTGTATAACAAATAATCACAAACCAGGTCGCCATTAGAATAACATCACATTTCGGATATCAGAAGAACAATATTCAGTTGAGTTGACCTTAAAACTTTCCATAGGAATGCTTGTTTGATTATCTCGTGGGAATAGGAAGTGTTGTTAAAAAGTGGGAGAATTGGGTATTTGGAAAAGAATGGTGGGCTGAGGTCCATTTAGGCGCATAGAGGCCATTCTTTTTCAGTCCCCATACTTGGATAACATGGGCTTGCATTGCTAAGTGGATGTGTATGTGTGATAAATAATTTAGGCACAGTGTGTAGTGTACAAAGAAAAATTAAAGCGAGAAAGCAACTACATAATTGGGTTTTCATGTTATTCCCACTGAAATCAAAGTGATTAATTAATTAATTAATTAAGCAAAAGATTATTCGTAATCCTTTAGTGCTTTAGTCTAAAGGAACCTGGCATCGGAATTTATTCTTCTACCAGCACTCCTTTACTTTCCAGTCACACTTCTTCCGTCTTCAAACTTTAGTCCAGGGATCCTGCAGGCATCCGAATTTTCCTTCACCTTTGCACATTACTTTACATGAGAATAAAATCCCAACAAAGCTCAAATCAGCTCTTCATCATTACACCCACAAGTGGTTTTGATTTGGTGGAATCCTTCTAGCCAGGTGAGGAAATGAATCCTCCTTATAATTGGAATTCGAATTTTCGAGTTTGAGTCAAGTTAAATTTAACAATTTGAATTGATGTAAATATCCCTTGGGTCCTCACAATTTTTAAAATGTGTAAATTGGTCCCTTTCAAAAAATTATAAAAAAAAAAATATTTTTCCAATATTTTATGAATATATAAAAAATCAAAAAAAATATTAAAAAATATATAAAAACTCTAAATTATAATATTTAAAAAAAAAAAATCCAAAATGATAAATTTGATGCCTTAAACAAGTAAATCATCAAATCAAATTTATCATACTAATTATTTTGTTTGAAAGGATTTTTCAAACATATATGGTATTTATGTTCTTTAACATTGAATTTAGTCATATTGTCAACAAGATTTCAATACGGTCAGTTTATTTTTTTCCTTAATTTAATAAATTTATTTGATTCAACTCGATTCAATTCTAATATCATTTCACTCGATTAGATGAGAAACGATTTCAAATCAAGTTAGGGTGATTAATTAGAATTTGTCACCTCGAGTAACTTTAAAATTTTCGCCCGATTCAGCTCAATTCGATCAAACGCTTACCAAACTACTCTTATACACGATGTTTGGATAGATTGATTATAAAGGGAGGAAAAAAAAAGTAAAAGGAAAGGAAGTAGATTTAGTTTTTAGCTTGGATGGTTAAAATTAATAAAGTAAAATAAAGTAAAACAATTTTCATAACATTTGTTTGGTTAAACAATAGAAAGTAAAGAAAATGATCTATTATAAATATTTTTAACTTTTTATAAATAATTTATGTAAAAGATTATCAAGATAAGATGGTGTTTCGCATGTTACAAAAATTACATTCGTTTCCCTATATATATATATATATATTCAAATCGAGGTCAATTCATGTCGTCTATCACATGCCAATCATACCTTAGTTATTTTTATCCACTCATAAAAAAAGCACTATTAGTGATTTTAGATAACTTATATAATATTTGAGAATTTTAAGTACCAAGTTGAACTAGAAAAAAACTCTTTCAAGTACCTAGTGTGAAGCCTTCTATTAATAAAATGAAACACGAGTCATTGACATAATGCAATGGGACATTTAAGCATCATGTCAATGATGCAGTAGACAAGTGGTGCAAAGTGATGGGAAAAGATTTTCATGCATGTGCAGGCTTTTCTTGGCACGCCGAGTGTTTGGTTAGAATTTTGAGTTTTTCAATGGATTCTTGTTTCAGGAAGTTGTGCAAAGAGATCGCATTTTGTGTTGAGTTACACCGTTCTTCTTCTTCCAAGATATCATCAAAGGGACCATGATAACGTAAGCCTGCCGTTGCATAAAAGAAAGCCAGGAAGGACATCACAGTGTAATGAATAATGTAAAACCAAAGCAGACCACCATCTTTAATGATTATGAAATGTAAAAGTCGGCCATTAGCAAAGGACAACCTATATAATTTTATATACATATCGAGCCCCCATTATAAGCACGGTTTGCGGTTGTGATGAAAGGTTGCCAAATTCCATGGCCAGTGTGAGTGATTGCTTCACTACCTATAGCATATAGCATATAGCATATTTGGAAAAGAGAGTTATGGTATTAAATGATATTGGATCCAATACGTATGGAAAGGAACACTCCCTTTACGCCCTCCAACACCGGGGCCGACACTTCAACCATAATCATTATTATAATAATAATAATAATAATAATAATAATAATAGTCATGTAGCAACCACTAAGAATCTCCAGTCTTACTCCATAGATTTAGCTTTCTTTTTTTGGTTGGTGTAAAAAGGAGTCAATTTTGATTAGGAGATCGACATTTGAGATTTGAGTGTAATTATTGGAATCATTTAAATTTAAGATTTGTTATACCTATACTGTAAAATTTAATACGTTTCCTCTGTGAAATTCAACATGTGTTTTCCAGCTGAGTCGACCCTTCAGTGAACTACACGCATCCATCTCGCTAAGATGCGGAGTGAACCTCATGTAATACACACCACTGCTGAGCAGATACGAGGTGCACATGGGAAGGCTTAGAGTCATTGTTATCAACTGTCTTCAGATGTCATGTTACTGCCACTGCTAAGAAGTAAGATTAAAGATTAGATCTCATTGTCAATAGCCCTTAAACGTGTATCAAAACTTGTTCCCCACTACAAAAGGATCTATGCAATAATAGCTCACAACAAACTTATCGTCTTCTACCTCAGAAAAACACCCCATTCTTGTGGTTCTTTTCCTAATCACAGGAGAACCACCATTCCATCCACCACCATCCTCCTCCTGTTAGTCTCACCGATTAACAAAATTTGTCGGTGGTTAATCTTGAGGCCAGCTAAATCTTTTAGTAGAAGACGACTTTGACTTGTAAAGTATATATGAAATGACGACAAAAGTGACCAAAAATAGATATGGAGAATTTATAAATCTAATAGTTAAATTACAAAGTAGGAAAGTGATCATGTAAAAGTACTCTGAATTAGGGGCCGATTATTTTTTGTCCTCTCTACTCAAAAAATGGACAGATTAATCTCTATTTATTAGATTAAAGAGAAAATTGATCCTTCCTGTTAATTTTTTTTTTTTTTTATCTATTTATACTATTAAAGACTGATGTGGCTGTTGGAATAACCAAACAATGACGTGTACCTCATGCTAACGTACATGAACCAAATTTTAACAGTAAAAATGGATAAAAATTTTAACAGAAGAATCGATTTGCTCTTTGATCTAATGTACAACGACTAATTTGCCATTTTCTGAATAGAAGGGGTGAAATCCAATCTGACTCCAAGTACAGGGGCCTCCATGACATTTTTACCTAAATATTAACTGTTGAATTAACAAATTTTCCCTTTTCATTGCTTGGTACTAAGCAACTATAGTGATTACTTGTTGGTTTGTTTTGGAGAGCCAAAGTGTAGGGCCATCCAAAAGGGATGTTGGACCTTAATCCTAGTTTTGACAAGCATAATAACATTCTCCTTGAAACAAGCTAATGTGGAGGAAGACATTGATTCAGTACAGGTATTCTAAAACTAATTAGTAGAGTGAAATGTAAAACAAAAGCTTACCATAATTATCATTACCAAATTACTTGGAAGCGAAGGGTGAGGTTTGATTCACCTAAAACCCTAATCAAAAGGACCATTACTTTGAGCACTTAAAAAGGCTATAATAAAGGACTTGATGTTTGCCTGCATCTGATACTCATCACCAATATCGCATGTGGAGGGGTCTTTCCATAAATTTTTAATATTACGTACCACGAAGCCAAAACTCAGGGAACCAACTGAACCACCAAAGTGCCCCAGTCAAACCTTCATTTATTATTATATTAATTATATGACCCAACTGTAAAAAGTTACAAAAAATAATCACTCAATTATTAATAACTTTTTTTTTTTTTTTTGTCAAAAGATACAAAATAATCACCGAACTATTCAATTTTGTTTTTATTGATCCATAAAAATGGAAACATCCTAAACCAAGATAATTAAATTTTTTATAACTTTTCATAGTTGAATGAAAAAAAAAAAACTTAAATAATCTATTATTTATGCTAATGTTGCCGTGGAGGTGAAGAATGTTGGGTTATGTATACTATGATGATTTCAAGATTGTCTCGACGATTTTTATCTCTTAAGAGCTCAATTTTGGACTAATTGATGTGTGAAATTTTTTTTAATTGTGTTTTTGCCTAATCAGGATTATCATGTGTTAGATTCCCATAGATAATACTATTAATGTTAATATCTATATTTTGATAAAGTTTGAGATTTAATTATTATCTTTAGAAGGTTAAAAAAATAAATATATATATTTTTTTATTTGACATCTCAATTACGTATGTTTTGTCAAAATTTATCAAATTTGAATTTGGATTAGATCGTCTTCATATGACATGACATATGATCAATTGAAAGCAAACTTGATAAGTTAACAAATTTTGTCAAAAACCATCGGGAACGATAATAATTGAACTGGAACATAAGAGGATTAAAAATTTAACTTTTAAAGTATATAAACTAAATCTCAAATCCTAGACAAGCGTAATTAATGCAAATATTATAGGAGGAGTTTAAGAAATTAAAGATTATTGTTTAAGCTTTTATCATTAACGAAAATGAGGAGTCCATAAGGAAAAAAACAGGATGTATATTTTATAAAATGAGTAGAATCATTTGGGGTCTTAGACTATGTAAGATTCTTCCAATCGGCTACTTTGGGATATCACAATGGATGGTTCCCATGCAACAGCCTAATTCTCAAAAGAAAGTGGGGACCGCCTGTATGAGAAGACCCCATATGCAGAAACCAGGACCATCGATTGTGCCCAAAACCCTGTTAATTCCACTCCCCCTAAGCTCCAACCCACCCTTTATATTCGTCGCGTTCTCTCTGAACTCTTCATCCTCTCATCCCAGTTTTATTTTCTCTTTCTTGCCCTCTGGATACGATACTTAGTGCTCCATTTACTTCCTACCAAGCTCCACGACATTGACATTTGCCACAACCCAAACTCTTTGGCCTTTGCTTCTACATATTTATCTTAAAGTAGACAAAAAGACAGGAATAGATCGATGGCAAAACAGATGCAGAAGACTAGCATGTTCATTGAGCAAAGCCCTGGAGATTATGAGACTGGTGATATCCAAAAGAACGTGGATGATGATGGTCGACCCAAAAGAACCGGTAAAATAATAATAAGAATTACTTTTTTGCATGTTTTATATATGAAAATTTTTTATTAATTAATTTATTTATTTTGATTTGAAAGGGACCTGGGTTACTGCAAGTGCTCATATTATCACTGCTGTGATTGGATCTGGAGTGCTATCTCTTGCATGGGCTATTGCACAGTTGGGATGGGTGGCTGGACCAGCAGTTCTCATGGCTTTCTCCTTCGTCACCTACTTCACTTCCACCCTTCTTGCTGACTGCTACAGGGCTCCTGATCCTGTCCATGGAAAGAGAAACTATACCTACATGGACGTTGTTAGAGCTTACTTAGGTATATTATTTAATATATTATATCACCACTTCATCTTCATATTAACATACATACACAAAAATGATTTATGACTTACCATGTTTCATATAATTTGTACTGCTACCTCTTTAACCTGTTTTACAGTTCCAAGAAAGAAAATTACTTTTTCCACATGTTCATACTTTCGATTCAATCCCGAAATCCAACTGGGTTTTTTGTCAAGATGATTAATGAAACATCAAACCCAATGCTTCTCTATTGTGTGTGTATATAAAAAAATTGTCTTTTTTTCTTCTCCAGGAGGAAGAAAAGTTCAGCTTTGTGGATTGGCTCAATATGCAAATCTTGTTGGAATAACCATTGGTTATACTATCACAGCATCAATTAGTATGGTGTAAGTACATAGTCTAGAGAAAATAGATATTGTGACTTTGAAGTTTGAAATACAAAATACGAGAAAAGTATCATAAAGACCCTTGTACTAGGAGTTGGAGTGCATTTTACTCTCTTTACTCAAAAAAAGAGCAAATTAGTCTCTGTACATTAGATAAAAAAGCGAATTGACCTTTTTGTTAAAAATTTCATTCATTTCTACGGTTAAAAATTGATCCCTCTATATTGATATGAGGTACATGTGGCACGCTATGTGTAATTATCTGATTTTTCTACTAACCATGCTTATTTTTAACAGTAGAATTGGATGAAAATTTGAACCCAAAAGACCAATTTGCTTTTTGATTTAATATATAAAAATTAATTTACTCATTTTTTTTACTTAAGCATTGAAGATTTATAGTGACAATAACTTGCTTATAGGTATCAGTTAATTATTTCTTTTTGCTTAAAACAATACTAAATCATCTTTAATTTTCTTACTTCTGTTGTAATCAGGGCTGTGAAAAGGTCCAATTGCTTCCACAAGCATGGACATCATGTGAAGTGCCAAACATCAAATTACCCATTCATGGTCATCTTTGCTTGTATCCAACTCGTTCTAAGCCAAATCCCAAACTTCGACAAGCTTTCATGGCTCTCCATTGTTGCCGCCATCATGTCTTTCGCTTATTCTTCCATTGGTCTAGGACTCTCCATAGCCAAAGTTGCAGGTAAAATCATATATAACAAAAACAAAGTTCATTAAAAAATGAACTTGCTTTTCAGTGTCTTAAATTCCATCTAAAAATCTTAAAGTAATTGTTGTTTGCCATGAATTGTGACATCAAGGTGGGGAGCATGTAAGGACATCCTTAACTGGTGTAACAGTAGGGGTTGATGTGTCGGGATCCGAAAAGGTTTGGAGGACCTTCCAAGCTATCGGTGACATTGCCTTTGCCTATGCTTACTCCACTGTCCTCATTGAGATTCAGGCAAGTATATTTCCAACTTTACATATACGTACAAATACGTGTGTACTACGTAGATACAACAAACATGTACATGATAACATGTCGGCATGCGATAGTGGTAACTAGTTCTCAAAAATAACTTCATGGGTTCTCTTTCATTGTAAAAAAGGTTTTAAAATCATTAATCCTTAGGTATTATGACTTAGATTTTGTACTGTAAATCTACCTAGGAATGGAAAAATATCAGGAAGACTCTTGTATTAAAAGTCGGATTACATTTTGCCCCTTCAATTTAAAAAATGAGCAAACTAGTTCTTGTACATTAGATTTAAGAGTAAATTGGTCTTTTCTGCTAAGATTTTCATTCATTTGTACTGTTAAAAATTGGCTGTGACTAACAGAATAACTAGACAGTAGCACATGGTGTGCCACATGTATCACATGTTAATATATAAGGACCAATTTTTAACAACAAAAATTGATGAAATTTTTAACAGAATGATCAATTCATTCTTTGTTCTAACGTGGAATGATTAATACAATTCTTTGTTCTAACGTGGAATGATTGATACAATCTAACTCTTGATATAAATTCTTCATGATATTCTATCTCTCAAGGAATACATAACAAAAAAAAAAAACTTGAAAATTGTTAGTGTTAGTGGAATTACCAAGATTCCCGAGGACCATAAATCTGGTGGACTAGAATACTTCTGGACCAATGTATTTCTTTTTCTAATGTGTTGTCAATTATCATGAATTTATTACCGACGGATTGTGACGTCCAATCTAGTTGGTGTTTTAACATCCAATTGTTTTTGTCCCGTCTCTTAAAGAAGGAATCACTTTGCAAAGTGCAGCCTTAGGAATAATGGTCGCCATAGATAGTAACTATTTTTCTTTTATAAAAAAAATAAAAAGCACAGTTGGTGATTAAGACAGACTAATCGTAGCAAAAGCCATGTTTTTGTTCCTAAGAAATATCAACTCTATGATTTCAGGACACGATCAAATCGAGCCCACCAGAGAACAAAGCTATGAAAAGAGCAAGTAGCATTGGTGTTTCGACAACCACTTTCTTTTATGTACTTTGCGGTCTTATTGGATATGCAGCATTTGGCAACGATGCACCAGGGAATTTTCTTACAGGGTTTGGTTTCTATGAACCCTTTTGGCTGGTTGACTTCGCCAACATCTGCATTGCCATCCATCTCATTGGTGCATACCAGGTTTTTGCACAACCCTTATTCGGGTTCGTGGAGGGTTGGTGTTCCAGGAACTGGCCCGATAACAAGTTCATTACAAGTGAACATGCTGTTGATGTTCCATTCTGTGGTGTTTACTACCTCAACTTCTTCAGGTTAGTATGGAGGACGGCATACGTTATCATAACAGCCGTGGTAGCCATGATCTTTCCTTTCTTCAATGATTTCTTGGGTCTCATTGGAGCCGGCTCGTTTTGGCCGTTAACAGTCTACTTTCCGATCGAGATGCACATCGCGCAATCGAAAACGCCCAAGTACTCGTTCAGATGGATATGGCTAAAAATACTTAGCTGGGTTTGCTTGGTGGTTTCACTCATTGCTGCTGCTGGATCTGTTCAAGGACTGATTCAAAGCCTCAAGACGTATAAACCCTTTCAAACTCAGGAATGAATGATCCTCTTCGCCTACACTCTACTTCTCTGAAAAAATATGAAACCTTGTTCAATAAGTAAGAATGTGTAGAAGCTGTAATTTGTTACCTTTCCTCGGTATTTGAAACTCCAATTTGCTACCTTGTGAATGACAATGTTAAGTCAAAGTTTCTGCATTAACAGTCTCTTAAAAGAATGATCGAAAACGGGGGATAATGCACTCGTTACTTGATTTAGGGTTTAAGATTTAGGTGATAATGTTGGAATTTTGGGTAGACTACAAAATAATTATCCAATTATGCCTTTACTTTTATTTTGGTCTTTTAATTCTTATTCTTATTATTAATATTTTTTATTCGGTCAATCTATTTTTTAAAATTAAATATCTTAGTCATTCTCTCGTTAGTTACCGTTAGACGTGTGACGAAAAAATAGCATGAACCTTTTTTTATTAGCCTATAATAAATTTAGCCCTTCACTGTTTACACAATATTCTATTGATTTAATCCTACATCTAAAAAAATTCAACAAATTTCACTCTCAATGTTTACAAAATTCATCATTTTAGTTCGAATTCTAAAAATTAAATAATTTAGCCCTTAAAATTTACAAAATTTGTCAATTTAGTAGTAATTCTAAAAAATTAAAAAAAAGGAAAAATTAGGGGACCAATGCTGAAATTTTAATGCAAGTATGGTTTAAATTGATTTATTAGTTTCCAGGAAGGGTCAAAATACAAAATTTTGATTTAACAAAAGGCTGGAAGAGAGTCAATTAGAGGAACAAAAGTTGGAATTGGAGCATCTCCGAGGCGATGCTTTTATAGTGGTCGGATAAGTTGCAAGTCAAACTTCAATTAATTTACGCTCCAAAAACCATAAAATTCTGTAAATCCTTAGAAAACAAATACATGAACTGAAAAATATGAAGTAAAATTGTCAGATTTTATTTTTAAGTATCCTACTTTACAATTTGTTTCTAAGCAAATTTTTTTGGGTCGAAATTAAATTATATATTTTTATGATAATAAAATATAATTTTATCATTTTAATAATTTATATCTTTATAATTTTTAAAAGATTAAATTAAAATTTCATCATCGAAGGCAAAATATAATTTTACAATTATTAATTTAAAATTTTATAAATTATAAAAAATTTAAATTTAAATTTTATCATTTTAAAAGGATCATGTCTTAGTCCGCCACTTATCATATGATACAATTAAAGTAAACCACAAACAGATGTCATTCAAAGAGAAGAAAGGCTCATGTTGTTTAACCGTATTTGTAAGAAAAATTTTGCCCAATAATATCACCTGAGCCCCCATGGTTTTGTTGGAGATATACGAGGAAGGATACATGTTTATTCTTATATACATTAAAGCAAGGTTAAAACCATCTTTTTTATGTTCACACATGGCACATTTCTAACTTAATTTCTTATACTTTAATTCTTAACATAATTTGATCTCTATATTTTTATACTGTAATTAATTAGTTAAATAGTTAATACTGTTAACTTTTCAATCAAATATTACGTGGTTATATATAATTTGAAAGTAGATTTATAAATCCATAAAATTGAGGGATTAAATTCTTGAAAATAAAAGTAGGAGAATTAAATTCTAAATGAACATACCGTAGAGATTTAGAGTCATGGTTGTTTGAACCATACTGAACTCGTCAAGGTATCGGTCTGGTCCAAAGAGAAGCATCAGACCAATTGACTTGCAAACCAGTACGAACTGGTTGAACAAAGTTAAAAACACGATTGAATTAATTTTTTTTTTCTCATAATTTTTTCAATCAAACCATAAAAATCATTGACCTAGCCAATTGACCATAATCTAATTCTATAAATCTTACTTAATGTATATTTTAATTTTCCAAATTTTACTTTATAATATAATATAGTAATTGGGTATAAAATGAGGATGGTAATGGGTATGAAATTGAAAACCAGCCTCTATCTGAAGGTGAAATGGACCTAATCAATGCTTGAGGTTAAAATTGGTTGAGAAGGGAATTGAGGTACCAATATCAGTCTCCTCATATATTTCTTTATGATGATGCCACCTTTGTCAATAGATAGGTGGACTTTAGACAACTTTTTAATTTTCATTTAATCCAATTTATCTTGTATTTCAAAAGGCATATAGAAGTCAAGAAATTTGAATAGTGAGTCAAATTTAAAAAAAAATTAAAATGTTTATAAAAGTCAAATAAATTAATACATATTTTTCCTTTTTTTTTGTTCTTTCTCTAGATTTTCTTTTAAAATATTTTTTTATTACTGTTAAACAATAAGAACAAATAAATTTAAGCTTTAAACACATACAAGGTTTTCATGAAGTCAACATATCACTAGTAATTTTCTTTCACAAAAATAAACATCACTTGAGTGCTTTTTGGTGTCATAAAAATGCAATAGATCAACTTTTCAAAACACAAGATTCACAATAATCACAATAGCAACAACAATGTCCAAATAAAAATGTTAAATTTCAAATTAATACTAATTTTTTCAAGGATTTGTATTAAGCAACCTGTAAAAATTATAACTCAATCATGATGTTAGAAGTCTTATACAAAATCAATAATCTCTGTTAGCTCAAAAGGATCAACTCGAGATTGCTAATAGGGAAGTTGAATTAGTCTTTGAGATGTTGTGGTGTAAGCAATAGAAATTGTGCAATAAAGAACACAATGATTTATAATGGTTCGGCCCCAATTGCCTACTCCACTATCTTAGCTTTCCACAACTAAGAATTTTCCCAAATCCACTAGATTTGTAGAACCTTTGAGGACAATATTTAACCTTATAATCTCTCTTAAGACTAATACCCCAAAATCTTAAGATACAACTCTTTTAAGGTTTCTACCCAAACATTAAGTATAAACCATCTCTCAAAGAGATACATATAAGCAAACAAAGAAACAATCCTTACAAGATCAGGATATTTGCCAATTAAGCACAAATACAAAAAAGAACACTTGAGCTAAATCAACAAAATGAAAGCTCACAAGTGTTTACAAGAAAAGGTTTGAAAGAATTAAGCTCTAGGTTGTTTTGATTGATCTTTAAGCTTTGCACATTGCTTTTCTTATTACTAGACATTTGAAAGATGGTATTTATACCCTCTAATTGATTTCCAACCGTTGTGGTTATTGGGAAAGTAAATATAACCGTTGGGGATGAAATACCAACTCATTAACTTCACCTGCAGCAATAAGTATCGATACCTACTAAAAGGGTATCGATATTTTTTGTAATTAATGTAGATTCAGTGACCGTTGGAGCAATGGTATTGATACCTGATAAAAGGTATCGATACTTTTTGTCTTTATTTGAACAATCATGAAAACAGAATGTCAATTTGGTATCGATTTTAGAATGAGTATCGATACTTAGACAAAAAGTATTGAGCAATTTGTTTGAAAATGGTTAAAACATATTTGAAAATGTTTGACTTAATTTAAACCATTTCAAATTGATTTTATCAAATTGCTCAACGTAACTTTTATTCAAAAACACTTTAATTTGTTATATCAAAACATATTATCCAATAGGGCTTAGTTTAAAAATATCTCCCTTTTCGATATAACAAAACATTTTGTAAATTTGTTTTTTGAATAGATTGCTCCCCCTTAATAAAAGACATTTTCAATTTAAGCTCCCTCTATATAAAAATCATTTTCAATTTAAAGCATAAAGATTTGAAGCATAAAAATTTGAAATAAGCTTAAATTTGACATTCATTTTGATTTTGCTTTGAAAATTTGGTCACTAATCTTGGCATATAAGCAATCAATCAACCATAAAATTTATCTTTCTCTATATCTCCCCCTTTTTGTTATATAAAAAATAAACAATAAAGCTCTCAAGAGGAAAAGAAAATAGTTAGTTCAAAAATAGATATTAAACATTAAAAAAAACCAATTAACTACCATACCAATCAACACTAAAGTGCAATCACATAAAAATTGCATTTGTTCACCTAGAAGCAATGCACTTTACCTACAAATATAGAATTAAGGGTGTGTTTGTTTGGCTGTAAAATATTTTACGGAAAAGCTTTTAAGCCTTTTCCAATGTTTGGTTGGCTGAAAACAATTTCCCCATGTAAAAGATTTTACAAAACACGGGAAAACACGCTTGATTTTACGGAAAATGTCTACTCTTTTATTTTCCGTAAGACATTTTCAGATCTATCTTGAGTCTTCACATCCCAACATTTTCAGTCTTCAAATCCCTCTTCTTCCCCTCTTGTTATAGACCCAGTCCATCGCTCCTACTGTTTTCATCTGCTTCAAGGTTGCTCTCTCTTCTCATCTTTATTCTTATTTGTTTATCTCTGTAAGTTGTGGGTTTTTATTATGTGTGTGGCTTTGATCTAGCTTTAAGAATTGTGTTTAGATTTTTAATATTTTTGTAATAGCTTTTTTTGAACATCTACAATCACTACCACTACAGAGTGGTTTTTCGGGTTAAGCCCTTTTGCTGCAGTAGTAATTCGTTTTTGTTTCCTCCCTTCTCCAACTTTGAATCCCACTACTCCATGCTGCATGACTTTGCCCATACCTTCCTTTTTCAAAACCAAATCTCGACTTTTAGATGTTGCTAATTTTTGTCTTTGATTATTATTCTTTGGGCCCACTCCTTCTCCTTTGTTTATATTCATGGAGACATCCTTTTGTGAATTCAAACTTGCATTTCCAACTTATTCTACGCAACTTGTCTGTTTTGGCAAGATTCCTTTGGACCCATTCATTGTTTGCTTCTCAGGTTGGTGAGAATTGTCTTCTTACTCTTGAAAATTCTCATTGTTGTCCCCTAATTTGGAAAATAGATTGAAGCGTGACCCCTCCCACTTCTTTCCATCTTTGACATCCGGCGAATTTGCTTCCTGTTTCGGTTGTCGTCGTTACCGTTAAGAGAAATACTTTGAAGGTTCCTAAATTGCTACTTTGAGATATTATTCCATTAACTTAAATTTGTAGGTTAATAGTTAAACAAAAATTTGCTCCATTTGAGATTTGGGTTTTGTTTCTTAATAATTCAACAATAATATATATACATGTCCATAATTTGTTGTAATTTGTTATAATAGTTGAGTAGTAAAGAAAATCTTAAAAATACACCATATAGATTTCTGGAAAATTTATTGGGTGGGATGTATCTTCTCCTCTTATGATAATTCAAGCTTCTTCTCTTATATGGTAATTGAAGCTAAAGTTATTTGCCTTTTGTTTTAACAATTGCTCTGTTTCAATCCTTAGCATTACAATGGTAGGCATTGGATGTTAAGTAAATTTTGCTTTATAGGATAGAATTAAATTAATCAGTGATTGATACATCTTTGTATCACAGAAAACAAAATAAAAAATATACTGTTGATTTGAGTATCAGATTTTGCATCTATATGTATAGTATTGATTGCTTGCCGTGGTATATGATATGCATTCTTCTGCTTGCCATTTTGATTATGCTAATAAGTGTGAGGATTTTGGATTTAGATCCAACTGATTGGTGTATGATTGGAAGTAGAAAGATTCATAATGTTTCTAGTGATTGGTGTATAGTATTAAATGCATATGTTGTGTATTCTGGTCTGCATATATGATGAAAGCGTTCAAAACATGGAATTGAATGATTAAAACTGCTATAGCTTTGTTGCTCAATGCATCTTCAATTGAAATTACATAGCAAGGTGCCATTTATGGTCATTTTGAAGTAATTAAAACTGATGGTTCTGCTAGTTTGACTCGGTTATTTTATATTAGCTGATCATAGGCAAGTTTGCATCATGTTTAAAATGGCTTATAAGAACATTTAGACCTGGAAGGTAATTAGGCTTATGAGAACAACTTTATTAATATATTGGAGATGATGGATAAAGTTCTTAAATCCAATATTTGTAACCATGGAAGAAAATGTTTGATAGCTTTTAGACTAATTCACTGCTAAATGTTACAAATCCATGCCTAGACTCCATAATTGCTTTTTTGCTATAGTTCAAGTGTGGACTCACATCAATGTAATTTGTAAGTGAATCTAAATCCTAAATATGGACAAATACATGGAGAAGTTTCTTGTTATGAACTTCAAGTTCTGAATCCAATGAATACACTGAAATGAACCAGACATGTTTCTTTTAAACTTTTTTTCTTTCTTTGTTCTTTTCGGTTGAAACCGTCTGATTTATGGGGCAAATTCATTGGTATCATGTAGGTTTCACTTGTTACTGGATTATTCATATTGTTGAACGGTGCAGTGGTATGTTTTCTGCCCATATTTTGGGAAATATTTCATGTTAAATCTATGTTGAACCCTTCATTTTTCTTTTCAGACATGGAGTGGACATACAGCCCTCTGAATACATAAAAACACTGAGAAAAAACAATTGTATTAATTGACTTTGATTGTGTATGCACGAATTATCATTCCTCTCTTTGTTTTCAATAATTGTTTGTCAATTGCTGTTCAAGTTGAGTAATTCCTACTGCTGTTTGATTTATTGCAACCTATATTTTTGGTTGAATAGCTTAACATTACACTTTTGGTTGTCTGAATGTTAATCAATCAAAGCTGGACATTTCTTTTATGTTGTTGGGTTGAATTAATTACTTGTTAAAAGACCAGTAATCCAATCTTGTTTATAGCAACCCGCTCTTCCTTTAACATCATTTGCAATACCCTTAAAAGGGACTTTCATCACTACTTTCTTGCTCTTCTACATGTCTTTTTTTGTTGAAATAATTGATTGATTGATTGATTCTATTTGGATGTTTGTCTTTTGATTAATATATAATTTTTTTTCTTAGTATTGGCTTTGTGTGTTGGTTGAATCATGTGTTTGACAATCATTTTCTTTTTTCTTTTTAAATTTAAAGTTGTGGTATATGAAAAACATAGTAAAAGGATAAGGAAGATTAATTGTTGTTGTGGTATACTTATTTAACTGCTGTTTTTAGATGATTGGATGACATGTTTGCTTGATGCTTGAGTTGTTCCTAAGTTGTTATTTCTGTTGCTTAATTCCCCTTTTTATTTTTTGTAATGATCAAATACTTGTGTGGTATTATTTTGTGTATATGGATTGTAATCAAGATCATAATGCAATTGTTGGAGTTGTGGCTTCATTTTAGCTTTTGGGGCTCTTTGGATTAAAAACTTAAAAACTAGGAATGAAATCACTCCTTATCCTCGTGTGAATCGAGATTATGAAAGAGAAAATTATATTAATAGTATTTTATATAGAGGTGACCAACATTGTATTGATGTGATAAGAATGAGACCAGTTGCCTTTTTTAATTTGTGTAACATTTTTAGTAGGCACAATTTGTTACAATCAACTAAATAGGTGGATATTAGGAAGCAAGTAGTTATATTTTTACATATAATTGGTCATAATGTGAGGTTCCGAGTGATTGGATCTAGATATTATAGATCAGTTGAGACAGTTCACTGTTATTTTAGGATTGTATTGAGAGTTATTTTGAAATTGTATAAACTAGTTATTAGCTTACCCGATGAGTCAACTCCTATTGAAATTAGAAATAATCCAAGGTTTTATCCTTATTTTAAAGATTGTATTGGAGCATTAGATGGAACTCATGTTCGTGCATCCGTTCCACTTAGCATTCAAGGAAGTTTTCGTAGCAGTAAAGGGGGGACGACACAAAATATATTGGCTGCCTTTGATTTGAAATTTTCCTATGTTCTAGCTGGTTAGGAAGGTAGTGCACATGATTCTCGTATTTTAAGTGATGCACTTTCTCGTCCAAGAGGATTAAGAATTCCGGAAGGTAAGAATTAACATTAAAAGAGTTTAGTGATAGTTCAGGCAAGCTCATAATTTATTAGTAATAATTATGTTTTTTAATATTGTAAGTAAATATTATCTTGCTGATGCTGGATATGGCATCCGAAATGGATATATTACCACATATCGTGGTGTCCGATATCATTTAAAAGAGTTTAGTGATCAAGGGCCAAAAAATGCAAAGGAACTCTTTAATCTTCGTCATTCATCATTACGAATCACTATTGAGCCTAATGATTTACTTAATCAGGGATTATATGAGGAGCTTGAGCCTGATTTGATAACATCAACTCTTACGGAGCGACAAGAAAGAGAAGAAGCAAGAGAATGGTTTGCTAAGAGAGAGGAGATTGCACAAGCTATGTGGACTGATTATATGGCTAGAAATATTAGGTAGGTTTAGGGTTTAGGGATATTGTTTCTATGTAGTGTACTACTAATTTGTAATATTAGTTATGCACTTGGACGATGTTGTAGTTATCATGTGGTGTAATACTAGTTATGCACTTGGAAAATATTGTAGTTATCATCAATTTGCTTTGGTTATTTTCAATTTATGATTATTAATATATTTAATTTGATTTTTTTATTTATAAATAAATTATTGCAGTATATGTAAAAATATATATATAATATAAATTTAATAGATATAAAATAAATTCAATTAAACAATGAAAAATAATAAATTCTCAAATGTATGTTTGTTTCATTTAAAACAGTTTTCTTGAAATATTTTTAGGAAATCTGTCAAACAACAGAAAATATTTTACACATATTCATCCAAACACTAGAAAATATTAACTTTTCCAAAAAAGTAATTTATTTTCCAGAAATCATTTTCCGGAAACCATTTTCAATCAAATAAACGGAGCCTAAGTTTTTGGTACCAATGTCTTTTGGGTCCATAATAATTTGTTTTCAAAATCATAGTCACTTTAGGTATCCATTTTGAAAGAGCTTCCTTGTCTTGATTGACACTAAGTCCTTTAGGAACTTATACACTCTTAACAAGTTTTATTTTGTGAAATCTTGAGGGACCTCTATGTTTATAGAAATTAAAGTTATTTTAACAAAGCTTTGTTTTGAACTTTCTTCTTTTTCAAAAATTTTGTTAAAACAAGCTTTTTCACTCTTAAGCAACTAAAGTTGCTTTTGATGATTCTCATGAACTTTTGAGAGTAAATTATGCAAGTCTAAATTTTTCTTTTCAAAATCATTAATAATTTATTGCATTTTGTTTACTTTCTCTTCAAGTCCATTATTGATTTTGGAAAGTAAGTCATTTTCATTTGTCAATTTTAAAACATTTTTCTTGTCTTTTGATATCATGACTTCCAATTCCAAAACCAACTCATCATAGGCACCTTGCAACTCATCAAAAAAAAAATCATTTAAAGTAGATGACTTAGAAGTTACCTTACATCATCGATAGCCATATGACATAAGTTGACTACTTCATCTTCGAATGAATCTTCATCACTCCAAGCAGCAACATAGGCATTTTGTTTTCTAGACCCCTTCTTTTTAAGTTTAGGACAATCATACTTGATGTGTCTCGGTTTCTTGCACTCATAGCAAATAATGAGATCTTTCTCCTTGGTTGATTCAAGTTTAAGTTCTTCCTTACGAAATTCTCTTCCTTTGTTGAATTTCATAAATCTCTTGAATCTTCTTCTAGCAAGCATCTCCATCTCTTTGTCTTCATCCACTTCTTCACTTGATTCACTCTCGTCAATGGTGGTGGATTTAAGAGCTTTACCAACATTCTTCTTCATAAGTCTTTCTTCTTCACTCCCTTCGTTAAGCTACATCTTATATGGAAGCAAAGAACCAATGAGCTCATCAAGGGAGAGAAAGTTGAGTTTGATTCTTTTATTGCTATCACCTTTGGTTCCCAAGACGTTGAGAGACTATTCAACATCTTCTTCACCATTTCTTTGTTGGGATAGACCTTCCAAAGGGCTTTAAGACCATTGATGATGTCAGTGAAGCGAGCGGACATCTCATTGACTCCTTCCTCTAATTTTACCTTAAATAAATCATAATAAAAGGTGAGAAGACTTATATTTGACTCCTTGACTCTATTTGTTCATTCATGGGTGACCTCAAGCTTTTCCCATATTTCTTTGACATTGTTGCACAAGGAGACTCTATTGTACTCTTTAGCACCAAGAGCACAAAATAGAGTGTGCATAGCTTTTGCATGTAGTTGCACCTCCTTGATATCATTAGCATCCCATTCACTCTCTTCCTTTGGAACGTTAACACTTTCGACCCTCTTCATTGGAATGAATGACCCATTTGTGATTATCCTCTATACTTGATAATCGTTAACTTGGATAAATAGCTTCATTATTGTTCTCCGATATGAGTAGTTGGTGTCATTGAATAGAGGATTCCTTACGATGGAATGTCCTTCTCCTAAGAAAGTTAACACAAAAGTAGACGCCATTGTTGTAAGATGACTTAATGATCGTTTGAGCTTCTTCGATGATCTTCTCTTGGTTGTTAAACCGTCTTTAGAGACTAGCTCTAATACCAATTGTTAGCTCAAAATGATCAACTCGAGATTATCAATAGGGAAGTTGAATCAACCTTTGAGATGTTATGGTGGAAGCAATAAAAATTGTGCAACAAAGAACACAAGGATTTATAGTGGTTCGGCCCCAATTGCCTACTCCACTACCTTAGCTTTTCACAACTAAGGATTTTCCTAAATCCACTAGATTTTTAGAACCTTTGAGGAAAAGGTTTAACCTTGCAATCTCTCTTAGGACTTATACCTTAAAATCTTAAGATACAACTCCCTTAAGGTTTCTATCCAAACCTTAAGTATAGACCCTCTCTCAAAGAGATACAAATAGGCAAACAAAGTAACAATCCTTACAAGATCAGGATGTTTCCCAATTAAGCACAAATACAAAAAAGAACACTTGAGCTAAATGAACACAATGAAAGCTCACAAGTGTTTACAAGAAAATGTATGAAAGAATTAAGCTCTAAGTCGTTTTGATATATCTTTAAGCTTTGCACATTGCTTTTCTTATTGCTAAATATTTGGAAGATGATATTTATACCCTCTAATTAATTTTCAACCATTGTGGTTATTGGAAAAGTAAATATAATCGTTGGGGATGAAATAACAACTCATTAACTTCGCTTGCAGCAACAAGTATCAATACCTACTAAAAGGGTATCAATATTTTTTGTAATTAATACAGATTCAGTGACCGTTGGAGCAACGATCTTGATACCTGATAAAAGGTATTGATACTTTTTGTCATTGTTTAAAAAATCATGAAAACAGAATGTCAATTTGGTATTAATTTTAGAATGGGTGTCGATATCTTAAAATGTATCGATACTTGGACAAAAAGTATCGATACTTTTTGTCTTGGAGCAATTCTAATTTGTTTGAAAATGATTAAAACATATTTGAAAATGTTTGACTCAATTTAAACCATTTGAACTCGGTTTTATCAAATTGCTTAACTTTTATTCAAAAACACTTTAATTTTTTATATCAAAACATATTATCCAAAATGATTTAGGGTTTAAGATTTAAGATTTTTAAAAGAAAAAGATAGTTGTTACCAAATCGGGAGATTAATATGAATTGAAAGATTGTAACGCCTATCTTGAAAATTTCTCGAGAGTAAGAGAAATAAAAAAAATTAAAAAAGTGATGAGTGTCCAAAAAAATAATAAAGGAATTTGGGATTTTTGAGTTTTAGTGATAGGGGAAAAATTCATTTATTTTTATATAAAACAATTTATTTTATAGAATAAATCTTCTGCAAAAATTTGTGGGAGTCCTTTTTAAATTTTTAGCAGATCAATTTTTTTTTATTATGAATTAATACATCAATTATATTAAAAAAATTATAAGTAAATTGTATTTTTCGTGACCTTCAGCATGACTCCACCATTGCTAGCCTATTCTTCCTTTGAAAAGTGTTGTTATTTTTTGTAAGTAAGAGGAATTCTTTACTTGTTTTTACGGTTTGAGTTCTTCTTCCAAGTTAGATGTTCCAACCAATCGAGAAAATGAGGGATATTGTGATGAAGGAGACCTTCTAGTGTCACGAGTTAGAATAATTGCGGCCCATGGCATTAGGATCTGATTATTCCAACAAGGGTTGAGATAACATTTTGTTCTAAAGTTAATCTTGATGTTGTTAAAGAGATAGATTTGTTTATGGCAGTGAACATACACTTTGTGATGAAAAGAAAGTAATTAACTGCAGTTCTGTTTATAAAAATTCTCTAACCATAATTCATGTTCATGTTTCTTTGATTCGAGATTTTGTGGATCTATGATGGAGTTCACTTATAACAAAGGTTGCTTGTTAAAGCAAGTTCAAGATTCGAGCACAAATCTTTTTGAACAAAGAGAGAATGATACAAGCATGTGTAGGGACGATTTTTTGCATGAGATCTAAGCATATTTGAGTTTTAGATACCATTTGTAATAATTAGATAAATATCTTTTGTGATTCTAATAGTTTTTTTAACTAATTCCCTTATTTATCTTAGATAAATTAGTTTTTTTTTTTTAGCTTCTATCTTAGATAAATAAGGTTTTTTTTTTTTTTTTTAAATTTAAATTAGTTTTCATCTTTTTATTTATTTATATTAGATAATTAAGTTGTTTTTAAAAAAAAAAAATTAAATTTCAAAAGCCATGTACTAACCTAGAGGCTTAGGTCACGTAATTTGGATCAATCAATATAATAATTACTTTATCACTTTGAAAAGTGAGATTATTATTTTTTAATAATTTAGAAAAATTATGAGGAGCAAAAATGTTTAGCTAAAGACATTAAACAAATACGCTTTTTTAGAGACGATCCAATTTATTTATTTTTAATTAGCATTACGTATTTACTAATTTATTTGTATTTAATTCTATTTCAGTTCTAGAGCCACCGTTTCATGGCCCTTCATTCTAGCTACCGCACACTCTCTAATAAGCAGCGGACCAAGTTGCCAGCCAACAGCTCCTTCACCAGCTGCACACCACGGCTCTTTTTCAAGCTCTCCCATCCCCCTTGCAGCCCCACTTTTGGCTTCTAGCAACAAAGCCACGCTGAAATATACCTAAACAAATTGTTGTCTAAATTCAAATGAGCCTAGACATTTTTTTTTGTCCAAATCCATTCCAAACATGTTTTTTAGTTGATTTATATATTATTAATTTTTCCTAAAACATCATATTTTAAGATTAAAGATATAAAAATTTATAAAAATCAAGACCATTCAAATTAAAGATAATTTAAATAAGAAAAAATAATTAAAGATAATTTAAAAAAAAAATCATTGAAGATAATTTAAAAATATATAAATTTGTAAATATATGAAAATTAAGACCATCGAAATTGTTGAAACGTTTTTGAAGCGCGTCCCGACTTTTTATTTTTAAAATCGGAAAATGGAGTCGTCACCAACCATTTTTATTTGGTGTGATCGGAGCACCTCTAAAACATTTTAATTTGTAAAAAAAATAGGTCTTCGAAATCTAGAAAATGAGTTCAGGAGTCGGTTACGTGTGAGGAAGGATTAGCACCCTCACACGCCCAAGATTGTACCTAGTCGATGATTTTCCGATTTTGATTTTAAAAGTTTGAAAACTCGAGTGGAATTTAAAATACGATCCTTAAGTGCATGATTGTCGAATTTTAAAATTATTTTGTAAAAGGTCGAATTTTTTGAAAAAAGCTTGTTATTTTGAAAAATCGAAAAAAGCAAATATGACTAGTAAGTTAAGGCACAATACCTCAAATTTTTGAACAAATTACGAGCATTCTTATTTAAAAAAAAAAAAAAAAAAACCTTGCACATTATTATTTTATGAAAAAAAAGAATATTCGATTATTTTGAGTCAACTAAAAATCACACCTAATAAATTAAGGTGTGTCTTTCGAGTCACGAAACAATAAATATTATCTTAATTTATTTTACCAGAACACAAGAATATATATATACTTTAAGAGTGAATACAAATGAAAAAGAAGTGATAAAAGTATGGTGCAAAAAAAAAAAATTGAATACACGATGACATTCAATAAAAATGAGGCAAATTTAACAACACCAAGTAAATAAAATAATGTTAAACAAATGTATGCATCAACTTTAAAAGGGGTTTAAAAAAAACAAAACACATGAATGAATGTGCTATTTGAAAATATTATTAAAAAGGGTAAACAGAAAAATTTTGGTCAAAGACCTATTTTTTTTTTAAAAATAAAAATTAAACTTCTAAAACTTAAAGAAATGAATTGAGGGCAAAAGTAAAAAAATATAAAAATCGAGAATATAAAAAAATTTAGCTTGCTAATTTAAAAAATTTAAGCCCAAAAATAGGACAAAACGGACATATTTTAAAAATAAAAAAAAATGGAAAGGGTTTAAACTACAAAATTTCCTTTTATTTTAAAACAAGGGTCAAAGGACCAATTAAAAAAAAAACCAAAATTATATTACCAATTTTTAAAAAATATTTAAAGAAAGCGAATGGGCAAATCAAAAAAATGGAAGAAGGGAGGGACTTAATTAAGAAACCCCCCCTTTATTTTCCAATTTTGTCGTCTAGACGACAACATTTTAATGCCATAAAGATTCAACTTGAAACGGCATCATACAGGAGTATACTCATGTCAATTAAGGATTAAATCAAAAGAAAAATAAAATTAAATGGGAATTTTAAAATAAATTAAACAAAACAAAAAGGGACAAAATTGTAAGGCTTAAGAAAGGCGAAAGGGCTGCATGGGTAAATAACCCATTAATAGAAAACACGCGTTTCGAAACGTTTTTGAAATGCGTCCCGACTTTTAAATTTTAGTTTGAAAATGGGAGTCGCCACCAATCATTTTCACCCGGTGTGATTGGGCCACCTTAAAACGCTTAAAATTCGTTTTAACAAAAGTTTTGGTCTTCAAAATCTAGAAAAAAAATGTTCGGGAGTCGATTACGTATGAGGAAGAATTAGCACCCTCACACGCCCAAAATTGGTACCATGTCCATTATTTTAGGGTCTAAATTGTCAAAAGTTTGAAAACTCGAGTGAAATTTAAAACACGATCCTTAAATACATAATTTATTTCATGCAAAATTTTTAAAATAGAATTTGATGAGAAAAATGTCCATGCGTTTCGAATTTCTTAGAAAATTGAAGTCATGTCCAACACGTTAGGACACAACGTTCTCGAGATTTCGAAATTGAAAGACGTTGTGAAACATTTAGAAGAGGATATTTGATTGTGTAAATTCTACGAAAAATCATACCCAACACGTTAGGGCATAATTTTTCGAGATTTCTACACAAAAAGAATATTGCCTCGGTTTTAAAGATTTATTTGTATGTAAAAATAGTTTTGAAAACAAACGTGTAAATTAAATATGAATGGGCAATTAGTAACAAAAATAACCCGAAACAAAATAATTAAACAAATGAATAAATACACAAAAATTAAACATAAAATTAATAGAATACAAAACACAAAAGAATGATAATTAAATTCTGTGTATGAACATTGAAGAGAAAAGAAACAAGACAAACAGGGTCAAAAATAGAGTTTCAGAGAACTCGGGATGAAAATGAAATTTTAAAGAAGTTCGAGGGTCGAAATGTGATTTTAGAAAATTTTGAGGGGTCAAAATGTAATTTTAGAAAAGTTTGAGAGTTAAAATATGATTTTGAAAATGTTTAGGGTTTAAAATGTAATTTTAGAAAAGTTTAGGGGTTAAAATGTAATTTTGGAAAAGTTTAGGGGTTAAAATATGATTTTAGAAAAGTTTAGTGACCTTTTGGGCAATAAAACCTAAAAAAAGGTGACACGTGACGGCTTTTCATGCCTTTAGAAGTTAAAGGACTGATTCAAAAATCATTTAAAATTATTGGGCAAATTTATAATTATAACAAAACATGATTTAAGGATGAAATTAAAACAAATCAAAAATAAAAAGGACCAAATGCACAAAATAAATCAAACATGGGACATGTGGCAATCTCTCAGGCTTCCAGAGAGTCAAGGGACTAAATTGAATAAGAAATGAAATTAATAGGTGAATTTATAATTATTTAAAATTATAAAAGGACAAAATTGTAAATTAAAAAAAGTGAAGGAGCAAAGGGAAAATTTCCCCCTTGTTTAAAAAAAATCTAATTCTTATATGCCAAAACGACATGGCAAAAAGGGGTGGGGGTTTCTTTAATACAAGTTTATGAGAGAAAAAAACATTTAATTCATTTAATTTAAAAAAAAAAACTTTCTTTTCTCCTATCTCTTTTCCTCTAAAAAAAATCTCCCATTTTTTCTCTCTTCCATCCATGGCTGACCAAGCTTCGGCCCTTGGTCTGCCGTAACCCCCGTCACACCGGTCACCATTCGAGCTTCTCCTCCGCCTCCACGCGCCGCCATGGTAAGCCGATCGTCCTCCCTTTCTTCTCCTTTTTTCATTTTTTTAAAACAACATTTTTGATTTTTTCCTTTTAAAAACCTTTCTTTTTCATTTTTTTTTTTTTAAATGTTTTGATTTTTCCCCTTTTAAAATAAATTTTTAAAGAAGACAAGCATAGATCTGAAATTTTAAAGATTTTCAAACATATATTTTATTTTGAAATTTTTAAAATCTTGATCCTTTTATCTATTTTTAGTTTTTTTCTTTTGAAATATATATAAAAATTGTGAACAATATAACGAAATATGTATGAATGTATATTTAATACGATATACCTTGAAGGAAATATTCTTGAATGTTTGTGTTTGAACCTTTGAACGATATTGTTTCTTGAAGATCTTGCTTTTTTTTGTAATTGTTTTTTTGGTATTAATCCTCCATGTGTAAAAATTACAATGAGTTGTTGATGGCTTTATAGCCAGATTTTATTACAAAATATTGTTCCTTTGTCTTGTGCTTTTCCTCCTCTGTTGTTCTTTTGTCTCTGTTTTTTCTTTTGCAGGTCTTCATATGGTGGCAGCAACGGTGGCAGATCTCATGGTGGGTGTCTTGGTTCGTGTGCCACGACGTGGATGCTGACGTGGTATGCTCTGGTTGGCTAAAATGAAGGCATCAACAGTACAAGTAGTGGCAGCAGACCTGGAAGGCTTCTTGTACAATTTTGGGTCATTTGGGCTAGGATTTATGTTTGTAATTGCGACATTCAATTAAACTTTTAAATTTAAATTTTTTATTTCAAAATAAATTTAAATTCCAAATAAGCTTAAATTTACAATAAATTTAAAATTAAAATGAATTAAAATTTAAAATCTAAAATTTTAATTTTTGATCCAAATATTGGGCCCGGTCAAAATTGGGCTTCAACAACGCGGATCACAAGGGGATCACATGGGTCGGGTCGGTTGGGCATAAACGAAACGACACCGTTTGGTCACTGAATCTTCACACCAAAACGACGTCGTGCAAAGGGGAGTATTTAAGTCAGATTTTTTTTTTGAAATTTCATTTTCTTTCATTTTTTTTCAAAAAAATTCCTTTGTTCTCCTTTTTTCTCTCAACTAGTCCCATCATCGATCCAAGGGTCGACCTCGTGCCCGCCGTCACCTCGTCGTGGCTCCGTCGTCTCCGATCATCGCAAACCGCCACTTACGACGGCCCAAGTAAGAAAACTATCTCCTTTCTTATACTCTTTTGTAAAACTTTAGATTGGAGCTTTAAGAACTCCAAAAAAACAAAAAAATCAAAAGATTTATTCTTAGATTTTTGTTGAAACTTTTAGATCTGAGTTTGATTTTCAGATCTGCAAAAAAAAAAGTTTGGATCTTTGTTTCTTTAATAAAACCTTAGATCTGAGTTTTTTTAAAACTAAATTTTAATTTTAATTTTTTTCTTTTTTTCAAATCTGTTTTATATTTTGTTTTTTATTTATAAAATATTGATTTCGAAAAAACAAAAAAAAAATAAAACAATAGGTGTAATAGTATAAAAAAATAAAAAAATATATGAAGATATATCAATCGAAACAAATACACCTTCAACAAAAATTCGTCAGTTTGTTATTCAAATATGTTGCTTTCTGAATTTTTTGGTGTTTTTTCGTAAAAACCAAAGAGAGAAGAAGAAATTACAATCGATTTTATGGCTTTATAGCAAAATACATATCATTTTGTTTTTTTCTATTTGTTTCTTGCTCTTTGTCTCTGTTTTGCAGGTGCTTCTGACGATGGCAGGGAGTGGGTGATGGTGATAGAGGTGTGGTGTTCGACATGGGCATGGTGGTGGTGTCAGAGGCGTGCTGATGGTGGCCTCAGAAATGTGCACTAGCATGAGCATTAAGGACAGTGACCGCTACGGTTTGCTTAGGAAATTAGGGTTTCTTAATTTCCTTAAGCTTTTAGGCTTGTTTGGGCTGACATTGATTTGGGCTAGGGTGTTTACTGGATAGTTTAGTTTTGGGTTTGTAATTTTGGATTTTGATGTAAAATGAACATTTTAAATTAAATTAAAATTTAATTTAAAATTTATTTGGGTTTTATTTTTAAGCTTTAATAAAATTGGGCCTCTACAGCTGCCCCTCTTTGTTCATTGTCGTGCAACAAGAACGGAGCAAAGACTAAAAGGAGGACCAATTTTGTTCGATCCCACTGAATTTGGTTTCTTCGGCGCTTTTTCTTTCAAGAAGCCCGCTCTTTGCTCAAACGATCGTTCAACTTTACTGCATTCGTTTTTCTTTGATTTAATCTTCTGACTCTTCAAGGATTTGGTGTCATTGCTTCATATTTTGATCTACTTCTCTGTATCTCACTAGGAAGATGACTGCTTTGTTGTTTCGCCCACTTCTCTATATCTCAGTAAGAAGATGGGGTTTGAAGTTTCACTCACATTTGAGCTTCACCTCATTATTTTGGTACACTTCTCTGTATCTCACCATGAAGATGACCACTTCATTGTTTGACCTAGTTCTCTGTACCTCACTAGGAAGATGGGGTCTGAAGTTTTACTCACATTTGAGTTTCACCTTATTATTTTGGTACACTTCTCTATATCTCACTAGGAAGTTGACCACTTCATTGTTTGACCGACTTCTCTGTACCTCACCAGGATGATGGGGTCTAAAGTTTCACTCACATTTGAGCTTCACCTCATTATTTTGGTACACTTCTCTATATCTCACTAGGAAGATGACCACTTCATTGTTTGAGCTATTTCTTTGTACCTCATCAGGAAGATGGGGTTTGAAGTTTCTCTCATATGTGAGCTTCACCTCATTATTTTGGTACACTCTGTATCTCACCAGGAAGATGATCACTTAATTGTTTAACCTACTTCTTTGTATCTCACCAGGAAGGTGGGATTTGATGTCGAAGCTTCATCTTGCTCTTACTGCAACTTCGAAGAGATAAAGACTTGCCATTGTAATTTTGATCTGATCCACTGTAACTTTGAGGTAAAAGATCTATTACGACTTTAATATGCTCCTCTTCAACTTTAGGGTATAAGATTTACCGTTGTAGCTTCAATATTTCTCCTCATGCTTCTAAGGTACTAGGTTTTCCGTTACGGTCTTAACCTTTCCTTTTATATATCCATGGTACCGGATTCACTGTTGCGGCCTCAATCCTTCCCATCACATCTTCTAAGGTACCGAGTTCGCCGTTGTGGCCTCAACCTCTCCCTTTACATCTTCATGGTACTGGATTCACCGTTGCGGCCTCAACCTTTCCCATCACATCTTCTAAGGTACCGGGTTCGTCGTTGCGGCCTCAACCTTTCCTTTAATATCTTCATGGTACCGGGTTCACCGTTGTGGCCTCAATCCTTCCCATTACATCTTCTAAGGTACCAAGTTCGCCCCTGCAGCCTCAACCTTTCCTTTCTTATCTTCTAAGGTATCGGGTTTGCCATTACGGTCTCAATCTTTCCCTTCAAATTTTTATGGTACCGGGTTTGCCATTACGGCCTCAACCTTTTTCATCACATTTCATGGTACCGGATTCGTCGTTGCAGCCTCAATCCTCCCCATCACATCTTCTAAGGTATCGGGTGCTGTTGCGGCCTCAACCATTCCCTTCATATCTTCACGTTCCTTGGTTCATTTAGCTATTTCGTGGTAATAAAACCTGTAAAATATGTTTTAATGGGCCTTTGTGTAGACTAGGTTATTAAGATGCTATGATCAGGATGAATCAAATGCTCCTAAACAGGTGGATATGAATGATGAATGCAAAAACGTCCTCTTTGAGAACTGATTTTATTTTGGTCCTTAGTTGACATTGTTCGTCGTTTGTCTAAGTCTTCTTTGATGTGGTATCATGTTTTGTGTATGTGCATATTTGTCGTGAAACCTAATGAGGTATCCGTAATTTGACTATTTGTTTCAAGACCCTTCTAACTCTTGGGTTTGGTTATTTCCAATTAGTGGTCCTATTTCAGGTCCCTGTATCATTTTGAAAATTTTCAGAACGATATGCAGAAATATTTTTATTCCTTATGTTGTTAAACCATAAACCTTTATTTTAAATGCAAAAATGCTTGAATCCAGGTTGTAAAGTGGATGAAATTGAATTTGATTGAAGGCAAAGCTCACATGAATAAAAAGATCATTGGTTCATTAACAGTTATTTTGATATAGAAATGCTCGAACATGGATGCAAGGCAAATAAAATTGGTTTTTTGGAGGCGAAGCTCACATGAATGAAAAAGATTAAAAATGACTCATGTTGGTCAAAGTTTCCAAACATAAGGTGAACAAAGAATGGAGTTAGGTGCCCTGGATATCAAAGTATGAGCTTCACTGAGCAAACTTGATGAGGACCATTTTGAGCTTGACATGTGTTCATGAAACTTGGAGTACTTCGTCGATACTTCAAGGTATAAAGTTTCTCCACCTTGCTACTTTTGAGAGAGAAGACCATTTCATGCCTTTTTATTCAAAATTAAGCCGCCCTTTTAGGTTTTCAACTCAAATCTCCTTAGGTTCCGAGATGCCCTTTTTAGGTTTTCACCTCGACCTCTCCTTTTTTTGTTTTATTTTTTTTGTCTTTTCTTTTTTCTTTTTCTTCTTTTCAGGTGAAATCTTTTCTCAACGAGTTTGAGTCCATGAGATTGGGCAGGTCTTTGCCTTCCATCTTGATCAAAATCATAGCTTCTCTTAAAAGACTTTTTTTCTGCACCTCTTGAGGCCTTTCCAAATTCGGAATCCATTTTCCTTGGAAGCCTTTTGTAAGCAAGATTTTTTCAAAACCACGACTTTCCTATGGAATTCTCTTGAGCGGATCCTTCCTTATTATCGGTATATCTGATCATGACAGATGGCCTTTAGCATTTTCAATCAAGTGTAAATGACTGCATTTGGATTAAACTAACTCTGCTTTATCCACTCTAACAAAATTTGGAGGGAGAGAAACTCGACTCCAATAGGCGAGAATGCTTCTAGTCCGTAAATCATTCGGAAAGGTGTTGCCTTAGTAAAGTCTTGATTGATGTTCAATAAGCGTAAAGAGCAAATGATAACTTCTCATGCCAATCTTTGTAGGTCTCTGCTGTGAATCCTTCTAATGTTCTTATTGATTATCTCTAATGCCCCATTCATTTTTTAGCGATGTGGTGCTGAGTTGTGATACTTGTTCTTGAATTGGCTGCAGATTTTGCTATCGTGCTGTTGCTCAAATTCAAGTCGTTGTTGGATATGATCCTTTCTTGGCATTCCATACCGGCATATAATCTCTTTTTTCATGAATCTACTTAACTGTCGATTGGTATAAGAGGTAGTAATCAATGATCATAAGCATGAATTGATGCTTATTAGAAACTCTTTTGCAAAGTTGGCTCGATGATGTTCATGCTTCACATAGAAAAAGGCCATGACGTGAAAAGATGAAAGAGTAATAAATTTTCAAGATGCCCTTTGTAGGTTTTTGTCTTGATTTTTTTCTTCTCTTTTTTTTTATATATGTTGGTTTTTAAAATGCCCTTTGCGGATTTTTCAACCCTTTTTTCCTTTATTATTATTTTTTTATTTTCTTTTTGATAACACGCCAAGCCTCAATTTTCGAAGTTTCTATTGAATTGGATTGCATTCTTCCTTTATGGGAGCCTGTGTGTCACAATATCAGTTCCTTAAACCTTGCATGGTTTGATAGAACCATGCAAAGACCTTTGGATTCTTGAAGCAGCTTGTCTTGTTTCTGCAAAGACACATGCCTCAAATCTTTCTTGAAATCACAACTCTTCGAGGTGATATTCGCTTTGTGTCTTGCTCAACCATCCGTAACAGATCGAAAGACAAGTTACATTCTTGATCATTTTCAAAGTCTTGAAGTTTTTCTGGACACATGTCCTTCTCAAAAGGATCTAAATTGACCGTAGTGTCACTCGTATCCTTGATATCAAGGGATCTAACATAAAGAAAAACTTCAAAGAATAAATGAATTTAAGAATGATTAACCATATGGTATGAGTATGGCTGAAAAGGAAAAGCAATATGTTTGCCAATTGAGACACAAAAATACATCATTTTCGTCGAAATGAAAGACAATGGTCATGTGCCCTTTATAAAAGGATCTCTATTATTCTCGGGCTTAGAGTGATAAGTGTGTTCTGAATATTTTTCTGGAAAAGTCTAAAAAAACTACAAGAAACTCCTCCACAGTCTAGTTGTCCAAAATACTTCCAAGGGCGTAGGGACTAACTCCTGATGGGTTCCATTCTTCGTTCTCTTATTCGGATATGACTTTTCGCTCAATATTTTTTTTTAACATTCCCTTATTATCTTGATTTATCATGTTTCCTCTCAATTTTCATTTAGGGTTGATGACTCTCTCTCATACGAATGTTTTAGATATGTGGGATTTTATTGAAATTTAATGCATGAAGTGCAATGCAAATGAATGGTAAAATGCATGTAAAAAAAGATGTTGATTCTTGGTTTAATTCCATTAGAATAACTTTATTAGAAAATAAATTTCTGTACATAAGGTTGATACATGTATGGTCGTGCCTTAATGCTCAAAGTCCTAATCTTCCAAGCTAATTTTTCTCCGGTTTGACCCTGATTTGAAATTCAAAGTGTCGGTCTTAAATGGCTAAAGTCTACAAGTGGTTAGTCATTTCTCGCATTTGGTCGAATCCTTGCTTGCGACATGGTCCCTATCTTAGACTTGCCCCTAAGAGCGTTGGAGTCATTCCTCGTTTATTTCCAATTTCTTTGGTGAAATCTTCTTGTCTTTGGATAGCCATAAATTCCTTCGATGGAAAGTAGTCCTTAGAAAAAATTCGATAAGAGACCTTTTCGACTTTCCAACAATGGCTACGAAACCAAACTAGCAAAATTTGTGCACCAATACACCTTATTTTGCCCTTTCTTTGACAGGTGCTTAATGGCTAAGATTGCTAGAACAAGAGTGATTCTATTGTCAAGTTGATCAAACAAATCTGCAACCGCGTCCTCTACATGCCCCCAACATTTTAGGGAAGACGACTAACTCTTATGTGTTTGATGTGTAGATTCTTTCTTGGACCTGAGTGTACTATGTCAGACAGGTTTTTCAAAGTAAATCACTTGTTATCCCATTTTCCTGGATCAGGGTTGCAACCTAATGCTCGGTTATCTAGGATAGACCTTATCATTTTAAATCCTTGGGCAATGGAGCGATGTAGCGTATCCTTCTACCTTATGCTCATGTTCTAAAAGTGAAGCAACTAAGCTAAATCCCGATACTGTGTTAGCGTTTAAAAAAATGTGTATATACTTTTAACCTTACGTAGATAAGGTAGACCACCGAATTCAAATTAGAACATCTGCCTCTTTTGTCTTCCATATTTCTTTTAGTTATTGCAAACTGTTATGGATTTCATTTATTTGGGTGTAATCCCAAAACTCTGATATGTACCCCTTTGACAGGTTATCACCTTTTCATTGTTGTTTTTCTTTGACCACATACGCACGACCACGTTGACTTCTACCATATCAAGGAATCCATTTTCTTATGACCAGTTCTTTATTTAGTAATAGAACAAGAGTAAACACCTTTTGATGAGAATGCAATGCAAACAGATTCAAAATAAGTGAGTGTGATTAATACAGAAATAAAACTTGAAAATAAATTGCAATTAAAAGCAAAGGAACAATAATATAACCGTGTCTCTTACTTTGTTCGGGTAACCATTGAAGGTTTGGCACAGTTCTACTTAAGGTAAATTCTCATGAAATTATATACAGGTTAATAAAATGTGTTGCTTATGCGTGCATAAGAAAGGCATTAACTCATAGCTAAATACCAAAACTTTACATAAGGTAGATACGCATATGATCGTGTCATAGTGTTCAAAAACCTTAATCTTCGTAGGAAATCATCCAATTTTTCCCTGGTTCATCATTTTTGTCCAAAATGTCAGCTTGAATGGTTAAGTGATCAGTCACTTCTCGTAGTTGGATCAAAGTTTGGTTCATTGTGCAGTCTTTACTTCCGTCTTTCTTGTTTGACAAATCATCGACTTTTTGTCTATCTTTTGACCATATGCGCGTGACTACCTTATCAAGAAACTCATTTTCTTATGACTAGTTTTCTATTTAGTAATTGAGCTTAAATCCACACCTTTCCGTGTATAAAGATGTAATGTAAGCAACAATAAAAAAAGCAAAAGAAAACACAAGACAGTATGATAACAAAATATGAATATAAACAAACAACCTAGGCTTGGAGAATTGCTAACAGTTCGTTGTAATTTTATCCTAAGGTAAGCAACTAGGATTCACTACATGTGGTTCAAGTTCTAGAGTTAAGGTACCTAAACCAGCAGATTCCTCGATCCTTACCCATTACAAACTCATACGAACGAGTTCGGTAGGGGGTCACATTTCTCATATGTTTGCACGGAAGTGAAAATTTCACGAAAACATAGGTACGAATGTAGTCCCGAAAGCAATTCACTATCCTATACGGAGATGAAAACCTCACGAAGAAATAGTTTCTCACTTTCACTTAAAAGGTGTAGTAACAGATGCAAATGAATGCGAACTTATACTAGCAATAATATTATCATGGTATTTCATAGAAAATGCAAAGGATCATATATTAATTTAAATCAAGTTTTTGAAAATTTTAAGAAAAAGGACATTAAAATAATCGACTTTTAGCTTAACTCTCTTATTGGTCCCCAGCGGAGTCACCAAGCTGTCAAAACGTTTTTGAAACGCGTCCCGACTTTTAATTTTTAAAATCGGAAAATGGAGTCGCCACCAATAAATTTTTATTTGGTGTGATTGGAGCACCTTTAAAACATTTCAATTTGTAAAAAAAATAGGTCTTTGAAATCCAAAAAATGAGTCCAGGAGTCAATTACGTGTGAGGAAGGATTAGCACCCTCACGCGCCCAAGGTTGGTACCTAGCCGATGATTTTCCGGTCTTGATTTTAAAAGTTTGAAAACTTGAGTGAAATTTAAAAGACGATCCTTAAGTGCATGATTGTCGAATTGTGAAATTATTTTGTAAAAGGTCGAATTTTTGAAAAAAGCTCGTTATTTTGAAAAATCGAAAAAAGCAATTATGGCTAGTAAGTTAGGACACAATACCTTAAATTTTCGAATAAATTACGAGCATCTTACTTTTTAAAAAAAAAAAAAACCTTGCGCATTATTATTTATGAAAAAAAAATATTCGATTATTTCGATTCAACTAAAAGTCACACCTAGTAAATTAAGGTGTGTCTTTCGAGTCACGGAACAACAAATATTATCTTGATTTATTTTATCGGAACACAAGAATATATATATACTTTAAGAATGAATACAAATGAAAAAGAAGTGATAATAGTATGGTGAAAAATTGAATACACGATAACATTCAATAAAAATGAGGCAAATTTAACAACACCAAGTAAATAAAATAATGTTAAACAAATGTATGCGTCAACTATAAAAGGGGTTTAAGAAAAAAACAAAACAAATGAACGAATGTGCTATTTGAAAATATTATTAAAATGGGTAAACGCGAAAATTTTGGTGAAAGATCTATTTTTAAAAAATAAAAATAAAAATTAGACTTCTAAAACTTAAAGAAATGAATTAAGGGCAAAAGGAAAAAAATAAAAATAAAAATCGAGAATATAAAAAAATTTAGCTTACTAATTTAAAAAATTTAAGCCCAAAAAATAGGACAAAACGGACATATTTTAAAAATAAAAAAAAAATGGAAAGGGTTTAAACTAAAAAAATTACTTTTATTTTAAAACAAGGGTCAAAGGACCAATTTAAAAAAAAAAAACCAAAATCATATTATCAATTTTTAAAAAAAGATTTAAAAAAAGCAAATGGGCAAATCAAAAAAATGGAAGAAGGGAGGGACTTAATTAAGAAATCCCCCCTTTATTTTCCAATTTTGTCGTCTAAACGACATGCATTTTAATGCCATAAAGATTCAACTTGAAACGACATCGTATAGGAGTATACTTATGTCAATTAAGGATTAAATCAAAAGAAAAATAAAATTAAATGGGAATTTTAAAATAAATTAAACAAAACAAAAGGGGATGAAATTGTAAGGATTAAGAAAGGCGGAAGGGCTGCATGGGTAAATAACCTATTAATAGAAAACACGCGGATCCTAAGGGGATCCGCATGGGTCGGGTCGACTGGGCATAAACGAAACGACGTCGTTTGGTCACTGAATCTTCACACCAAAACGTCGTCGTGCAAAGGGGAGTATTTAAGTCAGATTTTTTTTCTTCTGAAATATCATTTTCTTTCATTCTTTTTCAAAAAAATTCCTTTGTTCTCCTTTTTTCTCTCAACTAGTCCCATCACCGATCGAAGGGTCTACCTCGTGCCCATCGTCGCCTCGTCATGGCTCCGTCATCTTCGGTCATCGCAAACCGCCACGTACGGCAGCCCAAGTAAGAAAACTATCTCCTTTCTTAAACTCTTTTGTAAAACTTTAGATCGGAAATTTAAGAATTCCGAAAAACAAAAAATCAAAAGTTTTATTCTTAAATTTTTTTGAAACTTTTAGACTTGAGTTTGATTTTCAGATCTAAAAAAAAATAAAGTTTGGATCTTTGTTTCTTTAATAAAACCTTAGATCTAGGTTTTTTTAAAACTAAATTTTAATTTTTTTTTCAAATCTGTTTTATATTTTGTTTCTTATTTATGAAATATTGGTTTTAAAATAACCAAAAAAAAAAAAAACAATAGGTGTAATAGTATAAAAAAAAATATACGAACATATATATATCGAAACAAATATACCTTCAACAAAAATTCGTTAGTTTGTTATTCGAATATGTTACTTTCTGATTTTTTTGCTGTATTTTCGTAAAAACCGAAGAGAGAAGAAGAAATTACAATCTATTTTCATGGCTTTATAGCCAAATACATATCATTTTGTTTTTTTTTTCTATTTGTTTCTTGCTCTTTGTCTCTGTTTTGCAGGTGCTTCTGACGATGGCAGGGCATGGGTGATGGTGACAGAGGAGTGGTGTTCGGCATGGGCGTAATGGTGGTGTCAGGAGCGTGGTGATGGTGGCCTCGAAAACGTGCACTGACGTGGCATGAGCATGAGGGACAACGACGATTAGGATTTGCTTAGGAAATTAGGGTTTTCTAATTTCCTCAAGTTTTTGGGCTTGTTTGGGCTGACATTGATTTGAGCTAGGGTGTTTAGTGGGTAATTTAGTTTTGAGTTTGTAATTTTTGATTTTCGATGTAAAATGAACATTTCAAATTAAATTAAATTAAATTTAGATTTTATTTTCAAACTCAATAAAATTGGACCTCTACAGAAATAAAATAACTTTAATTAAAGATAAGCTCATTTAAATTAATACCATTTACTCCCTAAAAGGTAAATAATATTTTTATTATGTTTTAGATAAGAAGAAATTTATCTTTAATTTGAATGGTTTTAATTTTCATGCTTTTTTTATGAAGATATATATATATATATATATATATATATATATATAGAATTTATATATTTTTAATTCTAAAATAATAATATAAAAATATGATATTTTATGAAAAAGCTAATAAAAAATAAAATTATTAAAAAAACCATGTCTAGAATGAATCTAGACAATTAATTGCATAGATTCATATGAATCTTGATAACTATTTTTTCAGATTCATTAAGATGTAAATTAAAATTGATTTTATATATTTTAATTCTAAAATAATAATATAAAAATATGATATTTTATGAAAAAGCTAATAATATATAAAAAGATAAACTCAAAAATAGTCACTTTTGTTTGTCTTGAATTTTATTGTAGTCACTTATGTTTGAAATGTTACGTTTTAGTCACTTACGTTATCGTTTTGTTACGAAGTGGTCACTTTGCTATTAAGCTTCGTTATCTCCTTAATGATAATCCTACGTGGCAATCCAAATGGATTTTAAATGCTAATTTGAATGTCCAGTTGGGATGAGAATAAGATTTTAATTAAACAAATTTAATTAATTAAAAATTTTAAATTAATTACAATTGAAAAAGAAAAACTCATTTGGACTGCCACGTAAGATAGTCATTAGGGAGGTAACGGAGTTTAACGGCAGAGTAACCACTTCGTAAGAAAATAATAACATAAGTGATTAAAACGTAACATTTTAAACATAAGTAATTAAAATATAATCTGAGACAAATAAAAATAACTATTTTTATAGTTTTTCTTTATATAAAATAATTACTAAAAAAACACGTCTAGAATGAATCTAGAAAATTAATTTTCATGCCTTAAGTAGAGGAAGAAGATAGGTGCAATTACGATATAAATTACAGCGCATTAATCTGTCGAAGAAGAAATAATTCTCCATTTCTATATGCCTAATTCCAAATTAATCAAAATCAATAAGACTAGTAATTAATGGGTTAAATTTTATTTTGTAAAATTTATGAATTTAATTTTTGTTCTTTTATTTCATCATTTTTAGTTGCTGTATTTTTTAAAATTTAAAATTTCAGTCTTCATCAAATAGGATCTGTTAAAATTTATTGATTAAAGTTTTGTTATTTTTAAAATTTAATGCGTCAAATATATTATCATATGTGTAATATCATTTCAGCTTATAATTTTTACATATTGCTCACTAAAAATTTAGTTAATAGATTAAGAACTATCATTTGCGTCTAGATTGAAATTTCAAAATTCGAAAAGTATAAGGATTCAGAATAATCCAATTGGAGAAAATAGACTAAATCTATAATTTATGCATAGTACATGACTAATATTTAAATTTATCCAAACAAATTAAATTGCTATTGTTTGGGTTAGGACTAAAATTTCAAAATTTGAAAATAGAGGGACTAAAAGTGAACAATTCGAAAAGCATAGACTAAAATTGATCAAATAAAGTACGGGGACTAAATTTACAAGTTTCACAAAGTACAGGGACTAGTAACTGAATTTATCCTAATTACTTAACTAAATTTTCAGATAGCTTGAGAGATGATGAGAAGAACAAAACTTTCTCAGATTTTGCTAACTATATATACTAATATTTAATTTATATATGCATCCGTACATAATTGCATACATGCATGTATATATATATATATAAACATGAAACGATATACAATTGACACATAAGCCCTGAATAGAAGAGGTAGCAGTGTTAATTTTCATGGCTAGCAGGCTGCTGAAGGGTGAGATAAGGAATTGATGAAGTGAGATTTGGGTCCGATTGTGAAAGGGATGGGCGTCTTCGTTGCCGGAGGGTCATCGCCGCCGTTGGCAACTCTCTCACAGGAAGGGCACATGGTGAGGGTGGCTGCTGCAGGCAGCTGCATGCAGTACGATGCTGTTAGTTTCCATGATTTAAGCTCTTGTAATTCCTTCTGCAACCTCCTGTTCTCTTCTGTTAGCGTTTCACAACATTTCTTCAGTATTTCACAATCTACTTCAGTCTGTTTCAACTTTGTCCGGGCTCTCCTATTCTGGAACCATACTTCAACTTGCCTTGGCCTTAGATTCAACTTAGCTGCTAAATCTTGCTTCTGTTTCTGTTTAATCCAGTAAGTAAATACCAAATAAGAGTACTGAATATTTGAGTAAGAAGTGTGTAAACAATGGAGATAAAGATATACATACAGGACAGATAGTGGTGTACTCTTTGAAGCTATCTTCTAAGATTGCAGATTGGTGTTTGGTAAGCCGAAGTTTCTTTCTATGGCAACCTTCATCATCTTCATCACCAACCCTTGAAGAAACCCTCTCGAATTCCACATCTCCCTCTTTCTTGACACTGGAGTAGGAAAACGAAGACAGTGCAGTGACAGAAGAGGTTTGCTGGTCGTCGCCATGTGATTTACGAGCATCATCATCTGATGATGGACCTAACGTCAGAGATGGGAAAAAATCCTCATCTCTCACCAACAATTTCTTCTTCTTTCGTCGATGATCCGATTGTGAAAAGTTTTCTTGCTTAACGTTCCAACCTAGACCAAGACCAAGACCAAGACCAAGACCAAGACCAAGACCACTGCTGCAAAAATCATCAAATCCCATTGTGTTGCTCAAAAGCTGCTAAGGAGGCCAAGAAAAAAAGGGGTTTTCTTCGAAGAGAAATGGAGAAGATGCAGTGTTGATTTTAGGGGACTATGGAATGAACTATATTACTAATCAAAAGAAAAAGAGTTGAGTACTAACGAATCTGGGCTATGAATGATGTCCTCATAGGTTGACAATTCACAACAAAAACTCTCTGATTTCTCTCCCTCTTTTTTTATTATCAAAATTACATTATCATAATCGATAAAAACAACTATTAAAAAAAACCAGAAATAGCAAGATAAACCCATCCATCCCACCAACAGCCAAGAATTCACTGCAAAAGGTTCATAAAATGGATTACGTACGTGGAATCGCATGGAAAGTGGGGGATTACATCGGAGAATATAAAAGAGAATAACAATTCAACTCTTTTCTTTTCCTTTTTATTAAATTTCAGCACTTTTCTTCTGGTTTTCCTTTAAATCCATACCCTTTTGACACTGACTATAAAAGCAAAACTAACTTAAAATCATCCTAATCAATCACTTTGTTCTCAATGTGAAAACACCGAAAGGGTGGTGATTAATTAAAGGGAGAGGGGGCATGATCAGATGATTAAGCAATTATTGTGAATTAGAGGCAATAGAAAATCAAAGGAGACGATATTTTCATAATAATAGAAATTAAGATAAAGACCCATCATCAGATGTGTGTTTGTTTATTATGTTTACCTAGTCGCAGGCCACCCAATCTGTCCCCCACTATTTCATGCCTTACTTCACTAACAAGATTATAAGACACCCTTCTAAACTTTACCCAAATTCCAAATATTCTTCCTTATATGTGCCAAGTGTCGAGTTAAGTTGTGATCCGGGAATTACTTATTTATTTATTTCTTGTCTAGAGGAGTCGTAATATGATTTTAAGTCCAACCTTATGGGTGAATTGTTTTCAAGGGGTCTGTAACTTTTTAGGATGGGTGAATACTGCTCTTGTGCTGTATTTTTGTATGGGGTTGAATGCCCTGTACTTTTCCTATTGAATTCTCTGGTTGAGCAAAAAACAAAAAAAGAAGGTCCAACCTTGTTCAAAACTCGGCTCATATGAACCAACCCTCTGTTAAGAATACTTGATAGTAATTGCAATACAACTATTAGGTATATAACTCGAAAATGCAAGTAAAGTTATGTCATTCCCTAGATTCATTTAGTCATGCTTCAAGTTTCTCTTAATCTCTTCCAAGTTTCACAATTATGTTCCACAATATAAATCAGTGAATACAATTAAATGATACACTAATGATATTTTATTTTCCTCGATGACCATTGGTAGCACCTAAGATGGCTAACATTGAACTGAATTTTTAAGAAATAGTCAAAAATTGTAAGTACACTAAGTTGAGATCTCTGGTTATTCTCATGGATTAACTTAGAAGCGGAGATCGAATCTTTTGTTACACACATATTCGTCGAAAAATGCACATATGGTATGGATCACATGCTATGATATTACACTCCCTTTTCCCTTGGATCGCATGTTTTTGTCTCCCTTCTCCCTTTGAGTCCACAGCTCTACTATCTTATAAAATTCGACCTTGCATAAAAGACAGGTAAAAAGAATTGTAGGATCTTGATTAATTTTTAATTATAATTTCACACCCACACAATTACATCTTGATTTGTTATTAAGGTGATTCAATTTTAAACTTAGCTCCCATTAAAACACTTAGTTTAAAAGTTTAAAACAAATCCAATCTCTAGAACTAAACCATTAAGGCGATTACTTATGTAAAAGGGCCAATCATCTATCCAACATACCTTCGGTCTTATATATGTACTTAACATATGTGTATGCTTCCATGAAACAAAGTACTAAGCTTTAGTATGCATTAATCGTTGTCATAGTAACACAAATAGGAATGTGGATATCATTCAACTTAATAAATTAACATGTTTTGCTTTTGTCGGTGAAAATAATAAATCAAGGGAAATTAACTTCAATGCGGGTTGAGAATTTTGCTTGAGGACAAGCAAACACTTAATTATGGGGATATTTGATAAATGCTACAATTAACACGTTTTAACCTCATTTTTAATTCATTTTTGGGTGATTATTCGATGTTAATTGCAAATTCTATGCTTCTAGTCTTTTTAAATTCATATTTTATTGCTTAATAGAGCATTTAGGAGTGAAAGGAGTGAAAAACGTGAGAAAATCGGAGCTTCATAGCAAGTTGCAGGAGCCACACGAGCATATGGTTGGCCGTGTCGATTTCACGAAATTGCACTCTAAATTGCGTAAAATCATGATTTTTAGGTTGTTCTGACATTCTAAGACATATATATGAAAAAAAAAAAAAGATAAGAGTGAGTTGTCATAAAATATTCAAGAAAACAACTCGAAAAAAAACCGTTGAAGCCAACTTTGAAATAGATTTTCATTAAGATTGAAGATTTCCAGTTGATTTCTTAAGAAGCCATCATGAGTTTCTTTAGTTCTTTCGATTATATTGTATTTTGGATGTCTTTATTTTCAAGTATTGACTAATTTTCTAAATACCTAGGGGTGATGAACCCCATGATGAATTCTATCGTTTGATTTTTATTTTATGCGATAAAAATTTAGTTTATTGTTCTCAATTATCTGTGTTTAATTCTTGGTTTAATATTTCTAGAGTGTCGATCCATGTTTGATGTGCTTAAATCGGTGATTGAATAGACTTTGTTTAAGAGTAGATCTTGCGTAATTGAGTGGAGTTGCATGCAATCCTAAAAATAGGACGACATAAATCAACTAATCAACCTAGAGCCAGTAATATTAGAGTCAAATCTAATAAGAGAATCCATAGCAGAAGTTAATGCGATAATAGGGGTTTTAATTAGAAAGAAATCTCAACTAATCAACCTAGAGTCAGTTGCTTTTATAATCGAAAGAGATATTTGTATAATTTAGAGATTTTTACAGATCAAGTTACTAAGTAAAGAAATTGCGTAATTTAGATTGGTAGTGATAGATGAAATCTAGTTGAATTCTTTCCTAGGTATTAGTTCGCTTCTTGGTTGTTAATCGATTAATTCATGATTTGTTCTTTGTCGTGTTTGTTAGTAATTAAATTATTTAATTTTAGTTTTTAATCAATCACTCAAATTATTCAGTTAAATAATGGAAAAACGATAATTACTAGTACTTTTAGTTTTCGAAGGAACGACATTTTTACTCACCATAACTATACTATTAATTGATATATATACTTGCCTTAGTCGAATTTTTAATTAATTTTGTGACCCATCAATCAATCGAATCAAATTTAAGATTTAAATATTAAAACCCAAACTTAACCCAGAATATTTTTTTACCTAAATTTATTTTTCAACCTAATATATAATCAGACAACCAAGAGAAAGACATAAATAAGTAGAAATGAATGAGAATTCAGAATATAGTCAGACAACTTAACAAATATAAATAGTAAGACTTTGGACCTATACATGATAATTAGGTATAATAAAACTCGAATTTGAATTCTTAACAGCCCAACCAAATACATGTCGGCAGAGAATGACAGACATAACGCAAAAATAAGGGTAACCTGAGGGCACACTACCATCAAATCATTGAGCACTTGGTAAACATGGATTGATCACATATTTAGGATTCCATTCCATAAATTTCAAAGGTGATATAATAGTCTTGGAATATAATTCCTTAGCACAAACTTGGCACTGAGTACCCAATCAATTCATGCAATTTTCCAACTTCTTTATCATTTTTCAAAAGTCCAAGATTATGTTGAGTTGTGTTATAGTAATATAAATTAATGGTGGTTCTCGAATTATAATATTATTATTCCATCCTTCTGGATTCGAGATGAAACTTTACTTTTTCAAATGTGAAAGGAAGAAACCAGGAGCGATTCCGAGAGGCAGAAGATGCATGGATTAGTAGGGAATATCATCAGAATTCTAGTGCAATTTGGTGCTTAACCCTTTGTTATAGTTGAGGATTCCAACTTTTGAAGACAGTTGTTCAACTCTAAATTAATTGAATGGGGAAATCTAGTTTAAAATTTGGATTATATAATACAATAATATTTTGATATTTTAATTTCAGCAATTAAAAAAAGGGTCAGGCCTAAGTTATTTAGGGCTTTCACCAATCCCATTAACGTTAGAGGTGTTCATAGCCGGGTCGGGTCGGGTTCGGGCTGGGCTCAATTAAAAATTTAGGTACATTTGCTATGCTCGAGCCCGATCCGGCCCAAAAAATGGGTCTAAAATTTTGTCCAAGCCCGACCCAGATGAAAAAGCTAAAACTCGAGCTTGACCCGGCTCACCCGTATTAATTTTTTAATATTATTTTTATATAATTTTTAAAAATATAATACATTAAAAATGCTAAAAAAGTTAAAATAAATATTTCCTAACAAATTAAAAAATAAATTTTAATAAATAAACATCAAAATAAATATTAATGTAGTTACTCTTAACCCTTTTACAAGACACACACCTTGCACACACAGGTGCTTGAACCTAGGTCTCCGAAGATGAACATCATTCTCTTTACCACTGGAATCACTCGTTGGGTTCATATAAAAAAGACTGAAATTGAAAATTAATCACTTCTATAAAATAAAATAAAAATCATGTGAACCTGTGCTATGTATCAAGACGAAGAAGATCCTTTCGCCTTATTATCATTTTTTTTGAATATACTGGTGTGGTTATATGGAAGTATCTGTTCATACTTTCTTAACCCTTTGACAACGTACACACACCTTGCACACACAAGCGCTTGAACTCAAGACCTCTAAGATGAACAAGATTTTGTTTTCCACTTAAATCACTTGTTGAGTTCACCTTTCCGCCTTATTTCAATATAAATATTTGTACATTGACCTTGATGTAATTGTTTATTTTGAGTCCAATTTGGAATAATCAATCTAATTAAGAATAAGAAATTATTACTTTTTAATCAAAGAATTAACTAATTAAAAGGACAGAGTAAAAAAGGATAAAGAATAGTTAAAAAAACAAAGGATGCTTAGCATATATAGCATTACTTGTTTGCTAGGTTCACACATTACACAATAACACAAATAGGACTTATTCTTTTATTTTATTTTATTTCTGTTTGAGGGAAATACATGTATGAAGAGGAGAGTAATGGCATGTAGGTGTTGGAGATTTAAATTTAATAATTAAATTATTTAAATTTTTGGAAGGCTTAATTTACAGTTTGACTTTTGATGTATATATATCTTTTCATTTTAATATTTAAAATTTTTTTTATCTCAATTTAAAACTTACAGTATCATTCTCGAACGGAGATTTGGATTCTATTGAATCTAAAAGTCAGAACTCAAATAAAATGAGTTTTCTTCTTTGTGTTGATTTTTCCCTTTTTGGTTTATGTTTCAACAAGAGAGTGTTAGCCAGGGTTTGACAAAAATAAAGCATATGAAAAATTGGATTATACTCTCTTCTTCAAACAAAAACCACCTTCTCCAAAGTGTAACCTATATATATATATAGCATTAAATATTTAATGGAATTAGCGGGTTTTTATCTTTTGGTGTTAGGATGAAGGAGAAGGATTTGATATTGAAAAATTACCCAAATGAAGATGAAGAATTTATCAAATGAAATGAATTTTGATGTTGAAGAAGAAGATAAAGGATCAAGAATTGCGCAGATGATTCTTGATTTTTGTTAAAAACATTTAATTATTTTTTATAATTATTATCAAGATTATATATATATATATATTATTTTTAAATGTTTGTATATATTTAATAAAAAGTTATATATTTTATAAAAGAAATACATGTGGCGTGACCATCAATTTATTTCTAATCGTATGTTAGTGAAACGGACTACAAATTATAACGGCATGATACTTTAAGTATTAAATTGGGACAAAAAAAAATTAAATAACAAAATGAAAAACCAATATAATTCAAAAGCCAAATAATGAATTAAACCTTTTTCGAATAATGAGATATTATATATTACTATATATTATTTTGATGAATTTAATATCTCGCGACAAATATATCAACTCTGTTAAGTAAATTATCAAAATAAATCAAGATTACAATAAAAAAATAAGAAAAAATATTTAAGATTTTTAAATTTTAATAGATAACCATTATTAAAATAACATGAAAATTTACCATATTTTTAATTTATTTGATCGGTCGAAATTAGGGTATCCACCACTATTAGTAGTGACTAATATTTTTGTCGCGAGAACTCTTTGAAAAGATAAATAGTTGATCAAAAAATGTGCTCTATTTCCATGAATAAAAATCAAACCTCTAATTACATAATTAAGAGAGCTTCAACCTAAAAACATTGAGTTTTTAGCCAATCGATCGAACCTATTTTTAGTTAAGTCCAAATTCATTGAACCATTTCAAACTATTTTTAGCTAATTCAATTCACCTAACTTTGCTATTTTTGACACAATGCGTAGGACTATGTATATCTCCTTCCTAATCCATAAATAAGAAAGTAATGCGTTTCAGCGCAGTTGAATCCATGTCCTCCTGCATTGACAACAATACTCGTGCTAATCGAACTAAAACTCATATAACATAATTAATAAACATTTGCCAACACATATAACCTAAGCTCTAATACTATATCAGACATTCAACCTAAAATCAATTAACAACATACAAAGAGACCCATGATGACAAAATTCAACCAATGTAAAATGGCATTTCTTTAAGAAATTACAGGTGCAAAAGTATAACTAATGAGGGGGTAGAAATTGAGATTGAGGAAGAGAAATAAACACGATGGACCCACAAATGATGTGGTAAGATAAGAGCATTTGATTCTAAAAGAATATGATGATTGTGAGAGCAAAAAGAAGTGTATTTTAGGCAAATGATAGGAGGGGTGGTGTTGGAGATAAGGTTTCAGATGTGCTCCCTCCTGCCTTTTCTCCGCATTCCTGCTTCCCCTCCTACTGCTACCAGCCTATTCTCTTTTTATTTGGTGTCTGACTAAATGTAATTTCTTTTTTCTTTTTTATATTTTTAAAGGATTATATTTGTACTTATTATATGCATCTATACTCTTAGAATAATTGATCTTTTGTTGCTACACTTTAAGCACTATTACAAGCATCTATACCCTTTGATCAATTATTACATTTAAAATAACAGAACAAGATTAGTCATTGATGCCTGACAGAAGCATGAAACAGCTGTTTTCTTTTGTGTGTGTGTGTGTGTGTGTGTGTGTTAATTGCTTCTCTAAATTAGAACAGCATTAATTCAAAGGATTGTTGCATCTAAAAAGAAAAGTTGAGACAATATTAAGGAATAAAATAATAGATAATTTGTATGTTGTATTACGTAAACCTTTATTCATTGTTGTTAATTTACTATTGGGCACGCAATTCTTACTCGTGAAATCATTTTCTCTACCATTAAATAATTGGGTGCTAATTTAACATGACATTTTTTGAAATATGGATCAATCATTGGATGTTATTTGACACATTTTACCATGTTGCTCAATACTAATTGTCGAAATTTTTTTTATGTCCCGATTTTTATTTAAAAAAACGAAAATAGAATTGTCCCCAAATTTTTTTAATTAGATGTGATTGGATCACCTCGAATTTCAATCATTTTTTAAAATGACGATTTTTTCTTTTTGGCCTTCAAAATAATAAAAAACGGGTTCGAGAGTCGGTTACGTATGAGGAAAGATTAACACCCTCATATCTCCCAAAATTGGTACTTTGTTGACTACTTAGTGTCTTAGTGTTGAAAATCGAAAATTCAAGGAGAATTTAAAATGCGATCCTTAAATACGAGTAAATGGTGTTATTTGATGATATTACAAAAAAAATTACTAAATTAAATTTTACAAAGAAATGCTCTTTAATTTCAAATCAATTGATAAGAAAAGTCATGTCTAGAATGATAGGGCACAACATCTCGAATCTTTGGGAATGAAGAACATTTTTTAATTTTAAATAGTATATTCAATTACATAGGTTCAAGGAAAAAACCATACCTAGTACGTTAGGGCACAATTTCTCGAGTCCCCTAAATAAAAAACATTGCCTTGGTTTTGAAAATTGCTTATATATTACTTGAAAATCGAATACAACATTTTAATGTGACATGCGATTGATTTGATCGAGTATTGCATAAGTATAAATGAATGTACACAAGCATAATATACAATGTGATGATGGCAAAAATAAATGGCATAATGATAAAATTAGCCCCTAACGTTTGGATGTTTGGTCACTTTGGTCCTTAAGGTTTTTTGCGTTAACTTTCATACATAATTTTTTTTTGGTCAAATTGTTCATTTTTTAACAATCCTGCTGACGTGGTTGTTAGTTAACTAACGGTACTGACGTGTAAAAAAATTTCCACCTATGCGCCACACGTATGTAGATGCTAACGTGACACTATTTTATCTTATATGCCATGTCAGCAAATAATTTTAAAATTATTAAAATTATTTTTTTTAAATATAAAAAATTTTAAAATATAAAAATATTAAATAACTTTAATTTTCAATTTCATCTTCTTCCCCATTATTTCTTCCCCAATTTCATCTTCTTCCCGATTTTTCCATCCAACACCACTTCTTCTTCTCACCGTTTTTCCATCTAACACCACCTTTTCTTCTCATCATCCAAGTAACCCATGATTGAATAATGGGTAGTTTTTAAATGATTGGAATTTACCTCGTGATAGTTTTGGATATGAGACACTTGATCGAAATTTGATGGACAATTTTGGGTTTCTGTAGAATTTTGAAAATCTCTTATTCATTGCTTCCATTGCTTCTTTCTTGTTTTCTAATGTTATTTTTACGAATTATTTGCTTATTTCGATTGTTTAATCATATCTGGATAGATCTATTAATGTGTCTTAAATCTTGTTTATTCGATTCTATAACTATTTTCTCTTGCTTTAGACAGTAAAATATAATGGTTTTCTTTTTCTTTTTTTTTCTGATGTGCTTATTGTTTTTGGGTTTTATGCTTATTTCAGTTTAAGCAAGAAGAAATCAATGACATCACGAATGACTTTGCTGAACTTGTATAGTTCTAGTTCAACATTTGATATGATAAAATGAAAATAAAATCCATTAAGCACTGAACTTCATTGTTGGTTTTTCACCCTAAACTTAAGGGGAAGGGATAAAAAAAAACCCAGAAAAACCCATAAATAATTTTATATTTTAAAAAATAATTTAATTAATTTTAAAATCATTTATTGATGTGTCATATAAAATAAAATAGTGTCACGTCAATAGCTACATGCATGGGCTTGCATAAATGGAAATTTTTTTTACCACGTTAGCACCGTTAGTCAACTAATGGTCATGTCAGTTGGATCGTTAAAAAATGACCAATTTGATCAAAAAAAAGATTATGTATGAAAGTGAGCGCAAAAAATCTTAAGGATCAAAGTGACCAAACACCCAAACGTTAGAGACTAATTTTGTCATTATGCCTAAATTAAATGCATGGATAAAAATAATAATAATACAATTAGTGGCATAAATAAAATAAAATAAATTAATAATGATGATAACATTAATAATAATAATGATAATAATGACACTAGTGATAATGACAAAAATGATAAAGTGGCATGTTAATAAAATAACACATAAAATAAGAATGCAAAAATAAATGCAACATATAAAGGATTAAGATATAAAATACAAAATATAAATAATAAATTAAATGTGTTGGAAAATCAATAAAAATAAAAATAAAATAAAATAAATAATAAAATATAAAGGTAAAGGACTAAATTGGAAGACAAAACAAAATTAAAGTGCAATTTTACAAAAAAACGAAAGGATTAAAATGAAACCTAAATAAAATTTAGAGCAGAAATCAAAAAACACAAAAAAAAAAAACAAAATAAGGGTCAAAACAGACCTCGTGAAAATTCCTAAGGACCAAAGGGAAAATATCTCAACTCTTGTACATGTGTCATTCCCTAAATGGGTCACTGTGAGTCAAGGGATTAAATTGCAAAAAAATAAAATAAAATAGTAAAATTAAAATAAATTAAAATTTGAAAAGGACAAAATTAAAAATAAGGCAAAAAGCAAAAGGGTTAAATTGGCAAATAGACTCTCCCCTTTGAAAACACGCATATCCTAGGAGATCCGGGTTGGGTCCTTTGGTCAGGTGACAAAACAATGTCGTTTTGGGGCTATTGAAGAAGAGCCAAATCTGCATCATTTTATAGGCCTATTTAAATAAATAAATAAAAACTCATTTTGTCTTTGTTTACAAAACAGAAACCTCTTCTCATTTTTTTTCTCTCAAACGTGCTCTCCCGTATCGGCCCTGGGACGGTGGGTATTCGCTGTGGTCGTCAGACATCGGCGACAAAGACCGCCGCCTCCGATGGCCGAAAAATTAAAAAAAATATTTTTTTTTTGCTTTTTAAACTCTCTTGAACCCAAATTTAAGCCTAAAAATCCCAAAATTTTAATCGAACTTGAAAAAAAAAAACCTTTCGTTTTAAAAAACAAATCTTTGCACCCTCCTTTCCAACAAAGGCACGATGAACCTTAAGGGGTTCGAGTACTTCTCATGCCAGAAAGAAGTCTGTTTGTGGTGGCGGAGTCGAAACGACAAAAGTAAAAAATTTACAATAAACCCTTGTTTTTAATTTTTTTTAAGAAATTTAAAAAATAAAAGCCCGAAATATTTTCCAATTTTTTGTTTCTTTTCTATTCAATCCATCTCTCCGTGAAAACATTACAATGGTTGTTCGGACTTTATAGCCGAATTACAATATTTGTTTTTCTTTTCTTTTCTTTGCTTCTGTCTCTTCTCTCTGTTTTTGTAGGTATGGTGGTGGCAAGGGCTTTCGGTCAATGGCGATGGGGAGTTGTGCCCCTTGTCATTTCGGTGTAACAATGGTAGAGGGCGTTAGATCTGGCTTTGGATGGTGTGTGTCGAAACATTTTTTTCGAAAGTCCCGACTTTTATTTAAAAAAAAACTGAAAATGGAGTCGCCAGCAATCATTTTTAAATAGGTGCGATTGGATCACTTTGAAATATATTTAAAATTATTAAAATAATGTTTTGGTCTTCGAAATCGAAAGAAAGTAGGTTCGGGAGTCGATTATGTATGAGGAAGCATTAACACCCTCATACGCCTAAAATTGGTATTTAGTCGGTTATTTAATGTCTTAGAGTTGAAAATCGAGAATTGGAGGAAAAGTTCAAATGCGATCCTTAAACATGTGAACGGTATGATTCAATGTTATTTGTAAATTAAATTTCACGAGAAACGATCTTTTATTTTGAGTTAATTAAGAATAAAGTCATATACCGTGAGTTAAGAATACAACAATTCGGGTCCTCGAAAATAAAAAAAATATTTATCATTTAATTAAGTTTTTGCACGTTTTAATTTTAGATATAATATTCAATTACATAGGTTTGAAGATAAAACCGCACCCCATAAGTTAAAGCACAATTTTATTGAATCCTCAAGTAAAAAATATTGCATTGGTTTTAAATTTGCTACATTACATGAAAAACCGAACACCATATTTTATTGCGTCATGCAATTTATTTATTCAAATGTGATATAAAGTGAATGAGTGTATCTAAATAAGATGTACAACATGATAAACGAAAAAAATTAAATAAACACATAAATGATATGAAGTTACGATCAAAGAAGAAAATGAAGAAAACATCAATAAATAATTATATGATAATAATAATAATAATAATAATAATAATAATAATAACCCTAAAGCTCAGATATGGATTGAATTCTGGTATTCATCAAAACGACGTCATTTTGAGGCCACTGAGTCAAGACCTAAAACGACGTTGTATAGCTATATTATATAAATCAAATTTTAACCCTAAAACTTCATTTCCACACCCATTTTAAAAAAACTCTAAGCCTTTTTTTTTTTCTCTCCAACAGCTCTCACATTCGGCCCCGAGCTTTGTTTTTATTCGTCATGGCCATCGATCATCGGTGACGGTGATCGTCGCCTCCGGTGGTCAGAAAACTCCAAGAGTCACTTTTTTTAATTTTTTTTAAACCTCAAACTCAGATCTGGGATTAAATCCCTCAAATCTGGCTTTGAAACTCTGAAAAAGAGCAAAAGACCCTCCGTTTTTTAGGGTTCTCGAAGGAGAACTTTGTTTTTTTTTTTTTTTTTTTTTATGTTTATTGAAGTCTCATACGAATATGAGGTATTTGAAGGGCCATCGATTAAGAGATGGACCACCCTTCATCAGGGGTGGTGGCCTCAATCGTCCATGGTGGCGGTTGTCGAAATCATTTTTTTTTTGAAAAAGGTCTTGAATTTTATTTTAAAATTGAAAATGGAGTCACCAACAATATTTTATTTGGTGTGATTGGATCACCATAAAACATTTAAGTTTATTTAAACAAAAATTTTGGTCTTCGAAATTCAAAAAATAGGTTTGAGAGTCTGCTATGTGTGAGGAAGGATTAGCACCCTCACACGCCCAAAATTGAAACCTCATCGATTATTTAATGTCTTGATCATTGAAATTTTGAAAACTCGATTAAAATTTAAAATGTGATCCCTAAATGTATAAATGAATGTGATATTTTAGTGCCATTAAAAAAAATGAATTTTTGTGAAGAAATGCTCTTTTCATTTCGAATCAATAGAGAAAAATCATGTCCAGTGAGTTAGGACATAATATTTTCGAATCTTCGAAAGACAAAGGATATTTATTGATTTAAAATAGGATATTTTTAGGTTAAAAGAAATCATACCCAGTACGTTTGAGCACAATTTCTCGAGTTCCCTAAAATAAAAGAACATTGAATATTTATCGATTTTAAATAGAATATTTAATTATTTAAGGTCATCGAAAAATCATACCCAACACGTTAGGGCACAATTTCTCGAGTTCCCTAAGTAAATAAACATTGCCTTGTTTTTTCTTTAAACAAAAAATAAAAAAAATAAAAATAAGTGTTATGCAATTTGTTTATTAAAATATTTTACAAAGTATGAATGATGATGTGCATAATTTAAATTAATAATGACAAAATAAAACATGCATACATGAATTAAATAAAGAGATAAAAATGCAATTAAATATAATTAATAATAAATAAAATGACAACATAATTGAATAAATGATGATAACAATAACGGCACAATAATGATAAAATTGCATGAAAAACTAGTAATAATCAATAAACTACAAGATGAAGTAAAGTTAAAATATAAATTATGAATTTTAAACATGTGGTTGAATAAATAAATAAAGACGTATAAATGAAAAAAAAAAAGATAAATGATTAAATTGAAAGTAAAATTAAACAAGAGGGTGAAATAATAATAAATGAAATGAAAAGATAAAATTAAAAGTAAAATGAAAATGATTACCAATTTTAAAAAAATACTAGTAGGGTTAAATTGTAGACAAGATAAAATCTAAAGTCTAAATTGATAGAAATCAAGAAGAAAAATTAGTGAAGGACGAAATCAACGCATATGAAAACATACAGAGACCAAAGGGGATATTATCCTTGTCCTTGGGACACATGTCATCCTCCGGGGCCCCCTGGTTGAGAGATTAAAATGTAAACAAAATAAAATTAAAGGGGCAAATTTGAAAATAATTGAAAATGAGTAAAAGGACTAGATTAAAACAAATGGAGCAGAAGGACTAAGGGCATAAATAGCCCATTAAATGAAGACACGCGAACCCTTAAGGTTTGAATAAGCAAACGGGTCGAGTCATCAAAATGACATCGAACGATGTCATTTAGGGGTGTTATTTAAACCAAAATTTTCCCAAAAAATTCCTTTTCCACATTCTTTTTTTAAAAAAACTTTCAGAATTTTTCTTTTTCTCTCTAAAATTCCCCAAGGCTGGCACTAGGGTCTGCCTTCCTCCGTTGCGACCACCGATCACCGATCACAGTCGACGGCGACCACTGTCCCCAGTGGTCGGAGTTTCAAAAAAATGTTGTTTTTGAAAACATACCTCAAACATACCTCAAAATTTTCCTTTCTCAGTTTAGGTTAGAGTTCTACACCAAGTTTTGATTGAAAACTTCTCTGATCGATTGTATTTCTATTTTTGTTTTTTTACTTTTGTTTGGGTTTTTCATTAGAGTTAATGGTTTAATTTTTTTTATTTACTTTTTCTTACTTCTTTTAAGTTTAGGTAAAAATTATATTATTTTTTTAATTTAATTTATATTTTAAGTTTAATTTTTTTGCTGACATGGCATATATGCCACGTCAAACATTCGCTTAAGTGTACTAATCCAGCCTGGGAAAAAAAATCCACGTCAGCGACGTTAACTCTTTAAAGGCCACGTCAGTAAGGCCATTAAAATATGATCAAATTGACAAAAAAAAAAAACAAAGGTTGTTTATGAAAATGACCCAAAAAAAAACGATAAGGGCCAAAATGACAAAACCATCAAACGTTAGGGGCTAATTTTGCACTTATGCCATGCAAAAATGCTTGAACAGGATTGTAAGGTTAAAATTGAGTTTTATTAGCGGCAAAACTCGCATAAATAAAAAGATTAAAAGTCATTGGTCCACTAATCTTTATTTCGATGCAAAAATGCTTGAACAAGGTTGTAAGGTGGATAAATTTGAATTTTATTGGAGGCAAAGCTTGCATGAATGAAAAGATTAAAAAATGACCCATACTGGTTAAAAGTTGTCAAACATAATGTGAGCAAAAAATGGAGTTAGGTGTCCCAGATATTAAAGTATGAGCTTCATTGAGCAAACTTGATAAGGACCATTCTGAGCTTGATATGTGTCCATGAAACTTAGAGTACTTTGTCGATGCCTAAAGGTGTAAATTTTCTCCACCTTGTTACTTTTGAGAGAGAAGACTGTTTCATATCTCTTCTTTGAATTAAATTTGAGCCGCCCTTTTGAGTTTTCAACTCAAATCTCCTTAGGTTTTGAGACGCCCTTTACGGGTTTTGACCTCGACCTCTCATTTTTCTTTCTCGTTTTTTTCTTTTTTCTTTTCTTCTCTTTTTTTATTCTACACCGAATCCGAGTTCACGTGGTTGGGTAGATCTTGTTTGTCCATCTCAGTAAAAATTAGAGCTATTCTAGAAAAGGCTTTCTTTACTTCATGGGGCCCTTCCCAATTTGACATCCATTTTCTTCGGACGTCTTTTTATATAGGAAAGATCCTTTTCAAAACTAGAGCTTCCTTAGGAATTATCTAGGCAGACCTTGTTGTCATAAGACCGCATCATTCGTTCTTAGTACATCAAACCATGTCGGATAGCTTTCAGCCTCCTTTCCTCGATCAAGTGTAACTAATCATATCTGGATTGGCTTCATTATGTTTCATCAGTTCTAACAAAATTTGGAGGGAAGGAAACTCGACTCCAATGGGTAGGATTGCTTCCATTCCATAAATCAATGGGAAATGTGTTGCCCCAGCAAAGTCTTGATAGATGTTCAATAAGCATAGAGAGAAAATGATAGCTTCTCATGCTAATCTCTGTAGGTTTCTGTCATTTTCCAATGATCTTCTTCACGTTCTCATTAACTGCCTCCATTGCCCAATTCACTTTTGGACAATATGGTGTCAGATTGTGATACTTGATCTTGAACTAATTGCAGACTTTTGCCATCGTGCTTTTGTTCAACTTTAGTGTGTTGTCAAATATGATCCCTTCTGGCATTCCATATCGACATATAATCTCTTTCTTGTCGATTTTGTGGCATTAGCATAAGAAGGAGCTTTTACCCCTTCGGTGAAATAATCATTGATCAAGACGATGAATTTATGCTATTGGAAACCTTTGGCAAAATTGGCCCGATGACATCCATGCCCCATATAAGAAAGACCATGACATGAATAGGTGAAAGAGATGCCTTTGACTTTTCTTTCTTCTTCTTCCTTTTATCTTTTGGGTTCAAAGATTCCCTTTATGGATTTTTATCTTGACCCTTTTTTTTACCTCTTTTTTTTCACGTCATGACTCATTCTTCGAAGTTTCTATTGAACTAGATTACACTCTTTCTTTATGGAAGCCTATGTGTCACGACATCAATTCCTTAAACCAGACATGCTTTGATAGGACTATTCGAAGATTTTTCGAATTCTCGAAGCAACTTTATGAGATCTCTCCTTGTTTTTACAGAGGTATATGTCTCAATTTTCACTTTTTTCTTTTCATTTTTCCCTTAAGCTCACAATTTCTACTAACCTTTTTGTGTAGTGATATTCATTCTTCATCTTGCTCAACCATCTATAGCAAATTGGGAGACAAGTTACATTCTTGATCATCTTCGAAGTCTTGAGATTTTTCTAAACACATGTCCTTCTTAAAATGGGCTTCCAAGTCAACATCAACGTCGCTCATATGCTTGATATCAAGGGACCCAAGATAGAGACAAAAGGGGATTCAAAGAATAATTGAATCAAATAATGGTTAATTGTGGTATGATAGATTAAGAAGAATTGTAAGATGTTTTCCAAATTGGATAAAAACAGTGAATCATATTATTGAAATAAAAGACAGTGGTCATGTGTCCTTTACAAAAGGATCCCTATTACTCTCGGGCTTAGAGTGATAAGTGTGTCCTGAATATTACTCTGAAAAAGTCCTAAAACTACAGGGAGCTCCTCCATAGTCTAGTTGTTTAGAACACTTCTAAGGGTGTAGGGACGAATTATTGATAGGTTCCCCTCTCTATTTTTTTAAAAACATTCCCACAGTCTTGATTGTCTTGCTTTCTCTCAATTTCTATTTGAGGTTGATGACTCTCTCTGACACGAATGTTTTAGATATGTGGAATTTTTCTGAAATTTAATGTATGAAGTGCAATGCAAATGAATGGTAAAATGCATGCAATAGGCGTTAATTCTAGTTCAATTCCATTAGAACAACTTTATTAGAAAACAAATTTCTTTACATAAGGTAGATACATATATGGTCGTGTCTTAATGCTCAAAGCCTTAATCTTCCAAGTTAATTTTTTCTCTAGTTTGATTCCGATTTTAAGCTCAAAACGTAGGTCTTGAATGGCTAAGGTCTGTAAGTGGTTAGTTACTTCTCGTCTTTGGAACAAAGCTTCGTTCACAACGTAGTCCCTATCTTTGACCTATCCATGAAAGCATTGGAGTTGTTTTTCAATATTCACTATTTGTTTCTATAGTTTCTTCGAGAGGCTCAACTCGTAATTCACAATTCCACGGTAAGTCCTCAAGTTTTTTTACCTTTTCACTCCTCATTCTTGGTCTGGCTTGCCTTTCATCTCAGTCACAAATTCGAGACCACATCCTTTATATGCACTATGCTTTGAGGAATATGACTATTCCATAAACACTTAAGGTGAATATGTCGACCTTTTCCTTGCTTTAGGGTGTACCAAAATTAAGTCTTGCGGACTCTTCCAGGTGATTCACTTATTATCCTTTTTCTTTAATCTGGGTCGTAACTTAATGCTCGCTCCTCGGTTATACTCATTAGCTTCTTTAAGAAATTTGAGATATTGGCAGCTCTATAGTAAGCTTTATCGACCTCAATCCTCGGGGAATGAGGCAACATAGTGTATTCTTCTATTATGGGTACTATCTACTTTTCAAAATGTGAATCAATCGTAAGCGGGATTCCAATATTACATTAGGGCTCGAAATAAGTGCTTATCCACCTTGACATTAAGTAATCCCAAAACTCTGATATATACCCCTCTGCAGGTTGTCACCTTTCTCTAGTTGCCTTTTCTTTGACCATATACACACGACCACATTATCTTCCACTTTAAAAAAATACTCGTTTTCCTTGTTAAGTTCTCTATTTGGTAATCAAGTATGAATCAACACCTTTTCTAAGATGAAAATGCAATGCGAAAAGAAAAACAAAGACGAAATAAAGCAAGTCAGTATAATAAACACAAAAATAAAATCTAACAATAAAATTGCCATTAAAAGCATAAAAACAAAGCATAAAAACATGTCTCTCCTACATTTGGGTGACCACTAAAGGTTCGGTGTGATGCTTCTTAGGGTAGGCTCCTAGGGTCGACTACATGCGATTTAAGTTCTCAAGTAAAGGTACTTGAACCGACAGATTCCTCGATCCTCACCCATTATAGGCTCATACGGACGAGTTCAGTTCAGAGGGATACATTTCCCATATGTTCGCACGTAAGTGAAAACTTCACGAAAACATAGGTACAAATGTATTCTTGAAAGCGATCCACTATCTTGCACGGAGGTGAAGACCTCACGAAGGAGTAGTTTCTCACTTCCACTTACAAGGTGTAGTAGAACAGTTATGCAATGCATGTAAAAAAATAATCCTATATTCTAGCAATATTAACACAAACATTATTAACAAAGCAACACATGAAGGATGAAATGCAAAGGATTGCAAATTAAATAAAGACGTATAAATGAAAAAAAAGAAAAGATAAGTGATTAAATTTAAAGGAAAATGAAACAAGTGGGCGAAATAATAATAAATGAAAGGAAAAGATTAAATTAAAAGTAAAATAAAAATAATTACCAATTTTAAAAAATATTAGAAGGGTTAAATTGTAGAAAGATAAAATCTAAAGTCTAAATTGACAGAAATCAAGAAGAAAAATGAGTGAAGGACGAAATCAAGGCATATGAAAACATACAGGGACCAAAGCGGATATTATCCTTGTCCTTGGGACACGTGTCATCCTCTGGGGCTTCATGTTTAAGGGATTAAAATGTAAAAAAATAAAATTAAAGGGGAAAATTCGAAAACAACTAAAAATAAGTAAAAGGACTGGATAAAAACAAATGGAAAGTGCGAAAGGACTAAGGGCATAAATAGCCCATTAAACGAAAACACGCGAACCCTAAGGATCCGAATAAACGAATGGGTCGTGTTGTCAAAACGACGTCATTTTAGGGCCACTGAATCAGGCCATAAACGACGTCGTTTAGAGGTGTTATTTAAACCAAAATTTTCCCTAAAAATTCCATTTAAACATCTTTTAAAAAAAAAAACTTTTAGAACTTTTCTCTTTCTCTTTAAAATTCCCCAAGGCTGACACTAGGGTTCTGCCTTCCTCTGCTGTGGCCACCGATCACCGTCGATGGCGACCACCATCCCCGGTGGTCGGAGTTTCAAAAAAATGTTGTTTTTAACCCCTTCAAGCCCTAAATCTCAGATCTAGGGTTAGATTTTTTCTAAAAAAAACGATTTTTGGTTCGAAGAGAACCAAAGACTCTTTGACTTTCACCCAAACGACACCCTCACAACTCTAAAAAAAACCATATTTCTCTTTTATTTTTTATCTAGTATTAATGTTGAAGCCCAATTTTAACCGGACTTGAGTATTGGGTTGAGCCTTTTATTTTAAGATTGGTTTTAAATTGATTCAAATTTATTTTTAAATTTAAATTTGTTTTAAATTTAAATTTAATTAAAATTTAAATTGATTTAGAACTTAATATTAAATTAAAAGTCCAAGACAAAGACAAAATAAAATGTCCAAATTACAAACCTAGTTTTAAAAGCCCAGATCCACTGGTTCAAGTTTACAATTGGGCCAATTTACAGACCAAACAGACCCATTACAAACAAGCCTAGATAGGCCCAATCACAAATACAGACCCGGAATACCTAAACCCATTACACCAATGACCCATGACCCAAGTCAAATTTGCTGGCCAACTTGCACCAACCACCTCCCTCTCAGCCTATCAAGACACGCCACGTCAGCATTGACCAGACTCAACTTGCAACCACCAGTAGCTGGGACTGCCACCGCTACTGCTACAAGCCTCCACCGCCGAACCTACAAAAGAAAATGCAAGACAGACATTAAATTGTAAAACAACAAATAATCATCATTGTAACACTGGTTATAAAAACCAGATTCAATTTTTTGTAGAGGACTGATTTTTTGGGTTCTCTGAGAAGTTATAAATCAATACATGAGAAGTTCACTAAAAGTGCAATACACAAAAGAGTTGATTGTTGAACATTCGAAAGCAATATACAGCGCACTTGAAAACAAATTCACAAGGTAGCAAAAGCAGATTCAAAGTTCAGGGCATTTAAATCGTTCAGGTAAATCCCAATATACATTCATTATTATAATTAAGTCTTAAATGTTTTATATTTATTCCATACATTAATACACATTCAATCTCAGACTGTTACCCTTTACAATTATTTTCGGTTTTACTAAATGCATTAAACGAATCAATAATAAATAATATTAATAATAAATATAATGGATATAATCAAGGATGATAATAAATGACATTAATAAATATTATTAATTAATATTAATAATAATAATAAGTATTTTTAATAAAAACATTAATAATATAAAAAGAAAACAAAAAGTCAGAAGTCACTCCCCCGATTTGCGTTGCCGTTGTCGGAGCCTCCGCTGAAGCCCGTCCAACGTTGTCCGTATTCTGTCAAACGTGAATCTGCGAAGAAACAAAGAAATGGATTTTAACAGAAAAGTTTAAAAGGGTTTTTTTAAAAAAAAGGGATGGATTAACGTTTAAAATCTGAACTAAAATCCAGATCGGGCTTTAAAAGAAGAAAAAATGAAGAAAATGAACTGTTTTTACCAAAAACCACCGTGGATGGCGGTCGAAGACGGCAGTTGACGACGGCGCGTGGTGGCAACGCACGATGGACGGCGACGAGGTGACCAGTCGAGGTTTGGCCGGCCATGGGAAAGGAGAGAGCTTTTTTTTGAAAACTAAAATGTTTTTTTTAAAACAAGGAAACAAAATGAATTTTTTGTTAACAAGTTGGATTTTATAGCATACATAAAACTATGCCGTTTTGGCCATGTCCGACCCATGCCCATCCCACTCGACCTGAACCGCCCAAGGATCCGCGTGTTTTCATTAAAGGGGTTATTTATGCATTTGGTCCTTCCGCATTTTTTGATTGTTTCAATTTAGTCCTTTTGTATTTTTAATTAATTTTAAATTGGCCCAATAATTTTCAATGCTTTTCAATTTAATCCCTTGACTTTTTAAAGCACCAGGAGCTGCCACGTGTCATTGTTTTGGCTTATTTTTACAAAAAGTCCCTTTTATTTTTAATTTGTTTTAATTTAATCCTTAAATCAAGTTATGTTTAATTACAAAATCGGCCCAAAAATTTTTCATGGTTTTCAAATTAGTCCTTTGACTTCAGGATGCTTGAGGGGCTACCATGTGTCACCTATTTTTGGTTTTATTGCCTTAAAGGCCCCTAAACTATCCAAAAATTCCATTTTTGACCCTAAAATTTCCAAATATTATATTTTTACCGTCGAACTTCCAAAAATTCCATTTTTAACCCTAAAACTTTTGAAAATTATATTTTTACCCCTAAACTTCAAAAAATTCCAATTTAACCCCAAAACTTCCAAAAATTATATTTTACCCTCGAACTTCCAAAAATTCCATTTTTGACCTCAAAACTTCCAAAAATTACATTTTTACCCTCAAACTTTCAAAAATTCTATTTTTAACCTCGAAACTTCCAAAAATCACATTTTTACCCTTAAACTTCCAAAAATTCCATTTTTAACCTCAAAACTTTCAAAAATTACTATTTCACCCCCGAATGTCCAAAAATTCCATTTTAGATCCCGATTTTCCTAAAAATTACCATTTTACACTCGGATGTCCAAAAATTTTGTTTTTGATCCCGATCTTTTCAAAAGTTATCATTTTACCCTCGAGTGTATAAAAATTTCATTTTTAACCCCAAACTTTCCCAAAATTACTATTTTACCCTCGAGAGTCCAAAATTACCATTTTACCCCCGGGTATCCAAAGTCTCATTTTTCAACTCCAATTGCTTTATTTTTCTTCCTCATCAATATTTGCATTTGAATTTAACTATTATGCACTCGTATTTTGCATTTTTTATTTTTTACCATTTATCTTATTATTTATGTTACTTCGTGTTATTTAATATCCATTATTAACTGCTTATTCATATTAAACTCGCATGTTTGTTTTCAAAATTGTTTTCATAAAAACTTTAAAATCGAGGCAATATTCTTTTATTTCGAGTTTCGAAAATTTGCGCCTTAACTTACTAGGTGCAATTTCTCTTCAAATCGAAATAATCGAATACCCTTAATCGAGGCAATGTTTCCTTATCTTCGATTCTGAAAATTTACGCCTTAACTTATTAGGTGCAACCTTTCTTCAAATCGAGATAATCGAACATCTTTTTCCCAAAAAATTAAAAAGTTTTACGAAGGAAAGCTAGTTATTTCTGGATCTTGAAACGTTGTGTCCTAACTCATTGGACGTAACATTCTTCCTCGATCACTTTGAAAGAGCGGGACTTCCAAACAAAAGCAGTTTCCTTTAAACTTTATTCGAGCTTTTAAATTTTACAAATTAAGACCCGAAAATAATCAATACGGTACCGATTTTGGGCATATGAGGGTGTTAATCCTTCCTCATGCGTAACCGACTCCCGAACCTGTTTTTCTAGATTTCGAAGACTCACATGTTTTCAAAAAGATTTTTTTAAAAACGTTTTGTAGTGATCCAATCACACTGAATAAAAGATTGTGGCGACTCCTATTTTCCAACATTAAAATAATTTTCGAAACTCATCGTTTTCCAAAAAAAAGATGGTTTCGACAACTGGCAACTCCACTGGGGAATTTTTAAAAATAAACGAGAGTCAAGCCAAATTTGATTATTTTCGGGTCTCTTTGAAAAATTTTAAGCTTCGATTTTGTTTAATAAGCGATTCTCGACATCTTTTGTGTGACATTATATTATGTGATATTGCTAGTGTAAATTTGCATACATCTGCATATGATATTACCTTTTTAAGTGGAAGCTGAAAACTACTCCTTCATGAGGTCTTCACCTCCGTGCAGGATAGTGGATCACTTTCGAGATTACAAAGTACCCTTGTTTTCGTGAAGTTTTCACTTCAATGTAAACATGTGGGAAATACGTCCCCCTAAACCGAACTCATCCGTATGAGCCTGTAATGGGTGAGGATCGAGGAATCTACTGGTTTGGGTACCCTTACTTTAGAGCCTAAAACCACATATAGTAAGTCGTAGGAACTTGCTTTAGAAGGAGTTATACTGAACCATTTAGCAACCTTCCAAGGCAAACTCTTAAGTTCTTTGCTATACTTGTATATTGATATTGTTGTGTTTCGCTAACTTGTTTATTTTGTCTCTTTTTGCATTGCATTTCATCATCATATAAAGGAAAGGTATAGACTCAAAAGTTCAATTACCGATAAGAGAATCAATCATGGAAAACAAGTACTTTGATAAAGTGGAGGACAATATGGTCATACGCATGTGGTCGGAGGAGACTCAGCGCCAAAAAGGGGACAGCTTAGTGGAAGGATATGAGTCAGAGCTTTGGGATTATACCAGGATCAACACGGCTCAAAATAATGTGCTAGAGTTGAAAGAGATATGGGATAGTTGGGGCAACAATATGAAACAAACCTTTTATCAAGAATACGGAGATTTGCATACCAAGAATACTGGAAAAACAAATTTCAAGATGCCAAAGTTCAAGAAAATGCTATGAAGAGTAGCCTTCTAGAAAGCCAAACTGAGGTGACTGAATTAAAAGCTCGAGTACGAGAATTGGAGGAATCCTTGTACATGCATCGTAGCCAAAATTCAGTAATGGAGTTGAAGGCAAGCCGAGCTGAGATCGAGAGACTGAACAAGAGGGTGGAAGAATTAGAAGCCTCTTTGCAGAATAGTAAAATACAAACTGAGATTTTGGAAAGAACATTAGAGATAAATGATTGGCATCTTCAACAAGCTCAGAAAGAAGTCAGAGAGAGGGATTATGTTATGGGTGAGGCCTTAAATCAAATTCGTGAAGTAGCTGATCATGTGCAAACACTGGCAGTTGAAGCAGAAGAATTAAGCATACAATACGAGATAAAGACGGAATGAGGACAAAAGCTAACAGGACTCCTTAAGAAAGTCAAGGCTCTAAGCATCAAAGCAAAACCATTTAAGTAATTTGCTTTATGTTAAGGAAATTGTTATCCAAATGAAGTTTTCTAAATGAAAAATGAATTATAAGTCAATGCCTTTCTCTTGCATGCATGCTTCTTATTCGCATCACATTTTTGTATATTATTGCATAACAATCCTAACTTATTAAAAACTTACAATTTAGCTACATCAGTAATCATTGAAAACTCGTATCGCTATAATACTCGAAAGAAAACTAATGCCATGGAGCAAAGACTCGAACAAATCTAGAAAGAATTACAAGACCAAATGCAAGAGCGCATCCAAGAACAAATGAAAATGATGTGCAAAGAAATGAAAAATTAATTCATGGAGGTACAAAAGAGTCTAATGAATGAATTAGCACAAGTAAAATAGAGCATGGTCGATAAAGGAAAGAGCCCTACTATTGAGGAGGAAGAGGACCCAATGGTTCCCCCAAGCTTTACACCTCTCCATAACCCGGCTTCACATGAAATGCCAGCGCGGGAGCCACCGTTACTATAAAAGCACAGCGACAAGCCACGGGCACGTCAAGACCAACCAATTATCCAATTGTATCTGGGTCAAACCCAGATGATAATGCTGCGAATCTAGGTGTCCCAGACTTTGACTAGATGATAAAAGAGGATCTCCCTAGACAAATGAAGGAAAAATACAAGCGATTAGAGAAAAAAATCGATGCGATGCAGGGAATTGAAATTTCTTATGAGGTAGATGCCAAAGAGTTAAGTTTGATTCCGGATCTGGTTCTCTCTCCCAAATTCAAGGTCCTAGAATTTGAAAAATATAGTGGGACGAGCTGTCCTAAAGCCCACCTAACCATGTTTTGTAGGGAGATGGCGGGGCACGTACATAATGACCAATTGTTGATTCATTGTTTTCAAGACAGCCTGGCCGGGTCGACAGTCAAATGGTACAATCAATTGAGGCGATCAAAAATTCATTCATGGAAAGATTTAGCACAAGCCTTCTTAAAACAATACGGTCATGTGATAGAAATAGCTCCTGATCGGCTTACATTGCAAAATATGAAGAAGAAATCAAACGAGAGCTTTAGACAATATGCGTAGAGATGGCAAGAGGTGACAACCCAGGTACAACCACCACTAACAAAAAAGGAGACAACGATGTTGTTTGTTAATACCCTTAAAGCTCCTTACCTGAATCACCTGTTAGGAAACACCACCAAGAGTTTCTCTGATATGGTCATATCGAGGGAGATGATTGAAAATGCAATCAAGGCTGGCAAGATTGAAACCGGAGAAAACCCTAAAAGGCCTGCCCCCAAAAGAAGGGATATTAAAGTCAACAACGCAATCATATACAGACCTAGCTACACCAAACCCTTCGTGACAGGTCAGCCCAAAGCTCCAATGGGCAATTACCAAAATGCCCCACAATAGGAATCGGACATCAGGCCAAATAGAGGAAGAGTTCAATATACTCCCCTTTCGATGTAATACGGAGAGCTCTCCAAGATACTGTATGACATGCATGAGGTAGCTCCTCAGCGTGTGAGACCATATAAACCCCCATTCCTGACTTGGTACGATGCGAATGCTCAATGTGAATACCATGCAGGGGCAAAAGGACATTCGATTAAAAATTACCTTGCTTTTAAAAGACGAGTCGAAGGACTCATAGAGCATGGAGTCATAAAATTAGAAGAGCCAACAAAGCCCAATATAGTTGGGAATCCTCTGCCCAATCACCCAGAGCAAAGGGTGAATGCCTTGCTGGAAGAAAGAGTTCGAAAAATTAAGAGAAATGTTGAAGAAATTAAGTCTCCACTTCGGTGGGTATGGCTAGAGTTGGTCAAAGAAGGGATAATCGTGAAGGATAAAAAGAGTATGATAATAGGGGCTGATAACCATCGCGAGTTTCATGCCATTAAGGGGCATGAAATTCAAGACTGCATCGAGTTTAGAGCCATGGTGCAGGTGTTGATGGACAATCGAGAGCTGAAATTTTTTGAAGAAAGAGAGCAAGTTAATGATGTTTGTGCCTCCGAGGATGGAACAACTAAGGCTTATGGAATTAATCGCCTAAAGGTGATTATTTGTAAACCAACAAACAGCGCGACAAGAGAACAAACAACCCCTTGCATCATCATACAAAAGCCTGCAACGTTTCCTTACAGGGATAGTAAGAAGATCCCATAGAGTTACAATTGTAACGTGACCATACTAAGAGAGGGGGAACCTAGGAAGGACGTGAATCTTGTTACCCATAGTGGTAAAAATTATGACCCAGTAGATAAAGAAAAAGAGGTTAGCAAAGGGTAAGCAATAATATGTGAGCCTGAGGAAGAAATAGCTAGCAAGCCCGAAGTACCCACAAACGAGCCTATATCTGAGAAGGAGGCGAAGGAGTTTCAGAAGTTTTTTAAGGCATAGTGAATATAGTGTAGTGGAACAACTACACAAATAACTTGCTCGGATATCGATCTTGTCATTACTCCTAACTTAGAAGCCCATCGAAGCGCACTAATGAAGGTGCTGAACGAAACATATGTAGCAAATGACATCTCCATCAGTAAGCTAGATCGATTGGTCAATAACGTGAGTACTGATAACTTCATTTTCTTCAGCGATGATAAAATACCGACAGAAGGAATAGGTTCCACGAAAGCTTTACACATCACTACCCGTTGTAAAGGGTATACGCTACCTAGAGTACTCATAGACAATGGTTCAGCCCTGAATGTGCTACCGCTAGCTACACTACAAAGATTGTCAATTGATAGCTCTCATATGAAGGGGTGTAATAACACAGTGAGAGCATTTGACAAGATAGAATGGAAGGTAATGGGAAAGATTGAAATACCTCTTCAAATTGGGCCGAATGCATATGAAGTGGATTTCTAGTGATGGATATTAGGCCCACTTATAACTGTTTGCTGGGAAGACCATGGATCCACTCAACTAGAGCAGTATCTTCTTCTTTGCACCAGAAAGTGAAGCTAATAAATAAAGGGCTGCTAATCACGATTAATACTGAGGAGGAAATAATCGTGTCCATAACGAGCGATTCACCCTACATGGGAAAAGACGAGGAGGCTGTGGAATGCTCGTTTCGCTCACTAGAGTTTGTCAATGCAACTTTCATTTTGGAAGGGAGCAAGATACCTGTGCCTACAATATCATCGATCACCAGAATGGGCTTACAATTAACAGTCAGAAAGGGAGCTATACTTGGGAAAGGACTAAGAAAATACCTTCAGGGAAGAGTTAATGTGCCGATGCTAATAGAAAAGCGAGATTGTTACAGCCTGGGGTACAAGCCGGACGCGAAACAAAATAGGAAGGAGCTAGAAAAAAGGTAAGAAAGAAGGAGGGCCAGATTGTCTAGAAAGGAAATCTCGTGGGAACCCATGGTCTTCCCGTACATTTATGAGACTTTCGTCTCGGGTGGGGTGATCAACCAAAAAACAAAGCGGTAAAAGGAACGAGTGACGATTGGAACCAAGGGGAGCATCATGAAATATCTAGGCATTAATGCTATATCAGATGAAGAAAAGGAAGGGAATCTCAAGAATTGGTCCGTGTGCACCTGGAAACACCTTGAATAATTGGACCGTGGAGGAACTCCCTATAATTTTTAAGATTTCCTCAGAGTAATGCTCGAAAACACCTATTGCTTTAGGCTCGAAAGCAATATGAATCTTTTTGTAAAAGGACCCATGGTTATTATTCAGTTATTTTGAATGAAATGCACTTTCCATATTATATACTTCTCCATAATTATTCTTTCATTTCTTAATTCATCTTAATAAATCATTCGTACATATCCAATAAACAAGATTAATTATTCTTTAATACATACATACTCATACATATACCACATAATCATTCTTTCGTAAATTTATTTTGCTCTTTGGACCTCCCTTTCATCCCTTGACAGGTCCTCGAATATCAATAATATGAGCAACTCTAATGCTAACTTAGAACCTCACTTCGAGCAAGATACGTGTTTGGAAGAGCTTCAAGACCATGAAGATAATCAAGATTGTAATTTGCCTTCGTATCTGTTAAGAATGATGAAACAGGAAGAAAAACAGATCTTGCCTCATTCGGACCCAGTGGAAGTTATTAATCTGGGGCACGAAGATGAAAAGAAAGAGATGAAAATTGGGACAAGCATCTCCGTAGAAACCAGAAGGAATCTTATCAAGTTGCTTCAAGAGTTCCAAGATATCTTCGCATGGTCTTACCAAGATATGCCCAACTTGAGCTCTGACATTATGGTGCACAAACTCCCTATAAAGGAAGAAAGCAAACCTGTGCAGCAAAAACTCCGAAGGATGAGACCGGATATGTTGTTAAAAATAAAAGAAGAAGTCAAGAAACAATTTGACGTCGATTTTCTCCAGGTAGTTAAATACTCTGAATGGGTAGCTAATATAGTCTCTGTTCCTAAAAAAGACGGAAAGGTGCGCATGTGTGTGGACTATCGAGATTTAAATAAAGCTAGCCCAAAGGATAATTTCCCCTTACCCCACATTGACACTTTAGTCGATAACACAGCAGGACATTCTCTGTTTTCCTTTATGGATGGTTTCTCATGGTATAATCAAATAAGGATGGACCCTGAGGATATGATTAAAACCACATCACATTTGTCAACGCTATGAGGAACATTTTGCTACAAGGTGATGCCCTTCGGACTCAAAAACGCAGGGACAACTTATCAAAGGGTCATGGTGACTCTGTTTCATGACATGATGCATAAGGAGATTGAAGTTTACGTCGATGACATGATTGTGAAATCCCAAACGGAGGAAGAACATGTAAGAAACCTAAGAAAGTTATTTGGAAGGTTAATGAAATATCAATTAAAGCTAAACCCAGCAAAGTGCATTTTCAAGGCCACATTAGGAAAATTGTTAGGCTTTGTAGTCAGCAAAAGAGGAATTGAAATTGACCCGGATAAAGTCAAAGTCATACAGGAGCTACCACCACCCAGCACGTAAAAAGATGTTCGAGGGTTCTTAGGAAGACTAAATTACATTGCTCGGTTCATTTCACACTTGATTGAGAAATGCGATCCTATCTTCCGTCTGCTTAGAAAGCGCAACCCGGGTGTATGGGATGATGAATGTCAGGAAACCTTTAACAAGGTCAAAGATTATTTATCCAAAGCTCCCATCTTGGTACCTCCAATTCCTAATAAGCCATTGATCCTGTACTTGACAGTCTTTGAAAATTCCATGGGATGCGTACTAGGCCAACACGATGAATCCGAAAAAAAGGAAAGGGCGATATATTATCTCAGCAAGAAATTCACTGATTGCGAGACGCGATATTCGCCAATTGAAAATTATGTTGTGCACTAGTCTGGACCACACGCAGATTAAGACAATACATGTTAGACCTTACCACTTGGTTGATCTCAAAATTAGATCCTTTGAAGTACTTGATGGGGTCAGCTGCATTGAATAGGAGATTGGCTCGATGGCAAATCTTGCTCTCGAAATTCGACATAGTCTACGTCAATCAGAAAGCAGTAAAAGGGAGTGCGATAGCAAACTTCCTAGCTAGCAGGCTTTAGAGGACTATGAGCCGATAAACTTCGATTTCTCGAATGAAGATTTAATGTATATTGTGACTACTGAAGGGGTAATCACGGTAGAACGACCTTGGAGATTGAATTTTGATGGAGCTTCAAAAGCCACAGGTAATGGGGTCGAGGCAGTCTTGGTATCACCAAAAGGAGATCGCTACCCTTTTACCAGCAAACTCGATTTTGATTGCACAAACAACATGGCTGAATACGAAGCATGTATCTTGGGAATCCGTGCGGCCATAGAGTGAGGAATCAAAATTTTAGAGATTTATGGAGACTCCGCACTGGTAATCTATCAACTCAAAGGAGAATGAGAAACAAGGGATTCTAAGCTAGTGGATTACCGTAGATTGGTTCTCGAGTTGATCACAGAGTTCGATGATGTCACATTCCATTATCTCCCACGAGAAGAAAACTAGATGGTCGATGCTCTTGCCACTTTAGCCTCGATGATTAAGGTGAGTAGGACAGAAGATGTAAAGCCCATTCAGATGAGTATCTATGAAGCTCCTGCTCATTGTTGTGATATTAAGACAGAGGAAGAAGAAGAAAAGGATGATCGCCCATGGTACCAGAATATTCTTCAATTTGTGAGAGATCGAAAGTACCCCAAGCAAGCCTCAAAAAATGAAAAGAGGACATTAAGAAGACTGGCCAATGAATATGCCCTAGATGGAGAAATCTTATACAAGAGGAGAAAAGATCAAGTGTTATTGAGATGTGTCGACGCAATTAAAGCTAAGAAGATCTTAGAAGAAGTTCACGAAGGCATTTGTGGGACACATGCCAACGGTTTCATGATGACACAAAAAATAATGAGATTAGGGTATTACTGGTCTACTATGGAGGGCGATTGCATCAATTATGCCAAGAAGTTCCATAAGTGCCAGATCTATGGAGACAAGATTCATGTACCTCCATTACACCTTCATGTCATGACTTCTCTCTGGCCTTTTTCTATGTGGGGCATGGATGTCATTGGGCCAATTTCTCCAAAGGCTTCCAATGGCTATAGGTTCATCTTTGTGGTGGTTGACTACTTCACCAAATGGGTAGAGGCAACCTCATATGTCAATGTTACCAAGTCTGCGGTTAGCAAGTTCCTAAAAAAAGAAATTATTTGCCGATACAGGATGCTTGAAAGGATCATATCCGACAATGCCTTGAATTTGAACAATAGCACGATAGCAGAAGTTTGCGAACAGTTCAAAATCAAGCATCATAATTCTTCTCCTTATCGCCCAAAAATGAATGATGCTGTAAAGGCAGCTAATAAGAACATCAAGAAGATTGTGGCAAAAATGACTAAGACTTACAAAGACTGGCACGAAAAACTACCATTTGCCCTCTTTGCCTACAGAACTTCAGTCAGAACTTCTACTGGGGAAACACCATTCTCATTGGCATATGGTATGGAAGCAGTCTTGCCTATTGAGGTTGAAATACCTTCTCTTCGAGTCTTAACTGAGCTTTAACTAGATGAGGCTGAATGAATCCAAGCTCGATATGATCAGTTGAATTTAATCGAGGAAAAGAGATTAAAAGTCAATTGCCATGGCCAGATGCACTAGAAAAGAATGATGCGAGCTTACGACAAAAAGGTTCGTCCCTGGGAATTCTATGAGGGAGATCTAGTTTTGAAAAAGATACTTCTTATACATAAAGATTTTCGTGGAAAATGGATGCCCAATTGGGAAGGACCTTATGTGGTAAAGAAAGCTTTCTCAAGAGGAGTTCTCATCTTAACAGAAATGGATGGCAAGGATCTGTATAATCCCGTTAATTCAGACTCGATGAAAAAATACTTCGCCTAAGGAATTGAGATGAAAACCCGTAAAGGGTATCTCGAGAAAAAAAAGGGGTTCAAGATGAAAACCCGCAAAGGGCGTCCTGGAACCAAGGAAATTTTGAGTTAAAAACCCGCAAAGGGTGGCTCAGATCCAAGAACAAGTCGACGAGATGGAGGAAGGTTACAACTTGAAACATAAACTAAGCACTCTAGATCTTCTAGACACAAATCTGAGCTAGGAATGATTCTCAGCAAGTCTGCGCAGAGTAGCTCATTTTGTGATATCCGGGACAACTAATTAACCTTTATTGTATACTTGGCAATTTTCGACTAATGTTACTTCCTTTGATCCTCTTTTGAATAGAATTTTCAAATACGACTTTGTTTCTGCACAATTTTGTTCAAGCATTTTGCATCTAAATAACGGGTAATGAACTAATAAATCATACAAAAAGTTATGAGCATTATTCTGGAATTTTCGAAAATTACAGAAGTCCAAAACAAGATCACCAATGGGAAGACAAACTTAAAAACAAGCAATTCAAGAATAGCCTAGAAGAAGATGGAGCAATGATAGAATCTAGACGGGTGACAGACCATGCCGACTTGAATAATAATAAATAAATCTGACATTCATCATACACATTCATGCAAGTTAGTAGCATTTAATTCATTCTAATCATGACTTTCTAATTTAGGCCTACATAGAGGCCCATAGAAGCAAATTTCATAGGTCACATCCCCACCACATGGCGAGATGAATCATTAAGATCACTAAGAAAAAGTTGAAAAGGTGCAGGACTCCAAAACCATACCTCGATCACGGGGCAGATTGCGATTATCCACAAACGGCGCGGTCATCTTCCTGATGAGATACTGAGAAGAAGACCAAATCAAACCCACGCTCAATGTGAGCAAATCTTTGAACCCCATCTTCCTGATGAGACACTGAGAAGCTGGTCGAAGTAATAAAAGGTTAGCTTCCTGATAAGATACTGAGAAGTGGACCAAATTCATCTTCCTGATGAGATATAGAGAAGCGAATTGAAACAAACGACGCGGTCATCTTCCTTATGAGATACTGAGAAGAATACCAAATCAAACCCACGCTCGATGTGAGCAAATCCTCGAACCCCAGCTTCCTGATGAGATACTGAGAAACAGGTTGAAGTAATAAAATGGTTAGCTTCCTGATGAGATATTGAGAAGTGAACCAAATTCGTCTTCCTGTTGAGATACAGAGAAGCGGATTGAAACAAACGACGCGATCATCCTCCTGATGAGACACTGAGAAGAAGACCAAATCAAACCCATGCTCAATGTGAGAAAATCCTCGAACCCCAGCTTCCTGATGAGATATTGAGAAGCAGGTTGAAGTAATAAAATGGTTAGCTTCCTAATGAGATACTGAGAAGTGAACCAAATTCGTCTTCCTGATGAGATACAGAGAAGCTGATTGAAACAAGTGAGGCAGTCATCTTCCTGATGAGATACAGAGAAATATACCAACTCAATGCGAACAAATCTTCGACCCCAGCTTCCTGATGAGATACTGAGAAGCAGGGTGAAGAAATAAAGAGGTTAGCTTCCTGATGAGATACGGAGAAGTGAACCAAATTCGTCTTTCTGATGAAATACAGAGAAATGGATCAAAACAAGTGATGCGATCGTCTTCCTGATGAGATACTAAGAAGAAGGTCAAGTCAATGAAACAAGACTCAAAGACTACTGTGACTAATTCCAATCTCCTTGAAATTTCAAGAGAATGGAGTGAAATTATAGTAGCAAATTTTGTCTTTTTTGAAATTGCCTAAGGGCAAGATGGAATCACAACATCAAAGATGTAGAAAGATGGATGCAGTGAAGATTGGACGACTGACAAAGCGAAAGGCGAGCTGGTTGAAAGAAGAGCATCAAAGGGAAATTGGGCAAAATTGGTTTTCTTTTGGTCTTTGCCCTGTCCCTTTTACACAGCAATGAGCAAAGAGGGGCAACTGTTGAAGCCCAATTTTAACCGGACCTGAGTATTGGGTTGGGCCTTTTATTTTAAGATTGGTTTTAAATTGAATCAAATTTATTTTTAAATTTAAATTTATCTTTTAAAATTAAATTTGTTTTAAATTTAAATTTAATTAAAATTCAAATTGATTTAGAACTTAATATTAAATTAAAAGTCCAAGACAAAGACAAAATAAAATGTTCAAATTACAAACCCAATTTTAAAAGCCCAGATCCACTGGTTTAGGTTTACAATTGGGCCAATTTACAACAGACCCATTACAAACAAGCCTAGATAGGCCTAATCACAAATACAGACCCAGATTGCCTAAACCCATTACACCAATAACCCATGACCTAAGTCAAATTTGCTGGGCAACTTGCACCAACCACCTCCCTCTCAGCCTATCAGGACACGCCACGTCAGCATTGACCAGACTCAACTTGCACCCACCAATAGCTGGGACTGCCACCGCCACTACTACAAGCCTCCACCGCCGGACCTGCAAAAGAAAAAGCAAGACAGACATTAAATTGTAAAACAACAAATAATCATCATTGTAACATTGGTTATAAAAACCAGATTCAATTTTTTGTAGAGGACTGATTTTTTGGGTTCTCTGAGAAGTTATAAATCAATACAAGAGAAGTTCACTAAAAGTGCAATACACAAAAGAGTTGACTGTTGAACATTCGAAAGCAATATACAGCGCACTTGAAAATAGATTCGCAAGGTAGCAAAAGCATATTCAAAGTTCAGGGCATTTAAATCGTTCAGGTAAATCCCAATATACATTCATTATTATAATTAAGTCTTAAATGTTTTATATTTATTCCATACATTAATACACATTCAATGTCAGACTGCTACCATTTACCATTATTTTCGGTTTTACTAAATGCATTAAACGAATCAATAATAAATAATATTAATAATAACAATTATTTAATAAATATAATGGATATAATCAAGGATGGTAACAAATGGCATTAATAAATATTCTTAATTAATATTAATAATAATAATAAGTATTTTTAATAAAAACATTAATAATATAAAAAGAAAACAAAAAGTCAAAAGTCACTTCCCTGATTTGCGTTGTCGTCGCCGGAGTTTGCGCCAGAGCCTCCACTGAAGCCTGTCCAACGTTGTCCGTATTCTATCAAGCGTGAATCTGCGAAGAAACAAAGAAATGGATTTTAACAGAAATGTTTAAAAGGGTTTTTTTTTTTTTTTAAAAGAGAGGGATGCATTAACGTTTAAAATCTGAACTAAAATCTAGATCGGGGTTTAAAAGAAGAAAAAATGAAGAAAACGAACCGTTTTTACCTAAAACCACCGTGGACGGCGGTCGAAGACGGCGGCGGACGACGGCACGTGGTGGCGACTCGCGGTGGACAGCGACGAGGTGACCGGCCGGGGTTTGGTCAGCCATGGGAAAGAAGAGAGCTTTTTTTGAAAAATGAAATGTTTTTTTTTAAAACATGGAAACAAAATGAGTTTTTTGTTAAAGTTGGAATTTATAGCATACATAAAACTGTGCCGTTTTGGCACATGTTTCCGACCGCATTGCCCATGTCCGACCCTACCTGAACCGCCCTAGGATCCGCGTGTTTTCGTTAAAGGGGTTATTTATGCATTTGGTCCTTCCGTATTTTTTGATTGTTTCAATTTAATACTTTTGTATTTTTAATTAATTTTAAATTGGCCCAATAATTTTCAATGCTTTTCAATTTAATCCCTTGACTTTTTGAAAGCACCAGGAGCTGCCACGTGTCATTGTTTTGACTTATTTTTGCAAAAAGACCCTTTTATTTTTATTTTGTTTTAATTTAATCCTTAAATCAAGTTATGTTTAATTACAAAATCGGCCCAAAAATTTTTCATGGTTTTCAAATTAATCCTTTGACTTAAGGATGCCTAAGGGGCTGCCACGTATCACCTATTTTTGGTTTTATTTCCCTGAAGGCCCTTAAACTGTCCAAAAATTTCATTTTTGACCTTAAAATATCCAGATATTATATTTTTACCCCCGAACTTCCAAAAATTCCATTTTTACCCTCGAACTTCTAAAAATTCCATTTTTGACTACGAAACTTCCAAAAATTATATTTTTACCCTCGAACTTCCATAAATTCCATTTTTAACCCTAAAACTTCCAAAAATTACATTTTTACCACCGAACTTCCAAAAATTTCATTATTGACCCCAAAACTTCCAAAATTTACATTTTTACCCCCAAACTTCTAAAAATTACATTTTTACCCTCGAACCTTCAAAAATTCCATTTTTAACCTTGAAACTTTCAAAATTACTATTTCACCCTCGAATGTCCAAAAATTTCATTTTTTATCTCGATTTTCCTAAAAAATACTATTTTACCCTTGGATGTCCAAAAATTTCGTTTTTTATCCTAATATTTTCAAAAGTTATCATTTTACCCTCAGGTGTAAAAATTCCATTTTTAACCCCAAATTTTCCCAAAATTACCATTTTGCCCCTGAGAGTCCAAAATTATCATTTTGCCCTCGGGTATCCAAAGTCTCATGTTTCAACTCTGATTGCTTTATTTTTCTTCCTCATCAATATTTGCATTTGAATTTAACTATTATGCAATCGTATTTTGCATTTTTTATTTTTAACCATTTATCTTCTTATTTATATTACTTCGTGTTATTTAATATCCATTATTAACTGCTTATTCATATTAAACTCTCATGTTTGTTTTCAAAATTATTTTCATAAAAACTTTAAAATCGAGGCAATATTCTTTTTTTTCGAGTTTTAAAAATTTGCGCCTTAACTTACTAGGTGCAATTTCTCTTCAAATCGAAATAATCGAATACCCTTAATCAAGGCAATATTTCCTTATCTTCGATTCTGAAAATTTGCGCCTTAACTTACTAGGTGCAACCTTTCTTCAAATCAAGATAATCGAACATCTTTCCCAAAAATTTAAAAAGTTTTACGAAGGAAAGCTCGTTATTTCTGGATCTTGAAACGTTGTCTCCTAACTCTCTGGACGTAACATTCTTCCTCGATCACTTTGAAATAGCGAGACTTCCAAACAAAATCGGTTTCCTTTAAACATAACTCATGCATTCAAGGATCGTATTTTAAACTTTATTCGAACTTTTAAATTTTAGAAATTAAGACCCGAAAATAATCAATACGGTACCAATTTTGGGCATAAGAGGGTGCTAATCCTTCCTCATGTGTAATCGACTCCCGAACCTATTTTTCTGGATTTCGAAGACCTATATGTTTTCAAAATGGTTTTTTTAAAAACGTTTTGTGGTGATCCAATCACACCGAATAAAAAATTGGTGGCGACTCCCATTTTCCAACATTAAAATAATTTTCGAAACTCGTCGTTTTCCAAAAAAAAAAGATGGTTTCGACAATTAAGTTTCGAAAAAAATAATGAACAAAATATAAAATATATGTATTGAGAAACAACTAGATTTGAAATTTCTTTTTTTTTTCTATTTATTGCTGCCTATTCGTTTTTTTGTAAAATCGTAGACATCCCTTACAAAGGTTAAATGAAGGCTCATTATAGCAAATTACATTTTGTTTTTTTTTTCATTTGTCTTTTGTTCTTGTCCTCTTCTGTTTTTTCTCTGTTTCTTGCAGGTCTAAACTATGGTGGTGGCAGAGGAGTCTGAGCGTCTCGTGTTGTGGGTGCCTCGGTGTGTGTGCCCGCTGACTTGGCATGAAGAGCGGTGGCAGAAGATGGCTAGGGTTTTTGTTTAGGCAAAAAAAAATTAGTGTTTGGGCTTGATGGACTTGTATTGGGTTAAGGTTTTTATTTTGGGTTGTAATTTGAACTATTTAAACGAATTTTGGTTTTTTTTTATTTTTTATGGGCAGGTCAAAACTGGGCCTCTGCAACGGCGATTAGGTAAGTCCCTACCCTTTTCTCTTTTTTATTTATTTCTTTTTTTACTTTAGAAATTAAATAAAAAATAATACAAGAAAATACCTTCGAAATTTCTTTGATTTCTCTCTTGTGTGTAAGTAGTTACATTGATGGGTTGTTGCGGCTTTTATAGCCGGATTAAATTACAGTGTTATATTTATATATTTTTTGCTTCTGATTTCTTCGTCTTTGTAGATCTAGTAACGTGGTGGTGGCAAGGCGTCTTCGGGGTCAACGATGATGACCTTGCCATTTCGAAGCAACATGGCAGCAGAGAACTCAAGCCTCTAGGCTTGGGTGCTTCAATTTGTGCACCTACTAAAGTGGTAGCAAGCAGCATCGAAAGGGGGCTTAAGGTTTTTGTTAGCAAAGGGAATTTTAGGGTTATGAGCCTGTGTGTTTGGGCTCTAAATTTGGTTTAATAGACCTGATAGAGTTTGGATTTAGGTTATGTTTGGGTAGTTTGGGGTTTAACAAATGTGTAACACACAAAACCTAAAAATCATCGCTAGTTAGGGTCTCGATACATAAGCGATCATTTATCATTGTTCATCTCTTAATATCATTTCATTAAATCTTATTTTAATAAAGATATGCACTCAATACGTCATAAATCATCAATCAATTATAATCACATTTTAACAAGGGAAAAAAGGTCATTTCATGATTTTTGGAGACTTCTACTGGTACCTATTAGACAAGTATCAGTAGTTTTCAAGTTAGAAATAGTTCAGAGACAGTGCAGAGTTCTATCAATACTCGAGATGGTTCTACCGATACATGTGACATAACTACTGAAACAAGTTATGCTTCTACCGATACTAAAAACTCCAGAGAGCTAAGAAGTTCTACCCTGCAACTTCTACATATACAAGTTCACAGACTTCCGATACTTTTATGACTAGAACTACCAATACTTATCATGCATCTACCGATACAACTCAAGTCATTGAACAACCTCTCTCCTACCTTGTACTTCTACCGATACAACCAAGGGTTCTACCGAAACAAGTATGCAAAATTCAAATATTCACACAAGTTCTCATGCTCAACCAATAATTCTCATTTCAAAAACATAAGGTACAAAAGATAATTATTCTTAAAGTTCAAAACACATTTGATAATACATTTCATTTCATTGTAAGCCTACTTTCACCCATAATAACATGCAAAATATGACAACTACCTAACCAAGGTTCCAACAATGAACCATCAACCAAAATCAAGAGTTATACAAAATAACATCATCCTAGTACATGTCATAAAACCAAGTGATGTAAAAACTACCAAACGAGCTCTGCGATAGTGTGACTTCTTTGAGATGATCTGATCTTCAAGCAGCAAAATAATCTACAAAACAGCAATAACATCTTTGGTAAGCTTCATAGCTTAGTAAGTTCAAAGAGTTTGAAGAGTTACCAATCATATGCATAAAGTAGTTATATCTCAATCGAGCTTAGGTGAATTGTTGCTTCCTCAAACCATCTTTAGTATATTAAACTTTCCTGCTTAGAACCTTTTTGTTACCAGTACCCGAGGCTGCTCACACGAGCTATAGAGGACTCGTAAAATATGCAGTACCCCAACCATCGATACGATATCTGTCTGTAAACTATCCCCTAACAATGCTGCTCACATGAGTTGTCGAGAATACGCATTCAAGCATAAATCCCAGCCATCGTAGGGCTTGTAATCCATTTTAGGATTTCATATCTCTTTTTTGACTCATGATGCTGCTAAAACGAGTTGTCAAGGACTCGCAACAATTGTGGTACCTCAGCCATCAATACAGTATATGTGCATATAACTATCCTCTAACGATGTTGCTCACACGAGCTGTCGAGAATATGCACTTATGCATAAATCCCAGCCATCATAAGGCCTGTAATCCATACTTGGATTCATTTCTCATCTTCTCGATTCATGATGCTACTCACACGAGCTGTCGAGGACTCACAACATATGCGGTACTCCAGGCATCGCATCGATTTTAAATCACCAGCTCAAAGCCTGATATCTCTTTCATTCATTATTTTCATCTTCCTCAATTTACCATAACCTGTTCTACAACAACTATAATGAATACAATAATGTACTATTTAAATGCAAATTTAATGTTACAAACTTCTCGGACGAAATTACAGTTAAAGTGAACTTCAAGGGCAAATCCGTAATTTTCTTTTTTCCATGATCGAGACACGATGTTGATCTATTACAACAATTTCATTAAATTATTTAAATCAACATGAATTTTTAATCATTTTATGCAAATAAGCCTTTTTTTATTTTTACAAAATTATCCTTAACTTTTCACTTTTATTCAATTTAGTCCCTTAGCTCAAAACTTGCAAATTAAACATTTTTAAACAAAATCAAGTTCAGCTGAATCCTATAGTACTTCAATACAGCCCATATTTGTTTTTTATTTAGCCTCAAGTCCTTGTATTTTCACTATTTTCACATTTTAGTCCTTAAACGTTAAAATCATCAAAACCTATGTTACAAAATAATCAAATCCAACAACCAAGCTTAATAAACTTCCATAAACTTTCAAGAAACCACTCATTCATCAATGGAAAGTTTTATAACACTTGATAGATTCACAAATTAGTCCTCAGGTTAGCTAGATTGAGTTAATACGAACTCAAAAACATAAAAATTACTAAAAACGGGTGAGATTTACCTACTTAATTGGAGAACCCTAATTGACCGAAAGCTTGCTTCTCCTTGGCTATGGATTTTCGGCTTTTTCAACCAAAAATAAAGAAAGAAAGAAAGATGATATTATTTTATCATCCTTTTTTTTTAACTTAATATTTTACTCTCTTTTTTTCAATTTACAAAATTAACCTTTAATTATAAGGTATAAAATCACTTAAACATATCCATATTTTTTATAAAAATATGGTATAATTACCATCTAGGTCCATTAATTCACCCTTTTAAAAAATAAAACCATCTTTTTCAACCTTTAGTATTTAGTCCTTATTAACTATCTAAATAATAAAATTTTATAACCAAAATTTATTACGATACTAATGACCTCATAAATATTAAATAATTAATATTTACGGTCTAACACATCTAAGTTGTAGCCTCAAAGCCACCATTCTCGATCACACTAAAAAATAGACTAATTAGTAAATCCTCATTTGATTAGGATTTAATTGCAATTTGCCAAAACCTAAAGAATTTCACATCATTTCTATTATTAATTCATTTAAGAAGGGTCTAATTACACAATTGGTACTTTAATTATTTTAAATTCCAACTAAATATGCTTTATTTCAATTTAACCTTAAACTACTTAGGACTAATGAATAAATATTCCAAAAGTTAGTGGAAGGTAATCATATCCTCCACCTCTTGGACTTTTTGACCATGATTTAATTATCATTTTGATCCCTTTACTATTTTTTAATCAATAGCAATTAACTTTTACCTCTTTTACAATTTACTCATTTTTCATTAATTAAGCAATTAATCATCAAAATTACCTAACTGAACTTCAATTCACATATAATAAGACTCTGTAAATATTTAATAAAATATTTATGGCCCTTAATTTCATAAGCAAGGTCCTAATACCTCATTTTCTAAAACCACTTGACTTTTGAACCAAATCACTTATACTAACTTTTAATTCAATAATTAAAATTCTTCAATTCAAAATTCCATATAAAATTATTATTGACTTATTTAATTTAAACACTCATTATAAAAATTTTATCGTCAGGTTTTTAGTCCCGAAATCACTATTTCTGACACCATTGAAAAACGGGCTGTTACAAAATGGGTCTTTAGATTGCTTTGGGCTCATGTATCAGGGCCAAATTTGTTTTGGACTTTGATTATTTAATGGACTTTCAAAAGGTTTTTGCATTTTTATTTGTTTTGTTGTTTTTTGGTTTATTTGGTTTATTTTGTATTGGGCTGGATAAAATTGGGCCTATATAGTGTGCTTGCTGATGTGGCGAGGGTGGCCACTGAAAGGATTAGGGTTTCTTAGGGTTTAAAAAAAATTAAGGTAGTGGGCTAGGTTAGGTTTGGGCTTGTTTGGGTTGTGGGTATTGGGTTTAGTTTTAAGGTTTGTAATTGGGTCTGGTTTGTAATTAATGGACTTTTAAAGGTTTTTGTTTTTTTTTTTGTTTTGTTTTATTCTGGACCGGACCAAATTGGGCCCTTACAACTGCCCCTCTTTGCTTATTGTCGTGTAACGAAAAGGGAGCAAAGACTCCAAGGAGGACCAATTTCGTCCGGTCTTGCTGAATCTCGATTTCTCTTCTTCACGTAACCCACTATTTCAATTCATCGATTACTCTACTTCACTACATTTGCTTTGCTACAATTTTAGGAAGACAGGATTTAGTGTTACAGCTTCGTCTTGCCCCATTGCCTTTAAGGATATAAGATTCGTTGTTGTAGCTTCAGCTCATTCCACTACAACTTCAGGGAGATTGAGATTCGCTATCGTAGCTTCAATTCAATCCACTGTAACCTCAGGGATATAATATTTGCTAATGTAGTTTTAATCTGACCCACTATAAGTTTTAATCTGACCCACTATAACTTCAAGGGTATAAGATCTGATGTCGTAGCTCTATCTTGCTCCACTGCAACTTCAGGGAGATTAGATTTGCTTTTATAACTTCAATTTGACCCACTGTAACTTCAGGGGTATAAGATCTGATGTTGTAGACACATTTTGCTCTACTGCAACGTCAGATAGATCAAGATTTGCTATTGTAGTTTTAATCTGATCCCTGTAACTTCAGGGATATATGATTTTATGTCATTGCTTCATCTTGCTCCACTATAACTTCAAGGAGATAAATATTTACTATCATAATTTTGATCTGATCCATGGCATCTTCAGGGAGATAAAATTTTCTATTGTGGCTTTACTCCATTCCACTGCACCTTTAGGGATATAGGAGTTGTTGTTTTACTAATCTATCACACCATTCTCTGTGGAATAAGACATGTAGAATTTTTTTTGTGAGCCTCTATCTAGGCCAACCAATTAGGATGCCATGATCGGAATGAATCAAATGCTCTTAACTAGATGAGTATTCATGGAATTAGTAGTTTCATCTTTCAGAATGATTTTTTTTAGTCCTTAGGTTGACATTGTTTGTCGTTCCTCTAAGTTCAATAACTGGTGTGTTATCATGCCTTCCTCTTAGGCCTAGTATGAAACTCGAGGAGGTAGTCACAACCTAAATTATTTGTTTCAGGACCCCTCCAACCTTTAGGTTTGATCATTTCCAACTAGAGATCATATTTCAAGTCCCTATACTATTTAGAAATTTCTCATAGCAATGTGCAAGTATCCTTTTATGTCTTATAACATTGTTAGTCCACTAATCATTATTTCAATGCAAAAATGCTTAAACAGGGTCATAACATGCATAAGATTGAATTTTATAGGAGACAAAGCTCAGATGAAGGAAATGAATGAAAATTTTAAAAATGACAAACATTGGCCAAAAATTGCTAAACACAAAGTGAGCAAGAATGAAATTAGGTGTCTTAGATATCAAACTATGAGCTTCTCCGAGCAAACTTGATGAGGACCATTCTAAGCCTGATATGTGTTTAGGAAACTTGAAGTTCTTTGTCGATGCCCCAAGATGTAAAGTCCTTCCACCATTCTTTGCTCCAAATTTGAGTTGCCTTTTTTAGGCTTTTAATTTAAAACTCCTTAGGTTTTAAAACACCCTTTGCGGGTTTTCACCTCGACCTCTCCTATTTTTTTGGTGGAGTACCTCTTCACTAAATCTGAGTCGACTTTAAGATGCCCTTTGCGGGTTTTCATCGTTACGACTCCCTTTTTTTTGTGAAGTACTTCTTCACTGAATTTGAGTTCACATGGTTGGGCAGATATTTTCCGTCCATCTCGATCAAAATTAAAGCTCCTCTAGAAAAGGTTTTCTTCACCACATAGGGCATTCCCAATTTGGTATCCATTTTCCTCGGAAGTTTTTTTGTATGGGAAGGATCTTTTCAACACCTGATCTCCCTAATGGAATTCTCTAGGGAGGACCTTTTTGTAATAAGCTCACATCATTTGTTTCTAGTATATCTGACCATGATGGATTACTTTCAGCCTCTTCTCTTCGATCAAGTTTAGTTGATCATATTGGATTGGATCCATTTTGCTTCATCTAATTTCAGTTCTGACAAAACTCAGAGGGAAGGAATCTCGACTTTAATGGGTAAAACTACTTCAACCAATGAAAAAGGTGTTACCCTAGTGGAGGTCCTGACAGACTTTCAATAAGTATAAAGGGCATATGGTAATTTCTCATGCCAATCCTTGTAGATCTTTGTCATTTCCCAACAATCTTCTTGAGGTTCTTATTAGCTGATTCCACTGCCCTATTCATTTTTGGGTGATATGGTGCTGAGTTGTGATGTTTGATCTTGAATTGACTACAGACCTTAGCTATGGTGCTATTGTTCAAATTTAATGTGTTGTCAAATATGACCCTTTTTGTCATTCCATAACGACATATAATTTCTTTCTTCAAAAATTTGCCTACTACTGATTTTATGACATTGGCATAGGAAGCAGCCTCTACCTACTTAGTGAAGTAATCGATAAACACAAAGATGAATCGATATCTATTAGAAGCCTTTGGGGAAATTTACTCATTGACATCCATGCCCCACATAGAAAAATACTATGGAAAAGTCATGACATGAAGAGGTGAAGGAGGTACATGAATTTTGTCTTCATGGATTTGGCATTTATGACATATCTTGGCATAACTGATGCAACCTCCTTCCCTAGTGGACCAATAATATCTGAATCTCATGATTTTTCTAACCATTGTAAGACTATTCATGAAGAAGAATAGAGAATGACCTATCGTGTTGTCCACTAGGATATCGATGTGAGGCATCGAGAAATTGTCCTTCGGACTGGCCTTATTTAAATTTTGATTATCTACACACATTCGTCCTTTCTAACTTTCTTTGGGACAGGAACTATATTAGCTACCCACTCCGAATATTGACCACTTGGAGGAAACTAGATTCAAACTTTCTCTTTTTCTTCTTCTTCTTCTTCTTCCTCTTTTATTTTTAATAGCATGTCGAGCCTCATTCTTCGAAGTTTCTACTAAAATGACTAGCATTCTTTCTTTATAAAGAGCTTCTGTATTGGGATATCAGTACTTAACCCTAGCATGACTTGATAGAACTATGCCAAGACATCTTTGAATTCTCGAATCAGATTTATAAGATCTAGCATTGTTTCTACAAAGATACATGTCCCAATTTTTACCTCTTAGACTCACAATTTTCGCTAACTCTTTATGATGAAATATTTCTTTCTTATCTTGCTAGACCATCTTTAGCAGATAGAGAGACAAGTTACATTCTTGGTCATCTTCAAAGTCCTGAGGTTCTTTTAGACACATATCTTGCTCAAAAAGAGGCTCTGAGTCAGCAGTATTATCGCTCATATCATAGATATCAAGGGACCTTGCATAGGGACAAGAGGAGATTCATAGAACAAATGAATTTAAGAATGATTAACTGTATGGTATGAGTTTGACTGAAAAAGAATTGCCAAAATGAGACAGAAAAATGCATCGTTTTCATTGAAATAAAGGTAGTGGTCATGTGCCCTCTTCTGAACATTACTCTAAAATAGTCGTAAAAACTACAATAAGCTTTTTCACAGTCCAGTTGTTTAGAACACTTCCGGGGATGTAAAGAAAAACCCTTGATAGGTTCCCCTCTCCATTCCTTTCCTTAGATATGACATTAACGCTCAAATTTTTCGACATTCCCACAGTCTTAATTGTCTTGCTTTCTCTAAATTTTCGTTCACGGTTGATGATTCCCCCTGACACGAATGTCTTAGATATGTGAGGAAATATTTTTTAAAATTTAATGCATGTAATGAAATGCTATGCTAATGAATGCTAAACTGCATGCAAAAAAAGGCATTGATTCTAGTTCAATTTCATTAGAACAACTTTACTAAAAACAAGTTTCTTTACATAAGGTGGATACATATATGGTTGTGCCTTACGACTCAAAGACTTAATCTTCTTAAGAAACCAAGCTAGCTTTTCACCCCGATTCGACTTTGATTCGTATTTCAAGCTCAACACATCATCATGGATGACTACAGACTGCAAATGGTTAGCCACTTCTCGCATTTGGGTCAAAGCTTTGCCCATAACATACCCTATTTTTGACCTGTTCCTGAGAGCCTTGGAGTTGTCTCTCATTTGTTTTCATTCTTTTTCGGAGATGTTTTCTCATCTTATGGTAGCCATAAATTCCTTTAACAGAAATTAGTCCTCACAGACACTCGATAAGGTACCTTTTCCACTTTCCAAAAGTAACTATAGAACCAAACTAGCAAGAGTTGTGCACAGCCTATGAATCTCCCTTCGCCCTCTCTTCGACATGCATTCAAAGATCTGAAAGTTTCGATTAAGATTGTAGGAACGAGCGTGACCCTTTTGTCAATTCGGTCAAACCAATCCGTGATTGCATCTTCTATATGCCCTAATACCTTAGAGAAAATGATTAACCTATAAAAGCTTAAGGTGAAGACATCGACCTCTTTCCTTGTGTCAGGGTGTATCAAAATTTAGTCTCGTATACTCTTTCAGGTGATGCACTTATTATCCCTTTTTACCTTAATCCAAGCTGCAACCTATTGCTCTCTCATCTCAATTATGTTCATCACCCTCTTTAAGAAAGTTGAGATGTTGACGACTCTTGAGCAGGCTTTATCAACCTAAATCCTCGAACAACGGAGCAAAATGGTGTAATCTTCTATCATGGGTACCATGTCTATCTTCCTAAAAGTGAAGTAGCTATGAGCAAGATTAAAATACTACGCGAGAGCTCGAAATAGATGCTTATCCACCTTAACATCGAGTAAGTAAGACAAATCACCATATTCATGATAGAATATCTACCTTGTTTCGTCATCTCACTAATCTCATATTTCCTTCAGCTCTTGCAAATTATTTTGAGTCACGTTTATTCAGGTGAAATCCCAAAACTCTTATATATGCTCCACTGACAAGCTGTCACCTTTTTCTCCTATTGCTTTTCTTTGACCATATTCGCATGGCCACATTATGTTCCACTCTATCAAGAAACTCATTTTCCATTACAAGTTTTCTATTTAGTAATCGAGCATGAATCAACACCTTTTCTAAGATGAAAATGCAATGCAAAAAGAAAAGCAAAGACAAAATGAAGCAAGTCAGTACAATCAATACAGGAATGAAACTTGAAAATAAATTGCAATTAAAAGCAAAAAAACAAAGCATATAAGTGTCTCTCTTTTACACTTTATTTGGGTAACCACTAAATGTTCGACATGATTCTACTTAGGGTAGGTTCTTAGGCTCCGTTACATGCGGCTTGGGCTCTAAAGTAAAGGTACCTAAACCAGCAGATTCCTCAATCCTCACCCATTTTAGGATTCAAATTTTTCGACATTCCCATATGTTTGCACGAAAGTGAAAACTTCACTAAAACATAGGTATGGATATATCTCAAAAGCGATCCACTATCCTGCATAGAGGTGAAGACTTTACGAAGGAATAGTTTCCCACTTCCACTTAAAAGGGTAGAGTAGAACGATCAAGCAATGCGTGAACAAAAAAAATACAAGAACGGGATCATAAATTAATTTGAACCGAATTCTCAATTTCCAACAAAAAAAATCAAAAAGTAATCATCTCACATCTTGACTCTCTTATTTTCCCCAGCGGAGTCGCTAAGTTGTCGAAACCTTTTTTTTTGAAGTCCCAATTTTTATTTTAAAAAATCAAAATGGAGTCGCCAACAATCCTTTTTAATTGTGATTGGATCACCTTGAATTTCAATCATTTTTTAAAATGACAATTTTTTTCCTTTTTGGTCTACAAAATAAAAAAAAATTACAAAATAAAAAAAAAGAGGTTCAGGAGTCGATTAGACCTCAGGAAAATTTAGCACCCTCATAGCGCCCAAAATTGGTACCTTACTGATTACTTAGTGTCATAGTCTTGAAAGTCGAGAATTCAAGGAGAATTTAAATTGTGATCCTTAAATACGAGTAAATAATGTTATTTGATGATATTACAAAAAATTTACTAAATTAAATTTTACAAAGAAATGCTCTTCAATTTTGAATCAATCAAGAAGAAAAGTCATAGGTCCAATTTTAAATAAGATATTCAATTACATAGGTTCAAGGAAAAAACCATACCTAGTACGTTAGGGCACAATTTCTCGAGTCCCCTAAATAAAGAACATTGTCTCGATTTGAAGATTGCTTATACATTACGCGAAAATCGAATAGAACATTTTAATGTGACACGCGATTGATTTAATCGAGTATTGCATAAGGATAAATTCCTAGGGACCAAAAAGGAAAATATCTCAGCCCTTGTACACGTGCCATTCCTCAAAGGGGTCACAGTGAGTCAAGGGACTTAATTGAAAATAAAATAAAATAAAATGGTAAGATTAAAATAAATTAAATTTTGAAAAGGACGAAATTAGAAATATGGAAAAAAGCAGAAAGGCTAAAACAGCAAATCTTACCCTTTAAAAAGACGCGGATCCTAGGGGATCCAGGTTGAGTCCTCAGGTCAGATGGTAAATGACGTCATTTGGGGCTATTGAAGCAGAGCCAAAACGACGTTGTTTTACAGGCCTATATAAATAAATAAATAAGCTAAAAAAACTCATTTTTTTCACGTTTACAAAAAAAAAATCTCTTCTCATTTTTTTCTCTCAAATGTCCTCTCCTCTGTCGGCCATGGGCGGTGGGTCTCCTCCATGGCTGCCGAAAACCAACGATGGAGATCATCGCCTTTGATGGTCAAAAAATTAAAAAAAATTGATTTTTATGCCCCCTTAAACCTAGATCTAAACCTAAAAATCCAAAAATCCTAGTGGAACTTGAAGAAAAAAAAAAGAAAAACCTTTCATTTAAAAAAAAAAAACATCTTTGCACCCTCCTTTACAACTAAGGCACAATGAACCATAAGGGGTTCGAGTGCTTCTCATGCCAGAAAAAAGTTCGTTCGTGATGGCGGAGTCGAAACAACGAAGGTAAAAAATTTACAATAAACCCTTTTTTTTAGCTTTTCTTAGAAATTTAAAAAAACAAGCTTGAAATATCTTCCAATTTTTTGTTTCTTTTCTATTCAATCCATCTCTTCGTAAAAACATTACAACGGTTGTTCGAGCTTTATAGCCAAATTACAATTTTTTTTTATTTTCTTTGCTTCTATCTCTTCTCTCCATTTTTGCAGGTATGGTGGTGGCAAGGTCTTTCAATAACAGCAATGGGGAGTCGCGTCCCTTGCCATTTTGGCGTAACAATGGTAGAGGGCGTTCGATCTGGCTTTGGATGGTGTGCCTATTGACATGGCGAGGGCGAGGATTGAAGGGATTAAGGTTTCTTAGGATTTCGAAAAAAATTTAAGGTAGTGGGCTGGGTTAGGTTTGGGCTTGTTTGGGTTGTGGGTATTGGGTTTAGTTTTAAGGTTTGTAATTGGGTCTAGTTTGTAATTAATGGACTTTTAAAGGTTTTTATTTTTTTTGTTTGGTTTGTTTTATTCTAGGGCGGACCGAATTGGGCCCTTACACTAATGATAAACCAAAATAAAATATTTTATTATTTTCTGGGTTTAGGTTCCAACCCACACAAGTAGTTGCCAACCAAGCATTGTACGAAGTTGTCTCATCCCAAATCGACTCAGTCATTCCCTTATTGCTTTGCTCAATCATTCAAAACAGCCAACAACATCCCCTTGGTCGAAAACCAATTTTAGCTCCAAACTATGAATCTCTCTTCAGAACCAATCACCGATTAAATTATTTATGATGTAAAGAGATGTAACATCCTATTTTTCAATGGTGTAGGAAACAGTAGTTTCGAGACCACAATTTCGACGAGTCAAGTTATAAATATTAATTATTTAATATTTATTATGTCATTAGGGTCGTATTAAATTTTGGTTAAAAAAATTAAACGTTTGGATAATTAATTAAGTAAAAAAAATTAAATCGTATAAGTTGCGAAAGTTGAATTCTACTAATGAAAGTTATCAAATAGAAATATAATTATGGGATGGTGGACTAAAGGAATAATTAGACAATCAATAAGGGAAGTGGATGGTGAAAATTTAATTAACTCATTAAGGGTAAATTGGTAATTTTCAAATAAATAAGTTAAAATGAAAGAAAAGGAAATTTAAGAGATTTTTCTCTCATCTTCTTCCATAAGAAAACCTAAAGAACCCTAAGAAGAGAAGAGAAATATTTGGCCAAGCATGAATCTTCATTTTTAGTAAGTAAATTTTGCTCGTTTTTAGTAATTTTTATGTTCTTGAGTTCGTGTTAGCTTAATCTAGCTAGCCCAAGGATTAATTTTTTAATCTATTAAATGTAATCAATTTTTTCATTGATGAATGAATTGTTTCTTGAAAACTTATGGAAGTTTTACAAGCTTGGTTGTTAGAATTTATGATTTTGTATAGTGGAATTTGATATTTTTAGGGTTTAAGGACTAGATTGTTAAAACGATAAAAATACATGTACTTGATATGAAATAATTGTATGTAGGGGCTGTAGAGAGACCCTTGAATGTTCGACTAGGATAGGTTTGAAAGAAAATTTTTCATTTTGCATGTTTGAGGCTTAAGAACTAAATTGAATAAAAGTAAAATGTTGAGGGCAATTTTGGAAAATACGAAAAGGGCTTAATTGCATAAAATAATTTGAAATTCTTGTTGATTTAGATAATGGAATGAATTTATTGTAATAGATCAAGAACATGCTGTGGATCGCGAAAAAGGAAAGATTATGAAACAGTCCCTAGAATTAAGTCTTAGTTGTAATTTAGTCCGGTAAGTTCGTACTATTACTTTTAAATTTTGATGTTTATAATTATATTTATCTTTGATTATTCTTGGAAAATTTGAACAAAGTGGTAGGCTTCAGAGCGATATTCTGTATTCTGGCTCGAAAGAGCATTACTCTGTATTCTTGCCCGAAAGAGTGTTACTCTGTATTTTAGCTCGAAAGAGAGTTACTCTGTATTCTATCTCGAAAGAGCATTATTCTATATTTTGACTCGAAAGACTGTTATTTTGTATGCTCGAAAGAGCATTACTATGGGTTTGGCGAATAAGCCATTTTTTTAATCTGGCTCGAGTGTGAGCGATAATCTGTTCTAGGCTCGCATGAGCTATATCTCTGTAACGGCTCAAGTAAGCATATACAGTTACTGTTGAATTGGGATAACATAGATTCATGGTAGTGTTTATTGATGATATACTAGTCTATTCCAAGATGGAGTCAGAGAATACTCAACATTTAAGAAAGAAGTTGCAGATTTTTCGAGAAAAAGCAACTATATGCAAATTTAGTACATGTGAGTTCTGGCTTCGAGAGTTTGGGTTTTTCAATCATGTGGTTTCATCAGAAGGAATGCGGGTTGATTCGGGCAAAGTCCCTACTATTCTTAACTGGAATGTTCCGAAGAATGTCTCTGAGGTAAGCATTTTTCTGGCTTTGGCAGGTTATTATTCATCGTTTTATTAAAGATTTTTCTATAATAGCTCTACTAATGACCAAGTTACTTTAGAAGAATGTTTAGTTTGTCTAGTTAGAAGCTCCAATAATGACACAGCCGGAGACTGGAAAAAAAATTTTGGTTTATGGTGATACATAACTAAATGGGTTGGGATGTGTACTGATGCAAGTCGTAAAAGTAAATAGCTTATGCTTCCCATCATTTAAAGTAGCATGAGAAGAATTATCCGACTCATGACTTAGAATTAGCTGCCATCGTCTTTTCATTGAAGATTTGGCGACACTATCTTTATGGTGAAAAATGTCACATATTTATAGATCATAAGATTTTACAGTATTTGATGACTCAAAAAGAACTAAACTTGAGGCAACATCGATGGTTGGAACTACTGAAAGACTATGATCTCATGATTGATTATCATCCGGAGAAGGCTAATGTAGTTGCAGATGCTCTGAGTCGGAAATCATTATTTGCATTGAGGGTGTTAAATGTACAATTATCTGTGGAAAGTGATGGTTCTGTTACGGCTAAGCTCAGGATAAGACCATTATTTCTATAGAGGATTTAGAGACTGCAGGAAAATGACTCGAAGCTTTTAACCAAGAAAGAGAAGGTTCAGAATGATTCCACAACAAGTTTCACTACAGATGTTGAAGGTATGATGTACTTTTGAAACAGGGTATGTGTTCCTGATGACCTGGATTTAAAACGGGATATTTTTTCAAAAGCTCATAGTAGTACCTATTACATTCATTCGGGAAGTACGAAAATGTTTAATGACCTAAAGAAAATGTATTGCTGGCCAAGTATGGAACGTAAAATTTCTGAATATGTAACAAAGTGTCTGGTGTGTCAACAGGTAAAGGCTGAGCATCAGGTACTGTCAGGGTTATTACAGCCTTTTACCATTTCGGAATGGAAGCAGGAACGAGCTACTATGGATTTTATTATAGGACTGCCGGTAACACCGAGAAAAAAGGATTCAATCTGGTTTATAATTGATAAACTGACTAAATCAGCTCACTTCATTCCTATTCATGTGGATTTCACATTTGAGAAGTTAGTAGAGGTACATGTGTCGGAGATTGTGCGGTTGTATTGGGTGCTAGTATCTATTATTTTTTATAGGGATCTACGGTTTACTTTGAAATTTTAGGGTAAACTCCATGAAGCTTTTGGGACTAGATTGAATTTCAATATTGCATATCATTCGCAGACAGATGGACAATTCGAATGGGTAAATAGATATTGGAAGATATGTTACGATGCTATGTATTTGAGTTTGAGGGCAGTTGGGAGAGATACATATTGTTATTAGAATTTGCGTATAATAAAAACTATCAATCCAACATTAAAATGGTACCATTTGAGGCTCTATATGGTAGAAAGTGCAGTACAACACTGTACTGGTCAGAGTTGAGTAAATCTAAACTGGTTGGTACTGATTTGATACATGAGACAGAAGATAAGGTTCGGATAGTCCGTGATTGCTTAAAGGCAACGTTTGATCATCATAAGTCATATGCAGATCTCAAGAGAAAGGATATAAAGTTTATTCTAAGATCTCAAGAGAAAGGATATAAAGTTTGTTGTAAGAGATCAAGTTTTCCTGAAAGTTTAACTCTAGAGGAAAGTACTACGTTTTGGCAGGCATGGAAAACTGAGTCCAAGGTTTATTGGGTCATATGATATTTCAGAGAGAGTGGGTCTCATAGCTTATAAGTTAGATTTACCCCCGAAACTTGAGAAGATTCATAATGTCTTTCATGTTTCGATGTTGAGGCGGTATAGATCAGATCCTTCCCATGTGATTATTCCATGTGAGGTTGAGATACAACAGGAGTTGTTGTATTTAGAGGAACCAATTAGAATTCTGGCTCTGAGGTAAAAGAGTTACGAAGTACGAGAGTACCGCTAGTAAAAGTCTTATGGAATCGTCACGGTCTTGAAGAAGCTACATGGGAAACTAAAGCTTCAATTAAATCATAGTACCTTAATCTGTTCATTGGTAAAAAATTTCGGGACGAAATTTTTTAAGGGGTGAGAGTTGTAACAGCCCATTTTTCAGTAGTGTCAAAAATAGTGGTTTCGAGACCACAACTCTGACAAGTCAGGTCGTAAATATTAATTATTTAATACTTATGATGTCATTAAGGCTGTATTAAATTTTGGTTAAGAAATTTTAACGTTTACATAGTTAATTAAGTAAAAAATATTAAATCGTATAAGTTCCGAAAGTTGAATTCTACTAAAGAAAGTTATCAAATAGAAGTATAATTATGGGATGGTGGACTATAGGAATAATTAGACCATTAATAAGGGAACTGGATTGTTTAAGGCTTTTAGTTGGTGAAAATTTAATTAACTCATTAAGGGTAAATTGGTAATTTTCAAATAAATAAGTTAAAATGAAAGAAAAGGAAATTTAAGAGATTTTTCTCTCATCTTCTTCCATAAGAAAACCTAAAGAACCATAAGAAGAGAAGAGAAATATTCAGCCAAGCTTGAATATTCAATTTGAATAAGTAAATTTTGCCCGTTTTTAGTAATTTTTATGTTTTTGAGTTCGTGTTAGCTTAATTTAGCTAGCCCAATGACTAATTTGCGTATCTGTTAAATGTTATAAATTTTTTTGTTGATAAATGAGTTCTTTCTTGAAAACTTATAGAAGTTTTGCAAGCTTGGTTGTTAGAATTGATGATTTTGTAAAGTGGGTTTTGATGATTTTGTAAAGTGGGTTTAAGGACTAGATTGTTAAAACGATAAAAATACATGTACTTGATGTGAAATAATTGTATGTAGGGGCTGTAGAGAGACCCTTGAATGTTCGTTTGGGATGAGTTTGAAAGAAAAATGATCATTTTGCATGTTTAAGTCTTAGGGACTAAATTGAATAAAAGTAAATATTAAAGGTAATTTTGTAAAATACCAAAAGGGCTTGATTGCATAAAATAATTTGAAACTTCTGTTGATTTATATAATGGAATGAATTTATTGTAATAGATCAAGAACATGTTGTAGATAGCGAAAAAGGAAAGATTACGGAATAGTCCTTGAAATAAAGTCTTACTTGCAATTTAGTCCAGTAAGTTCATACTGTTACTTTTAAATTTTGATATGGTTAATTATATTTATCTTGGAATTATTCTTGGACAATTTGAACAAAGCGGAAGGCTTTAGAGCGATATTCTGTATTCTGGCTCAAAAGAGCGTTACTTTGTATTCTGGCTCGAAAGAGCGTTACTCTGTATTCTGGCTCGAAAGAGCGTTACTCTTTATTCTAGCTCGAAAGAGCATTATTCTGTATTTGGCTCAAAATAGCATTACTCTAGGTTTGGCGAATAAGCCACTTTCTGAATCTTGCTCGAGTGTGAGCGATAATCTGATCTGGGCTCAAATGAGCTATATCTATGTAATGGCTCAAGTAAGCATATCTAGTTACGGTTGAATCGAGACAACATAGATATTCCTTTGTATTTTCTTTTAAAATTGTATATGTTATTTTGGTATGTTAACTATTCCTACGAACTTACTAAGCTTTGTAAGCTTACCCATGGATTTTTTTGTTGTTTTCTGTATATTTCATTTTGTTATTAGAAGATCGGATCATCTTGAAGAATCACACTATCCCGGGAGCATCTTCAGTAGTTTTTGTATCACTTGGCTTATATGGCATGTACTAAGAGGAATATTGTTTGAATTACTCGTGTGTGTATTATGTTATTCAGGACATGAAAGTTAAAGAATGTTGGAGCACTTTTGGATGACTAATGCATGATTGTGACTTGGATACTGGTATATTTTGAAATGGTAAAGATGTTTGTTTAGATATTAGAAAGATTTGAATGGTAGGTTATATATATATATATATATATATGTATGTATATTGGTTGTATGAATTGTGTTTGTATAATAATAAGAATAAATGGTTGAGAGAAGTATGTATGCCTTAACTAGTTAGAAAAATTTTATACAAATCTTAGGTCATTCGAAGGTACACACGGCCTGTACACGAGCTGCCACACCAGCATGTGCCATAAACATCATGAGTACGTCTTACACAAACAACACACAGGCTAGGACATGACCATATGGCCCCATTTCATATATTCACACGATCTACCAAACAGTTTCACACATAGGTGTGTCAGGTAATTTTGCATACTCACACAACCTGTCACGTGGTTTGTGACACTATCGTGTGCTTGTAATTCAAGCATGCACATGGTTTGGCACGCGGCTTGAGGCACAAGCGTGTGTTTGAGACACACGGTCGTGTGACCTCTGTTGAGGAGAAATTTTGTTTTCGTTTGAAGGTTTTAATGCAATTCAATTATATCCTTGATAGATTGATATGATGTAAATGAGTTTATAGTCCTTAGTTGAGCTAATAATCTGGTTTAATGATTGCGTTGAATGAAATTGTGTTTACCTTGTATAAGTTAAGTTGATCAAAAGAATGGAAAACCTCGATACCTTAAATCGATGATGGTTACGGGTTTTGGGTGTTATAAGAGATCTGAGCATTGTTTTTGGAAGTTATAGAGAAAACTTGTTCCCTCATTTTCTTTTTGTTAACAATTCCATTATTAATGGATGAATCAAAAATACCATTTTCTCTCTTTTTGGTTAATTATAAGAGGAGGGCAAAGCCCTAACAATAACGCTACTCGAATCCAAATCACACTTGAAGAAACAAACACTCTATCCATCAGGCCAACACACGGGGTTCACAAATACCATTTTTGTCAAGATTGGAACACCATGTTATCAATCTTCAAATGACATTCTTCTAATCTCCTTCTTTATTGCAAAGCTTATTGGGTTTTGTATTAAAGTGGTGATGAGCCAATTTCCTATTTCTATTTAATTTCAAATCGCTAAATGCTATTATTCAATTTTCAATGGCTTTTACGCCATTAATGCTTAAAATGGCTATTGTCTTTCATGGTGGCATTAAGTCATTTTCCATAGGAAAATAGATTCCAGACTTGTTGGGGAAGTTAAACTTCCTTATTTTTCACCTTCGGCAATTTTAATCTCTTGAAGCTATTATAAGTGAAAAATATGTGCCCTTATACTTAAAAATATTGGTAAATTACCATTTTCATTTTTTTCGTTTTCTCATTAAATGTTAACCGGAGCTCATGGAAAGTTGTTCGTAAAAAGCGCACTTTAGAATTAACACATTGTTTTTTTATGGAGAGGACTTGGATTTGAATTTTAAAAATAATATTTTTGAAAAGGATAATCACAAATCTCGAACATAAACCGTAAAACAAACATGAAATATATATATATATATAAAGTGCACCTATATTTGTAGATTTTAAAGGTTAAACTAAAGATAAACAAGTAGCTTAAATAACCAAATGAACTTCAATCCACAAAACTAAACTCAATTGTTTTTTATTTATTCGCTTCATTGATTTTTTTTTAAGTTTATTTCACTTTGAGATCTAAGATACTTTGTTTTTATATTATGAAAAAATTAAAATTGTTGTACATCTATTAATGTGAATGTTTTTTAAAAGGGTAAACTATATAAATAGTAACACTCCTTCAATTTTTCTCGATTTCTCTCCCTTTAAAAAACTCCATTTTTCCATCAATTTTTGTTTTAGCTTTAAATAAAAAGAAAAAGAAAACCCATGAAAATTTTTCAATCGAAGTTTTAGGTTCTCTCCAACATATTTTTTTAGAAGATTCGTGTTAAGACCTGAGCCTAATTTAATGATGATGATGATAGAATGAGAGAAAAATTTAGGAAGAAGAAGAATTTGTTAGATGAGAAGAGAATAATTCTGATTTTTCATTTTCCTTTATGTACTATCGTTTCTGCTATATATTTCTCTAAGGCATAAAATAGAAAAGAAAGAGAAAAATAATGACTAGGCAAAACAGCTGTTAAAACAGTTATCTGAAAAAAATAGAAAATAATCAAAACAACTAAATCTCCTGTGTTTCATCTTAGTTCAATCTGCTCCATTTCATTAATCTAATTGGGTTGTGGTCTGACCCAATTCAGCAGCCTATTAAGCAATTCAAACCATAACAATAGTCCTCCCTTCAAAGATCCTTGTCCTCAAGGATCTATACCTGGATTGGTGTCTTTAAGCCTTTGAAGTGACTCCCACGTGGCATCCTCTAGAAAAGAGTTTGTCCACTCAACCAACACTTCAGTGTCAACACTGTTTCCCCTTTTTACAACCCTTCTGTCAATAATTCTAATAGGCTCCTTGGCCCAAGCTCCTTGCTCATCAATCACAGGCAAGTTAGTGGCTACAGGAGTGGATCCAACATACTTGTTTAGCTAAGACATGTGAAAAGTAAAGTGGACATGTGATCCCTAAGGTAGTTGCAACTTATAAGCAACCTTTCCTACTCTTCTTTCTACTCGAAACGGTCCAAAAAATTTTGTAGCTAACTTCTGGTTCAGAACTCTCCTTACAGTGTGTTGTCTATAAGGCTGTAGTTTCAAGTAAACCTAGTTACCTTCTTCAAACTCACTATCTGATCTGTGCTTATTAGATTGCTGCTTCATATGGTCTTGTGCCCTTTTAAGGTGAAGCTTCAGCCATTTGGTAGCAGCTTCTCTATGCTGCAGGCTCCTATCCACCACAGCTATTGCAGAAGAACCTGACAGGTAAGGAAGGTAGGTTGGTGATGGTTGTCCGTATAGAGCCTCGTAAGGTGTTGTGCAGATGGTCGTGTGATAATTCGAGTTGTACCACCACTCAGCCAGTGGTAACCATTTTCCCCAATCGTGTGGCCTTTCCCTAGTCATACATCTTAAATAACCCTCTAAACACCTGTTTAAAACTTCAGTTTACCCATCTGTTTCAGGGTGGTAGGCTGTAGAAAATTGAAGTTTCGTTCCAACCTTCTTAAATAACTCCTACTAGAAAGTACTAACAAATGCCTTATCCCTATCAAAAACAATGGTCTCAGGCACCTCATGTAATTTGAAGATGTTGTCCAAGAAGAGTTGTGCTAAAGTCACTGCTGAAAATGGGTGAGACAAAGCAATGAAATGTTCATACTTAGTTAATTTGTCAACCACCACTAGGATAACATTTTTCCTCCTGATGTTGGAAGACATTCAATGAAATCCATAGAAATAGAAGACCAAACCTTTTCAGGAAAATGTAAGGGTTGTAAGAGCCTGGTGTTCCTACATTTTCAGCTTTATTGGCTTGACGTATGGAACATTCCCTAATCCAATTCCTAATGTCATTAGACTTTCCTTTCCAGTAAAGCAAGCTCTTCATCCTTTTCTTGGTTGCTTGGACGCCGGAATGACCGTTAGAAGCCTCAGCATGATACAACTGAAACACCTCTTTCCTTAGTGTGTCAATATCCCCAATCACAATCTTGCCTCTTCTCTTCAAAAATCTACCATCCTAGTGGTACTTAGGATGCTTGTGACTCTTCTTTTGCACCTTAGAAAATAATTCCTTCAGTTTAAGATCATCATGATAAGACCTTTGCACTCTAACCAGTAAGCTAGATGTGATTGAGCTATTAGTAAGTTGCAGCAGCTGACCTTTCTTGAGTAATTGCTCTCTAGACAAGGCATCAGCTGTAGAGTTACCTGAACCTTTCCTGTACAACACCTCATAGTCATATCTGACCATTTTTGCCACCCATTTTTGCTGAAATGGAGACGCAACCACCTGGTTTGCCAAGAACCTAAGACTTTTGTGGTCAGTCCTTATCTTGAAATATCTGTCCACCAAGTAGTAACGCCACTTCTTAATAGCTAAGAGAACAGCTAGCATCTCCTTCTCATAAATGGAAAGTGCTTGATGTTTGATTCCCAACCCCCTACTGAAATAAGCCATAGTTCTATCTTGTTGCTGTAACACTGCCCCAATACCAATTTCAGATGCATCAGTGTCCACACAAAATTCAAGATTAAAATCAAGTAATACCAGTACAGGAGCTAAACATAAGGCCTCTTTTAGTTGTTCAAATGTTGCAGTAGAATCATCTGTCCATTTTCAAGCTCCTTTCTTCAAAAGGTCAGTTAGTGACCGAGCAAGCACCCCATAGTGCTTAATAAAGCTTCTGTGGTACCTTGAAAGGCCTAAGAATCCCTTTATCTCTTTGAGAGACTTTGGCACAGGCCATTCCTTGACACTTTTCACCTTGGATGGATCCATGGAGACTGTCCCTTGAGCAATAATGTGGCCTAAGTACTCTACCTTATCAGTACCAAAACAACACTTATTATGTTTCAAGAATAACTCATGCTCCCTGCACTTCCCAACTGAGACCTTGACAGACCCCTCTTGTAACAGTCCGACTTTTAATGGTGTCGAAAACAGTGATTTTAGGATCACAATTTTGACAAGTCAAGTCATTAATTTATTTATTTTAAATATTTACGACTTTGTTAGCATCGTATTGAAATATGGTAAGGAAATTTTAATGTTTAAATAGTTAATTGAGTAGAAAGAATTAAATTGTAATTGGTGTAAAAGTAGAGATAATTGATTAGAAGGACCAAATGAATAAATTAGCCAAAGAACTACTAGTGAGTGGATTAGCTTGATTAGTATTAATGGTAAATAGGTTGACTAAGATTAAAAAGGGATTAATTAAACCTTAATGATGAAAGTTTAAATATTTACAAAATTGTCCTTGACTATATATATCAAATTAAAAGAGAAAAATTGAATTTTCACCTATTTTCTTCATCTCTTCCATGGCAAGACTAAGGAAACTAGGGTTTCCATTATTGAAATTTTTAGCTTTGATTTGGGTAAGAAAACCTTTATCGTTTTTAGTAATTTTTATGTTTTTGAGTTCGTATTAGCTTAATCTAGCTTATGCAATGACTAATTTTTGAATCTGTCAAATGTTATGAAACTTTCCATTGTTGAAAATGCTTGTTCTTGAAAGCTTTTGATATATTTGAAAGTTTGATGCTTGGATTAAATCTTTTTGTAAACAGCTTTTTTATAAAATTAGGGTTTAAGGATTAAAATGTGAAAATGATGAAATTACATGTATTTTTATGAAAATAAATGTGTGAAGGGGTGGGATAAACACCCTAGAGAATTCGACTAAGGTTGGTTGTGTGAGAGAATGGTTATTTTGCATGCTTTGTGTCGAAAGGACTAGATTGAATAAAAGCAAAATATCAGGGGTAAAATCATAATTTTCTAAAAGGACTAAATTGTGTTGAATGAATCAATTATGTGACTTAATGTGAGAATTGGATGATTTTTGGATGTAGACTACTATCGTGTTTCTGATCGTGAAAAATGGAAATTAGCGGAGTAGTCCCTGAAGTCTTTCCTCAACTATAATCAAGTCCGGTAAGTTTGTAATGTAAATCTTACTAAGTATTTCTCGTTTCTATATTGTTAATGTTTAGCAATTGGAAGTATTTGGCATTGAAGAGATCAAAGAAAGGAATCGAAACAGATAGTAGGCTTTATTCCGTTGAAAAAGTACCGACGCGATGGCTAGGGTACCGCATATGTTACGAGTCCTTGATAGCTCGTGTGAGCAACATCGTGATTTGGAAAAGAGATATGAATCCTAAATGGATTATAGGTCCTTCGATGGTTAAGATTTATGCTTTATGCATACTCCCGACAGCTCGTGTGAGTAACATCGTTAGGGAACAGTTTATAGTACAAACAGACACTGTACTGATGCTTGGGGTACCGCATATGTTACGAGTCCTCGACAGCTCATGGGAAAAGCATCGGGTACTGGTAACAGAAAGTTATAGATAGGGAAATGAAGTTGTTTTTAACTCAAGAACAATGGGAATATCTTGGCTCGGTTGAGCTATAATTGCTTATTACAAATGTTGGTAACTCTTTAAATTATTGAACTTACTAATCTATGAAGCTTACCAAAGATGTTGTTGTTGTTTTGTAGATTTATTTTTTTTTATTGAAGATCGAATCATCGTCATCTTTTCGAAGTCACACTATTGTGGAGTTTGTTGGTAGTTCTTGCATCACTCGGTCTTGTGGCATGTACTAGGATATTGTTATCTTTTGTTTTGTAACAGAGATGGTAAGATCCTCACTAGGTGCTTCAAGTAGCATTTGATACAGTTGGCTCTTAACACACTTGTGGTCAACTTGGTACTTAGCCTCACACCAGTAATGAAGCCCTTTCTGCTTCCTCTCAGCCATGAGAGCTGAGCTAATTCCCTTTGTTGCTCCCTTTGCCACCAAGGCCCCACCATGATGTGACTGATTTTGCTGTCCAACTGCCCCACTATTTCCTGAATGAAACACCTTATGAGAAGTGTAAGTGTTGTACCTAGGATTGGAGTACCCTCTTATCAAAAACCCCTTCCTAAGTGTCATTTCCAAAATGTCTTCTACTTGCTTGGCTATATGATAGGCTTCAACTAAATTTCTAGGTCTAAATAGCTGCAAGTATTTCCTAATTTCCACCTTCAAATTGCTCACAAATACACTAAAAGCATAGTGTTTAGGTAAACTTAGTTGAGTAAGGATGCTGACAAATTGGTAATGTTAAGTTTCCATAGAACTGTACAGCCTCAAAAGAACCAGTTCAACCATAGAGTCTTGAAAAATACTAGTGCCAAACCTCTCCTTCAAATCCTGAGCATAAAGGTCTCAATCTATCAAGTCTGGATCCCCATACTCTTGCATGTAAAAATGATGCCATTCAAGGGCTCGTCCTTCTAAGTGCAACATGACTGTTCGAACTCGATCTTCTTCAGAAGCCCTTTTAGCAGCAAAGAATTGCTCAAGTTTGGACCACTATCCCCTGAAATTCGTACCATCAAACCTCAGACATTCATATCTGTAAGCACGTTCTGGTATGACAACTTATCTCGATATTGTGTCTTGGTTATGGGAGGAAGGGGTAACTTCAGAGTCTCCCTTGATGCTATTCTTGGTGGAGATGCACCCATAATCCCCTACCCTTTTGTTACTGTCATGGATGATACTCCCAAGAACTATTTGAACAAGGATTTCATCTCTTTGCGATTGTTTTCCTCAGATACTTTCAAACGAGCCTCTAGCTTACTCTTCAAACATGCTTCCATTTATGCCATTTCACTCTGAACCTTAGCCAACTCTTGTTGCAAGGCCTGCATATCCTTTGCACTAGTAGTTACACCTTCACCTACCATGGAATCGTAAGCTTCGATACCTTGTTAAGACTTGAGCCGTAACTTAATGATAATGATGATAGAATGAGAGAAAAATTTAGGAAGAAGAAGAATTTATCAGATGACAAGAGAATAATTCTGATTTTTTATTTTCCTTTGTGTACTATCATTTCTGCTATATATTTCTCTAAGGCATAAATAGAAAATTAAAAATAAAAAATAATGACTAGCCAAAACAGCTGTCAAAACAGTTATCTGAACAAAAATAGAAAATAATCAAAACGACTAAACCTCTTGTGTTTCATCTTAGTTCAATCCGCTCCGTTTCATTAATCCAATTGGGTTGTGGTCTAACCTAATTCAGCAACCCATTAAGCAATTCAGACCATAACAATTCGGATTTAATTCCTTAAACCCATTTTTTCCCTCCAACAACAAATGTTTAAATAAACAAAGCAAAAAAGAAAAAACTCAAAGTTTCGTTTGGGGGAATTAAAGGGATTAAAGATTGAAACTTTATTGAAAATGAAAGATGGATTTTGAAAGAAATATGGATACACAATTTGAGTTTAACGAAAAGGAGTTCAAGAATAAGGAAAGGGATGAACTAGGATGTTATAACAGCCCAATTTTCAGTGGTGTTGAAAACAGTGATTTCGAGATCACAAATCTGACGAGTCTAGTCGTAAATTTATTTATTTTAATATTTATGGTGTTATATGCATCGTATTAAATTTTAGTCTTGAAATTTTTTTGTTTAGATAGTTAATTAAATAGAAAGGACTAAATTGTAATAGGTGCAAAGTATAAAAGTTAAATTAGAAGGACCAAATGAGTAAATTAACCAAAGGATTGTTAGTGGGTGGATTATCATGACAAATATTAATGAATAATAGGATTAATTAAGGTTAAAAAGATAATTAATTAAGTTAATTATGAAAGTCTAAGAAATTACAAAAATACCATTGATATATATATATATATATTTACATTTTCTTTCTTCTTCTTCTTCTTCTCTACATGGCTAAAAGGAGGAAAACTTAGGGTTTTTCATTTTCAATCTTTGAGCTTTGATTTAGGTAAGCAAACCTTGATTGTTTTTAGTAATTTTTATGTTTTCGAGTCCATGTTAGCTTGATCTAGCTTATGCAATGACTAATTTGTGAATCTGTCAAATGTTATAGATTTTACCATTGTTGAATATGCTTGTTCTTAGAAGTTTTGATAGTTTTGAATGCTTGATGATTGAGTTAGATCTTTTTGTGAAGTGATTTTTGATGAAATTGTGGTTTAAGGACTAAAATGTCAAAATGATGAAATTACCTATATTATTGTGAAAATAAATTAGTGAAGGGGTGGGATAAATACCCTAGAGAATCCGGCTAAGGTTGGTTGTGCAAGAAAATGGTTATTTTGCATGTTTTGTGTCGAAAGGACTAGATTGAATAAAAGGAAAATATTAGGGGTAAAATCATAATTTTTATAAAGGACTAAATTGTATTGTACGAATCAATTATGTGATGTATGTAAGAATTGGATGATTTGTGGATGTAGACTAAGATCGTGCTAAAGATAACGGAAAAGGGAAATTGGCGGATTAGTCCTTGAAGTCTTTCCTAACTGTAATTCAGTCTGATTGTTTTGCTGATTGAAGATCAAATCATCGTCATCTCTTTAAGTTACACTATCGCGAAGTTTGTTGGTAGTTTTTGCATCACTCGGTCTTATGACATGTACTAGGATGATTTTATCTTTTGTTTTTTAGTTAGAAATGATAAACCTTACTACGTTGAATATGGTTATGTATGAAGTGTAAATTTGGTACATATACTTAAGCTACCATGTAGAGACTTGAAAATCATGTATGTTTTGTGATGGCTTAATGCATAATTGCAATGGTATATGTTTGAGTTGTTAAACTTGTGTTTTAGCAAAATTCTTGAGTTTCTGCATATTTTTTTCCTGTAGAACTTAGGTATGTATCGATAGAAGTACAAGGTAGGAGAGAGATTGCTCACTGATTTGGGTTGTATCGGTAGTTGAATTGCGAGTATCGATAGTTTTGTGTCTTAAGGTATCGGTAGTTTGTGTACTTGTGTCTGTAAAAGTTGCAGGATGAGATTTTTTGCTCTCTAGAGTTTTTAGTATCAGTAGATGTATGAGTTGTATCGGTAGAAGTTATACTTGTATTGGTAGAACTAGCATAAGTACCGATAGAAATCTGCAATCTCTGAATTATTTACTGACTTGCCAACTACCGATACCTATCCACTACCGATACCTATCCAACAAGTACCGGTAAAGACTCCAAAAATGTCAAAAATAACCTTTTTGCCCTTGTTGAACTGCGTTTATAATCAAATGATGATATATGATGACTGGAGTGAAATTCTTTAATAAAATAAGTCTGAATCATATGATGTTAAAGATGAACAGTGAAAAATGAATAGTAAAATATTAGAACCCTAATCGGTGACGATTCACGAGTTTTGAATGTTACAGATGTTGTTTTAAAAAAAGGAATAAATCTTTTTGCAAACAATAAAATGACACTTTGATTTGTGTAATCAACCAACTATATATTGATAGCTAAATTATCTTTATATATATTAACCATTTTAAAAATTAAAAATTATTTTTTAAATGTTTAGCACTAAATTTATTGAATTTTTTTAAATTTGAATTAAAATGACAAATTTTGTAAACATGGAGACATAAATTTATTGAACTTTTTTATATTTAGAATCAAATTGATAGAATATTTAAATATTATACAGCTAAATTTATTATTAGACTAATAGAAAAGGCTCACATCAGCACTTCCGTTAATATTCAAACGACTATTAACATTTGGCGACGAAAATATTTAATTTCGTATAATTCAGTGACTAAAAAAAATTTAACACAAATGCCATTCGGCCCATCATTTTCACTCTTGGCGAAAGGACTTATAGTTTAGCTTTCATGGAGATTCAACCTTGCCCCCAAAAACTTAGCTCAAGACTAAGCCCAAATTTAACACAGGCTTTACACGGATCTATTTGTTGATGGGTTAGGCAGGCAGGCGCACACAACAAGGAACGATAATCTCTACATAATCCATTCCTGGGAATCATCGATTTCATCACTTTCATTGCATCACAAGAAAAGAAAAGTCGTCGGCTTTGTCGTACTCAGTTCTATTTAAAGCAGAGGGCAAGAAGGCAAAAATCAAGCAAAGATGTGCTACGAGGTGAAGTGCTCAACATGCGGGAAGACAACATGGGGAGGTTGTGGAAGACATGTTCCATCTGTCTACAATCGCCTGCCTGAAACCCAACGCTGCAACTGCAAGGAATGGCCTGGTGTCAACGCTCCTCAACCTTCCACTTCTTGTACCATTTTGTAATAAAATTCCCTTTTTTGTTCTTTCCTACTTCTGATTTAGTGTTTCGTTTTGTTCTTGTTCTTGTTCTTGTTCTACTATTATTGATATGAGATGTGATGTGATGTTGTTGTTGATGTAATTCTTGATGCCTTTTTGTGTTAATTTTTAGTTCACCCAAATCTTGTTTAATCAATCCTTGTTATTCCAACTCAATTTTGATACTTCATTAACAGCCTCCTTCATGAACCATCATCATTTAGTCTGATTTGTATTTTGTTCTTTTTATTTAAAAAATAAATAAATTAATTTCTTTACATTAAATTAAAAATTAAATTGGTTTTTTTTTTGGTTAACAATTTTAAATGGATAAATTTTATAATAGAATTACTAATTTACTTCTGATTAAAATGCAATATTCATCTTTGTCAACTTTTTTTTTCTCCTCTTTTTCTACGAAAAAGAAAAAAAAAAACCTTTTTCCTCCTCAGTCCCATCGAAGGGTCAAAGTCATTCGTACATATTATCTTCTTTTCGCAATTGTTTCCTCTCTATCTTCTTTGAAGGGTTTGTGTTTCAGCATTAGTTGGGTTACAAAGAAATGGCAATGGCTGTAAATCTGCAATAGGCATGAAAGAGCCCAATCCTTTAACATCAAGATGTTGATCATGTTTGTAAACTAGAACTGAAAGTATTTTAAAGAAGTTGAAATCATTGCATTTATTAAATTGCCAAACCATCTATTTATACAGCAAGTTTTTGAGTTTAAAATGCAGAAAAATTGTTACTAAATCATAATTTAAATTGTTTTTTTGACTACTTTATTTGACTTAAAAATAAGGGTTGATATTTGCTTAAAGATAGGATAAATTATAACTAATGCGGCTTCAAAAATCATAAAACACTCTTTGATGTCGGAGCCGCAAACTCTAAACTTGTCTTAACAACTCGAATATGACTTTACTCAATGCTTTTGTGAAAATGTCGACATATTGATTTTTTATATTGTAATAAACCAGTTGCACTTCTCTTTCTTTTTGAACATTACGAAGAAAATATAATTTTATTTTGAAGTGTCTAGTATTTCCATGAAATATCAGGTTATTAGCTATTGATATTGCAGCTTGATTGTCCACAAATATTTGTGTTTTCCTCTTGCTCCATATGAAAATTTGTCAAAAGTTTTCTGATTGAAAATGCTTGATTTGTTGTGAATTTTGAAACAATTTCTTGTTTCTTCGAACATCAAGACAAAATTCTAGAACCAAGACAAACAATAACCGAAGGTGCTACGTATATTATCAGCAGATCGAACCCAATAATTATCTGAATAATCATAAATACTTAAATTTTCAACTTGACTGAACTTTATGCTATAACCAATCGTGTCTTTTACATATCTCAAAATTCTTTTTGCTGCTAGAAAATGAATTTCAGTAGCACAGTTGTTAATTGCGTATTTTGCATGTTTTACAATTTGATCCTATTTTCATGCTTGTTACTTAGGAATCATTCTATCATCAAATTCTCTTGAGTTCAATACTTGAAAAATACTTGGGTGTTCCGTTGTAACACTATAAATATTACAACTTGACCTTTCACACTTGCAATATACCACTAGATATTTGGAGAGAATTATATTGATTCAGAATCTCGATGCACACACGTCGGAGCATGATTAGCCTTAACAATTGTCAAAATTACATAGCTCAGAGAGGTGGTTGAAAACCCGTCACAATTATTTAAAGCTCCCAATGAATCAATTCTGTTTAGTTCTAACTTGGCAACAATTTGGACGTTTGTTGATATTTTATTGATGATTCTATTTATGGGCTTGGCATATATGCATACAAGGACGAACTGAAGGTGCTTGGAGCTATAATTGATTTTTTTTCAGGAGGCATTTTTGTAGTTAGAGGTTTTAAACAGCAAATCAAAGCCTATCTTATCACCTAGGACAGTGCAATCTCATTGCTAGACTACTCAAGTCTTTAAGGTGCATGTGTTTGTCGATTTCCTTAACAACTTAAGCAGGAGCAAATGGTTGAAGACAAAATTCGGATACAGAAATCCCGAGCAGTGCATTTTATTTGATCAAGCTTGGGAAGGTCCACAGAGGACTGATGTACTTTGTATCGATGAAAGGGATTACGGTACTGATTTTTCAGTATACAAAGATCAGTTGAGAGACCTTGGTGTGAAGGTGGATCATGGGATGTTTGTTCTCTTCTTCTTGGGCTTCTTTCATAAAAAATAGAAACTTCTTGTATAGAAAGGATATATAGTTTTCTAAGTTTCACTTGAATCAAGAATTACCAGATAAAACCAAGTCTCTGATCTGGATTCCTAGTCGAAATGGTGCAGCCCCTGAAGGGAAATGGGTAAGTTCTCACCTTTGTGTGCTTTATGACAAGTTAATTGGCGCTCGCTTGTATGTTCTTGAAGATCATTACAACAAGGAGCTGTTACCCATGTTTACTTCGATATTTAATGTTGCAAAGTCTCCTTCCATCAATGACTACTTGCAGTAGTGGAATGATTTGGTTTCTCAAAGTAACAGCCAAATGACAGCTCTGGAATGCTTCTCCATCTTTGGTTATGTTGTTGGCAATTGGAATCCTTTTACCATGAAGACTCCGAAGGAGAATATGAAAAAATTGCCCGCCACAAATACTAGTGATGGGGAAATTTATTTGGTGAACAAAGAAGAGGTGTTTCTACCCGATGACTTGCAACTGAGAAGGATATTTGAAACTGTCGAAGTTCCTTTGTTCGCATGGCTCCTAAGGCAGTTGAGTGCAACGTGGAACATGTTCTTCTGAATCATCAATCAAAGATGCCTGTTGATGCTAAAAATGGATTGTTTGAGAAGGGTCCGATTAAAATTATATTGGCTTTTCTTGCTGGTCCAATGATGAGCATGAAAGCCAAAGAGAGACAAAAGGCTGCCAAGTCTCTGCTAGACCTCTCTGTATTCGAGGCAGATAAATCGATTCAAGTCAATTATCAACTTCTTCTTTGTCGAAGAAGTTGAACGCAGGAAGCAGTAAAGAAAAAGATGGTTCTCTGGGATCAAAATTCTCAAAAACTAATTAAGGATAGATCAGGCTTCGAGGATCGAAAAACCAACATCGAGTTCGTTTCTGCTTTTGCTGAGGAAATTGCGGAAGGAATGTTATCTCCAGGACAAGTCGATGTTATAGACAGGTTGAGCAAACTTTTACAAATTGGGTTCATGTTTGAGTACAAAGAGGATGCAGTGGAATTCTTGCTGATTAAAGAAAACTTGGAACTATATGATGAAGACACTGAGTTCCTTAGTGCTGCATTCGGAAAGCAAAAACATCCAAGGACGGAGCAATTGGGGCCTCTCACAACAATGGCTTGTTATAAGAAAGCAATTTCCAAAGATAAGAGAACAAATTAGAAAGATTGTACTGAGCTTTTACAAACAGAAGGGGATGTAGCTCAGATGGTAGAGCGCTCGCTTAGCATGTGAGAGGTGCGGGGGTCGATACCCGGCATCTCCATTTTTAATTTTTTTAATCAAATCCAGAGATTTCTGGGTTCAAAAAGATTCAGCCCATAAGGATCCAAAACCTATCCCTTCAATCAATCGTCGTCTCTTCTAAGCTAAGCTAAACCCTAGACTGCACACAAAACAAACCTCTCTGTCTGGTGGTTCCTTCAACGATGGCGCTTTTGGCCTCCTCCCTAATGCCTTCATCTCTAAATATCAAGGTACTCCTTCCTTCCAACTTATTTTCTCTGCTTTTCTGTAATTAAACTTAACTTAAGATATCTAAATAAAACTCGGAATTAACACAATGGCTGAGCTTGTTTCTTTGATCAAAGCTTCTTAATCATTGGAATCTTCATACAGGTCAAGCAATATGAACACCAGCCTTATTGTTATCGGCTCCATAATTTTCATCGACTCTCTCCAAAATGTCACATGAAAATAACAATGTCGCAGTTTTGGGAGCCAAATAAGATGAAGGAACAACTCAATACCATCAAGGAGAGACTATGGGAAAACAGCCCCGACTCTGTAAAAGCATTTCCTTGGAAAAAAGCTGAGAATTTGCTGCTGGACAAACTACTTGTTGCGGGAAACAAGGCATTGAAGTTGTCTATTGTTACAGTTTTTGCGTTCAGCTGTCTGTCGGATTTCATATATTCTATATCAAGAAACCAAGAATCGATGATACCCTTTGGTCTAATTGTTGGATTGTTGATGTCTGATTTCCTAAAACAGACATCCCAAGAAGCATTTCGAAGCTCCGAGGTAATATATACTCTGTTCTTTAAGTAGTTTGTGTGTGTGGGTGTGTTGTAAATTTTGGGGTTTTTGTATGTTTAAACAGGGGAAGGACTTGGAAATGAAATGGCAGGTGTTGTGGATGGGTGGGTTGTTTGTTGTCATCAAGTTGGTGTGTGCATGGTTTGGAATAGGAGCAAGGGTGTTCCTTCTGCATGTTGCGAATGGTGGGTTGATGGAAGTTTTGTGGCAATGGAGAAGTTGGCTGGCAGAAAATGGATCCATGGAAGATGGATCTTCACCTTCATCAGCAGAAAGTCGAGTTTATTTGGGGGGTGATTAGCTTTGTAAAAATCACGTCACTCACACATTGTTCTACTTGTGTTGTGGCAGTTAATTGAGCAAAGAAATTAGTAGATGAAATATGTTCACCTTGTTACGGATTCAAATATTCTTAGCATTCTGTAACGTAAATGGGTAAGAAATTGGTTAGAAGTGCCATCTTCGCCTTTCTTTCTCTTTCGTATTTTAAGCATGCTTATGATAAGTCATTTATTCATTTATGTCTTGTTTGAGTCGTATTTAATTAAGTTTCGAGTTTCGTATTGCTTTCTGTAAGATTGAGCGTTTGATCGAACCGAATGAAATGAAAAAATCTCGAGTTAATCGAGTTGACGAATCTTACTTGTAGAAAGAAAGATACAATTATCAAAACTTACTATCTATATCTCCATAAGCAAAATGTTTGTTGAATGAAAATTCTCACCGGAAGTAATCTAATTTGATCATCTTCTATCCGCTCAGTTAAATATTTCGATTTTAATGTATTGATGATTTTTTTTTTTGTTAAATCCAATCGATTTGAACAGGGTGAAATTGTATAACAATGTGAATTTTCAAGCATGCACATCAAACAGGATATAAACACTTTCCTTTTAAACTATACAATGTTGAAGTATGTATACAAATCAAAGTAAATAAATTTGTTTAGTTTTTGTGGAGCAAAAACAAACAGTCACCTTGTGTACTATTCCCTATATACCACTGCCACCATTCACAGAGCCTTAAACCGATGTTTCTATGAACCAATTCGGTTCATATACTATGACTTTCCCTTCCAATGAACCGCCCACTGTTCATTTTAACTTCACAATTTGATTTCGTTCAAATCTACAAGTACAGATTCAAGCAGTTACTAATTGATTGTAGATGGAAAGAATCAGCAGCTAGCACTAGAACCACCATACCTGGATTACGTAACTCCTGATCTTTGGAACTACCCTCATCTTTGTTCTGCCCGCTGTTTCCAGTCGTTGACAACTCCTGAGAAGTTGACAAGTCCAGTGACAGTACTGGGAACTGGCAATATGCTGTACGTAACAGCTTATAAATCTCCTCTGCCCTACCCCAATTCTCATCTTGTTTATCCATCTCTATAAGAACCTGTACTACAACCAGGTCATCACAATAAAAAATTGGTTATCTGAGTCTGAGAGAGGGAGAAAATGAGAATTTTTTTTATTTTTACCTGTGCAGGAGTCCTCTTAAAAACGGGGGAAAACCTCTGCCTACAGTACTCATTGAACAGAAGAGTTAAAAATATTAGAGGAATAGTGAAACCAGAAGCAACTGGAGATCTTTTTATACCAAAGACCCCGAGAGCGATAACTTGTGTCAACACTAAAGAGAAGATTGTTGTGTTGTGAACAACAGGCCAAAACTGTCCCCCGCTTTCATATTTTGGTACATATACATTGAGAATCTGGAAAAAAGAAGAAGCATAATCAAAGAACAGTTAGAAATTATTTATTCTGAATCTGTCTTGCGCTTGACTCAATTGCTTAATATAATCATGCAGCACTCTGGATACCTTGTACCATATATGTGAAAATCATACATTCACTGTTTTAAGTATAAAAGAAGATATTGTACAATATCGAAGACATGGAAGCTTGGAATGTAATTCCATAAAGAAGCTTAAGCAACTGCTAAACAACTGTTGCATAAACAAGGTTGACAAGTAGGTTGTGAAGCTTGGTACTTTCAAGTATCAACTTCCACAGTTAAGAGATTCTTTGCAGTTCAGTCCACAGTACTCGGCACCATTTCACTGCTCAAATTTCCGATGCTTTACCTTCAATAATATTCCTTTTAACATTTTATTTTTTTTTAATAGGGGTTACTCCAGTGGTGTGTACAGAAACATTATAAAAGATAATAGTCCTCCCATGGATACTCCAGCAACAGCTAAAATGAAAAACACTTCAATATCCCAGATCTAAATTTGTTTAGCAAATTGTAATCTAGAAGTCCTATGCTCTTATCATTTTGGGTTAATTAGTGTGAATGAACAAGGTAGACTCAATAAAGCAAAGACGATACGTCAAGGAAAAGCGTAGGTATAAACTGAGCAGTTACGAAAAATTCTCAGTATTATTTGATTAGCAAAAAGCAAACGGATATAAAATTGATAAGAAAAAAACACACCTGGTTCCGATAGACAAGGAAAGCAAGGAAGAAGTAAACCAGCAAGAAGGGCAATATTAATGGTGCCATGACAGAACAAGTGAAGCCAAGCAGTCCAAACACAAGAAGTCGAGGGATTTCAGTATGGTGAGGGAAGGTTAGAGCCTGATTACAACAGGGCTCTTTCTGCCTTCTTAGGATGAATCTTCTGAACCCATTGCAAAGAAGAGGAAAAAGTTGTATTACTTCACAGGACAAGCTTGCCCAGCCCGATGTTAAAACATAAGTCGTAAAGAAGGTAGCCTGCATTTACTCAAGAAGATAAAAAACACAGTTACTTCCAAAGATTCTACTGAGCTGACGTGCAAAGAAAAAAAAGATGAAGCAATCTTTGTCCCAAGTGAATGTGGTGAAAAAAGAGAGCATAAAAAGTACACTTCCCTTTTTAGCACTTACGCAGCAAGATATTGCCATGCAAGACTTGTTAAAACCAGAAGTTGCATATCACAGCTTTAAAACTCATTGAAGACAATCATTTTAAAAGTATAGTTTCAGTCCATAGGAAAAAAGCATATCATGCATCCCCAATAGACCAACATAAAATCTAAATGCATCTGGAACTCTGCCATGAAGTTGAAAGAAATGAAGCTCTACTAAACCAGATAATGTGCAGTGGCATAGAAAATTACCTGGGTTGGCACTGCTTTGGCAAGTTGTGTAGGTATGTCTCTAACACTTGAGAAAACACTCAATTGTCTAATTATGGATCCAGAAAGAACATTAACAAAGAAAACATTCCAGATTGTGAAGTACAAAACTTTAATGCCGGCACTTTTTTTCCTTTCACTATGTGAAACATTTCCCTCAATTGTGGAAAACAGCATCATGGTTGGTGGAACAGCATACATAAATAACATTAGAATTACACTTGGTAGGTAACCTGTTACAAGCTGGTTCATGAACTTCCTGCACATAAGAACAAAAACCCTGGCTCAGAATTAAGTCAAAGCTATTCTCCATAATAACAATGAGAGAGAAAATTATGATATATTAAAAGGCTAAAACAAAATTAGCCGCTAAAACAAAATACTTCTCTAAGTTGGGTCATTTATGCATTTATAAATATATCGATTGCCAAAGAAAATATTGTAGCAGATTAAATTTCCTTCCATTTACACGTATCTTTTTATTTATATATTGCAGATTTGTTTTGTCAGAGCCTTCACTCTAGGTCTGTTCTCAGTATATGCCACAACATCTTCAAAATTTAAGCATTGTATTCCTATCATATCAGTGCACATGAAATTCCAACCATTTATTTTCCATACTATTTCCAAAAAGAAGAGAACTAATTGCAGCACTTATTCCAGGATTCTGATTTCCTTAAGGATGTCAATATAAAGTACAAATAAATGATCACATAAAAGCTTAGAATAGTAGCTATAGCAATACAAAAGGGTTTCAAGAGCATGATTCTTTCCATGCATTATTTCTGTGGTTCATTTCATCCATTATTTCTGTATAAATTCATATATTCTAACATGCTGCAAATTCCATAACCTAATTTGTAGCATCAGACATCAGTCACGACTGCAATGTGTATTGATTGCAACATAATAGAGACTAAAAACCTAACACTGGTTTAGCAATAGAGTTTGCAGAATGATACTCACTGTTTCAAGATTCCTTTAAGAAATGGAAATGTTTGTCTTAACTGGTCTAGTTGAGACAAGCCTTGCACAAATGTAACTGGAGCAAGGAACACGAACATAAAAACAATAGCACCCAGAAGAGTTGCTATTTTACGGAGCCAAACTTGCTTGTAGGGTATGGAGAGGTTTGACCAATAAACATCATTAGGCTCTGGGGCTAGTTGTGTCACCCATAACATGGGGTTGGATGATTGAAGAACTTGTGCAGCAACAGTAGCTGCATAACGAGTCCTGAAGAAAACAAAAGCAGCTGGACGTTCCTGTATCAAAGGCCAAAATAACATAGGATATCACATGGCCATTTCCATCAAAGATTTAAAAGTTAGTGATCAATATTCAATTCAAACATCATCCACAACCTGGTGGAAACAGGAAATGATAAGATTGAACCACATAGGGAGAGAGTCTCCACAAAGAAATCAAGAAAATGACCATGCTGTAGGGAAGACAATAACAGTTTAAGAAACAAGTGTTCAGATAATTTACAAGGATGCTACTTTATCCAATATACTTAAAATAGTTAGAATACTTCAATTCAATAATACAACTTACCATCAAGCATCATGTTTATCAAGAAAAGGAAGTAACCATACCAAACATTAAGCTAAAATACCCATCCCAGCAAAGATTCAGAACGCGATTAATAACATGTAAACCATCAAAAAGAGGTGCAAAATGCTTTTTAGCATCAAATGTCAGCATTGCTAGGGTGGAAATGATCAGATCTATATACACTAGGGTTCCTGTGATCAGAGGAAAACTAGATCACGGTGTATTGATGATGTTTATAGCACATTAAAATAATCCAGAGGTAGAAAAGTAAAATGACTTTGACAACCGAGCAGTTACTTTAACAAGTATATTTGTGGCAACAAACAACCAAAACAGAATATACAAATTATACACAACTACTATAACCCTGAAATCAAAATTATTAGACTACTTATTCGAAGATTTTCAACCTTGTCTGTTTGACTTGGCTGCGACCTATCACTGCTGGTTTTGCACTCGACACTTTTTTTCTCCTTTTTAAGCATTTTAAAGTACTGCATAATTCCACCACAAAGACAGCCTGGCCTAGAACTCTCTTTATTTTGTGTCTCAATGGTTTTTAGCCTTTTGTAAATCTTCTCCACATCCTTCTGGAAAGACACAGTGTTAGAGAATATAAATAGAACTTGTTACATATTATAAAACAAACAGAACATTGTGTGGTGCAGTGGAATGAATAAGAACAGTGAAGGAGAAATACAAGCTTATTATCAAATTACTCAACTCAGTTCAACTAATAATAATAATAATAATAATAATAATAATAATAACAACAATAATAATAATAATTGGAAACAAAAGGAAAATGAGAAATTGGAAAATTCAACTAAAATGCAATATAACAGCTTCAGCACACTAAGTCCTATCTTACTTTCTAAAATAAGTAAAGAATAATAGTATAGCAAGTAGTAACAAGTCACTACTGTATAATAACACTAAATAAACTTAATGATATAAAGATCTAAAAACATGGTCCCAAAATCATGTCTTCTGTTGTGAATTCTATTAAAGAAACCACTTTATATGCAATATTTACTTCAGACATCAACAACCACATGATGATAACCGGGAATAAGAAGATTGAAACCACATAGGGAAGTCTCCATAATCAAATCAAGAAAATTACCATGTAGTTGGGAAGGCAATAACAGTTTAGAAAAAAATTTCTACATAACCTCAAAGAATGCTGCTACTATATCTCATATTCTTATAATAGTTGAAACTATCAGTTACAGTAAATGCCGCCATCTAGCAAACCAGGAGGAAACTAGTTGCACAAATTCAATGATACAACTTGCTTCCGTGCATCATAAGTATCTAGAAAAGGAGGTACCAGATCTAACATTATGCTAAAACATCCATCCCAGCAAATGTTGTGGGTTTAGGGTTATTGCTTTTCAGCATCAAATGATGGCTATTGCTAGGATGGAAAAAAGCAGGTCTACATCCAGTACGATTCTTTGTTGTCAGAGGAGAAACTAGACCACAGAGAACCTATCATGCCTATAGCACATTAAGTTAATCCAGAGGAGATATAAAAGCAAAACAACTTTGATGACTGAACAATATCTAAGACAAGTTAAATCTTGGCAACAAACCACTAGAAAGGAATACATAAACTGTATAATATTACTGTAACCCAGAAATCAATATTATAAGACTATACTTGTTCCAAAATTTTCAACCTTTTCTCTTTGACTTGGTTGCAATTCATCACTGCTGGTTTTAATCTCAACAATTTCTGCATCATTGCCAAGTGCCTCAAAGGAATGTGTACTTCTACCACAAAGACAACATGGCATATATCTCTTTTTACTCTGCGACTCAATTTTTTTTAGCATTCTGTAGATTTTTTCTGCATCCTTCTGCAAAGACAGCATTGTTAGAGAATATACATAAAACTCGTTAAAGATCATAAAACAAACAGAACATTGCACGTGCATGGAGGAGTAGAATGAGCATAGAAAGGAGAAATACACATTTAAATTTTTTAAATTTCTCAACTCGTTTTTTTTTATAAAAAAGAACAATAACAAAAAGACCTAATTAGGACAACCAAACAAAAAAGAGAAATTGGAAAGTTCAACTTAAATGCAATGCAATGCATCAGCACCAGCATTAGGATAGTACTTCCTATTTTATATTCTAAAATAAGTAAAGAATAATTGTTGGTGAGTAGTATCAAGTAATAACTGCATAATAACACTAAATAAAGTCAACGATGTAAAGATTTAAAACATGGTCTCAAAATCAAATTTGAGAAAACCATGATTACCTATTAGAGGTAGTATGCAATGGATCCATTTTCTTTTACTTCTCTTTAAGGTTTGAGTTGTGAATTCCAAAAAGAAACCACTTTATTTATTTGATAAACTTGAGAGGGATTGTGCTGTCCAAATTCTAACCCTAGACCTAATGTTAACCAAGACTTCAAATCAATGGAAGTCTTTTGCCACTAAATCAATGGGTTGGTTAAGAAACCACTTTATTTGGTCTATAGAACAAAATGATAATAAAAAAGCTAACATTTTCTGTTTGTCAGCACTAAAGCAAAACCAGTTAAGTCTTCTCTTCTTTCCCCCTAAATGGGATAGTAAATTTTTTTAAATTAAAATTAAAGCCTTTTCAAATAAAAAATTCATATAAATTTACATCCCTAATATAGTCACTCAAGATTGATGCGTACCATTAATTTGTCAACTCTACCAGCCCGATATACCATCTGGTGGGACACATAGCTTGCTGGATAATAAGTTGAAAAGAAGTCTTCTACCGACTTACTGTATGAATGATTCTCAGAACATGGGATGCTACGGACTAGAACTGTGAAATGACTTGGATTCACAGGAGAGCCAGTAATATGTGCTAACCTCATTTTAGTGATATTTTTGTACTCCTACATCAAAGCGGTAACCTTTAAATGAATGCTAGAGGATGTTTACAAACGTATCAATAAAATTCAAACCATATATGAATAAGAAATGCTTTATGGTATGCACATCCTTACAAAGTGAAGTAGAACACAAGCTGAGCAGGATATGACATATAATGCAAGACAGTGGGTCCAAAACCTGGAATATTTTTAAAACAAAATGAAAAGCAATCAATAAATAGCGGATTTTATCCAATCTATTTGACCACAAAACCACTGTGTTGGAGCTGCATCTCAATATCTTGGCCTGAAGAAGAAACAGTTAGTGGACCAGAAGACTTTAAAAAGTCATTGCTTTTCAGTATTTAAATTCAATTCTTGATTAGATCTCTCCCAGGAATCTTTTAGAAGTATAAAGGATAATAAATAAAAGACTTGGATTCATCCTTTTGGTTGCATACAAAAACATGGCATCACGAGTCCACATTTCATTTCTGGTCATGACATTCAAGGTTCAAGATGTCAGCATCCAAATAACAACTCATTGTAAAAAGGAACTACAGCAACTATCCATTAATAATAATGGGTTCAATTAACATACCATTTTGATCCCTCTTTTACATTTCCAATGGTAAATACTTCCAGTGATTCTGAATGGATTTGCTTGTGCTGCATTTCTTGTCCATAATAATTTACTGGAAGCAATAGAAAAACGCAAATCATAGCAGCAATGATGAATACCCGAATACTGTAAAGAACAGGAGGAAAATAGCAGTGCGGTTAGTAAACCAGGAGAAGAAAAAATAGACACTGACCATCCATAATTGAATTATGAAAGCACTTCAAAAGATGTTTGGATATAATTGCAAGCATAGACTTTTGGAGAAACTTAGTAGCAAAATTTTCCCTCAGAAAATTGGAAGACTTCAAAATTTTCCATCTGGAGAAACTTAATCACCTGAAAACAACTATTCTCAAGAAAACTAGAGCATCCACACCACCAGCAGCCAATATTTCTTCATTGGTCGCTTGCCAGGCCCTCACGATCCAGCTAGCAGAGGGAACAAGTCTCTCAAAGCGGAAAGGATCACTATGCTTTATTGGTTCTGAAATAAGCCTCCGCATGAAATACACACTAACATTGCTCGGTTGTTTCCTAAGTATGGAATACAAAGACAACAGCACAACACATACAGCTATATTGATCCCGGCAGAAGTTAAAAGAGCTCCAATGTCCATCTCAGTCCCCTCTAACCTTTTATTCAAGCTTTAGAAATTCAATAACTAAAGCACTGAACCGAGAAAGGACATGTCAATATTACTTCCAATTTGCTCAAAACAGAGTTCTTTTGATGACTACTAATGCAGAAAGTAGTTTGGCATCTGACACAGATTCAAGTGCTGCAAAATGGACCTGGGAATTTTCATAGTTCAGAAACCAAAATTTAAAACCATTCTCATAGATCAAATCTCAAAAAAATAAAAACTTCAATAAAATTTCAAGTAAGAAAAGCAATGCATAAACTAAACGCAGACGAAAAACATCAAACTTCAAAAAAATTAATAAAACCCCCAAATAAAAGTTGTCTTTAACTCTAATTTCCTTTCTAATAGAGCTACAGAAAATTTTAAACTATCTTTTTCCTACCTAATTAAATTTCCAAACAATTTCTTTTTTTTTTTTCTTTCAATGAATTTCTATAGTTCCAAGACAAAAGATTATACAAAAATTCAAGTAATAAAAAGTGCTCCTAACAATTAGTTCAAGAAGGAAACTCAAGCGAAATTAAATCAATTTAGTTAAACAACCGAGGGAAAACATAAAGATTAAATAAACTGAAAGTACCTGGGAAAATATCAGAGACCAAAAAAGCGTAAGAACTTTGAAAAGGTTACTAACGCAATGAGATTCCGAAGCAAAATGATTCGCTTAAAAAAGTAGGGAACTAAATCCGTATGAAAATTTTGAGTTATCACTTGTACGCCAAATGCTATGCTTTTCCTTCAACTTCAAATAAAAACAAAAATAAATTAAAATGGAAATAAAATTCGACCAATTTCCTGACAGATAAAGAAATCAAGAGCCCTAATTCAGAAATAAATTTTTAAAAAAGATTGTATTATCTTCCAAGGAATTTCATTTATTGAAAAAAAAAGTTAGTTCATACACACGCAAAAATATTTATAGTTTTTGTATTAGAGAAGAAGATTCCAGCGAATACCACGTGTAAAGAGTCAAATTATTAGTAATTACTATTATTATTTAATAAAAATAATGACAAATATGTAAAAAATTAAAAAAATAAAAATAAAAGAAAGAGCAATGATTTTCTTACCACGACAGCGACGGAAGCGCCACGTGGCGAAAAATAAGGTCACGGTACAAAATCTGAGATCCTACTACTCCATGTACAACCGCCATATCTAGTACAGTTTTTTTTGGTTGGCAGGCTTCATGCCAGTTTGTAGATTTTATTATCGTGCTTCCCGACCTATTTTTTTTGAAGTGGAATCGAGATCGGTGACCAATGACAGTTTTTTTCACATTTGGTAATCAATTAGATGGATATGGGGATTAAATTTTGGGAAGTCTGGTAAAATTTTCAAAAATTTGAGGTCTTAATTAAAAAAAATTTAAAGTTTCAAGAGAGAAATAAAATTTTACAAAAATTTTGAGAACCTAATTAAAATTTTCTAAAAATTTCAAAAAAGAATTCATAATTTCCCATTTTGGGAACACCCATTTAGACCCTTCAAACGGTCCGCCTATATATCTATACTTATTGTCAATAATTGTAAGGGTAAACTATAAAAATAATATTTTTGTTTGCTTCAAGTTATATTTTAGTCATTTATGTTTGAAATGTTATGTTTTAATCACTTATGTTATTATTTTGTTACGAAACGATCACTCTACTGTTAAGTTTCGTTATCTCCCTAATGATAATCCTACGTGACAGTTCAACTAGATTTTAAGTGTCAATTTGGATTTTCAAATGGAATGAAAATAAATATTTAATTAATTAAAATTTTTTAACCCTAAACCTTAACTAAAAAATCTTAAACACATTTTCACACGCCTCTCTTCTTCATCTTCTTCCTTTATTCTCCATCTTCTTCTTCTTCTTTTTTGATTTCAATATATTTAGTTACAAATCTGTTTCAAAGCTTAAATCTTTAAAACCCATTAACCAAAAGATTCAATATATTTGGTTCCAATATCTTCTTCCTGTTAAGTTTCTTTTGATTCCAATATATTTAGTTATAAATCTGTCTCAAAGCTTGAATCTTTAAAACCCATTAACCAAAAGATTCAATATTTTTGGCTCCAATATCTTCTTCCTATTAAGTTTCTTTGGATTAATGGATTTCAAAGATTCAAGCTTTGAGACAGATTTGTAATTAAAAATGTTGGAATCAAAAGGAAAGAAGATGAAGATGAAGAAGAGAGGTGTGTGAAAATAGGTTTAGGGTTTTTCAGCTAAGATTTAGGTTTAAAAAATTTAATTAATTAAAAATTTATTCTTATCTCATTTGGAAATCCAAGTTGGCACTTAAAATCTAGTTGGACTGTCACGTAGGATTATCATTAGGGAGATAACGGAACTTAACGGCAAAGTGATCACTTCGTAACAAAATAATAACATAAGTGACTAAAACGTAACATTTCAAACATAAGTGACTAAAATGTAACATGAGGCAAACAAAAGTGACTATTTTTGTAGTTTACCCTAATTGTAATTGTATTAAATTCTTTATTAAATTGGTATTATGAGTTAATTAGATATAATTTAATTAAGAAATTATATTTTTTTGAATATATTGGTATGATTACATGGTAGTATCTGTTCATACTTTCTTAATTAATTGACAATGCACACACACACCTTACACACATAAGTGCTCGAAATCGAGATCCCTAAAATGAACAACATCTTAATAGTCACCCAATTATTAAAATTCAAAGCATCAAATCAATTGACATTTTGTTAAAATGTTTTTTATATACAAATTAATAAATATTAATATGAATGTGTTTGTCTTTTTCATTTTGGGTAAAGTACACAAATAGTCACCCAATTATTAAAAAAATTTAATTTTAAGCAACCAAAAAAGAGTTTGTAATTTAAGCGCTTAGGGAAGTTGATGTGATAGTAAAAAAAGGTATAATAATAAATTTAATCCCTAACTTTTATATATCACATCAATTTACTCATAATTTTGAGAGTTAATTTTTTAAAATTATGACTAAATCGAATAATGTGTAAAAGTTGAAGGTTAAATTTATTATTATACTGAATTTTTTAACTGTCATGTCAACTTCTCGTTTGTGATTTTAACGTGAGTGACCGAATTATATAATGTGATTGTTCAAATTACAAACTTTTTATTGTAAGTGTCTAAAATTATTATTTTTTATAATTAAATGACTATCTATATAGTTTACCCTCTAATTTTTTTTAAATAAAATCATATTAAGATAGAGTTTATATGCATCAAAGCATAATTTGATATTTATTTCAATTTTTAATAAAAAATTTGTTTTATATTTTATTTGTACGGGTTTTCCGGATCTGCTATAATAGAAACTTAATTATGCCTAACATGTATATATATATTATTTTTAAAATTTCAGAAATTACTTTGTAAAAGAAAATTAGTAGTTTTTTTAGGGTATAGTGAGGAATTGATAGAGATTTCGATTCTTTTAAAATAATAATTTTTATTTAAATTTTTTAAAATTTTAAATTAATAAAAGTAAATTTACACTTTGATTTTTTTTAAAAATAATAAAAATTTGATTTAATATTTTAAAAATTATAAAGATATAAGTTATTCAAATGATGAAATTATATTTTTATTATTATAAAAATTAAAATTTAATTTCAATTTTCCTAAAAAAATTCTACCTTGGCCCTGGTATAGTGTTGGAGTTGGTGAGAAAAAGTAATGTAACTTTTGATTAGTTAAGAAAAGGAATTACGTCCCAATATATGGTAGGCAAATGTAAGTACAGAATAAAACCGCGTAACTAACTTCAAATCTACTAATTCCAGCTAACTAAACTAACAATACACATAACTAAAATAACTGCTTCCCCCACTCTAGATGGAACCTTCAGAATCTAAGAAGGCCTTAAGCCTTCCCCACACCCTGTTACTTTTCTGGCTAAATTATCTGGCTGCTCATCCAACTTTTTGGTAGCTTTTAGTTTGGTCACCCAACTTCAAAAGCTTTCAATTTCGTCATCTACATTTTCAAAATTTAAAATTTTAGTCACCCATGTGGTCCTTTTTTCATTGGGCTAATAACAAATTTAGTCCTCCAATGTTTACACATTTTATCAATTTGAATCTAAATTTAAAATTTTAACAAATTTAACTCTAAACATTTACAAAATTCGTCAATTTTAAAAAAAGAAAAGAAAAATAGTTAAAATATTTTGGTTCTCCTTCTGTAACCTTGCAATTCAGGTCACCCTGAACCAAGCGGTTCAAGCTCATCGGCTCGTCTCTACCATGGACCTTGAATCAACAATGGTGAAACCATGTCCGAACAATGTAAAACCAGAAAGAAACGACCGAAGAGAAAGAAGAAAAAAACAAAGTTTTTTGGACTAATTATAGAGAAGTCCCTATCTTTAGTCAAAAGTTAAAAAAAGGAGACCACATGTCAATCACTTAATCAATTAACGTGCCATGTCAGAAATCCATTAATGGATTAATGAAATTTTTAATGACATGACTAATTCAAATAATTGTCTTAATTAAAGTGATTAAATTGAAAAGAAAAATTAAAATTATCAAAATAAGACAAATCCTATTTTAAAGTCACAATAAATATAGTTTGCCTTATTTTTTATTTGGATGAAAAAAATTGACTAATTGAGTTGTGTCTAAAATGAAAATTAAATTAAATTAAATGGTTCTTATAATTAATTTTATTTAGAATTGAAACAATTTCTAATTAAATAAATTTGAACATAAATTCTAAAACGGTAAATTGACATATTATTAATGGAAATAGAATTTGATTGTATTAGTTACTTGATTATACTTAATTTTAATTTATTATATTATTAGAGATGAAATTTGTTCTTATTTTTTATGTCCGTAAGAATTTATAGTAGGTGTGAATTTCTCAATTTATGTATCTTATCATACAATCCGTTATATAAATGTACAAATACTCTTTTCTATTATGGATAGCGATAATATGACAAATCATTGTGGATACAATAATAAATGCCCTAAACCGAGTTATTATTATTTTTTTTTCGCTTTTAAATTAAGCCTTTACATTGAATTCCCCTATATTATGCAAATGTATCATGCCGATATATGAAAACAAATAAATGACCACAAGAATTGTCTTACATTTTATTTTGATACACGATATTAATTTAATGGCATAAATATCGATAAAATGAATTAACAAAACCCTCTTATTTATTGATTAATTTTATTTAAAAAATTATAAAATTTATAACAGACTTAAAAACGTTATTGTATATATCAAAATGATTGATATTATTATTGATGAACAAAATTCACATTAAAAAAAAGTGTAATTATAATTCATACTAATAAATATAACATAAGAAATTAATATATAATTATACATGGCAGAATTAGAATTTCTAATAATTACAAATGAAAATAAAAACCGCTCTAATAATTGTAATTTCACTTAATTACTCTGTAATGTACGAACATATATTTTATATATATTACAATTAATACAAATAAAGGTAGAATAACCAAACGATGTTGTTCATCACATTCAGATGAAGATAATTTGTGAACCCAATTGCTGAGTAATTTCCTTCTTAAACTCGACGTATTTTGCTGCTGACTACTGATCTTATTGCCAATCCTACCACCACAGCTTGAATGTTCAGCAAAATTACGGATTCGTCTGATCGCAATCTGCAGCGTCGCTTGGGACATATTAGGAAAGCAGACTCTGAACCACCCTGGTTCACTGCAATGGCAAGACTCACCCGCCGTTATATTCAACCCAACTTCGCATAGAATCGTCTTCCACAGCTTTGTCTCAGCTTCGAATGTGTTGGAAGATACGAGATGTCTCATGTCCACCCAACAAAGCAAGCCTGCATTGCTTTTTAAGCATTCCATTCCTGATGTTCTAAGACATGAAACCAGCATTTCTCTTTTCCTTTTAAGCCTCTTTTGGTTCTCCTTCATGTATTTGCTGGTGAATTTCTTGTTTGCTAACATGTTGGAGAGTAGGTACTGCGTTTGCGATGAAACCAGGCCGAAACTCGACATCCTAATGGCTGCACTCACCACTGTTTCATTGTTTGAGTAAATCATTCCGACACGAAATCCTGGTAAGCCTAGATCCTTGGAAAGGCTGTAAACCATGTGAATGCGGTTCCATAAATTCGGGTTTTCATTTTCAAGGCTCTGATCCATTGCGGCTTCCATAATGCTTATGAAACCTGGAGAGTCAAAGACTGTTCCAGCAAAAACTTCGTCGCTCATGATACGAATGTTTTTGGTAATGGCAAATGTTATGAGATGGTTAAGCTCCTCCCTAGTCATTGTTGTGCCGAGTGGATTCGATGGATTGGTTATTAAAACCCCTTTTACCTTGAGGTTCAGTGTTTGAGCGCTCTGGTAAGCATCTTAAAGTGCAGACATTGTGATTCTGAACCCATTTGAGCTCCAACAATGTACTGGAACAATTTCTACCCCTGTCCTCCATTTAAGATCCCTATCGAACCTACAACAAAACATGGTTATGATCCATGGAGATTGTACAATAAAAGTAGGGAGTTTAAAACATACCCAGGGTAGTATGGTGTGGGAAGAAGGATAGCTTGACCAGGATCAACAAGGCAAAAGATCAAAGTCTCATTAGCTGAAGTTGCACCAGCGGCAAGCACCAGGTTGTTGGGATCAAATTTAACCTTGTTCCCTCTGATTTTCGCCATGTACTCCACCAGTTCCTGCACAAATGAGGTGATTTAATTTACAATATATATATAGCGAGAGAGAGAGAGAGAGAGAGGGAGAGGGGGGTACCTTTTTGAAAGCAGGTAAACCGTGATAGTCCTGGAAGAGAGCCAGTTCCCTGAATACAGATTCTCCATCCTTCTTCAATCCCAAGGCGTCCGGGTTTTTCCGTAGCCATGATTCTACCAGGTCGAGAGATACCTGACACAAATACGCATTATATCTATTGATTTAGCATGGATTGCCATTTTTCCAATAAATTTCATGGACTTATAATTCGGTTTACTGTTAATTAAATAATATTATTTGGCTTATATTCCTGGATAGATTAAGGGTAGTTTACCGTTGAAATTGAAAAGTGTTCTAATTTTTTTTTTTTTAATTTATGGGGATTACCATTATTGTCAAAAGTTACAGTTGAGAAAATAAAATTATAATTTTAAACATGATGTTATAAAGTAGAAAACTTAATGAGAAGATAAAAAGGTAATTTTAAAATCTTGATTTAAAATTAATATTTAATTTAAAAATCTGCTTGTTTACTAAAAATTTTTGTTTAAAATCGAAGTGTGGATTGAAAAAAATGTTTTTTAACCTCAATGCTAAACAAAGCTTAAATTTACTTTTTCTAGAAAAAAAATTAGTTTGATTAGACCAATTAATTAGTTGGTTTTTAATCGCATTATTTTGAGTTCAAATTATTTTCGGTTTGAATTGTTTTAAGTTTGTATTATTCAAATTTACTAGTCGAGTCATTTCAATTTTTATCATTTAAGTTTGTGGCTCGATTTAGCTTAATTAGTATAGGCATTATTGCTAATGCAGGATGACATTGATTTTTGGGTGTGCTAAAGTGCCTTATCTTCCTATTTATGGATTTGGGAGGGGCTATAAGTGATTCTAAGCATTGTGTCAAAAAAAAAACAGATATGATCGGAACCTATAATAAGATTTGTTTAAAAAAAATTATGGCTTAAGTTTAAATTAGTTGTTTGAATTACTTAATTTTATTTCAAATTTGATACTAAAAATTGACATATCTAAAAAAATGCTTCATCAATTGAGATTAAAAGAGAGTAGATTACATGGCACCTATACTTTGTGGTAAAGGAGAAAATATTAGACTAAAAATATATAAACATCAAAGAATTAGTAAATCTTTCTACTTTACCACTTAAACATTTTGAGATTTTCTTTAAATTTGTAGTATACCAATTTAATTTAAAAAATTATAAAATACATCAAATTTTTTTAATCTTTTTTCAATTAAGTTGGTGTTCGGTAATTTATGACACCAATTCAATTACAAACTTTATAGAATAATATAAATATAGATAAAAAAAAAATTAATAAATATAAAATATATAAACCCAAAATTTAAATTTACAATGGCATTATGGTTTAAGAAAAAGATAGGAAAAAGGGAAAAGAGATATGGTGTTTTCTGAATGATAGTAAATAAGAAAAGCAGTGGTAAAAACCTGATTCTCAGCAAGCCCCATCTGAATAATCCCAGTGGGATTAGGAAGTTCATGAAAAGGATTATTGTCATAAAGTTGCCAGCCCAGGAAATCTGATGAGTCTTCTCCATGACTATTGCAACTAGCCTTGCTTGACAACATCCCCCTTATTCCTTTCCCACTGCTTCTCAGCTTGGTGGGTTTTGTTTATAGGCTCTTCTGGGAATTATGGCTATTTATACTCTCATACTCCCCACCCACACATATATATATATGTATGTATGCATGTGAATTGACCATTTTCGACCTCAAATTCTATTGATTGGATTGATGGTCGAATAAGTTAACCATTGTTAAATAGATTGAATTGTTTGTTTAAGAATGATAAATAAAAATTAAGAAATAAAAATATTTTGAACCAATTGAAATGCCTTTTTATTATTTTTTATTTGTACTGGTTTGCTCTATTTTTTATTATGATCATTAGCATTTTTTTCTTGAAAAGTAAGTGGCTCTTCATCGATTTCTTAATCTATTTATGTTTTGAGAATATTTCAAAATAATAAATAATTTTACAAGTTGATTTGGACTCATGTTGTCTTAAGTTTTATATTTTTTTTTTGTTTTTTTCATTGTTTAATAAATCTTCATTTTTTAAATTTTTGTTTGCTCTTGTAGCACATTTTTTAGTATTACTTATGAATGTAGTCTTGTTTTTGCAAGTGATTTTAAGAATGATTTTGTCGTCGTCCTCTCCAGTTTGGTGGATGATCGGATCTTTTGTCGATTTTTGCTCGTTGCTTTGGACCATTCAAGATTGATTTTCTTATCGTATTAAATGTTGACAATTACTCCAGATATGTCATGTTTCAATTGTGACAGAATCAATTATCAACGTACCATAACGTTCTATTGATGTCCACAAATTGTATGGTTTCGTTCATGGGATGAACTAATGAAATTCCATTTAAAAAAACGTTTAACCTAAATAAATGTTTCCGTGGAAGAAGCTTCACAGAAGTCGACATTGTATTGCAATTAATAATAATAATAATCATCGTAAATTATATGAATTAATATTTGATACATTAACATGTACTTTTTTATTTCACTAACAATTTTAAAAATTTATCATGCGTCTTATTTTTAAATATTTTACTATACACACTTAATCTCCTTATTTTGTTTATAGAGTTTAAAAAGTGCAATGCGCAAAATATTTTTCCAATCCGTATTCCTATATATAAAAGAAAGGTCCAATGTCTTTCTCATACCGACATTTGATACACACTCACCATGCTTTCTTTTTTTTCATTGTATAAAATAACGGTTAATTTTTAGTTTTGGTCTTAAATTTGATATTTAATCATTATATTTTAATTTCTAACATAATTTTATCTTTATATTTTTATAATGTTATTAATTAGTTCAAACAGTTAATATTGTTAACTTTTTAATTAAAATACCACGTGATTATATATAATTTAAAAGCATATTTTTGAATTTAAAAAATAAAAAGATTAAATTCTTAAAAATAAAAATTAAAAGATTAAATTTTAAATGTATAAAATATAAGAATCTAGAATCATGATTGTTTGAATTGAAATAAATTAACTGATTGGACAGAGAATTGATAGGGGTATTGGTCAGTGAAGGTTTATTTGTTGCTGTCGCCCTAATATTGGTGACAGTCAACATGCACTCCATTAGGTCTTGTCTCATTTATTCACATACCCATTCACCCTTTCTAAAACCCTACCTTTCTTACAATTCATACATTTATTTTATATTTATATATTCTTTTTTTCATATTATATATTGTGCATATCAATATATCATGTTAGTCTTTGCCATAGAATATAGAGCAGGTTGGTTTGGTTTCTAATTGAGTTCATCTGTGTTGGATATATTATTTTACATTTTGAATTTTTTGTTTCATGGATCGAGATATTAAGTTTAAATCATTTCAATTTTATTTTCAAATTATTAATAAATATAGAATAATTTCGATTCAATTTAAGATACATGCAAGCTTCGAGAATGATTATACTAGAAAAACTTGTTAAATGTTGCTCGCAAATCTTTAGAAATTTTGAGCACAAATAATAGGTACTGGATTTAAAAAAAAAAAAGGTTAACTTTTACCACTAGTTTTTGTATTGGATTAATATATTGGTATGATTACATGGTAGTATCTACTCATATTTTCTTAACCCTTTGACAATGCACACACAGGTGCTTGAACTCGAGACCTCTAGGATGAACAACATCTTTTCCACTAGAGCCACTTATTGGGTTCTCAAATTTTAAAATTTTAATCCTCACATTAAATTCATTCATTTAAGTTCTAATATTTCCCAAATACGATGTAGGAAACATATTAAATATGTGTAATGTCATGTGAACTTATTATTTTCAAATATAACTTGGATTAATGACAGTTTTTTTCATCAAGATTAAAATTTCTAAATTCGATAAGCATAGGAACTTAGAATGATCCAATTAGAGAACATGGATTAAATCTATAATTTTACACATAGTATAGAACTGATAATTGAATTTAACCAAACAAAATTAACTATTATTGTTTGGGTCAAAATTAAAATTTCAAAATTCGAAAAGCACGTGAACTAAAATTAACCAATTCGAAAAATACATAAACTAAATATAATCAAATTAAAGTATAGAAATTAAATTCAAAAGTTCTGCAAAATACACAGACTAATAACCAAATTTAACTAAAAAAATTATAATTAAAGTTGAATTGTTGTCACAAAACATTGTAAAGGAAGATTGTTAGTTAATTTCCCTTTCCCTCCATGCTATATTAGGGAAGTCAACATGCATGGTTGTTTGTGAAAAGGTTGGACAAAACATGTCCAAAAGTGGAAAATGGTGGGGGGTTAGTACGTAACATAGGAGGAAATGAATGAGGGAAGAAAGATTGATCCATTAAATTTGGTGAAGACAAGTGGAACAAGAAGGATCCATGGACTACCGCAGCCGTGTTGCCTTGCCTCAATTCTCCTCATGGTTTCCACTTTGGTCTGCAAATTTGGTTGTAGTCAACTCATACTATCAAACCACAACAACAAATAATGTTGTAACTACAACTGTTCATAATTCACGTTATTTGTTTATGTTTGAAAGTTCGTTCGAAATTTAAGAATGTTTGACTAAAAATATTAAGTTCGAAAACTACGTTTGAACAAAAAATTAAACCCGTTTAAAACATAGGTCGAGCTCAGGTTTGAATATTCAAGGATTGAGCTTGGCCCGACCTAATCTTTTTTAAGTTTATAATATTTTATATTATGTTATTTTTATATATTATGTTATTTAAAACACATTAAAAAAAAAAAACTTATACTAAATATATAATACTACTCTAATGTAAACATCATAAAAAATTCCAATAAATAAAAAAATGTATAAATATATTAAATCTTAAAATAAACCAATATAAATATTTTTTAAAAAATTAAAAAATAATATTGATGGGCTTAAAATGGGCTTGAGTTAATCTTTTGTAAACATGGAGAGATTTGAACAAAATTTTAAACCCAAATTTCGGATCAAGCCAAACTTGAGTAAACATAAAGTACGTCAATATTATACTTAAGTCCGATCCAATCCATGAACACCTGTAACTGTAACTAATGCATATCAGAGGGCTTTATCATGCACACAATCAACAAATCACATAATACTTATTAAACCGTAAATCCAATTCTATATTTATAATTTAAAATTTTGTCATCAGTGAATATTAAAATATGTTAATATACTTTATTTTTATTAATATTTATCATTATAATTTAAAAATATGATTAAATTTATCACTTAAACAAGATTTTATCACTAGACTTTAAATTTTATCAATAATTTTAGTTTTTGAATTAAAATTTATCACTTAATATGGTTTAACTTAAAATGTTGTCAAATAAAAGAAAGACTTCAAAATAAAAATAAAATATTAAATTTACTTTTTTAAGGTTAATTGTTCATACTATATGAATTTATTATTTTTAAGTGTTAAATAAATATTAAAATTTATAATTGAATTCTGGCTTCTAATTATTTTAAATGAAAAATGAATAGTAAAATAAATAAATCTTAGTGACAAAATTCAAGTATTAAATTTATCATTAAGCATATGAATAAAAATAAAATATAATAACTTGAATCTATAAGACAGTGGTAAACAAAAAAGTAATAAATGTGCAAATAAATTAAAAATTGTGGATGTGGTAATTTCAGGCCATTGAACAAACACAACTTTAGTGGCTTGAGTGAGTTAAGAGGGAGACAAAGGGTTGCAGATGCAGGCATGCTTTGTTCACCCAGAGTTCCATTTGGAGGGGGAAGTTCCAGTTATTTTGGGGTTTTGTTTTTAATATAATTTACTCTAAATTTTTAATTCCCTTTTGAATAGTTCAAATAAATAATAGCATTTTGAAAATTTCACTTGAAAATGTAAACCTAAATACTAATTTTTACACTCGGATAAAAACTGTTTTTTTTTTTAATAACAGATGAGGACAAAGCCTTAACAACAATGTAATTAGTGCGAATTGAACTTAGACCACATTTAATACGGTGAAAAACTGCTTCAAGCTATGTGTTTGGCAATGCTTTTGCTACCAATAAGTGCTTTTAGCACTCCAATAACATTTATGAACTTACTTCCATCAAATACTAAATTCATTGTCATTCAAATCTCTTTACTTAGCATATCATAGAAGTCGGATTATCCTCACATTTTAAATTTTCCTATGTCTTTAATATTGAAATCAAAGACTGCAAACCTCCGAAATAATACAATTTTCTATAGTCTTTAATATTTTTATAATTTTTTTATCATTTAATATTTTTTTATAATTTTCTATAGCCTTTAATTATTTTTCTATCATTTCTAAAATTTTTATAATATTTTATACTTATTTCACCTTTTTAATAATACATTAATAGCATTTTATAATATTTAATAATATTTATAATTTTCCTAAAATTTCTAATTTTTATAATATTTTCATATTTTTCATAATATACTAATAGTATTTTATAATATTCAACCATTTTTAATCATATTTATAATATTTTTATATTTTTCAAAATTTTTATAATATTTTAATATTTTATTAGATTTTTTATAAGTTTTATAATTTTATAAACTTGTTATAATATTGTAGTAATTTTTGGACTTTGAAAAATTAGTTAAGCTCTCCATTAACATTTTTTTTTTTTTGTCACAAGTTACGTTAGCCGTCATGTATTTATTTTTTCATGTCAATTGTTATATCATCATTTAAAAGATGGTCAAGCACTTTGACAAAATATCATATTTAAAAAGTATAAATGATTACTAAATTTCGATTAAAAACTGAATCGATTGTAATTTTTAATTAAAGTCTTAGTTAATTTTTTAAATATTTTATAGGAGCATTTCTTTTTTTTTTTTTCCTTTTTTTTTGGATAAAATAGGAGCATTTCTATCCCTTAAGCATAAATGGTTTTTCAATTAAATTATTTTAGGCTAAAGGGTGTTAAAAGGCCTTGAACATTTTTAAAAAAAAATCATTTAAGTTTTTTTTTTTTTCACTCAATTCAGTTATTAAATGTTAAAATTTTAATTAAGTTAATGATTAATCATTACAGAGTAATGTTAGTTGTTTTTCTGAATTATTTTCACTACTTGGCATGTTAAGATTGTGTCATAAAATTTCAATCAATTAAGACATTTAACCGTTAAAGTAAGATCAATGAATTGAAGAAAAAAATTTACACTGTCAGTGTACTAAATACTCACCCTTTTTGGAATTTTATATATATTTTTTGCACTTTTCTATATTTTATAATATTTTTAATATTTTTTATTGTTTTGAATATTTTTAATTTTTATAATATATTTTGTATTTAAATAATTTTTATAATTCCTTTTTTTTGCACTTTCATATATATATATATATATATATATATATATATATTTCATTTTTTAATATTCTTTATAATTTTTTTACTATAAATTTTTTTTTAAGTTAGTATCTTCTACCTTAAGTTTTAAGGATTTTAAAAATGAATTGAATTAGATTTAATTAAATATTGGTTTCAATTAAATGAAAAAAAAATTGATTTATTTTCAATTTTTAAAATTTTGGCATGAGGTGGGTGGATATCCACTTATATTTTTCTTTGATAAATCAAAATAAAATTGTTTTTGAAAAATCAAAAAATTAAAAAGAGAAAAAAAAAAAATTAAAACCCAAATCTGTTCAGAATATGTTTTGGAAAATTCTGTTTTCAAAAGCCCAAGTAGATTTGTTCGTAAAAATCCAATTGGGTTTATTTTAAAGCCGAATTAAAATTTTTAAATTGCGAAATGCTAATCAGTCCAAGGCCCAATTCATTTTTAAGCCCAAATTATTTTCTTTAAATCAAGTTTAAGCCCAAATTGAACTCTTATAGCAGGGATAGAAAAATTGCAATCCAGTCCCTTGTGTTTTAAATATTTTTAAAATCTCTCCACCTTTTTTATTTGGGCAGGGTCCCTCCGTGTTTCTGAGTTAGTTTCGAGGGACCTTCGCCTTTTAAAATTGCACAATTGATCCTTGGATTTTTTTAACTTGGTTCTAATTTTACAATTGATCCTTGCACATTTGATATTTTAGAATTTAGGTTTTGAGTTTCAAGTTTTAATGTGTTCAAATCCCATTAGATTTCTAAGCTTAAGATTGATTTTAGATCCTTAATTTTAAGTTTAATTTCTTTTTTTGGTGATAATTTTAAGTTTAATTTCTAGTTTAGCTTAAGAGGTTATAAAAAAAATTACGTAAGCATTCAATTAAGTTTTAAATTTCAATTTACATCAATTAAATTTCTTGACCAATAGATTTTGTCTTTGATTGTTACTATCATTGGCGAACGTGACATTTATTTAGTGCAAACTATTCATTTTTTAATATAAAAAACAGTTCAATTTACATCAATTAATTTGTCATGTTATTCGTCACATCATCAACTAATCATAATAAAGTTAACAATATCACGAGCTTTTAGGCAAACATAATTTCGAGAGTTGAATTGATTGGTTATTTTTAATTAAGAATTCAGTTGGATGTTATTTTCGATTATGCTCAATTAATTATCAAATTATTTTATAGAAGCTTTTTATTATATTAAATTATTTCATGTTAGATAATATAATTATTTCATGTTAAAATATTAATAGTAAGAAATCAGAATAAGCAAGGGATAATGCTATAAAATTAGGTTCAAAATGGTACAATATTTTTGCAGGCATCATGCAATTTTTTTACAACTACAATGAAAACTCTTAAAATGAAATCATAAAAATCAAAATATTTTTTATTTTTAGATTAAATTGAATCTTTCTAACCCATAGATTTATTATTTAATATAGCCCATTAAACATATATTTTTGTGCATATATCTTTTTGCACATATATTTTGGTTGTCAGATTTTTAGTGCATCTCAATTGATTAATAGTATTCAGAATTAATTGAAATTGAAATCTGGGACGTAGGACATTTTTCACCTTTTACTTATTATATAGTAAAAAAAGAGGAGAGAAATGTTGAATTTTATGTTTTTATTTTAGTGAAATAAATTAAATCATAAATCTACGACTTAAGAATTTAATTTAATCCAAAGCTTAAAAACATTTTAGATTTCATATTCTAATTTTGAGAGTTATCAGTATAATTATCTTAAATTTTATTAGGGAAGGTTGATATTTGATGAAAGAAAACCAATATTTAATCTGAATTAATCTTTAAGTCAAATTTTAATATATTAAAAAAAAATTGTGATCTCATTTGTTGGTCTGATGGTTAAGAATATTTATTGTTTCAAGTATAATTTAAATTTGAATCGTATTCATCGTTTTCTTTATAATTGAAAAAAAAAGTTCGGTCATTACTTTACTTTGCTCTTGTTTCATTGATTTTTTTTTTGGCTAAAATTATTGGATGATTATTACCATACTTTTTTTTTCAAAACAGTGGTCTTCAAATTTCAATTCGCATAGAATTTATATTGCCAAAATCTCATATATGATTTAAGCGATGAAACTCCAATTTAAAAAAAGAAAAAAGAAATTTTTTATTATTTATCTCTTAGGTTATTATCTCTTAAGTTAATATATTTTCATGTATTAAAACAGTGGTCTTCAAGTATGGTATAATTTTGAAAATCACTTCCATCCATAGATTGGGAGGGACTGGTCTCTTAAAATAGAAACTTTTTTCATTTAATTTTTTTAATTTTTTTAATTTTAAATTAATAAAGGTAATTTTACATTTTAACCCCTTAAAAATAATAAATTTTGATTTAACCCTTTAAAAATTACATTTTTACTATCGTAAAAATTACCATTTAATTCCGGCCCCCGTTAAAAATTTTTTTTTTACTACGCCTCTGTTACTACCCCATAGATATTGGATACTTCCATCCCCACCCAGCTACTTTATTTCAATTTAATTTTTGTTATTTCTCTTTAATATTTTCAATCTTTTTAAAATTAAGTAAAATTTTGAACATAATTCTTAAAAAACATTTAAATATATAATGTATGATTTTTTTTCTATATTATGTTATTACATTTTTACTCTTTTAATAGTTTATATATACAATGATAAAATAATAATTTCAGATAGTGAAGAGGCTCGCGATGAGACAAGTAATTACTATAACCACTCTATATCTACAATCCAAAAGAAAAAAAAATGCACCCCACTCCGCCTTGCATCTACTTTTCAAAAGAAAAATCAACTCCATTCGAAACGGATCGGTTCAAAATCCATTGAGCGATTTGAATTTTATCATCTCTAACGATTAGTGAAATAAAAAAAAAAACTTCACAAACAAGATTAAAATGTATATATATTTATATTTTTTATTTTTAAAATATAAGAACACATAACTAACATTCTTATGATTTTTTTATTTATTATCGGTAGACGAAATAATAATCTAAAAAATAATAATTAATTAATTAACAGAAACACAGACAAGTGCTTGAAAAGATGAAAAAAACATATCAACGTCAAAAGCAGTAATGTTTTTACTCATACAAGGTTCATCCACCATTTTTGGGAAACATGATTTACTTATGAAAGGCCTAAAGAAAAAAGTTACAAACCAGTTTGTGGTGGTCATTTGGTAAATTCTTACCTCATTTTACAGGTGGAGGAGCTCTATAATATGCAGGCACTGTCGCCGGAAAAAACATTTGCCTAACTCCTTCTGCTTTGATAATGGGAAAGATGATACCTGATGCTCCCTATAACACACAATAGATAACACAGACACGATAGCTAAGTAAATAAAAAATATTCATCCATATTGCTGAAACACGAAATTAAAGAAAATGGATCAAGATCCACACCGATATCAATCTAGCTCCAATCCAGATTCGCTTAGGTGAAGGGAATGGCAATAGTAAACGAACAACACCGTATATTGCCACTGCAAAAAAATGTAGAACCAAGCTCAAGGGGCGAGGGTTTAAACCAGACAGCAAGGAGATAGGTCCCGTTGAGAATACACCACCAAGGCTTAGATAATCGAAGCAAGCTTGTCGCATTTCCTTCCTTGCTTGATCAGGGGAAGCACAGAATACCTTGTACAAGGCGCCTGCTAAGGTGTTGATGGTTGATGCCACGGGCTGCACAACATGACATCACCGATTTATTAACTAGTTCTTTTACCTTTGGAAATGTTGAATGTTTAGTTAAATTTTGAGTTCAAGATTTTGACAATTTGATTATGATTCACCTTCCGCAATGTGTAAAATGATTCAAGATATTTGCAGAGGATAGGAGCATCATTGAAGTCATGTAGAGGCCTTAATAAATCACAGAGGACAACAATATCGGATAAAGCAACAGTCATTCCTCCACCGGTTAATGGATGTCGCATGTTGAATGCATCTCCCATTAATAGGGCTCCAGGGGTGGGATGAGGAGCAGCCGGCATGCTTCTGTTCGGCATTGTCCTAATATTTCCCTTATCAACAGCTGCTACAAATGAATCGTAGATTTCTGGGGGAACCTGTTAGATATGCAGCAAATTGACATTCCAAGACTATTCAGAGCTTATTTGTAAAAGCACAACTTCAAGAAAAACAAATACAGCCATATGGAGATTAAATGTGTAGACGTGAGAGCAGTTAAATACCTGGGGAGCCACGATGGTCTTTAGATAATTTTCCATCTCACCATTTGCAATAGAAGGAACCTTCTGACCAGGTACATCAACCAGACAGCGAGTCTCTGTGCTGCTGATCGGATAGAACAAAATGGGGGAAGGATCAGCTAGTATAACATGCCCATGATTTGAGTATGGAAGATGACAATTCTCCAGGACCAATCCCACAAAACAAGAAGGTATATCTACCTGCAGATTGTAATTGAGGCCATCTTAATTTCTAAAGTTGCTAGTTTATTTTAAAAACTAAAAAGGGAATAAGAAGAGAAATATGAGCAAAACAAAGTTGATGTCTTGACTCACCTTAGGGTTACAAAGGGAGCGACGCAAGTTCGAAAAACAGCCATCACATACAATGGTCAGAGATGCAAATGCAGTCAATTCTCGACCATCTTTAGTTTTGTACTGCACTCCTCTGATTATCCCTTTTTCTTCAAGTAGAGAAGTAACTGTCCCTTGCTCTAAATGTACACTGGTAAACCAATGGGGGAGATTTGTTACCATAATGCTACATTAGGCTGTTGAATACTGTCATGATATATAGGTCACTGTTTCTAAAGAGCCAAAACTTTGAGAAAAGAATATGATGAACATAAATCATAAACAACTGATTAATAATATCTAAAGAGGAAATGATATACTTGGGAAGGGAAGCTGATTTCTCTCGCATCCGCTGAATGAAACGTCCATTGTGAAAGCTCCTACCAGATACATCAGAGTGGAACTTCTCTAATGGGTAAGAAAGTCGAGTATGCTTCCCATCCTTGAAAAGAGCATAACCAAATACTTGCTGAGCATCAATTTCCTCTACACAATCTGCACTCAGAAAATATAGAAGGCTCATCAAACTAAACTAACTCCATTATGCTAAAAGTAATCAAAGAAATTAATAAGTAAGTCTCAAACACCTACCTTCAAGTCCCAACTCGATTAACTTGAGATAGCCCCCTGGTTGTAGCAATTCCCCAACAATACGGTCAGGTTCACTCAAGTCTCTTTCAATCACTTGCACTCGACGTCCATCCTGCATATTGTACCACATAATCAATATACTGCTGAAATAACTTTTGGTTAAATAATGATTTTGGCCTCTATATTACATACTAGCTCTGTGGTTAATATTCTTCCTCCTTCCTTCACTTATCTAGGATATAATCTAGAAAAAGGGGACATCAGAACAAAAAAGGGGCATAGAGAATGCAGAGTTCAAATTTTTCCTGCAATAAACGTGTTTGACACTATTCAAACACGGATATAAGGATATAACCAAGGGTTCTCTAAACACATGAAAAATTTAGAAAAAAAATTGAACAAACTCTTATCGAGCACATATCCGTATCTGATGATTGCACCCGAGTTCAAGTAACAGAAATTAATCAACATCAGATCAAGTATGGGGAAGGAAGTTGGAACAGACAAAGAAACATAAAGTATTAGTTATTAAATCAACAAAAAGTCTCTACTTGCCCTAGGCAGTCCTCCGTGACAGCTCGTATACAAGATGTTTTAAATTGGCAGTTACTAATTATGAAGAAATTGAGGTCTGCAATATTGCTAATAGCAACAGACAGTCCATTTTCTTCAAGTTCATTTCGGTATAAGCTTCCAATTATAATTGCTAAATGGTAAAAATGAGAAGTCAATGATACGAACCATTATTAAAATGCTAAAAATGGTAGATATCGATTTATAATTATAATGCTCAAAAATTAATCCCAGAACCCATGGCAGCTAAAGTCTTAACTTTTTTTTTTTAAAATACTGATGCACATATGAGAAGCCACAACACGTTCGAAAAGAAAAAAAAATACATAAATAATTGTATAAAGAAAAATAAATAAAAGAAAAAGAAAAAGATGCATGGCGTTTTAAACAGCAAAAGATCCGAGAAAGTGCGGGCATGACATAAAGGATAGAGGGGACTTTAAACTTGTTTAAAAACGAAAGGAATAAAAGAAGTAGCGAAACAAAGAAATGTTTTGCTTGTTCCCTGATTGGTTACTAAGAAAATGCAACCAGAAGAAAATACCTTGCCGAGAGTGTGAGCGAGGGCGGAACCAGCAACGCCAGCTCCTACGATGATGACATCGGCGTGGCTGACGCCAGAAGATCCGCATTCTCCGTTACTCGTTAGGACGGTCTTCACGGACTCAGTTCTGGTCATGGAAATCCCTTTCCATTTCTGCCTTCTCGAAACGACACCGCATAGCGCAACCAGGGCCATCACGGAACACAAGATCCATCCCACCACGTATGAATCTGCCATTTCCTCCGTCGCCAAAAAACTAAACCAGAAAGAAAGAAAGAAAGCTAAGCGTACACAAGGACGTCGAAAATCCCTCTGTCTGGTTTTATGGAGTTTTGAATTCGATGGCTGCAACTGCTGTACTTGGCTTCGCTGGCTGTCGTTAAATTTGTTTTAGAAACACGGGCGAATAGTAAGTAATTAAGGAAGGGAGAAACGGGGGCCTTTTCATACTCCATACATACTCACACCTCTCACCACCTACCTCTTCGGTTAAATTCTGCCCCAAGTCCCTGTAATATTCAAAAGTTTTGAAGTTAGTCTCTATACTTTTAAATTTCAAAATTCAGGCCCGATTGTTAACGTTGTCTTTTTTGTTAATTTATTTCAATCCTTATACTTTTCAAATTGTTCAGTTTTAGTGTTTGTATTTAGTCCCGACTCAAATAGTAACAATTAAATTTGTTTGGTTAAATTCAATTATTAGCTTTGTACTATTTATGTAATTAAAATTTAGTCCATTTTCTTCAATTGGTTCATTCTAAGTCCATATACTTTTCAATTTTTGAAATTTTAATTTTAATGCAAATGACCGTCATTAATCCATTAACTGATTTGTTTTATGAGTAATATGTTGAAACAATTAACTGACATGATTTTATACATATGATAATATGTTTGGTGCATTAAATTTTGAAAATAGCAGAACTCTACTTGAATTTAATAATTATTGTTTGGCGAAGATTGAAATTTTGAATTTTGAAAAGTACAGAGACAAAAAAATGACTTAATAAAAGTATAGTGATTAAATCCACAATTTTTTAAGTATAGGGACTAATAGCATAATTTAACTTTTTCAATTTAATTGATTGAATTGGAAAAATTAAAATAAATTTAAAGAAATCGAAAAAAAATCTAAAAGTTAAAAAAAGGTTATATTTACCAAATATATGATGAAGAAATTAAACATTTTCTTTAAAAAATAATCAAAATTAAAAAAAAATCAAATTTTCATTTTTTTTTTATAGATTTTCTTTATTCTTGATTTTCAATTTTTATTAAGTTGGATTGTTGATGTTAAACTTTTTATTATTAGTAGAACTAATTAAATCGATCTAATTTTGATAATATTGAACTATACATTTCCTGTTTTACTTAAAAAAAAAAAAAAAAACTATGCACTTCCTTGTTTTTTGTTAATTATTTTTTAAATTGATATGAAACATGTCATGAGATCAAGCTAGTTATTACCTTTGGTGGGTTCAAATTTCAGTTGAAATTGAATTAATTAATCGAATCGATTTAATTCGATTAATTGTTCGGTTAATTGATCTAGTTTAGTCGGAGGTCGATTAAAGATTTTTTGAAATTTTGGTTAACAGTTAATTCGGTTTGAAATTGGGTAATTAACAGAATTAACTGAACTTAGTAAATAATATTATATATTATATGTATTAGGCTATTATTAATTCGGTTAATTTGGTCAAATAAACATTATCAGTTTATTTTTATAAATGATTTATACTTGTTTTAACAAAAAACAAAAAAAAAACATATAAATTTCTATTAATTCGGTTAATAGACCAAATTAACTGAAATATTTCGGTTCGATTAATTTTTTTGAAAAAATTTCGATACGGTTAACGGTTAAAGAATTAAAAAGTTTAGTGAATACTAATTCAGTTCGGTTAACCAATTAGTTAACCGTTTGAACACCCCTAACTATCCTACATGGGCTTAAATTTGAATGAATCTTATTTGGAGTTATATTTTAATAAAAAAATAAAATATTATTTAAATTTAATTATAAAAATAGTTTTAATTAAAAATACCATTGAGGTCTCTGTATTTGGTGTCAGATTTCATTTTGACCCCTTTACTCAAAAAATGGGTAAGTTAATCCCTTCACATTAGATCGTAGCGTAACTTGAACCCAAGCCACACCTAAGGCAATAAATAACCTTGACCATCAGGTCAATGCACGGGGTTTAGGACTAATTTACTCTTTGATTTAATGTGTAGAGATTAATTTGTCAAATTTTTTAGCGGAGAAAATAAAATACAATTTATCTCCTAAAACAAAGACCTTCATAATACTTTTACCATTCAACTTAAATAAAATGTCTAACCATCATGAGCATGTCTAATTATGAGCTTGTTTAATTTGACTTAATGGTTAGCTTGTGCAGCTTTAGTTCTGATGTATAAGTTTATTTATTTGTGTTTTATATTGATTTGATTTAATTTTATAATTGCTCGAATATATATTTATAATTATATGTATTTATATTTGTGAACTATCATAACTCTTTATATTTACATTACACGCTTAAACGCATTCAAATTCACTTTTTTTTTTAAATTATTGTAATAACAATGATACCACTCAACTAAAAATTTATTACATTTTAATGACTAATTAAAAATAAATTCTCTTCTTTAATAAAATTAACCTAGTGCTATTTTTAATAATCAAATATTAGGGTAAATGATGGTACAATATAACCAAGGATTATAAAAAAAGACATTTAAATTAAGATTTATCATGGTAGAGACGAAGTTTGAAAATTTTTTGAGGGTGGGACGGAGTTAAATTGTATATTTTTACAATAGAAAAAGTGAAATTTCACCATTTTAAAATATTATATCATTTTTTTTCATTTTTGAAAAAGTCAAAGTGTAGAGTTTTATACTATACTAATTTAAAATTTTTAAAATTAAAAAAATAAAAGTGACAATTTTCATTTTAGAGAGGACTGCGGCCCAGTCAACCCCTTTGGTTCCGACGCTATCCATGAGTATATAATAATATAATATTTAGGCTTAATATAACATTTGGTATCTAAATTTGACATTTTTTTTCTTAATTTGGTATCTAAATTTTTTGACTCAATTTGACACCTGAATTTGATACTTTTTTTCTAATTTGGTACCTAAACTTTTTTTGAACCCAATTTGGTACCTAAACTTGGCATTTTTTTTCTAATTTGGTACCTAAATTTATTAAATATTATAAAAATTACAAAAACAATAACAATGTTGAAAATTTTTCTGTTATGCTACAAAAATATTGTCAGAGTTAGAGAAAATTCATATTAAAAATAGTTACTGAGCTATGCTTAACGAATTAATATTTAAAAAAAGATTAGGTACCATTAAGAAAAAAGAGTCAAGTTCAGGTATCAAATTGGATCCCAAAAAGTTTAAGTACCAATTTAAAAAAAGTGTCAAGTTTAGGTATCAAATTAAGAAAAAGTGTTGAGTTTGAGTACCAAATTAGACCAAAAAAAAATTAGATACCAAATTAAAAAAATATATCAAATTCAAATTCAAATACCAAATATTATATTAGGCCTAATATTTATTATGTGAATTTAGAGTTACCCACTATCTACATTTTCAAGGGTGTGCTACACATTTTCTTGGCTTTTTAGACTTCACCATATCCTTTAAAGTTGTTAAACGCTTTAGTTGACAAACTCTAGACTTTATTTTTTTGGTCATTCTTTGAATGCACTCATTTTCTTTGGAAACTAGATATATTGAAGTTTCAAGTGGACTTGCCCACTCACTTTCTTTGGAGACTAGATAAAATAAAGTCTCAAGTGGACTTTGACATGCATAATAGGAAACCAATTTTAGATATATGAAACATGACAAATATGTAAAAAAAATATATAAATAATTATAAGCAATTTTTGGGTATAGTGGTAATGTATATTGCAATCTGGTTATCTCTTTTAATAGGAAATATGTGGCAACACGAAAAATTATTTGAGAAACGTTCACCACTGTTTGCAAACTGAATGGTCATTAGAAGCTTCATCTCTTAACTCAACCACTCGTTCAGGGGGGAGGTATTCAAGGAAGATAGCCACTCGTTCTCTTCGAGAGGATACCATTACTCATTCCTTTGAGCACTCAGCTTTTTATTAAGAATATGTTCATTTTGATCAATAAATCTCACGTGGATTTGACTATTCTGTACCGTGAATTAAAAAGAATGACAAAATACATCTTATCAAATGAACACCCTTATCCCACCATAGACATCCATCTCACGCATCCCACAATGATGATCTGATAACGAATCTACCACGTTAAACTACCTAACACGAGGCCTCACCTATAAATAGTTCCCAAGATGATAGAGAAAGGATCAACTCCTAGCCTTCACCTCATTACCTTCACTCTCTGGCTTTTCGCCCAAATAAAGTGAATTGACCTCCGTCAGTTTCATTAAATTTTTTTTTTGTTGATTTTACACATCAAGAATTCTAAAAAAGGAACACATATTTAAACTTTTAAAAAAATATTGTTGGTAAAAGCAACAATAAATTTCAAATATAAATAGTAAAACGAGCATGAAAATATAAAAAATAATAATTTAAATATAATTGTGACATAAAAATTCATAATATAAAATTATGAATTATTATATTTTTAATAAGTGTGTGTTAAAATCTTCGCAATGTGAATCCAAAGTCAGCCCTCAATACTTATTTCCTCCTTGTTATCATTTCAATCCTCGTGAATTGCGAGGGAAATGAACTTTCTCTTAGCTTCACAATTATTTTAATTAAGCAAAAAAACAAAACTTTCTTAATCAAAAATTTATTTTGTGAAAAATTTAAAACTATAATCATAACAGAAGGATAAATGTATTCTACACATCGTTCAAAAATAAAATTTAAACAAATCTGAAGATGTTTTTCTTTATCCTATTCTTCAAAAAAGAAAAAAAAATGAATTTCCTTTTAAAAAAAATAAAAGAAAGAAGCACCAATGTATAAAGAAATTAGAAGTGATGAAGAAAACATGGCATCCCATTTTGGAAAGTTTAAAAGCTAATATTAAAGTTGAGAAATAAAAAAAAAGTAATTAAAAAATCCGAAAATTTTCAACAGATAAATAAATCGTGTTAGGAAAAGGAGATTTTTTTTAAAATTAGAATGAATTTAAATTAGCTGTGGAGTGTAATGATATTAATTTATTTTTTATCTTACGTTATAATTTATAAAAATAAATTGTACGAGGTTTTTTTAATTTCATCGCCAACCCACCTTTAGATTGTATGGTATTTTGCTTTTAGAGGAATTTATGAAAATAATATATAAAAAATTTATTTGTTAAAATGATATATTTTTTAGGTTACACCTGACACTATTCTCACACCCCTAATAAAAATAAAAATTCAAAAAGTAGAATAATTTCTGTGACCCTCCAATTTAAAAAAATAAATAAATGAAATGTTGAAATAAGTTTTTTTTTTTTTTTTATTTAGTTGAAGTTTTGCAAAATCAAAATAATGATTTCAAAACAATTTTCAACTCCTCATCTTTGCATTTGTTTATCAATTTTTTTTTTTTCAAATGGGAAAGAAACAAAACTTGCATTCTGCTTGAGGCAGTGAAAGAGCCCCCCTTTTGTAGAAGGAAATTTTTTCCATTGAAATAAAAAATCTAAATAAATATGTCTGATTCTATTATTATGGCAGAGCAATAAATGTCCAGTACAAAACTGCAGGGTTCAACTTCTAAAATTTAAAAACAAACACAAACGTTTCTTATTTGTGAACATTGCAGTTATAAATTGCACAACACTCTCCCCCTCAGAGAGCAAGTTGAACCCATTTAAGGCAAAAATGAAACTGCATCAATGCTTGAAGTGCCTTACATTTGTGAAAAGCAATGAAACTCCATACTTGTTACAACAGTCCACAGCATCCCCATCTCTAATGCTCCCTCCAGGCTCTGCAATCACTCCAATACCACTTTCACAAGCTTCTTCCACTGCATCTTTCCAAGCTGTTAATTCAAGAACACATCTTTGTTACCAAACAGGTTTATATTAGACCAAGGAATCATTGCTACATCGCATGCCTGCAAACATGTCCATTACTTAACAACATTAAGGAGCAGAGAACTTTTCAAATTACCAAATGGGAAAAATGCATCACTAGCCAAAGCAGCTCCCTTGACCTCATCTCCTGCCTTCCTCAAAGCTATTCTGAAGCTCTCCAGACGGTTTGGCTGCCCGCTTCCCATTCCCAACATACGGTTGTCCTGATGAGTAATGTCAACAGGTCATCAATCTTGTGATAGTAAGCTTTTCTTTTCATGGCAGTTTTATGCCAACTTTTATTAGAAGAGGACGCAGATATGTTTATCATAAGAATCTCCAGGCCAAGTAGCTTATTAAGCACCATTTTAACCAGTATTGAATATCCTAACAAAATAACAAGTACAAACCTTTGCTATTACAATAGCATTGCTCTTGACATGCTTAACACACAGCCATGCAAATTCTGCATCACAAAGCTCATTATCTTGTGGCTTCTTCTCGGATACCACATTGAACTGGATATCCTCGGGGGTCAAATCATCTGAATCCTGGGCTAACCAACCACCTCCAACCTGTCGTAGTGAGAGCTTCCCTTTCTCATTCTTATTTGCTTCAAGGATCCTCAATGTTTTTGATTTTCCACGGAGGATCTCAAGTCCCTTCTCTGTATACTTAGGAGCCACAACAATCTCATAAAACATTCGAGTTACACCATCCGTTGGGCTTCGAAACTCTCTAATTTCCTTAGCAAGAGCCTAAAAGCCAAAAGTGAGCAACCAAAACGTCTAAAAGGATGCTCTATCTTGATGTTGAAGGTCGCAAGCAGATAAGATGATGGTCAATATGTGATACAAAGACAACACAATTGCATATAAGGTTTCCAACAAGCTAATTAACTTACCTCATCTACTTCTATGTTGAAGGCTACAATTCCTCCAAATGCACTCACTGGATCAGCTTTCACAGCAAGCCTGTAAGCCTCAAGGATGTCATCACGAGAAGCTACTCCACATGGATTTGTGTGCTTTACAACCACACATGTAGGGTTCCTAAACTCAGAGACACAATTCCAAGCAGCATCGGCATCTAAATAATTATTATATGACATTTCCTGCACCAAGATAAATAACCAAGGTTATGCCATGGAACTAAATTGGACAAAAAATAGAATCATTGTATTCCAATTTGTTAAGGATTTTATGTCCTCAACCACCATAGTAAAAGGAACAGCAACAAAACCAGCCACCCTTCAAACTCAGCAACAATAAAAATTCTATCTGCATTTGCATGATAGAAACTAATTGAAGAGGAAAAGGTATGATGTGACTGACAGTCCCAAATCCCAAAATTATAAACTAAATTAATCACCTTCCCATGGTGTTGAATTGCAGTTGCAATACCACCAGCTTTGACCTCAGACAGACTCTTGTCAACATAAAATGCAGCCTTCTGATGAGGATTTTCACCATAGCGAAGTGAACTTTTGAGGGATAATGGCACCGTCAAGCTGGGAGGGAATTTATCTTCCAACAGATAAAAGAATTCTGTCAATCTAAATTTGTAACATTTGTAGGTAGCACTTGATAAAAAAGTTTAATGAGTATGTTGCAATGATTGTTTTAAAGAAAAGCATTTTCTTTTTATGTAACAAGTATATTTTGTTAGGTGGGGCCTCAGCTTATGGAATTGAAAGTATCTTTCTTTTCATCCAAACATCATTAAATGACTAGAGACCATTTCAACTACAATGATCAGATTCAACTTAACACATAAGAGCATACCTCCCACAGTCTGTTTCCAGAGCCACTCTGAAACTGCAGAATCATAAGAAGCAACATGCTCAAAAGCCTTCCAAGCAAGCTTTCTCCGGAACTGTTGGTCATCCTGACTGCCTTTAAGGAATTCAAGGAGTGCAGGATAGTCTTGTGAGTCAACAACAACCAGGACATCCTTGTGATTCTGTATAAATAAATGTGTCATTTTGCAAAAGAAAACGATTAAAACAAAGAATGACCTATTTAACTTGTATGTTAAGGAATGATTAATTCCTCTACCTCTAGCATTGCACTTATGGATCAGATGAGCAGAAGCTAGTACTGATTCAAGACTACAACCAAACATATTTTTATAGCCCCAAAATCAAAAAGTTGAAATGCTCTTTATTACCAAGGTGGTTTAATTACCTATTGGCTTTGTTTTTTGTTTTGTGTTGATCTTTTTTTATTTTTTTAAACATGCTTGCATTTAAGATTATCTATGGGAACGCAAAGCCACAGAACAATGATTCCAGCCAATACACAACTTGGGTCTATGAATATACTAATCAATTAAGATTTCATTGCTAACTCATCAACAATTACCTTTGCTGCAGCTCTAATCATTGCAGGGCCACCAATATCAATATTCTCGATGCCATCGTCAAAGGTGATTCCTCCCGCGGAAGTAACTTTATCATAAAAGGGGTACAAGTTCACAACCACCACATCAAATGTACCTGAATAGAAACAAGTTTAGCTAAAAGACCAAAAAAATAGGGAAGTCTGATAAAATACCTGGAAAAAAGCCCTCAGGGATAAAGAAGTTAGAACTCACCAATGCCATGCTTATTAAGAGCTTCCATATGATGTTTTTGGTCTCTTCTAGCAAGAATACCACCATGTATGTTGGGATGTAGTGTTTTCACACGACCGTCAAGCTGTAAAAGACTGCTAAGTCAATCTCCAAACTCAATGAATTTTAAATCTGACGGCATAACAGTTTTAGCATCATATTATTAGTAGTGACCAACAATTAATAAAACCATGATATGTAAGCTTCGATTTCAATGTCCCATTTTTCATGTGATCAGAGGTGGCCGAGGTCAAGAACGAGCCTCAGAGGGCTCAAAACGGCCAAAACAGTGCAGTGGCCTTGTTCAAGGGCCTATGTATTGGTACCTAGGTCCCTGTTCTATAGATTTTGGCATTCTGCCAAGTTGGGGTGCGATACCCTTGCAGAGGTACCGGACCCTGAGCCCCTGAAGTTGAAAATCAGTCCAAAAACGACTCATTTTCCTATCAAAATTATTAGTATAGTAGTAAAAATCAAGCTCAAGCTGCAAAAGATTATTCCCTTAAATTATCAGTAAGGATGCATTTAAAAAGCAAAGAAAAGATTTAACCACCATTTCGGGGAAACAAGTAAGTTGCTCCACTTTGGTTACAGATACACCAGCGTTTTCTAAGGCAGATGCAGTTCCCCCAGTTGAAACAATAGTATACCTATAGTTTCCAAAGAAGCAAGTTTAAACCAAATAGGCTTCCAAACAGCTGCTTTACATTTTGATAACATAGACCCTACCAACTCCAATAAAAATACAGAATTGAATACGTGAATGATGCCATACTGATGTTAGTTTGTTCACCAATCATTCCTCTAGTACTCTTCAACAGTCAAGCTTAACGGTTATTATTATTATTATTGTTTATAAAGAAGAAGAAAGAACAAGCAAGACAAGTCCATAATAAAAGGTGAAATAAAATATGAAATCCTCCAAAGTAAAAAGAGGGTGCCATTTAATTTACCCCAGTTCTTGAAGGCCATTGCCAAGCAAAGCCAGGTCTTTCTTGTCAGACAAAGATATTAGTGCTTGCTTATTGCCTGACAGAGAACAGAAAAGCAATCAAAATTCATCTTTTTGGTTTGTATTTCCAGGAAAAAGATACGATCATTGTGAATAAATTATTAGAAAAGGGAAAGAACATTACCAGAGGCAGAGGATTGAGGGTGAGGAGCATCAAGGGTTTGAGGGTGAGACATGGCTTTGGTGGAAACAGCGGTGACAGAGCGTAGCGAGAGGCAACGAAAGCGAGCGCAAATAGAGTGATGAGAAGAAGAGAGAGAATTGAAAGGATTAGTGTGAAAGGCGCGGCTTATGGTGTTGGCGGCGTGAGCGGTAGTGGTAGGGATGGTGGCTGCAGAAGCGGCTGTCCCCAACATATCTCTGTTTTTGCTTTCTCTTTTTTTTTTTTGGTTGTCTCTGCTTAATACATTTGATAGTCTTTTAGGTTCTTAATAACTGCTGATGCTCTCATCACTACTTTACCACTCACCTTTTTTCTTTTTCTTTTTTTGGCCATTGAGCGTCGTGATTGGTCTCTTCTTTTAAAAAATAAAAATAACTGGATACTTTTATTATAATATAATAATAAATTTATACTTACTATTATTTAAAAATTTAATTAAGTTAATGTTAATGCTACGAGTAGATGAGACATCAATTCAATTTAAAAATTATTAAATTATCTTTTTCTGTGAATTACAATAAACAATGACTATCGTGACTCTAATCCAGTTCAAATTTGGGATGACAATCAATCTTAACCGTTAAGTCAATATGTGTGGTTCAATATATTTGCCTATATTAAAACTATTAACAAGCAGCATGTGGCTACAGGATGACGACTTTAGGCGGTAGTTTCGTCGAGAAAGACACATAAAGGATAAATTAGGTATCAACTAATTTGCAAAATGTAAAAAGAGAATAGTTAAAATATGTCAAAAGTCTTTTAATTATTAGGAATTTAGTTAATGTAAAAAGAGAATAGTTAAAAATATATTAGGTATCTACTATTTATATTTCAAAATTTAAGTTCAATTGTTAATCTTACTAAATTTTTACAATTTATTCAATTTAGTTTTTAAAATAATGAGTAACCTAATTTTTTATTTAAAACTCCAAATTGAAATTCGATTTCACTGTAGTTCATTAGAGACCTCCTATTTTCTATTCTTATTGCCAATTTTACAATTTATTTAGTTTGTTACCTAATGTATATCAATCAGACTTTACAATTTAATTTTTTTTTCACATCTAAGTTTAAAATCTATCAATTTAACACCTAAGACTTTCAGTATCCAACAATAGCATCTTTAAAAAATTTAACAGTTTCACAAATTAGTACATGGACTAGCTAAATCAAGCTCTCATGACCTTAAAAACATAAAAATTACAAGAAAAAAACTTAATTGCACCAACCAATTTGTTGATTAAAAGCTTGAATATTCGGCCATGGAGTTTCTTCTTCAGATTTTCTCTCAATATGGTGGAGAAGATGGATTCTTCTCTCTCTTCCCCCGAATGCTAATATATGTAATGTAATTAGTTTAGTTAATTAGATAATTAACCTTGGTTTAATATATAATACTTAGCTTAATTAATTTAATGATCACATGCTTATACCATCCACTTACTAATGTTTAAACATGGTCTAATTGTTGTTTTGGACCTTTGTTTAATTGCAATTTAAGTCCCTAATTCATTTTCTAATTAAAAATCTATAGCGATTGAATTTTACAATTTAGTTCCTAGGCCTTAATTAAATACAATTTCGTCTAAATTGACTATCCAAAATTTCAATTAACTTATATAGTAATTTTGTAAATATTTTTATTTAATATTTATAGACTCAGTTTATGAATACGGAGTCTCGAAATTATATTTTTTAACACCACTGGAAACCAGGTCATTACAATTTAAGTCCCAAGTCTTAATCTAATTTAAGTCCCAGGTCATTACTCACAATTTCAGTTAAATCATTTAACCAAATTTCAATTCATCAATATAATGGCTTTGCAAATATTTCTATTAAATATTTACAAACTTGATTTATGGAAATGGAATCCCGAAACTACCTTTTCCGACACTATTGGAAATCAGGTCTTTACATCTAACATCGTTTAACGGGTCATGATCATTATTATCACCATTATAATACGATTCAACATTATACCAATATCTAAATATAATATATATAAATTTGTATCAAACATATAATTTAATTACTAGCTAATTTTATTTTTTAAGTTCGTATTTGATTCATAATTTTCTCATTTTAATTTTTTCGGACGACTTAATTAACAATTCAAACTTAACACTAATGTCGAAACGTTTATTTTCGGGAAAACAAACAGGTCTCGAAAATATTTTTAAATTGAAAAATGGAAAAAGTGGGAGTCGCCACCAACCTTTTATTTGATGTGATTGGATCACCACAAAACGTTTAAAGTCCGTTTTGAAAAACATTTTGGTCCTCGAAATCCAGAAAATAGGTCCGGGAGTCGGTTACATGAGAGGAAGGATTAGCACCCTCACATGCCCAAAATTGGTACCACATTGATTATTTTAGAGTATTGTTTGTAAGTTTTGAAAACTCGAATAAAGTTTAAAAGTACGATCCTTAAGTGCATAAGTCATGTTTAAAAAAGAAATCGATTTTCATTTGGAAGTCTCGTTATTTCGAAGTGATCGAGGAAGAAAGTCACGTCTAGTGAGTTAGGACATAACGTTTCGAGATCCGAAAATAACGAGCTTTCCTTCGTTGTAAAATTTAAACCTAGAAAAAGGGTATTCGATTATCCCGGTTTGAAGAAAAATCGCGCCTAGTAAGTTAAGGCACAAATTTCAAAACCCAAGATAAATGAATATAGCCTCGATTTTAAATATTTATATTTTAGAGAAAAATAAAAAAAATGACTTTAATTTAAAATAGGGATAAAAATTGAGCATGCAAATTAAATAAGAATATTATAATTAATAATAAAGTTAAATAACATAAAGCACAAACAATTATACGAATGAATAAATATACAAAAATAAAATATAAGAAAAATGAAATACGAATCGTGAATCTAAATAAATGAAAAAATACAAGATTAATTTTAAAAAAGGTTAAAAATTTATATACGAAAGTTGAATAATGGAAAAAAAAAAAAAAGGGGTTGAAAATGAAGTTTCGAAGTGTTTGGGGTTAAAATGTAATTTTGGAAAGTTTGAGGTCGAAAATGCGACTTTTGGAAATTTGGGAGCAAAATGGTAACTATTGGATGTTCAGGGGTAAAATGGTAATTTTGGATGTTCAGGGCAAAATGGTAATTTTGGAGATCCAAGGGTAAAAATGTGATTTTTAGAAGTTTGAGGGCCAAAATGTGATTTTTGGAAGTTTAGAGGCAAAAATGTAATTTTTGAGAAGTTCGGAGCAAAAATATAATTTTTGGAAGTTTGAGGGTAAAATATAATTTTAGAGAAGTTCGAGGGTCAAAATATGATTTTTGGACAGTTCAAGGACCTTTTAAGCAATAAAACCAAAAAGATAAGACACGTGGCAGCTTCTCAGGGATTTAAGGGTCAGAGGACCAATTTATAAATCTTTTAACATTATTTGGCTAATTTAAAATAAAACAAAACTTGGTTTAAGGACGAAATTAAAACAAATCAAAAATAGGAAGGATCATTTGCACAAATAACCCAGAAATAGACACGTGGCAGCTTTTTGGGCTTTAAAAAAAGGTTAAAGGACTAAATTGAAAATCATTTAAAATTTCTAGGTAAATTTAAAAAGAATAAAAAGGGGTAAAGCGACCTGATTTCGAATTTAAAAAAATCGAAGGACCAACTAGATAAATAAACAAATTTTCAAAAACACGCGGATTCTAAGGGGACCCGCACGGGTCAGGTCGAGGCTCTTGGAACGATGCCGTTTTGGCACTTAGTACCTTCACCTTAAACGACATCGTTCCAAAGGCTTTATAAAAGACAAATTTTCTAAAAAAAAATCTTTTTTGCTTCTTCTTTAAAAAAAAAACATATTTTATAACTCTCTTTTCTCTGTTTTCCCTCCTCTCTACTCCCCTGAGCTTTCATCCTTCCAATCGTTAGTCCCCGAGCTCCGTCGCCACGTCCCGTCATACACAATCGTGCACGGTGGCCCAGGTACAAAAAATCTTTTTTTTTGTTTAAAAACTAGATCTAGATTTATATCTAGATCTAAATAGATCTAGACCAGATCTTTAAAGAAACCAAAGTAAAATTTTCTTTTTATAAAAAAATTGATCGAATCTTACTTGAGTTTTTTTAAAAAAAACACTAGATCTGAGTTTTGTACGTTTCATATTATTAGTTCATTATCCGTTATTAAAAATGCAAAATGCTTAAACGAGATTATGAAAGAATAAGGTCAAAAATTTATTGGAGACACAATTCAAAAGATCAATAGGAGGAAAATTTTTGTTAAGAAATTGCCAAGTATACAACAAAAGACAATTAGATGCCTCAAATATCGCAGGATGAGCTTCTCTGAGCCGACTTGTTGAGAATCATTTTGAGCCCAAATATGTGTCTAGAAGACCTGGAGTGCTTTGTTGATGCTTCAAGTTGTAAATTTCCTACATCTTGTTACATTTGAGAGAAACGATCACTTCGACCCGTTCTTTGAATTTAACTAGCCTTTTGCGGGTTTTCAACTTAAAATTCCTTTTGGTTTCAAGACGCCCTTTGCGGGTTTTCATCCTGAACTTTCTTTTTTTTAGAGACGCCCTTTACGGGTTTTCATCTCAATTTTAGGTAAAATATTTTTTCACCGAGTCTAAATTGACGAGGTTGTGCAGATCTTTTCCATCCATTTCTGTTAAAATGAGAGCTCCTCTTGAGAAAGCTTTCTTTACCACGTAAGGTCCATCTCAGTTGGGCATCCATTTCCTGCGGAAGTCTTTATGTATGGGAAGTATCTTTTTCAAAACTAGATCTCCCTCATGAAATTCTCTAGGATGAACCTTTTCGTCATAAGTTCGCATCATTCTTTTTTGGTACATCTGACCATGGCGAATAGCTCTTAACCTCTTTTCTTTGATTAAATTCAACTAATCATATCGAGCCTATATCCATTTTGTCTCATCTAATTGTAGCTCAGTCAAGACTCGGAGAGAAGGTATTTCAACCTCGATAGGTATGACTGCTTCCATACCATATGCTAGTGAGAATGGTGTTGCCCTAGTAGAAGTTCTGATTGAAGTTCTATAAGTAAATAGGGCAAATGATAGTTTTTCGTGCCAGTCTTTGTAGGTCTCATTCATTTTCGCAACGATCTTTTTGATGTTTTTGTTAGTTGCCTCTACAGCTCCATTCATCTTCGAGCGATAGGGAGATGAATTGTGATGCTTGATTTTGAATTGCTCGCAAACTTCCGCTATTGTGCTATTGTTCAAATTCAAGGCATTGTCCGGATATGATCCTCTTTAGCATCCCATATCGGCAAATGATCTTCTTTTTCAAGAACTTACTAACTGCATATTTCGTGACGTTGGCGTAAGAAGCTGCCTCTACCCATTTGGTGAAGTAATCAATAACCACGAAGATAAATCTATGACCATTAGAAGCCTTTGGAGAAATTGGCCCAATGATATCCATGCCCCACATAGAAAATGACCAAGGAGAAGTCATGGCATGAAGGTGTGATGGAGGTACATGAATCTTGTCTCCATAAATCTGGCACTTATGGAACCTTTTAGCATAATTGATGCAATCCCCTTCCATGGTAGACTAGTAATACCCAAATCTCATTATTTGCCTGGCCATTGTGAAACCATTGGCGTGTATCCCACAAATACCTTCATGAACTTCTTTTAAGATCTTTCTAGCTTCAACTGTTTCGACACATCTTAGCAACACTTGATCTTTTCTCCTTTTGTACAAGATTTCCTCATCTAAGACATATTCATTGGTGAGTCTTCTCAACGTCCTTTTTCATTTTCAGAAGCTTGCTTGGGGTATTTGCGATCTCTTACATATTGGAGAATATCTTAGTACCATGAGCGGTTATCCCTTTTTTCTTATTCTTTTTCAATATCATAACAATGAGCCGGAGCCTCACAGATGCTCATTTGGACGAGTTTCACATCCTCTGATCTACTTACTTTAATCATCGAGGCCAAAGTGGCAAGAGTATCAGCCATCTGATTTTCTTCTCGTCTGAGATAATGGAATGTGACATCATCAAACTCCTTGGTTAACTCAAGAACCAATTTTCGGTAATCAATTAGCTTAGAATCTCTCGTTTCTCATTCTCCTTTGAATTTATAAATTACTAGTACGAAATCTCCATATATCTCCAAAACTTTGATTCCCCTTTATATAGTTGCTTGGATTCCTATAATACATGCTTCGTATTCTGCCATGTTATTTGTGCAATCAAAATCAAGTTTACTAGTGAAAGGATAGTGGTCTCCTTCTGGTGATACCAAGAATGCTCTAACTCCATTACCCATGACGTTTGAAGCTCCATCAAAGTTCAATCTCCAAGGATGTTCCCCTAGGTTCCCTCTTTAGTGGTTACAACATACATTAAATCCTCAATCTGGAAGTCGAAGTTCATTGGCTCATAGTCCTCTAAAGCCCTGCTAGTTAGGAAGTCTACTATCGCACTCCCTTTAACTGCCTTTTGATTGACATAGACTATGTCGAACTTCGAAAGCAAGATCTGCCACCTAGCCAATCTTCCATTCAATGCGGCCGACTCCATCACGTACTTTAGAGGATATAGTTTTGAGATTAACCAAGTAGTGTGGTACAACATGTATTGCTTTAATCTTCACGTGGTCCAAACTAGAGCACAACATAGTTTTTCAATTGGCGAGTATCTGCTGAGATAATATATCACTCGTTCTTTCTTTCCAGACTTATCGTGCTAGCCTAGTATGCATCCCATAGTATTTTCAAAAACTGCTAAGTACAGGATCAAATGTTTATTAGGAATTGGAGGTACCAAGATGGAAGCATTGGACAAGTAATCTTTGACCTTGTTAAAAGTTTTCTGACGTGTATCATCCCATACACCTGGGTTGCGCTTCCTAAGCAAACGGAAGATAGAATCACATTTCTCAGTTAATTGAGAGATGAGCCAAGCAATGTAATTTAGTCTCCCTAAAAACCCTCGAACTTCTTTTTCCGTACTAGGTGGTGGTAGCTCCTGTATGGGTTTGACTTTATTTGGATATATTTCAATCCCTTTTTTTGCTGACTATGAAGCCCAACAGCTTTCCTAACGTGGCTCCGAAAGTGCACTTTGCTGAGTTTAGTTTTAATTGATACTTTCTTATCCTCCTAAACAAATTTCTCAAGATCTTTACATGCTCTCCCTCCGTTCAGGATATTGCAATCATGTCGTTGACATAAACTTCAATTTCTTTATGCATCATGTCATGAAACAAAGTCACCATGACCCTTTGATAAGTTGCCTCGTGTTTTTTAGTCCAAAAGGCATCACCTTGTAATAGAATGTTCCCCACATCGTGGCAAACGTGGTTTTCTCCATATCTTCAAGATCCATCCTTATCTGGTTATATCCAGAGAAACCGTCCATGAATGAAAATAAGGAGTGACCTGTTGTATTATTTACTAAGGTATCGATGTGGGGTAATGGAAAGTTATCCTTTGAGCTAGCTTTATTTAAATCCCGTTAATCCACACACATGCCACTTTCTCATCTTTTTTAGGAACAAGGACTATATTGGCTACCCATTCTGAGTATTTAAATACTTGGAGAAACCAAGCGTCAAATTGCTTTCTAACCTCCTCTTTTATTTTCAATAACACATCAGGTCTCATCATTCGGAACATTTGCTGAACATGCCTGCATTCTTCTTTTATGGGAAGTTTATGTACCAAGATGTCAGTACTCAAGCCAGCCATGTCTTCGTAAGACCATGCGAAGACATCTTGGAACTCTTGAAGTAACTTAAAAAGATTTTTTCTGGTTTTTAGAGAGATGCTAGTCCCAATTTCACTTCTTTCTTATCATCTTCATTTCCCAAACTGATAACCTCCACCGGTTCTGAATGAAGCAAGATTTGTTTTTCTTCTTCCTCCATCATCCTTAACAGATCAGGAGACAAATTATAATCTTGATCATCTTCGAAGTCCTAAAGTTCTTCTAAACACATATCTTGCTCGAAACGATGCTCTAAGTTAACATCAGGGTCACTCATACTATTAATATTTAAGGACCTGTCAAAGGAATAAAGGAGGTCAAAAAAATAAAACAAATTTACGAAAGAATGATTATATGGTATGAATATGAGTATGTTTGTCAAATTGAACAAGAATGTATGTATTAAAGAGTGATTAATTCTGTTTATTAGGTATGTACAAATGGTTTGTTAAGTTAAAAATGAAAAAATAATTAGCGAAAGATTGACCATATAAGATTTTCATTCAAAATAACTAGATAATGATTATTGACCCTTTTACAAAAAGATTCATATTGCTTTCGAGCCTAAAGAAATAGGTGTGTTCTGAGCATTACTTTGAAGAAGCCCTAAAGACTATAGAGAGTTCCTCTACAGTCCAATTGTCGAGAGTATTTCCAGGCCCGAAAGGATGAATTTCTCATGGGTTTCTTCCTTCATTTCCTTCCTCTAATACGGCATTGATGCTCAAACCCTTAATTACCCCCATTGCTTTAATTAGTCTTTCTTCTCTCTCTTCTACCCTCGGTCTTGAATTGATTATTCCTTCTGATATGAATGTTTTTGATATATGGGGAAAAATCATTGGCTCCCATTGAATCTCCTCTCCAGCCAATCGAGCTCTCTTTCGTTCCTGCTTCTTTTTCAGCTCTCTTTTCTTTCCGCTTACATCTAGCTTATACCCTAGGCCAAAGTGATCTCGTTTCTCTTCCAACATTAGCACATTGATTCTCCCTTGCAAAAACCTTCCTAGTCCTTTTTCGGTTAGGGCTCCTTTGCCAAATGTTATTTTTAGAGCCATCTTTGTGGTTTTTGATATTTTAGGTACAGGGATTCTGTTTCCTTTGGCGATAAAAGTTGCATTGACGAACTCCAAGGATCGGAAAGAACATTCCAAAGCATCTTCATCTGCTCCAATGTATGGCACATAATTTTCTATTGACACAATTAAGTCCTCCTCAGGATTGATTATGACTAATAGTCCTTCAGTCACCAATTTCAGCTTCTGGTGTAATGATGACGGCACTGCTCTTGTCGAATAGATCAACTGTCTTCCAAGCAAGCAGTTGTAGCTTAGTTTGATATTCATTACTAAGAAGTTCACTTCGTATGAGTTTGGACTGATTAACAATGGTATCTCGATCCGACCTATAACTTTCCTTTCTGTTCGATTGAATGCTCTCACAACATTATGGCATGTCTTCATATGAGAACTATCAATTGGTAACCTCTTTAATGTTGTCAATGGCAAAACGTTCAAGGCTAAACCGTTGTCAATCAATACACCAAGCAGTGTGTAACCTTTACAGCGGGTGGTGATATGTAATGATTTTGTTGACCCCATATCTCTTAGGGGTATTTCGTCATCATTAAAAAAGATGAAATTATTGACGCTGACATTATTGGCCAAATGATCTAGCTTGTTCACTGAAATGTCCTTGGCTACATAAGTCTCATTTAATACTTTCAACAGCGCGTTACGATGTGCTTCTGAGCTCTGCAACAGTGTTAAAATGGATATACGAGCTGGCTGCTTGTGTAATTACTCCACCACGCTGTATTCGTTGTGCTTTAATAACTTCAAGAATTCTTTAACCTTTTTTTCTGTCACTAGCTAGTTAATTGGTAACTTCAGTTCGCTAATACTTATTCTTTTCGGTTCTTCTAAGTCTTTTCCAAATGTTTCATTTTCTATTTTTGCAAGGCCATAATCTTTCCCACTACGCATGACATTGCTCACATCTTGAGTTCCTTCTGATTCAACCTTGAAATTTTCCCCTCTTGACATCGTTACATTATAGTTGTAATTCCAAGGTACCCTTTTGTCATCCTTGTAAGGGAAGGCTACAAGTTTTTGAATTATTATTGTTGGAGCAACTCTTGCCTTAGTTTCGTCATTCCTTGATCATGAGATGATTATCATTGGGTTATTAACCCCAAAAACTTTTTAAATATGCCCTCTTCGGAGGCATATACTTATTCCACTTCTTTTTCCTAAAAAAATTCTAACTCCTTATTATCTATCAATCCTTGTACCACAGTTTTGAACTCGTTGCATTCCTAAATCTCATGCCCTTCATTATTGTGGAACTCATAGTAGCGTCCTTTTCTAACTGCTTTTCTCGAATCCTGAGCAATTAAGCCCGCTTTTATCATTTCGTGCCATACCTATCTCAAGGGTGATCTTAATTTCTCAACGTGAGTCTTAATCTTCCTTCCTTCTCCTCCGACTACTACATTCACCCATTAATCAGGATGTTTGGGTAGCAGATTCCCTGATACATTGGGATTCGCCGGACCCTCGAATCTCAGGACCTTGACATGAATGAGCTGATGTACATGCTTTCTTAGGGCCGCACAGTTCTCAATTGAATGTTCAGCTATCGCTGCGTGATGTTCACAACATGCGTTCGCGTCGTACCAACTCAAAAATGACGGTAACAATGGCTTTACATGGATTGGTGATACTAGACGTTCCTTGTACAATCTTGGATAAAGTTCCCTATATGTTATGGGAATAGGAGTGAATTCCACTTTTGGTCTCGTACCAAACCTCTACCTTAGATTTCTCTGATAGTTTCCCCCCATGGTTTCGGGCGATGCCATTACCATTGGTTTTGAGCAATTTGTCTTATAAGAGTTCATGTTGTTGATCTCATTTTCCTTTTTCTAAGAGCTGTTCTTCTGATGCCTTCTCCCGCCTCGATTTTTCCGTTTCAGATTACGTTCTCGACCATCTCTCCTGACATAACCATGTCAGAAATACTTTTAGTAGCACTTTCCAACATGTGGTTAATGAAAGGAGCTTTCAGAGTATTAACAAACAGCATAATTATTTCTTTTTCTAACAACGGTGGCTGTACTTGAGTTGCTATGTCTTTCCATCTTTGAGCGTATTGTCGAAAACTCTCATTTGGCTTCTTCTCCATTCTCTACAGGGTCAGTTTATCAGGTGCCATGTCAGTTACACGACTATATTGCTTCATAAATGCTTGTGCCAGATCCTTCCATGAGCTTATCTTGGCACGACTCAACTGATTATACCATTTGGCTGCAGATTCTATTAAACTATCTTGAAAACAGTGTATTAATAACTGGTCATTATGAACATGCCCAGTCATCTTTTTGTAGAACATGGTAATGTATGCTTTGGGGCAACTAGTTCTGTTGTATTTGTCGAAATCTGGTGTCTTGAATTTCGGGGGGAGTACTAGGTCTAGGACTAAGCTTAACTCTTTAGCGTCTATCTCGTATAAGCTTTCAATTCTTTGCATCGCCTCTATCTTCTCTTATAATCGCTTATATTTTTCTTCTATCTATCTAGGAAGATATGCTTTCATCATCTCATCGAAATTCGAGACACCCAGATTTGCAACATTATCTTCAGGGTTGGATCCATATCTTAATGGATAATTGGCTGACCTTGATATGCTAGTGGTTTGTTATTGTGCCCTTACAGTAACGGTTGCCTCCCGTGTTCATGCCTCATGTGGAGCTTGGTTATGGAGGGGTGTAAAACTTGGAGGAATAATAGGATCCTTGTCTTCCTCAATTGTAGGACATTTTCCTTTATCAGCCACACTTTACTTCATTTGTGCCAATTCATTCATCAAGCTCTTTTGCACTTCCATGAACTGATTTTTCATCTCCCTATACATAATCTTCATTTGTTCCTGCAACTGCTCTTGCATTTGATCCTATATCTCTTTTTGAATTTGCTCTAGCCTTTGCTCAATGGCTTTGGTTTTTTTTTTACAAGTGTTATAGTGATGTGGATTTTCAATGATTACTGATATAACTGTTAAAGTTTTAACTAGTTAGAATTATCATGCTAAAAATATGTGAAAATGCAATGTGGATGAATGTATGTACGCAAAAGAAATGTATTGACATATAATTCAATTTCCATTAGAAAACTCCATTAGATAAGAAGTTCCTTTACATAAAGCAAATTACATAAATGGTTTTTCCTTAATGCTCAGAGCTTTGATTTTCTTGAGAACTCCTGCTAGCTTTTGACCCCGTTCTATCTTTATCTCATACTGTATGCTTAACTCATCTGCTTCGACTACTAGTGTTTGCATGTGGTCAGCTACTCCCCGTATTTAACTCAGAGCCTCGTCCATAACATAATCCCTGTCTAAAACTTACTGAAGATGCCAATCATTTGTTTCCATTATCTTTTCTAGAATCTTGGTTAATATTTCACTATTCTGCAACGAGGCTTCCAATTCTTTTACCCTTTTATTCAATCTCTCGATCTCGACTCGACTTACCTTCAGCTTTATCATTGAATTTCGACTATCATGTTTATACAAAGACTTTTCCAGTTCCTTTATTCGGGCCTTTAACTCGATCATCTCAGCTTGACTTTTCAAGAGGCTGCTATTCATGGCATTTTCTTGAATCTGGGCATCTTGAAACTTGTTCTTCCACTGACTTGTTCTATTATTCTCTTCACGGATTTCTCGTTGCCATTATTTCGACGTTTTACCTAAACCGACAGTCCTCATTGACAAGCAAAGCTTCTTATAGTCTTTATCCAAGCTATCGAGATCTTCTTCGGCCTTATTCTTTCCTTTTCTTAATTTCTCTGCCTCTAGCTTCTGCACATCAGCGTCTAATTCTAAAAGCACTTTTTCTTCTTCCAATTTTTCTATCATCTTTTTCATTTTAGTATTCTTCCTCTTAAAATATTGTTTAATAATTTCTAATTCAGTCGGGACAACCTGCAAGTGCTCCTCAAGTGGGCGAACAACATCTGGGTTTGGCACAAGAATGTTGTCATTGATCCTTCTATATCTCCACCAATCATAGTCTACAGTTTTCATGGGATTGGCGTCAAACACTTTCATCCTCCGAACTTGGTTCCATGTATTCGAGATCTCTCGAATAATTTTTTTATTGTTTTCTCCTCTATATACGAATTCACACTGAGCTAACCCTTGAGTTGCTGGTATGAACTGTCTCGATCTGTTTTGTCTTGAAACCAATAAATATGAGTATCCTATTGCTCCCCATATTTCGGTCAATGAGAGTCAATTGAAGTCTCCGCATCGATACAAAATTTCATCGGGAACAAACCATGGTGCTTGCCATTCTATGTCTTCATCTCAGAGACATTGAAGTATTGTCATCCATTTTTCTTCTGAGAAGTTTTTTTGTCTTCGCGTGGCTACAAACTCTTTCAAAGGAGAATAACCTTTAGATAAGTACTGATAGGAGACTTTTTCTGTTTTTCGAAAGTGACTATGGAACCATACCATCAACAACGGTGCGCAGCCGATAAATCGACCTTCTCCCTTTTTTCTGCACGCATTTAAAGATATAAAAGTTTCAGCCAGTATTGTCGAGACCTGTGTAACCTTTTTATTCAATTGGTCAAACAAGTCTGTCATCGCATCTTCTATGTGTCCCAAAGCCTTGGGAAAAATGACTAATCCGTATATACCTAAAACCAGGATGTCGATCTTTTTCTTCGCATTTAGGTGGGCCAAGATCAAATCTCGCAAACCCTTCCACGTAATGCATCTGTTGTCACCTTTCACCTTAACCTGAGCTGCAACCCATTGCTCACTCATGCCGGTGATGTTTATTAATCTCTTGACAAAAGTCGGGACACTAAGAGCTCTACAATAGGCTCTATCTATCGAGATCTTCGGACAACGGAGTAAAGTGGTGTATTCTTCTATTGTCGGTGTCATGTCCACATTCCAAAAAGTGAAGCAATTGTAGGTTGGGTTCCAATACTACACTAAGGCTTGGAAGAGGTACTTATCTACTTTAACCTCAAACAAGTATGGTAAATCTCCGCATCTTGGTAAAAAGTTTGCTTCATGTCATTATCCCAACTGTCTCATATCTCTTTCAATTCTTGCACACTGTTCTGAGCTGTACTAATCCTGGTATAATCCCAAAAATCTGACTCATATCCTTCGACTAAACTATCCCCTTTTTGGCATTGATTTTCCTTTGACTACATATACACCACCATGTTGTCCTCCACCTTATCAAGGTACTTGTTTTCCATTATCGATTCTCTTATCAGTAATTGAGTTTGAATCAATACCTTTCCTTGTATGATGATGCAATGCAACGTAAAAGAGACAAAATAGAACAGGTTAGTAAAACACATCAGTATCAATATACAGGTATAAAACAAAGAACCTAAGAATTTATCTTGGATAGTTGCTAAAAGATTCGGTATAACTCCTTCTAAGGCAAGTACTTATGGCTCATTACATGTGGTTTAGTCTCTAGAGTAAAGGGTACCCAAACCAACAGATTTCTCGATCCTCACCCATTACAGGCTCATACTGATGAGTTCGGTTTAAGGGACACATTTCCCATATGTTTGCACGAAAGTGAAAACTTCACGAAACTATGGGTACAGATGTAATCCTGAAAGTGATCCACTATCCTGCACGGAGGTGAAAACCTCACGAAGGAGTAGTTTCTCATATGCAAATGAATGCAAATCTATACTAGCAGTATCGATATAATATAGCATCACACAAAATGTTCAAGGATCGTATATTAAACAAAATCGAGTATTGAAAGTTTTAACAAAAAAGTCTCGAAAATAATCAATTTTGACTTGACTCTCTTTTGTCTGAAATATCCCCAATGGAGTCGCCAAGCTGTCCAAATGTTAATTTTTGGGAAAACAAACAGGTTACGAAAATATTTTTAAATTGAAAAATGGAAAAATGGGAGTCGCCACCAACCTTTTATTTGGTGTGATTAGATGCACAAAACGTTTAAAGTTTGTTTTGAAAAACATTTTGGTCCTCGAAATCCAGAAAATAGGTCCGAGAGTCAGTTACGTGAAAGGAAGGATTAGCACCCTCACACGCCCAAAATTGGTACCACATTGATTATTTTAGGGTATTGTTTGTAAAATTTTAAAAACTCGAATAAAACTTAAAAGTACGATCCTTAAGTGCATAAGTCATGTTTAAAAAGGAAATCAATTTTCGTTTGGAAGTCTCGCTATTTCTAAGTGATCGAGGAAGAAAGTCACGTCCAGTGAGTTAGGACATAACGTTTCGAGATCCGAAAATAACGAGCTTTCCTTCATTGTAAACTTTAATCCTTGAAAAAGGGTATTCGATTATCTTGGTTTGAAGAAAAATCGAGCCTAGTAAGTTAAGGCACAAATTTTCAAAACCCGAGAGAAATGAATATTGCCTCGATTTTAAATATTTATATTTTGGAGAAAAATAAAAAAAATGACTTTAATTAAAAAAAATAGGGATAAAAAATGAGCATGCAAATTGAATACGAATTATGTAATTAATGACAAAGTTAAATAACATAAAGCACAAACAATTATACGAATGAATAAATATATGAAAATAAATATAAGAAAAATGAAATACGAATCGTGAATCTAAATAAATGAAAAAATACAAGATTAATTTTAAAAAAGGTTAAAATTTTATATACGAAAGTTGAAGAAAGGAAAAAAAATGGGGTTGAAAATGAAGTTTTGAAGAGTTTGGGGTTAAAACGTAATTTTAGAAAGTTTGAGGTCGAAAATGTGACTTTTGGAAATTTGGGAGCAAAATGGTAACTTTTGGATGTTCGGGGGTAAAATGGTAATTTTGGATGTTCGAAGCAAAATGGTAATTTTGGAAATTTGGGGTTAAAAATGTGATTTTTAGAAGTTTGGGGGCTAAAATGTGATTTTTGAAAGTTTGGAGGCAAAAATATAATTTTTGAGTAGTTCGAGGGTAAAAATGTAATTTTTAGAAGTTCGGGGGCAATAATATAATTTTTGAATGTTCGAGGGTAAAAATTGATCGAATCTGACTTGATTTTTATTTAAAAAACGTTAGATCTGAGTTTTGTGAACTAGCCCTTTAAAAAAGAGGTTTTGATTCTTACTTCCTTCCTTTTTTAATTTGTTTTCATTTAGTTTTTAAATATGTTCTTGTTTTCTTGTTAGTATTCAGGTATATTTTTGACAAATCCTTGTGTATAGGAGCTATCGTGAGCATAGACGAGTTTCGAGCCTCCGTTTGTGGCGTCGTCGGTGACGGTCCGAGGTTCAGGTGCATCTCTTTGAATTTCTTTTTGTTTTATTAATATTATTTAATATTATTAATATTATATTTATTATGTACTTATTTAATGCGCTTTCAGCTTCAAAAATTTTACTAAATGAGTAATTAATAGGGGTATTAATAAATAATAAATTAATTAATTAATATACTTAAACAAACAGCCTAAAAATAGTAAACAAACAATAAATATATTAATGTATATTTATTAGGTATATTTGAGAACATATATTGAGATGTTGAGAATTTGCCTTTAAATTATAATTTGCTGCGAATATTGATGTTGAATGCTCTATTTTTGGTATTAATCTCGAGTTGTGTCCATTTTTATTGATTTTGAATGTTCAACCAAAGGTCAATAGTCTTACAACTAATTTCAATTCTGGTTCTATAACAAAAAATACAATGATGATATTTTCTTCTTTGCCATTAAAATGCTGTCATTTCTTCCTTGCTGGTGCAGATTCGACAGTGGTGCAAGTTGCTGGTGACGGTGGCCGACGATGGGTGGCCTTGGTTGACCTAGCGGCTCTTGGTTGGACAAGGTAGGGGTGGCAGCAAACCCACTTGTAATTTAGGGTTTTTTTATTTTTTAGGTTGGGCCCTTTGGGCTTGGTTTAGGTGGGTAATGAGTTTGTAATTGGGCTTGGGTCATTAGGTTTTTTTGTAATTTGGACTTTCACAATTTGTAAAAGGCACACTTAAATTTAAATGATTTTAAACTTAAGTTTAAAATAAATTTAAGTTTCATTTGGGTCCAATTTGGTTTAAATTTGGGCCCGGATAAATTGGGCTTCAACAACTATCTTTTCTGGCACTAACAAAAATTGGGTCGTTAATTGGAATGTTCCAATTATATCCAATTCAATGGGATTCACTAATTACATTTGTTACCCAAACATGCCACTTTTGTGTAATTAGAAACAATTACACCCAAATTCAATTACTAGGTGACTTTTCAAGGCTAATCTTTGAATAGCAAAAAGAGTGGATCCGCAGGATCCTAAATGAATTGACTTATTCGAAAAAAGCATTGTTCTTTAGAAGATCTATCTTGTACCTAGTACTGCATGGTTCCACTTTACCAAAATGCCGAATCATTCTCTTGAAGCTCATCCTTTTCATCATAAATGATCTGCTTGCCCCGAAATGCCCTGACCAAATAAGGAAATCCTAATTAATCTTGGAAAGTCACCTAGTAATTGGATTTGGGTGTAGTTGTTTGTAATTACACAAAAGTGGCATGTTTGGGTAACCAATGTAATTAGTGAGTCCCATTGAATTGGATATAATTGGAGTATTCCAATTACACTTTCCAATTATTAGCGAGAGGTTGAGAATTGAAGTAATTACCCAAGTAATTACACCAAAATCCAATTACCCTATGACTTGAAATCCATAGTGTCCGTCGGTGCCGCTTAACACACCAACAGCACTGCGCCCCAATGATGAGCAAATGATCGATTTTTTAAAAAAAAAATTTAAACTTAAGTTTAAAATCATTTTTTTGTAATGCTCGTGAAAAATGTGGGTATTCACGGTAAAAAAAGACAAAAAATATATTTTTTTAATGGGTGTCATCGATTTATCAGGCGACATCAAGAAATTTTCAAAAAAAAAATATTTTTGGTATCGCCGATATATCAAACGACATCAGTTAAATATTTTTTAAAAAACATTGCAGAAAGAGTAATTTGAAGCTTTGATCACTTTTTAAGAGATTTGGAGCCAAATATTGGGAGATATGAACCATAGAAGTCAACGAGAAAAAAGAACTCTTTTTTTGTGTGTTGAAATCGGCACAAAAGATCACCATAAATAGCGACATTAATGACTATTAAGTACTACGATTAGGATTTTCAATTGAGAAGAAGGGAAAGAAAAAAAAAGGACAACAGGAAATGAAAAAAGAACCCAAAGAGTGACTCCAGTGGAAAAAAGGATAATGTTCATCCTAGGAGACCCGGGTTCGAGCACTTATGTGTGCAAAGTGTGTGTACATTATTAAAAGGTTAAGAAAATAAGAACAGATACTACCATTTTAAAATTCTCATTAAATATTTTTTTCACTTGGCTTTCCTTTCTGTTAATCTTTTATTTATTTCTTTCTTTTTTCACCTTGTCCTTTTTGCTTTTATTTTATTTATTTTATTTTTCTTTATATCATTTTTTATGATCAATTTCGACACCAAAGAAAATATTTTCTCCTTCTCGTTGACTTTACGGTTCAAATCTTCCAGTAATTGACTCCAAATCTTCTAAAACAATAACCAAAGATTTGAACTACTCTTTCTATAGTGTTTTTTTTAAATATCACTGATATCGCCTAACACGATGGCGACACCTAAAAAATATATTTTTAAAAATTTTAACGAGTTTCACCTGACATACTAGTGACATCCAATTTTTAAAAAAAAAAAAAAATTTCCCAGTGCCGCTTGACAGACAATTTTTTCTCTATCGTGAATACCCATATTTTTCACGAGTATTACAAAAAATACATACTAGTGCCTCTTGACACAATGACGGTACCCAAAAAATTCTTTAAAAAAAAAAAAAAGCTAACATTTGCTCATCATTGGGGGCGGTGTCATCGGTGTGTCAAGCAACACCTATCGACACTGTGAATTTCAAGTCATTTTCATATATAATTTTTCACTTGGATTATTTTCGTAAATAACTAATTAAATTGGAATATTTTTAAACACTTAAAAAATCATATTATTTATAAGAAGTGTTATAAAAATTATTAAATACTTTATAAAACTTTTTTTATAAAGGTTATATATTATAAATTTTATATTAATCTTTTAACCTAATTTACATAAAAAAAGGTTATAAACCTAGAATAAGGATTTCTCCAAATTACGTTTATTTAAGTTCTATAATTAAAGCTATAAATGATTTCCATTATGAACTTGAATATTATTTGGTTGATGCTAGTTATTCAAATTCAAAAAGTTCTCTTACATCATATCGTGGGGTACGATACCATTTGAGAGAACGGAGCCAGACACAAACACAAAAAACAACTTGCGAACTCTTTAATTTGTGATAATCAAATCTTCGAATTGTGTTAAGAGGACATTTATTTCTTATATTAACAATATCATTTCAGTATAGTATAAAAAACAAGGTTCAGTCATGCTAACATATTGCATACTTTTTTTTACATAATCTCATTATAGATTCTTATTATATCTACTCTTTTTTATATAACGCCTAAAACTACTCATAGCCACTCCCAATCCTTAAACAAGAGGATAATGCACTTCAACGCACTCGAACCCATATCCTCTTGCATTGACAAGAATGTCGATGTCGATCAAGTTAGGACTAATTATCACATATTGCATACTTCTTATCTTCATTTGTAGGTGGAATTAGGATGATACATACTTTGAAGAGTATATGAAAGAAGAAGATATTGGTAATATTAATTATAAGAAGTATATGTTATGCTAAATGTTAAAGAGGGAATAGCCTAACAAATATAAAATGCTAGAACATTTAGATAAAATTGCATATGATGCTTATTTCCTTATTATTTTTATTAGTAATCATATTATCGACTACTTTATTAAATCAATATATTACATATGATAATTTGATTTTAATTTTCGTTACTCATTTAGAAACAAGGGCGAATCCAAGGGAGCTGGTAGGAGCCCCGACCCCCTTAAAATAGAAAATTTTTTATTTAGGCCTTTGAAATTTTTAAAAAATTTTAAATTAGTAAAAGTAAAATTGCATTTTGGCCCCCTAAAAATGATAAAATTTTGATTTAATCATTTAAAAATTGCATTTTTACTATCATAAAAATTACAATTTAACTTCGACCCCTTCTAAAAAAAATTTCTGGCATTGTCCCTATTTAAAAATATTTTTATTGTACTAATAATATAGTAATTAATTTTTTAAAATATAAATTATGTAATTGTGTAATTAAAATTTGTAATTACTGTTTGTACTATCAAACATAACATATAGAATTATGAGATAATTAGATTCTATCAACAAAACACGTCTAAAAAATTGCAATTCTTTATAGTACAAGAGAATGCAATTACTATCTAGTAATTATATTTTCATCTAGTTACTCTATGCGGACCGAACAAACCTTATATTTAGGTAAATAATTGTAAGAAGAAAAAGAAAAAAAATGAAAATGAAAGTAAAGAAAAATGATGGAAGGTTAAGAAAATTAAATTATATATGTTTACTTTGCTTGGGTGGTTGAAATTAATTAAGGAAAGGAAAGCGAATGGTTTTTCACTATCTTTGTTTGGTTAAACTTTGAAAAGTAAAAAAATGATTATTTATAATAGGTTAAAAAATGATTATTTATAATAGGTTTAAGAGTGTAAAAAATCTTCAATTTTTTCAAAAAAGTAATTAAGTTTTTATTTTTTCATTCAATTAGGTACTTAAACTTTCAAAATGCATCAAAAAAATCTTTAAAATTTTTTAAAAAAGCAATTAAACCCCTACTCTTATTAAAAATTAGAAAAAAATTATAAATAATAATAAATAATAAATTTTAGAAAAAATATTAAATTTTAATAAAAATTTAAAAATTTAAAAATTATTAAAAATTGAATTTTTTTTATAAAAATCGTAAAAAAATAAAAAAATTGTAAAATTTTATAGAAATCATAAAAATTTATAAAATGTATAAAAAGTCCCTTTAACAATAAAATTTAACATCCCCTAGTTTTTTTCAATTAAACTCATCAAGTGTAGCAACACAACGTGACATGTGACGAACTATGATAAAAATCAATAAAAGTTATAGAAAAATTATAAAATGCATCTTATGGTACAATAATTTTTATAATTTTTTAGGAAATTTATATATTTCTTTACATTTTGTATAATTTTCTTACGACTTTATAAAATTTTATATTTTTTTTATATTTCTATATATTTTTATATTTTTTTACGATTTTTATAAAATTTTACAATTTTTTATATACATTTTTTCTAATTTTTAATATTTTATTTTTTATTAAAATTTAATAATATTTATAGCTTTTATTGATTTTAATTTTTTTTTATAATTTTTAATAAAAGTAGGGACTTAATTGCTTTTTTTTTTTTTTTTAATTTGAGGGTCTTCTTGATGCATTTTAAAAGTTCAAGTAACCAAATGAGTGTAAAAAAAAAAGTAGGATTTTAATTGCTTTTTTTTGAAAAGGTTTGAGAGTATTTTTAATGCATTTTGAAAATTCAACTACTCAAATAAATACAAAAAAATAAAGACTTAATTGCTTTTTTTGAAAAAAAATTAACGACTTTTTGCTGCCTTAAATCTTTATAATAACATTTTTCAATTATATCATTCTTATAAAATAACTTAAGCAAAAGGTTAATACGATAAAAATGATATTTTGCATTTTAAAGGAAAGATCACTTCTTTTCCTTAGCTTTTCTCTCAGGATGAGGTAATTAAAAACAGAATAACTCAACCCCTTTTACTTCCGTAGTTCAAATAAAATAATTATCCAAACAAGGGAAGGGTATTGCTTTCCCTTACTTTCCTTTCTTTTTTCTCTTGTTATTATTCAATCCAAACTTAGGGTAAAGACTTACTTTTAAGTTTTGTGTTAACTCATTATTTGGGGTTTAATTTTGGCAATTTTTTTCCAAAATGGGATTTGGATTTTTTTTCTTTGCATTTAAGTTAATAATTATTCACATTGAGGTCTGAATTAGATAATTGTTTTCATATTAAGGCTTGAATTAGGTAATTGTTTCGATATTGGGGATTGAACTTTTTTTTTTATCTATATCAATCCTTAAACTTAGCAATTGTTCCTATCTTGGGTTTGAACTTGACAATTATTCTCGTATTGAGATCAAAATTCTAGGGTTTTCAAAGAGTAACTTGAAAAGAAAAATTCAAGACCCAATGTTAGAACAATTGTTAAGTTCAAAACTTAACTTGGATAAAAAAAAAATACAAGCTCCAACATAAAAACAGTTACCAACTTCAAAACTTATTTTGGATAAAAAAAATGCAAGCCCGTGATTAACAACAAAATTTATGTGGAGATCCTTGAATTTATTAAATAAAAAAAGTTGACAAACTTTTAAGTGGCTTCATACAATTGATCCGTATGTCAAATCATTTCATATTTGTTTAGGTGATAAATCATTCCATATTTTAACACCATTAAAAAGAAGTACTATATTAATTAACGAAATTAACGTTGAAATATTAAAATCAATATTTTAAATGTATAAATACCGTATTGATAAAAATATAAAATCCATTTATTCCATTCTGCATAATAAAAGTTGCTGTGATTTTATCTTCTCCAAACGATTGACATTTAACCTCATCTACATGAACAACACAACTCCCAACTGCATCAAAGGAGGCTTCCATAATTCAGTGTTTCCATTCCAACAATATATATGACATCTAGTAAGTGAAGAAAGAAAAAGACAATCTCAACATGTCAAACTTCGGCAATAGTGGTGGTGGTGATCCACACTCCGACGGTGATCGAAACACTAAGAAAGTGTGTTTCAAAGACAATCTCGATGAGGAAGGGACGTCTATGGCTGTAGATCTTGATCCTCGATCGAAGATTTCGTGGAAGGATAAACTTTTGGGTGGAGCACCCGTGGTGTCTGATCTAGACAGTTTTGGTCCATCCTTGGATCTTGGAAACGAAGTCGAACTACTGGACGGTGATGTGGATACGTTTGTCATCGACGGTGTCTCGAATATTGCTTTCTCAAATTGTATAAGGGAAATTTTGTTCAAAGACATGGAGTCGACGGTTGTCCTAAAGCTCCTAGGACGTAATATCGGATATAATGCTCTTTATAACCGCATTCTTAACCTTTGGAGACCATCTAAACCTTACCATCTTATGGATATTGCTAATGGCTACTTCTTTGTCAAATTTCAAGTTATGGACGATTATAACAAGGCATTGACCCAAGATCCTTGGACGATTTATGGACAATATCTTACCGTGCAATCATGGACTAAGGAGTTTAATCCAATGCAGGCTTTTCCCAGTTCGGTGATGGCTTGGATTCGGTTGCCGAATCTCCTGAGATATTTGTATAAAAAACAGATTTTTAGGCTATTGGGAGGCTAATTGGGAAAGTTGTAAAGCTTGATATCCAGACAGATAATGGCATCAGGGGGTGTTTTCTCGTCTTGCGATTTTTGTCAATCTCGATAAACCACTAGTCCCTCAGATTGTGGTTGAGTATGAGGCACAACCTTCGGTGTGCTTCGCATGTGGGAAGTATGAGCACACCAAAGAACTATGTTCGACGATGATGGAAGTTAAACCTCATTCTAATTTCAAGAGTGTTTTGGAACTTGGCTGTAGAGATGCGGTTGATGCTACAGCTGTTGGTGACAGTGAAAAGACGAAGCAACCTGAATTTAAGCTGTGGATGCTGGTGGAACGGAGGCCTAGGCGTAATACACGGGCACCTCCTGCCAAAACAGCAGCGAAATCGAGAGTTTTCTCATTGGGCTCTCGCTTCTCGGCACTCTCTAAGGACGGAAATTTTACCAGTGATGATGGATTGGAGAAGGAAAGTCTTCATGATAAGGACATGAGAGTCAAATACTTGAAGATTTTGGGGGGAGATTTTTTCGGGATTTTCCCAAAGATAATCAAAGAATTCTGTTGGTGGCTAATCATAAAGGTGGGGCAGAAGGAGGCTTGAAGTTGAAGCCCGATTCGCATTTGGTAGGTCATGGTTTTGGGGCAGCTGCTGGTCCGTAAATGAAGGCTGGCAATAATATGATGACGGGCAGCATAGTGGTCATGGATTTGGATCGCAATATTGGGGGGCTGATTTGAGTGGTCTTAATAAATGGGCTGACAATAATCTATAAGACAGGGATTTATTGGATAAGGCTTTGGGTAAAAGGCCTATGGAGGGGGCTACTAATCTTCAACCCAATGGAGAATTTTCTAATAATTTATCTACTTCTAATTTAATTCCTTCTCTTCTTCCTCCAAGTTTGGCGCAAGATTCGGCATCTGTTTTGGAGATGCAAGCCCATTTTAATCCAGCTTTTGAAGGGCCCAAAGGAGTTGTAGTCCAAAATTTGGAGGGTGTTCTTAATCCTAATAAACACTCCGCAGTAATTTTTAAAAAGAATTTGCCGGATAAGCAGCCTATTAATCCAAACAATCTGTCAGAGGTTCCTCCGAGTTTGGGTTTGCGATCGAGTTATTCAACTCCTAAAGATAGGAGGAGCGGAGTTAGAGATGTTAGTGGTCAAGAGGAAATTGAAAAATTACAGTTACGCTTCGGGGAAGGGGAGGATGTTTCAAATCTTCAGGAAGTTCGCGAGTTTCATTATCCGAATCCTTTGTGCCTGTTAGAGGTATTCGTCAAGGTTGTCTCCTTTCTCCTTATTTGTTCGAGTTGTGTATGGAATGACTTGGCCATTTATTCCATTCCATTATTTTCGAAAGATAGTGGTATTAGATTCGTTTATCTCGTTCTAGGTCAGCCATTTCACATTTATTTTTTGTTGACGATTTAATCATTTTCAATAATGCAGATATGTAGTACAACACGATTATAAAAGACATCTTGGATGATTTCTGTGGTTTTTTTAGGCATAAAATCAATGCTAAGAAGACTAACATTTTTTTTCCCAAGGGGTGGAAGCTTTCATGGTCGATATGATTAGTTCTCTCTTCAGTTTTCAAAAGGTCGAGAATTTTGAGCACTACCTTGGGGTCTTTTTTTTCCACAAAAAGGTTACGAACAGTACTCTACAATTCATGGTGGAAAAAGTCCGAGAGAGCTAGAAGGCTCTCTATTGCTGGGCGTATCACTTTAGATCAGTCCGTTCTGTTGGCCATTCTTAGCTACTTTATGTAATCTATGTTGGTTCTTAGGAAGATCACCGATGAGATTGAGAGTTTGGTTAAACAATTTATTTGGGGCTCTTCGAATGGGAAAAAAAAGATTTCTTTAATTGGTTGGGAATCCATTTATCAGCGGAAAGAGTGTGGTGGTCTTGGGTTGTGAAAACTTCATGATCAGAATATATCCTTTCTGCTGAAATTGGGTTTCTACATCTTGTCTGATACGGATGCCTTATGGGTTCAAGTGCTTCGGGTTAAATACCAAGTTAAGGATCCCTTACTTGATTCTATTTCTCGTGATAGAAGTTCCTTTTTATAGAAATTTCTTTAAAAAAATTGACCTATTCTCCAAGAGATTTTGCACTAGTCTGTAGGAGCAGGTAATATAATTCGTTGCTGGGAGGATAATTGGATTCCTAATGTTTGACCTTTAGCTCGTCTTTTCCCTCACACTGGTAACATGGATTTAAGTTGTTTTGTTAATAAAATGATCAGAGAAGATGGGTCGTGGAACTTGGATTTATTTCGTATTTGGTTGACAGAGGATGTGGTTCAGTTTATTAAGGGGATCTCTCTTCCCCACCCTTCTGGAGGCTTGGATAAAATCTCTTGGAACCATACTTCGGCTGACACTTTCTTCGTTAAATCTGTTTATAGGGTGATCAAAGGAGTTTGGAACTAGAGAGATAAGAAATGGAAGATCCCTTGTCCACGAAGGGTCCGTGTTTTTATCTGGACTAGTTTACAAGGAAGGATTCTCAATAATATGAAAAGAGTTAGAAGAGGGTTAACGGTTAATCCATCTTGTCCTATCTGTGGTTATCACTTTGAAGATATCTTACATATTCTAAGAGATTGCACTACTACAAAGGACGTATGGGCACAAGTCGTTCGAGGTAATCATCTCCCAAATTTCTTTTCTATTAAATTTCAAGATTGGCTTCTTGTTAATATGCAGGATCATAGTAAGAATCATGGAAGAGACACCAGTTGGGCATGCCTTTTTAGGTTACTCATTTGGTGATTATGGAAGAATCACAACCTTTTAATCTTTCAAGGAAAATTCTAGACCTCGAGAGATATAATCCAAGTATCTCACATTTGAGCTAACAACTACTTCTCATCAGTTAGGAGGTTTAATTTGGTGCCTCGACTCGTCCTCTCGAAAAGCAAATAGATAGAGAATGGGTTCTTCTTAACACTGATGGTACAGTTTATTTAGACATCGGGTTCGCTGCTGCTAGTGGAATAATTCGAGATAAACATAGGGATTAGATCATTGGATATTATCGGAATCTTGGCAAATGTTCGGTGTTTGATGCTTAGCTATGGGGAATCTTTGAAGGTCTCAAGCTTCTACAACGCAGAGGTCGCAGTCAAGTTATCATTCATTCGGATAGTTTGGAAGTTATCAATGCTCTCCGTGGAAGCTCATTTAGTGTTTCAAGTTCAGCTTTGATCAGACGCATCCAGAGTATCCTAGCTCAAGAAGATCAGTGGATTTTGAGATATATCCCAAGAGAATATAAGCAAGTTGTGGATTGTTTGGCTAAACAAGCTTCAATAGGGGAAGATGAGTTGAAGATCTTTGAAGCTCCCCCTACGGTGGTTCGACTTGCTTTTGAGTTAGATAAAGCTAAGGACCTTTTTCTTTTTCAGTTTGGTACTATGTAATTAGTACGGTCTTATGTTTTTTTATCACCAAAAAAAAGTTGTTGTGATTTTTCAATTACATGAAAGCATGTCCCACATCAAATATTAGCTTGTTTATAATTGATTGATTGATTTATTTTTCTTTTTGTGTTAAATAAAGAAACAAAATTACATCAAATTAATTATTTAAAAGTGTCACTTGGTTTTTCTTGTTGTACAACTTTTAAAAATTCATTAGAAGCCACATAAAAACCTGTAAACTTGACTTCCACTCAAAATTAAGTTTAGTTAATCGATCTACAATTATGTTACATTCTCTAGGCACATATCTAATCCACCACTGTCCTTCAGAGCTTATAGCCCTTCTAAGCACAATTATACCTGAATCTTCCATCTCATTATCAATCAACATCTGAATTATCTATTTGGATTGTGACCCGTTTATAACCTTTATTTAACTGAACAAGAAGCCTATCTAAAATACCCCATATTTCAACCTTAAAAGATGCACATCTATCCATGTATTAATTAAATAAGGGTAATGTCATTTTTCACCCTTGTACTTTGACACTTGTTTTAATATGGTACCTGAAGTTACAAAATATCCTATGTGGTACTTGAAGTTTAATTTTGTTATACAATATGGTATCTGTCGGTAACGGTGTTAATTTCTGTCTGATTTTGACACTTGGACCAATTATGTGTTGACATGTAGCAGTGGCAGGTTGAAGGGGTAGATACACGGGTAAATTAGAGAAGGGCTGTTTTGCAATTTGCCCTTCCCTCGAATAGAAAGCTTTTTCAGTCCACCATGACCATTGGTTCCAATAGCAACTGCAGCAAGCCTTACGTCAATTGCTTTATTCCCTTCCAAGCACCTTGTAAGATAACCACCATTTTCATTAGATGAGATTATCTCAAAGGCATAAGACACCGAATCAATATTCTCCTTGACCACCTTTGATAACCTGTATTCACCCTTGCGAATGCTGCTCAAAATTTTAAGCCATCGTTTTGAGACACAAGCACACAAGCTCCTTTCTCTGCCAATAGGAAGTCGCTTGAAAATCTCAATAAAACATTCATCGGGAAGGTCATTGATTGATGGTTGCTTGTTCTGCTCAAAATCAGTTTCCCGAAAGAGAAATGGGGCACTAATACGAGCTCTTTTATGAGGAGGCCAAAACACATCTGCTTGGAACTTGATTAAACACAATCTACCCAACTCAATGGTGTTTTTTCTAATAAAAAAATCATCACCACCTGAAAGTCCAGTAGACCTACAATAAGTGGTTTCCATAGAAAGCATAAATTTCAAACAATTTAATCAATCTCAGAATTATAAATAGATATAATAGATTCAAGAAGAAAACAAATAAAAGAATAGCTTATCATTGTAATTAACAAGAGTAGGCATGGTTGAATCTCAAAGAAGGCACCTTTGTGAGAAGCCTTTAATCCCAAACAAGAGCATTCCACAAGGGAAGACACTAATAAACAGATCGAGTATAACCCTTGAAAGCTTAAATGCATCAGAACTTGTTTAAAACAATGAGCTTAGAAACCCCAATAAGTAGGGGAAAAAGATGGAAAGAAAGAAGAAGAAGAAAAAGAATTGGGCTTTTTGAAAAAGTGGGGGAAAAGCAATTTGCAAAACAATCCTTCCTTAATCTGCTCGTGCAGCTACCCCTTCAACTTGCCACTGCCACATGTTGACACATAATTAGTTCACGTGTCAAAATCAGTCAAAAATTAATACCGTTACTAACAAGTACCAGATTGTATAACGGAATTAAACTTTAGGTATCACATTTGACATTTTGAAACTTTAGGTACCACATTAAAATAAATGTCAAAGTACAAGGATGAAAAATGGCATCATCCCATTAAATAATTGATTTACTTAAAAAAACCTAAAATCATCTAAATTAACAACATCCAATTTTAAAAATTAACCAATTTAATGAAGATGACATGCTTGGAAAGATATGTTAAGATGCATTGAAGAGCGAATAAGGGGTGTTTATAGCAATGTAAAAGTAAGAAAACCATACATATGAAGTTGAGGAGCATGGGAATCTTAGACAAGGGTAGGTAGGTAAGACACTCCGATGGAAACAACATACCATTTTAACTAATTAGGTAAACAAACATAACTTCTTATTAATATTGATGGGATGGGACCCTCAACAAAGAATTTTGTTTTGTTATTAATATTTATATATTATATATATAAATAATTATATTATTCGATATAAAAATAATTTAATGTATTTATTTTCGTAAATGTATATAATTGAATCAAAATTAAAGTTTTATATATACATTTAAATTACGATCAAATTTTAATATATATATAAATATATAATTATATCATAATAAAATTAATATATTAAATTATAAATTAAAACAAAATTTATGTATAATTTTGAGATTTATTCCTTAATATAAATAAATGAAAAAGAAAGTCAACCATAGAGAAAAAATATTTGTTTTCGTGATAATGATTTATAATATATTTGATTTTAAATTATTTAAATAAATTTTCATAATAATTACATTTAAAAATATATTATAATTGTGCATTTAAGTAAAGTTTTGTACCCTTATTAATTATTTAGACCCGGATCCAACGAATTAGAAAGGGTTTAAAATATAATATAATATAATATAATTATTTATTTTATTTAATGTTAAATGACATATTTAAAGGATTCATTTTAATTTCTTATCCTAATTTGATTTAAGATTCCAAATTGAATTTCTTCAAAAACAACTATTAGGATTTAAATGAGTTTTCTTTTAAGAAAAAAAAAGTTAATTCATAGATCCTTTCATGTTGTTTTTTTATGCTGAATATCATATTTTAATTTTTTTCATAATTTTTTTATCTTAATCTATTGTATATTTTATACAAATTATCATGATTATTGGAGTGCAATATAGAGATTAATTTTTTTAAGAATTAAAATACAATAATTAAATTTCGAATTTAGGGACAGTATAGAGGATTATAGCATATTTTAATCTATTTAAAATATTGAATATTTAATCATAATTGTTTAATGTAAAAAATTCTTTTATTTATTTATTCCCAGGCATGGCGGGGAGTGAAACTAGTGGTTATAAATTTTCTTAGCAAGATTACCAATCCCTTTATCGAAGTGGAATATTAAAAAAAAAAAAAAAAAAGCAGGTAGCTTTGCCGCCTGCATATTAAGAGCGATTTAGCATTCGGAAACAAGTATTTATTTAGTGTGAAATTAGGGAGAGAAGTATGGGGAAAATGGGGAGTAAAATGTTGATTTATATTTTGCTGCTAATGGCGGGGGTGCTAGCGAGTGGCCAGAGTAGTAAGGTGAAGATATGGCCAATGCCGGCGTCGGTGAGTTACGGCCATACTCACCTCTACTTGACCAACGATTTCGGGTTCTCCTCTAACTATGGGTCTGAAATACTCAAAGACGCATTCGACCGGATGCTTGCTGTCATCAAACTGGATCACGTTATTGATGCCAATTTCTCTGCCTTCAACCCTTCATCTTTGCTCCAGGGTCTGGATATCGTTATTTCCTCTTCAAACAGCCAGGTTCCTCCTTTACTCTTCTTTAATTTTATTATTATTAATAATAAAAAAAAAACAGAAAATTAAAGATTTGAGATTGAGATATTAAAGAAAAACATCGTTGTCTGAGAATATGGAGGGTTGAAATATATATATTTTTGTTCGTTTTTAAATTCATTTTAAGAAAGCTGATAGCGAAGCTAGAAGTAACCGAAACGTTGTGGGAGTGTTTGATTTTGATGTGATTTTGATTGCAGCTACAATACGGCGTTGATGAATCGTACAAATTAATAGTCCCATCACCGGAAAAACCGGCTTACGCCCATCTTGAGGTGCAGACAACTAATCCTTTAGTGTCCCTCTATGCTTCATTATTTTGTTTGGGCAAACTACTTTTCGTTTTGGTCAACTAAAAAATTTTTTTATTCAACTATTCAAAATTTTTTTATTTAATTTACTGAATTGTGAAGTGTTTTTTTTGAAAAAAAAAAATCTGCTAACGAGCTCCATATGACGATTTGGCTATTGGTATAAATCAATGCCCATCAACAAGTAAAAGAATTTACTTTTAGTTTTGGAGATAGAAAAAGAAATTTGTTTGAATTTTGACTTGCTTGTGATGTAGAAAAGAAAAAGAAAGGAAAAAAAAGCTTTCGATTGTTGCAGCCAATGCAAATAGAGAAAATCATATAACATTGATTTTAATAGTTTAGCGATTTAAATGAAAATTTTTAAATAGTTTAATGATTAAATTATAATTTTTTTAATTAAATCACCAAGACGAAAATTTACCTATAATTTAGTGACAAATATTGTAGTTTACCCTTTTTATTTGTATTTTATATATACATTTTTTATGGTAGGATAGGATTGCGTTTTCTTCTTAGGTTGACCAATATACATTAAAATTAGTCTATTCTTGAAATTTAGCTACAATATAAAATAATTTAATTAAGAAAGGTAAACTTTTGACCTTAGATTTATTCGGGTTTTAACTGTTAATTTTATAATAAACTCATGCAGGCAAAGACAGTTTATGGCGCTTTACAAGGGCTTCAGGTTAGTGCCAGTATAGTCTTAGTTGCCAAGATTATTTGTAAATCGTAAAATTCTTAGAATATACAGCTTGTTGTACAATGGTGCAGACATTCAGCCAATTATGTTATTTTAGCGTTACAAGCAGGGTCCTTCAAATTGACATGTCACCGTGGACTATTATTGATCAGCCAAGATTTTCTTATCGAGGCCTCTTGATTGGTGAGATACTTTCTTTTCTTCTAAGAAATGTTAAAAGTGATTTTAATGGTATTGGTTTCCAATGAAAATACGGTATCTGGTGATCAATCTTTTACTTGCATTGCAAATTAGGGACTTCATTTTGCTAAAAATAAATTGTTTTCTTGCCCATTTTGGCTGTTCTACATTCTCAGCAACCAACATGAAAGGTGGAATGGCAGTTAAACTGAAAATCTTCATAGGTCGGAGAACATTATATGATGATAGAATAATATCTTAACTCTGTTTTCTGTATTCTGTCTCCAAGTAATAATAGATTTTTTGATTCAACTGGTGTAGATACATCTCGTCACTATTTACCAGTGCCATTTATTAAGAAGGTTATTGATGCTATGTCCTATGCAAAGTTGGTAAGATTTACGACAAATTTCAGTAGGAATAATTTTTTTTCTACTCATTGTTTTGACCTTGTGGATTGATTTGTTTAATAACACCAGAATAATTAGCCTATAAGTGGTAACTCTTTCTTGCTTTCATACAGAATGTAATGCATTGGCACATTGTTGATACACAATCTTTCCCCTTGGAGATACCATCATATCCTAAACTGTGGGATGGTGCTTATTCACGCTCAGAGCGATATACAATGGCTGATGCTGCTGACGTTGTGAGGCATGTCTTTTCTTTTCTTTTCTTTTATTTTCTGATAGACCTCCGATTAGGGATCCAGAAATTAGATGAGGAGATTGAGAGAAAGAGAGAGAACGAGAGAGAAGAAAGAGAGGGTATATTTCATTCACAACCAAAAACATGCCTTGTTGTGTACAGGCTTGGTACCCTTTAAAGGACAACAAAGAAAAACGACAAAATAACGGTTCTTAAGTTCGTTATTACAAAACACTGACTCAGTATTAAAAAGCTCCGTTTGACTAATATCCTTACTACCTCAATACGCTCCGTTTCACTTAAGCTACAATGCATCGTTTCAGTCCACTCAAACTTTTAACTCATAACAACTACTCTTCCCCTGAAAACATCATTGTCCTCAAGGATCAAATTGAGGAAACTTAGCCTTGAACTGGTCGAAGGATTGCCATGTGGCATCCTCAGGGAAAGTGTTGATCCATTTGACTAGGACCTCTGTCACTGCCTTGTTACCTTTTCGTCAAGGGCGGATCTAAGGGGGAGCTGGTAGGGGCCCTGACCCCTCTTAAAATGGAAAAATTGTCATTTAGGCCCTTAAAAATTTTTTAAATTTTAAATTAATAAAGGTAAAATTGTACTTTGGACCCCCTAAAAATGATAAAATTTCAATTTAATAATTTAAAAATTGCATTTTTACTATAATAACAATTACAATTTAATTTTGGGCCCCCCCCCCAAAAATTTTTTCTTCGCCCTTGCTTTTCGTACCATTCCTCTATCTAAAATCTTAGCAGGTTCCTTGATCTAAGCTCCCCTAGCATCAACAATAGGTAGCTCATTTTGAACAGGAACTGCCTCCACATGTTTCTTAAGCTGTGACACATGAAATGTAACATTCTTTGAAACTCCCCTTGCATCTATCTTTCCATCCAGTTGGGAAAACTCTTCTTGCATCTTTTGAAACTCTTGTTGTTAGGCAGTAACATCCTTTTGTAACCTTGTTGTAACACCAACTCTGACCATGGGAATAGTGGCTCTGATACGTTTGATAGACATTTGATTAGGGATCTAGAAATTAGAGGAAGAGATTGAGAGAAAGAGAGAATGAGATAGAAGAAAGAGAGGGTATATTTCATTCACAACCAAAAACATGCCCTGTTGTGTACAAGTACGATACCCTTTAAAGGACAACAAAGAAAAACGGCAAAATAACGGTTCTTAAGTTCGTTATTGCAAAACACTGACTTAGCATTAAAACGCTCTGTTTGACTGATATCCTTACTACCTCAATACACTCCGTTTCACTTAAGCTAAAACGCACCGTTTCAGTTCACTTAGACTTTTAACTCATAACTGTTCCTTTCCGTTCCTCCTCTCCCCTTCCCTCCCCTTACCTTACCTTATTGTTTTGAGTACTCTTTTTGATCTATTTATTTTTAATCTATGCAGTTATGCTAAAAAAAGAGGAATAAATGTATTGGCTGAAATTGATGTTCCAGGACATGCTCACTCATGGTATCATATGCTTTCTCCATTCTTATAGTAGATTTTTTTTGTTAGTAACATTCTTTCTTTTGCAAATAAGCAATATTTTTCAGATGAAGATGCTAAATTTTTGCCTGTCATAATGGTTATCTGGAAATTGCAGCTATAGCTCTTTAAAGTAATGATGGAAATTTCTGATTGTATTTTTATATTTAGTGAATGAATGTTGTAAGAAGTAAAATTAAGCTTTCTGATAATTAATCACCTTTAGGCCGGTACTTTTAACAATGATTATCTCAATATAAGAGTGAAGAATTTCCGGAGGATGAATTGACAGAATCCTTGGCAATAGCTAAATTACATAATCTCTTCTCTAGAAGAAATAAGAATAGTTTCAAATTCTCTTTATAAGTTGTGGTGCTACCTTAACATTGAAGGAAATTCTAAGACCAGGACTAGCTGTATGAGAGAGTTGCGTGCTATTCCAACTATTTGTGTGCTTTGCATGACCCAAACTATCATAAATAGTTGCTCTTGCATACTTAACATATACTAAAATGCTTATGATTGAGTACACACAACAAGCACATATAATATTGCAAACTTGATGTTAGGATGCATCTAAAAAATTTATATGCACGCCTTGTCCTAAAACGTTTTTAGTTGCTGTGTTTTAATTCTTTAGGACAAATGGTTGTCCTTCTTTATGGTCATTAAAGGACCATTTGTCTGCAACTATCTATGTGATTTGCGTGACCCAAATTATCATAAATTGCCGGTCTTGCATATAAAATATACACACAACAAATGGAGATAGATATTGTGGAATTGAACTAAGATGCATGCCCAAAAATTATATTATGCTTTTGACCTTGTCCTAAATGTTTTGCGTAACTGTGGTTTAATTTTCTTAAGGGGGACTGGTTATCCTTCTTTATGGCCCTCCAAGGATTGTCAAGAGCCGCTTGATGTCAGCAATGAATTTACATTTAAAGTAATAGACGGAATTCTTTCAGGTGATCTCCTTACTTACCCCTCGATGTCATTATTTCTATAATGAAATCACTCTTCAATTTTTTCCTTTCCTTTATATAACAAAATGAAAATGAAATTCTTGTTTCAGATTTCAGCAAGATCTTTAATTTTAAATTTGTTCACTTGGGAGGTGATGAAGTTATTACAAGTAAGTTAAAATCATACTATCTTATATACTTTTATATTATTATAGATATATCGTGCAAATTATAATTTTTGGTTTTGAGGCTTCTTTTTGGATAAAACTATCATCTTACAAAAAATTCTGTGGAAGATACGGGCAGCCTTTTCGTAGCAGTCCTTACATTTCATTGGATGGTCATGATTTATTACGTTTGCTTACACCAGACCCTAGTCTTTCAAGCATTTCTTAAGCTTGTTTCTTTCTATTACTAGAAGTCAACTCATTTTGATTGCTTTTATTGTCCAACCATGGAGAAGGTATTTTGGTCAAGATTATATTAAAATTCTAAATCACATTCTGTGACCATCAGCTGCTGAGAATCCATACATCCAAAAATCTCTGATAATATGACATCTGGAATTTCTTTTCTTAAGCTCTAACTTATCTGTTAACCCGCCCCCCAATAGAGAAAAAAGTGAAGGAGATGAGAAACAAATAAAGAGCGTTTTATTCTGGATGTTGTGGGTTTTTGTATCTCAGCAATATTTTCTAAGTGAACTTTCTAAAGAACCTAACTTCTTTTGTGTAGGTTGATAGATGTTGACTTAGTAGACCTTTACTGTTTAACTTGAAAATTAATTGAAATTCTGAACTTTCTGTTGACTTCACTCTAAAGCTATCTCCTAAGAGGTAAAATAGTTTCCAGGGCTTCTTGTCTTTGTAGATCTCTGAGTCATTGTATTAAATATGAAACAAGTTGTCTCTAGAACATAGCTTATGAAAGATGGCGAGGGCTACATGTATCATTAGACTTATTCAATATTTCTTTAAATAATATTCTTCAGGGTATGGTTTTGTATAGTTTGAAGTGCACATTTAAATCTTTTCAATTCGAGGTTAATACTTTATTGATCCAGCCTCTTTCTCTTCTAATTCAGGTTGTTGGACAACAACTCCTCGTATAAGAAATTGGTAAGAAGTTTAGGATTTTACATGTTAATTTGCTAAACCACAGAATGAAAATAAATATCTATTTGGTTTATCAGTTTTATTCCTTGTTAGAAACTTGATGGAAATGTGACTGTTGTTCTTTTCCAAAGATCTATCCTGCTTTTAGTTATTCTGAGTAACATCCATGTCCTATTCTTCCTATTATTTCTTCATAGGCAAGTGAAAAGCATTAGCTTGTCACCTAGCAAAATTTTGATGCCATTGACTGGTTGAAAGAGAAGCTTCTATGATCCCATGTTTTGTTATTTTTGATGTAACATTATCTTAGTTGCCCTCGGCTAGTGGGGAGAATTCTAGTTTTCTGTCGATATAAATTTATTTATTTCATCAATTTACTTTATTGTTGTTCCATTATTTCATGTATATAGTACAAGAACATCATACTTCTAAACTGATCTTATTAAATTACTGATTCAAGATGGAATTGATATTATTGTGTTATCTACAGCACCTCTTACTTTCTTGCTACTGGTCTCAGGCTAAAAAAGCGTGGTATGAATGAATCTCAAGCATATCAGTACTTTGTCTTGCGAGCACAAAATATAGCTTTATCTCATGGATATGAAATTATTAACTGGTATTCATCTTTTACGAGCTATTTAGCCAAACAACAATATTATACATCCTATTCACATATAGAATATCACAGGGAGGAGACCTTCAATGACTTTGGCAATAAATTGAGCCGGAAGACTGTCGTTCACAACTGGTATCTCCTATCTTTATCGCTCAAACCTAGAGAATGTATGCATTATTTTCTTACGTAGACAGACATGATTCTGCTTCCTTTTGCAAATTGAAGTTTTAGAAAACTCAAAGAAAATGCTGCCCGTTTTTTCAGTTGCAGAGAATCAATCTATAATTCTACACTTTATATACTAAAGTAGTTTAGGGCTGAGATGATTTTGAAGACAAAATACCCTCCTAAAATTCAAATATATTCTAATTGAATCAATCACATTATAATCCATACTTTAGAATAACAAGGATTCTTAATACTAAAGGATGTGAAAAAGTTAAATTGATTAAATCATTTAGATAGTTGATTAGTATGAAGCCTTACAACCTGTTCCAAGTAGATTCCTCAGCTTTTTAAAGAACAAGGCTTGATAGAAAAAAAGGTTACTTGAATGTAATATCACAGCGCTTGAACTTGGCTTGTTACTTTTCGTGGCTTGAGCTTGAGTCCAGATTGACAATGAACAAGTCATATTCGAGTGTTCACGAGTGAAGCATACTACTAGAAAACTTGAATCTTAGTTCTGTTTGTGCATTTTCTTCTATGATTTTTTCTAAAAGCCTTAGTGCATGGTCAGAAATCCAGTTCAAATTTGAAGGGTTTTCAGAACCGGACCGATGGTTGACCAGTCAGGCCACCGGTTCGATTAAATAAATTATTAAAAAATATTAAAAATCTGGTTCAACCGGTCCATACCGGTTCCTGGGTCAACTGCTCAATGCCCTTCTCCGGACTGGTATCCCAGCTGGTTCGCAGTCCAACCAGTCTGACTGACCGGTCCAATTCAACAACCTTGGGAATTTGTATAAACTGATCATATTAGTGAACTGGTTTCAATTTATAAAAACAAAATTTGAACTACCTTTTTACTTTCAAAACCTTTCTGGAAGTTGGAGGTTTGAACTAGAACAATTAAATCTTGAGCCATACACACTATTATTGTTGGCTTTTGACATACTAATACCTACATTGGCTTGTTTGCAAGGACAGGTTCCTACTTTCAAACTTGATCTTTAGTTGTGATCCCAATCCCCATCTCTTGACATTAAAAGGTTCAAGTACATGGTGCAGCCATTCTTAGACAGCCACTGTTTAAAAAGATGGATAGCATAGGATAAGCCAGTTCTATTACAGATTTATCAACGTCTGTCAAATGTTTTTCTAGGCTCTATCATTTGATTTACTAAAATCAAATTTAAACTATTTTATATTAAAAAGTTTTTGCAAGTTGCTAGATTTGAATTCTCTCAACTTTTAAACAAATAAACATTGAACTAGTGACCATTATTGTCAACTTGGATCTAGAAATGTTGTTGCAAGTTGCTTGATTCAAGAGTTCATGTGGGTTGAAGTTTTGCTTGAGATTTGTTTGGCAGGCTTGGTGGTGGTGTTGCTCAACGAGTGGTTGCATCTGGGTTAAGGTGTATTGTAAGCAACCAGGACAAATGGTACTTGGACCACTTGGACACTCCATGGCAGGAATTCTATGCAAATGAGCCGCTTACAAATATTACAAACTTAAACCAACAGAAATTAGTTATTGGAGGAGAGGTATGCATGTGGGGTGAAACAGTTGATGGTTCAGATATTGAACAAACCATATGGCCACGTGCAGCTGCAGCTGCAGGTACTTAATATTAGATTACATGCATATTATGGTGTTCTTTGCTATATGCATAATAATAAAATGTCTAGAGGTTGGAATTATTAGGTAAGAACCTGGGAGCTCCCATATATAATACAAAATATTATGATTTTTTTCATTATAAAAGAAAAGGCTTAAGGGGTAAAAAAAAGCCCCTGAACTTTGTAAAAAAATTAATTACTTCCCGTCTGTGAAAAACACACTCAATTAAGCTCTCGATCGTTAAAAATTAATCAATTAAACTCTTTAACCAGTGCCTTCCGTGCTAACCGTTAACTTGCTGATGTGATCGTTAACTGTTGTTAGTCAAGTCATTTTTTGCTGACATGGCTGTCCAAGTCAGTAAAATAAAAAAAGATTATTTTATATTATTTATACATTTTAATCATTAAACTTAAAATGTTTAAATAATTTAAAATATTTTTTATTGTTGCTGATGTGGAAGTGGACCACCGTGTCAACAATATAATTTCTAGCTCTGCAGCCATTAATGGCCACATCAACAAATTAACGATTAACGACGAAAACTGTTGATTAAAGGACTTAATTTATTAATTATTAACGTTTGAGGTATAATATGAGTAGCTATCATCCTAGGCTACAAGTGTTATAGATAATCCGAGCAGCAAAATTTTTTTATACGCATTTCCATCTGGTTTGAACTCAAGTGGTACCGATACTAATCTACATATAGACAGAAGCATAAGCAGACATGGTGAGGTTAACAAGGATAAGTATGCATCTAAATGCTGCTGGGGTGACCCTTATAAATTTTAATTTTGATTCAACATAGAAAAATTCTTACGTCTTGGTACTGTGTTTTCATCACATTCTTCATTCTCCCTCGTGTCTGAAACTAAATTGCAGAGCGATTATGGACACCCTTGGACAAATTGGCAAAGAATCCAAGTGAAGTAACTGGAAGGTTAGCACATTTTAGGTGTTTACTGAATCAAAGAGGAGTTGCAGCTGCTCCGCTTGCTGGACTAGGCCGCGAAGCCCCTGAAGGACCAGGTTCTTGCTATAGGCAATAATAATTTGTGGAGCCACGTTTTAATGATGATTACCAATTCTTGAATAAGATAATTTCATCAATTGATTGGAAAGCAAATTTTCTTTTCTTATGGAACGAGTGACAATGGTTCTCAACAAATTTTTGGGGTAAACAGAAATATAATATCTTTGATCTGAAATGTTATATATAAATTATATGTAATTTTATCCATGAAAATTTAATTTAATTTAATTTTTATAAATTATTAATATTATCGATGTAATATCAGGGGCGAATCTAGGGGGTCGGCAGGGGTCTAGCCCCCTAAAATGCTAAAGTTTTCATTTTTATCCTTAAAGTTTTTTAAAATTTTAAATTAATAAAAGTAAAATTACATTTTGGTCCTCTTAAAAATGATAAAATTTTATGTGTATAATTGTACTAAATAAAAAATTATATATAAGATTGCATATTAAACTAAAATTTATGAATTTAATTTTACATATTTAAAAAATTAAGATAATTATTTGTGTGTATTGAAATATTTTTTTTAAAAATTATAATTTTTTAATAATTACAAGTGAAAGGTTATCAAATTAAAAGTTATAAGTAGTAAATTGGAAGTGACAAGTTATATTTAATGTTAGGATTTTATCTGTCATAAAGACACAGTATATTATAACATGCTTTTTGTCTGGGCTTAAATAATTTTTATATATGAGTTGGCTTTATTTATTTATTTATTTCAAGTTTGTTGGTTATTTTTTACTTGTAATATATTTATGAAGTGAAGTTTTATTATGCAGCAAAACAAGAGTTTAGTAAGGAAATTGTGATACTTTTAGATATATACAGTGTTTTTTTTTTTTAGTTACTGTACTTTATAAAAGTTGTATATTTAATTTTTTTATTTCTATTCGATCATTTTTAGTCTTTATATTTTTCAAATTTTAAAATTTTCGTCCTAATCAAATAATAACGGTTAAATTCATTAAGTAAAATTTTGTTATTTCTAAAATTTGATATGCCAAACATAGTGTCATATGTGCAATGTCATATCAACTTATTATTTTCATATACATTAAGATTGAGGTTTCAAAATTTTAAAAGTATAAGAACTTAGAATGATCCACTTGAAGAATGTGGACTAAAACTACAATTGTATACATAGTATAGTACAAGACTAGTAATTGAATTTAATCAAACGGATCTTGATTGTTACTGTTTGGATAAAGATTAAAATTTCGAAATTTAAAAAGTACAAAAATTAGAAATGACCAATTTGAAAAATACAGGACTAAAAGTGATCAAATAAAAGTACAATAGTTAAATCCACAAAGTTTATAAACTACAAGGACTAATGACATAATGTAAGTAGTTTTATTATTATTATTATTATTATTTACAAGGAATAGCAGGTTAGGTAAGGTTTGATTTGAAAAATTACAATTGGAGACTTTGCAGATGAAATGCTGCTCAATCTAGGTTTCATATTTGGACCAACTAGCTTTAGAATTTGTCACGTGTGAATAATCTAGGTACTTAAATGATACGAGTTTGGGCTCAAATTAAGCTCAAAAGATTACGAAAATTGATGAAGCCCAATTTTAGATGTAGTACATGTGTGGATGGGTAAATTTTATTAATTTAAATTTATCAAATTTATTTTTCTAGTTAAAAAAATCAATTGATTTGCGATGAGTTTTTGGATTTGGATGGGATCCAAACATTTCAGAACTGAAATGTCTTCGTATCAATCAAAGAGCTATTTCTTAGCTTTGAAAAATACTTTGAATCACTCGATTTCGAATTCGGAAGCTCAAGTTATAACTGTTTTTAGTGAAGACTGCATAGACGAGATAATTACGGAAAATCATGAATTTCGATATTTAATTCGAATTTAAATCATATTGGATGCAATTTTAAAGCTTAATTTCCGATTATATTATGAGCATAATATTGTATTTATTTGATTATTTATGAGCAGCTCCATAGAAAAGCATCTCCACTATTCATCAAGAACCTAACCCCTTATTTGGTTCGATACAACTCTCTGAATATTTTTCGTATCTCCCATTTATTTTAGAAGTTGTCGCCTTATTCAGTGTTTTTTTCTGGAGTTGTAGGAAGCTCTTCACTTTTTAGGGTCAGCCATATGGGTTGGTTATAACCATTTGTGAAGTTCACTGGAGATTCGTCTTCAAAAGGTTTTATAGACATCGCGTTTTCTTTCATCACTTTCCATTCAATCATTTTCTATCTTCCCCTTATCTTCATTAATGTTGATTGTCATCATAAGAATCTTTCTATAACATGTCATCTCTTTATTCAATCTTTGGTTTCAAAATTTCAAGTTATCCATTGCCTCGAACAACTTGAATCTCAATTCTTTCTGCATTCCTTATATCATTTGGAACCAGATTTGGGCCTTTTTGGTTGTTTCTTTTCGTGCTAAAAACATTTTCACTATTGCTATTTCAAAAAGCCTGAAAACACAACTTTATTCAAAAAATTTTAAAATTTTAAATTTTTTGAATGGGTAAACAAACTCATTTTTGAGTTGGAATTTTATATACAGATTCATGGCACTACCATACAGTGAAAAAAAATATTTCCACATGAAAAAAATCGAAAAAAAAAAAAAAAAAAAACACAATATTCCAAAGGTGCAAGAAATCTAAAAATATTCTATGGATTGAATTTCGTGCTAAAATTTTCCAGTTCTCTGATTTAATTTTGTGATTTTATCATATCGGGAACATCTTGAATAAAAATTCAAGTTGTTTTTTCATTATTACGGTTTCTGCTGGGCAGTTTAATTTTTATTGGCTCTAACTTTAGGTTTTTGATTGTTTTAGCTTATTTTTTTTATTACGCATTCTAACACATTTTTATTTCTTAAGTTAGTAGGTATGAAATGAGTCGGTTCTCCTTCTACCGCGCAACTCAATTTTTTGTTGGAGTCGAGCTTTTCTTTGACTTCTTAAAGCCCGAAGTCAATCTTTTTAGAGAGTGATCCCCACACTTTCTTCAATATCACTCTATGTTTTGATTACTCATTAAATTTTACAAACGAGAGATTCTTAAATTATTTTCTTTACCTTTAAGAGTTGTTTTTATTACGAGTGCATAACGGTAAGGCTTGATTTTACTTGATCAATTTTCTTGTTTGAGTGTATGTGTTTTCATATTCTTTTAATGGGTTCAATGATGAAGCATAAATGTCAAATGTGTTCCAAACCCGAACGAACATGTTTCCAATGCCGAAAAATCTTCTATTGTTCATGGGTTTGCCAGGAAATACATTGGAACAATGGCCATGAGAGAAACACAAACTTGAACGATTTTTTGAGGAGTAAAGATGACGTCAAAGCAAGCGCATGTGGTATGATGCGAATGATCACAATGACTGAATGTCTAACATATTCATTTAAGAAAACATCCTTGGATTTGTCACCTTTCCTCTCTTAAATTGATTTGATCCTAGTATCCCTACAATCCTTGCAAGCTGAGGAACGTAAATATGACACAGAGTCTATTGAGGACTGTTGAATTATGACCCCTATTTCAAATCAAATTTGAGAAATAATCTTTTAGTTAAACTCTGTTTATTTGTTTGAGTCAAACTCTTATTAGTCTAGATTATTTTATTATTATCTGACTTAAGAATTTAACCTATAAATAGGCTCTTTTACAACCTTAGATGTATACCCATTATAGTTTAGAACTCCTAACATTTTTGGAGAATTTAGTGTTTACGTTTTGAGGGTTCTTTATTTTTCGGGTTTTCGAGGTTTAGTTTTTATCTCCATCTTTTGTACTCTTCATTCTTTTGCCATTATAATAAAATTATCTTTGCCTGTGGTTTTTTATCCTCTTCGGAGGGATTTTTCCACGTTAAATTTGTGTGTTCAATTTCTCAATTTATTTCGCTATTTTTACTTGTTCGTTGCTTAATTAGGTCAATCCCCAACAAGGACTTTTCTTGTACATCTACTATTGAATATGATTATATGTGTCAACAAGAAGATATTGTCAGTGCAGAAAGTTCACACTTGATTATTCCTTTGGACGAGCTTGCTACTTCGAATCCTACTACAAGCTTGTCTCCTAACACATGTTATATTTAAGATCAAGTTTCTACCTGTAACACCCTAAACCCGACCTAGATGAAACGCATAAGTTAAGAATGTCACAATGAAAGCAAACACACAATAACGTCATATATAGATAATAAGTTCAATATCAAGTTAAACACACCAACACAAATTCGAAAGTACCACACTAAAGTTCCCATAGTAGCATAACCATAAACTAGCTATAAGCGTAAAAGTGCTAAAGTGACCGAGTTCATCGTTCGCCTACCGTCAAGTCTTGGAAGACCCTAAAACATTATTAAATAAGTCAGTGTGAAGCATAACGATATTTTGTAAATCTCATCAACGTAATTTACAGAAACATTTATCCAATTCTATAATCAGATTCACAAATTTCAACCAGTTAGATAGTTGTATTACAGTTCATTGGTAGTCTAGCAGTGTTTAAAGTGTCACAATTAGTTCAATAATAATATTGTAGTGTTTACAGTGTCACTGCTAGTTCAGTAGTAATATCACAATGTTTGCAGTGTCACTGCTAGTTCAGTAATAGTATTGCAGTGTTTACAATGTCATTGCCAATTCAGTAATAATATCGCAGTGTTTACAGTGTCACTGCTAGTCAATAATAATGTTGCAATGTTTACAGTGCCTTCACACAATCCAGTATCAGTTTAATGTCTCATATATATAAACATATCAATACCAATAGCATAGTAATAGCAATTCTCATGCCTGAAATCGAGTTTTACATATGCATTACAACTTTCGCTAAATGGTTTTGGTCATACAAGGTCTACAGTTAGCTTACGGTCGCTTTTTGTAAAATTTACACACGAATATACATTGCACACGACCATGTGCTGGCTCGTGTGTGACACATAGCCAAACACAAGCCCTTGTGTCCTTCCCGTGTGACCACTGCACTTGAAATTGCAAAATAGTATATTCACATGGCCTGGCACACGTCCATGTGCCCAGCCTGTGTGACACTAAACAATATACACACACGGTCTGGCGCATGCCCGTGTGCCTAGCTCGTGTGTCCTCTATACATTATTTTCCAAAACAACATGCACACACGGTCTGACCCACGATCGTGTGTCACAAACCAGTATGCACACACGGTTTGGCACACGCCGATGGGCGTAACCCGTGTGTCTCTTATAGCTTGTTTATATGGCACACTGTTTGGTCACACGCTCGTGTGCCCTCGAACAGAGGCAAAATTGGGTAAAAATTGCAGAAAATGTAGAAGAACAACAAAGGATTTCGATACCCTACCTCTCACGGAGTAGAAGCGAAACGTTCCTGTTCGAAACGAAGCCTAAAACAAAAGTTTATTTAACCAACTCAACATCAATACACAAGTTCATAAACTATTTTGTCGAACTTCAACGCAAGTTCTAAGTCTATTTCAAGAACACGTTTACCTTTGTCCAACACCGAATCGTCGAACTATTATGCTGAAGATTTGTTAACGGTATGGTCTTCGCCTAAGAAAAAGCCATTCCACTCGTAAACAACTTGTATACAACTAATTAACAATTCAAATAAACAACTCACTGTACTTAACACGAAAACCTTACGAAATCCAAAACTTACCAAATAGGACCTCAATTAGATGAAATATAAAACGGACCAGCACTTCAATGAAATTTCCAAAATTCCACCATAATTACCAAGAACACAAAAACAAAAAGAAAATGACTTCTCAATTAAAGAGAAAACCATCTCAGCAACTTAACTTCCATTTTAACGGAGGAATGCAAATAAAAATTATTCTCATCGCATATGTAGTGACTTAAACCCATAATTAGAAACTAACAAACAGACACAAGCATGCCCATTGAACCATTAGACTCATCGTTGAAACAAAATGCATGGAAACTAATTTATGGAACATGTGTAAGGTTTATGGTACAACAAGGAGAAAATCACAAGATTTTCCAAAAATTTTACTCGAACCTCAAATAAACAATCACAGCATTTAACCAAAATAACAGAGACAATTTCAGTGACATGGTTCACATAGAAAAGTTAAAATTTTAGGGTGTTACACTATTTTCTTTAATGACACACGATTCGAGGATAAATCTTTTTAAGGAAGAGAGGAATGGTACTAGTATGGGGGCTCAAATTCCAACCCAAGAACATGTTGGGCTTAACCTTTTACAAGGCCCATATGAAAAGCCCAAAAGATCGCAAAAGTAGAACCCCAAATTTGGATGTGATACATGCATGGATAGGGTGAATTTTATTAACTTAAATTCATTGAAGTTGTTGTTTTCCAAGCTTAAAAGATCAATTGATTTGCAACGAGTTTTTGGATTAGATCCAGACATTTCTAGGTTGACATATCTTCTTCAGATTATCAATTGAAGAGTTATCTCTTATATTCAAAATGCACTTTGAATCACTCAATTTTGAGTTTCGGAGATCAAGATATGACTATTTTTGTGAACACTATACGAGCAAAATTTATGGACAACATTATTACTTGAAATTACGAATTTCAAGTTTTAACTTCAATTTAAATCATGTCAGATTCAATTTTAAGACTTAATTTTGATTATGTATTAGCCTAATATTGCGTTTATTAATTTTTATATTTTTGTTATATATGTAATTCGAATTTAGGATATTTATCAGTATTTTCAAATGTTTTATGTTTCCTAGTCAACAAGAAAGTTTAGTTCCACTAGAACTAATTCTTATTTAGATTAATTACAGTTTCATTATAATTAAGAGTTTTATTTTGATGCAATTAGCTAACCTATATTCATTAGGAACACCATTCATTATTTGATTCAAAATAACTTTTTGAGTTTCTTTCTTTGCAAGATATCTCTCTTGTTTATTTTAGAACTTGTTTCCTCGTCGTTATGTGACAACTATATAGATCAACTTGATACAAGTTAAAATGACCTGAAAACAATTATATATATATATTTCCATGCTATCAAATTGTCAACTTACCATAGATATCAAGTGAGAATGTACCTAAAATGATGGTCTCCATAACATTTATTATCAAAGCTAATTTTTAGCCATTACGCTTCCAAAAACCACCAAAATTTCACACGATGTATGACTTTAAACTTTAAGAATCAAACCAACAATATGAAGCCATCCAACCACAACTTCTAAACATTAGCATAAGATCATATCATATACAACTTAACCATTTGAAACATTTAGCTAATAGTCCCTAGGTACATGCCACAAGACCAAAACGAAAATGAACTATACAAACTTTGTTTGAGCAAAAACAATGGTTTTGATGTTGACTTCAATTTCCAAGGCTTCGAGAAATACCTGCACATGCGCATTGAACAAACAACTGTATGTTGAATGATAAAACTCAGTGGTACTTTCATGATTCAAGATAATATAGCATAGGTAACATTCATAACATGTCACGATACTTATAATCTCAATGTCTACTATTATGTATATATCCCACATAGTAACACAAGTACATAACAAATTCCAAATGAAAGTACACAATTATGAAAGCAAAGCAATTCAAACTACCATACACTAAGAGGATCAAGTTCAATTGCATATATAAAAACTTATCACAAGGCCTTTAGGTATCAATACTCATTTCATCATTCAAACATACATAGTCTTTAGCATTATGGCATTCAAAATCTAGTTGGTTATAGCAAAAATATGTTAGTCAATCATTCGAACCTCTTTCTGGAGTCTATCAACTCAATTATATTCATTTTGGTACCATATTTTATTATCAATCTATTTCGTTACATTTTCAAGTTTTCCAATTTCAATTATAATGTTACATCCAATGGAACTCTAGTAAAACAAACTCAGATACTCGGTGAACTACGCCACACTAGAGCACCGAATTGTAAGGCCCGTAGGCATCAATTCAATCTCATATGCATATATATCCCTCCTCCACACCAAGGTCTCCTCCGTAGAGACATATAATACTCAATGATCTGCAACAAATGCTGGATCCTGACATAATCTATAATGATCTCTGTACAATCACATGTCTCGTACAAGTGCACATATAATCCTATTGACATACCAATTGTATCCTAACCTTTTACTAGGTTCACACGGACATCAATTATATATATAATCATTTCCATACCTGTAATCAAACTTTTTCACATTTTTGCATCTTGCACAATGCTATATTGCATAACAAATATTTTGTAAATTAGTACATATACCATTTCGGTTAAATTAGTAATCCAAATTTTGATTCATCTATAGCGATTAAAATTTTACAATTTAGTCTCTGAGCATTAATTATTCACAATTTCGGTTAAGTTACTAATCCAAATTTCAATTCATCTATACACTAACTCCATAAACATCCTTATTTAATATTGACAAACTCAATTGGAAACAAGATCCCGAAACTGCATTTTTCGACACTATTGAAAACATGATTGATACTGCCTACATAAGCCTATGTGTTAAACTTGAAAGTGTGGTAGCCTAGTATGCTGAGGTTGGTAAATGGCTCGGATATGTCTAGAGTTTGATCATTTGTTTTAGGCCATTTGAATACTTGGTTTCAAAGGTTTATATGCTTTAATTGGTATAAATTGGTATAAAATGATGTCTTGTTGAATTGGAAGGAAGACATATATAGGTATAAATGCTTTTGGTATAAAGTGTAAAATGTGTTCCAAAGTGTTTTTTTTTTTTTTTGTCAAAATAGGGGTAATGTCGCGACAACAAGTTGCAAATGGCACGACTTAAATCGACAATGAATGATGTCGCAATGTATAAGACCCGAAAATGATTTTACAACATATCGAGAATGTAATTATATTTGTAAGCATGTTAGAATGATTAAATTGTATTGAAATTAGTTGTAGTTGCTCACGAATGTGACATCCTGTAGTTCGGATCATACGATTGGACCGAGTAAGAGGTGTTACAAATTAATTATTTTCTCTTCAATTGTTTGTTAATTATTTATTCTATCCCGTGCTTATTTAATTTGTTTGCATGATCACCAAGTTGCATTAATTTGATAATCTTGATTTGTCTTGAACGACAAAATTAAGTAGATCTAGATTGAATAAATTAGGATTAATTTTAGTAGCATCGACGAACGAGTTAATTTGCGACTAGTATAGGAATATACCTGATGTCCTAATCAACCAAACAAGTTTGTAGCATAGGAATATAACTAATGGGGAAGGGGAATTAACTTAGCTAGATACTGGAAGGGTCTTGTTAATGCCATTGAATCTTGAGTTAGTAATTGCATAGGTTGAACAATTGAATGAGAGATAATTGATTAACCGGAATAGGTGAAGTTGAAGTTCTAAGAACTTATAATGTGTATTTTTGTATTATGTACTACATATGAACCACAGTATCAGGCCACCACCATGACTGTTGAAATCAAATTAGATCAGTTGGTTGAATAGAAAATTGATCGATATATCGATTTATAGTAAGAAAAAAATTGATCTGTAAATTGGTATAAGCTGCTGCCAAATCTCAAATTTTTTATTGAATAAACCAGTTAAAAATCGATTCAACCGATTTTTTTTTTAATATTTTAAGCAAAAATCGAAAAAGAAACTGGTTTCAGTTTCATTCTAAAGCCCTTGAAGTTGACCGTCTCTATTAAAACCTGCGCATCTCTCCTTTTTCCTTTGTTTTTTTTTCTGCTAAAAGACAAAGCTTCATGACGTACAGGGTGGTTAGATTTGAATCGGTTCAACAACTAAAAATCCAAACCATCGAAAGGGAAACAGATGCATTGAATCCTTAACGCGATTTGTATATTTTTTTGAATTATAATAATAGGAGAAAGTTCGAACAATAAATATGATTAGCGCGACTCAAACTCATACCACACTTGGAGCGGTGAACACCTTTAAACATCAGATCATCAAATGGGGTTCAACGTCGATTTGTATATTTATACCATGTTTATGCATTTTTATATTTATATAATTAATTGTGTTATAAAAATTATTATATATTCCTATATTCATATCATGATAATTTATATTAGCTGATACATCTCGATAACTTGATGTTTGATTGATTCAATCATCGATCCAATTTTAAAATTTTTATGTGTTACAATCGCTCCAATGTAATTTGGACTGTTTTGGTGTATGGTTTCAAGTTTATCAATATTTTTATCTTTACATATATAAATATATTAGTTTAATTTTTAATTTCTTTATAAATTATATGTTGTATATACATGTAAATATATCTCAATCATATACATATAAGTATATTTTTATGAAACACTAAAAAGAGAGAGTATATATTTATGAAAACATAAAGTTTAAATTTATTAATTAGATTTATTAACTTAATTTAATAATTATATATCAAGTTCAAAATATCTTTTTAAAATACTTAAGATTAAAATTAAAAAGTTAACTTTAAAATATTAAAAGTTCCTCGGATCAATGATGAAATTCTTAAAAATATCAAAAAAGAATCTGATCATTTTTTCGAAAAATTTCGAGGTCGATATAGCAAAAACACTTCTAATTGGAAGCATTTTAAGTGTATAGACAAAAAAATGCTTTCAGTTGAAGACATTTTCTGTCACATAAAATTTTTTTTATGTCACCTCTTATGAAAATAAAACTTATAAAATAAGTCTTTATATAGACCCAAGTTTCATTTTTTTTGTTTTCTTAAGCAGTGTGAGATATATATCTATACAAACTCATAATCTATTTGCAATTTGTTCCTAGATAATATGAAATTGCTTACTTTTTTAACTAACAACATAAAATTAAAGGTTACACTTAATTTTTAAAAATTAAAAACAAAAAATTATAGTAACACACAATATTTTATATATAGATATTAAAGTGTAAAAATTAACTTAGATAATATAATGACGCATATTTTAATTTTTATTTTTGAATATGTTAAATGTAGATATTATTTTTCAATAATTATAGATATTATTATATTAACCGGATATGTTTACTTTTACATTTTTCTATATTCCTAAAAATAAAAAACACATTAGTTAATAAATAATTTGGTGACAAAGAATTTGTATTATTATTTAATCTTCTATTAACACATAACTTTGGATTCAAACATGAAACAACTCTACTTCTCTTCCTATTAAAAAAAATAATGTAAATTTAGTGTTGTGTTGAGACCAAATAAATCAAGAAAATTACTTAAATAATTTTACATATTTGCAAAAAAAAAAAAATTATTATGAGAATATTTTTATTTTTTTTCTCATTTGTAAAAAAAAAAGGAGTAATTTGCAAATGTAAATATAAATTAATACATGATTATAAAACCAAAAATAACAAAAATATGATACGAATATATAAAATTTTCACGATAAAAAAGAAAGAAAATAAAAAAATATAAAATAAGTAACATGAATTATTTACCCAATTACCCCAAATAATAATTAATTGTCTAATTATCAACCTCCTCAAATTGTAATCTAAACAATCTCAAACAAAAAAACGACATTTAAAGATAACAAAATATATTTTATTAAAATTTAATGTTACACAAAGTTTTATCTTTAATTTTTAAAAATTAAATGTAAACTTTAATTTTATATTATTAATTAAAAAATTAAGCAATCACACTGTATAAAAACAAAATGCAAATGAATTATAAGTCTATATAAATTCATATCTCTCATTGTTTAAGAAAATATAGAGAATGAAACTTAAAGTTATATAAAGACTTCTTTTGTAAATTTTATTTTCATAAAAGATGATGAAAAAAAAAAAAATTTGTGGCAAAAAAGGCTTCCAACTGGAAGTGTTTTTTTTTGCCAATACACTAAATATGCTTCTAACTGAAATCGTTTTTCTGCAAATCAACTGAAAATACTTCCAACTAGAAGCGTTTTTATTATTTCACCCTATTTCCATAATTTTTTGAAAAAATAGCCCAATCTAGTAAGTTTTTTAAAAATAAACAGCATTTTTTAGTAATTTAGTCTGAACCAACCGTTATTGGCTGAAACGGACCCAGAAAATTATAAATCCTCTCTGTATGAAGAAAAGGAAAATTCTAGAAAAGATGCAAAGGGTGAACAAATCATAAATCCTCAATCTTTATCAACGCGAACGCATACGCACAATTTATAAGCTCAATCCCTTAAATAAGCAAATAAATAGATGCTAGAATCTATATCCACCAGAAAGCAAAGAATATGGTTCAGTCCAAGGTCCATCTTCCAGACATGTATTAACTTCTCATCACAGTTGAGTATTCAAAGACCAGAAGTCTACAAAGTCAAAGAACATGTGTGATGGAAAATCTAAACAGTGCAAAAACAAGAGAAAAATAGCCAAATTTAGAAGAATTTTAATGATTAGGCATGCAAAACTTTTTTTTTCCATGATAAAGCATAGTCTGCTAGGGGGACTTAGATTTCAACTTCTTGGTGCGTTTGACTACAGGATGCATGCCCTTTACTACTTTCCGAACCTTTTTCACAGATTTAGCTTTCTTTACCTTCTTTGTCATAAGAGGCATTTCCCTTATAGGACCTGGAGGCAAACCTTTCTTAAGAGCACTTCCTCTAGGAGTGACGGAGGGTGGTATTCTCAAGCTTAGTGGAGGTAAAGGGCTGTGGGGCTTCCAAACTATGTTGTTTTTCATTGAAAATCTCACCCTCTTTGAGCTGTTCTCGCAAGATTTTGCAGTTGCATCAAATTCATCCTCCCCTCGACTGGTTTCCTCCCCATTCTGAGATTTTTTGCCATCCATATGCTTTCCTCTCTTTCTCTTCTTGGAGACAGTACCATTGACTTTAGGCAAATCACAGGCACTTGCAACATCACTATTCAAGCCTACTTCTTCAGCAACCTTCTCAAACTGGAGCTGAAGGTTCGAAATCACTGATTCAGTTAATGTTGTTGAATCGCCTTCACCAATCTTCTCAATACTAGAACTGGCACTTTCCGCTGGTACCATAACATCGTTCTCCTCATCTGCAGCTGTACATTTAGCATTGTTGTTTTTCTTGGTCTTTTTATCAGTGTCCCCAGTTGCTTTTTTCGCCTTCTTGCTCTTCTTTGATGCCTTTCTGAAAGAACCATTGCCATTAACTGCAACAGGCTCTGAAGCACCATTAGAGATATTCAATTCCATCTCACTAGCAATAGGTACCAATTCAGGCACCTCATCTTCTTCATCCCCTCCGTTACACTCAGGGATCGAAATATCAATACCCAATGATGTTAAATCCTTCTCTAACTTCAAGAATTCTTCATGTACTCCTAAAAGAATCTTTCTATTACCCTGACAGCAATCCACTGAAGAACCCAATTCATAAAATTTTTGAGAGAATCCCATCATCAAACTGATAGTCCCCAACACAACCACATCATCACGTTGATCAACCTCCTCCATGGAGGTCTTAAGTTCTAACAATCTCCTTCCCATTTTAACAAACTCACCAAACACATTACTTCTAATCTTCCCAACCAAAATTTTATCACTCACTTTCCCCATTATTCCAACAAATGGTTCCAATAAAATCTCAAGAACCTCTTTTTTAACCGGAACAGAAGGCCTGAGTTCCTCGAGAAAAACCGAAGCAATGTGATAATTAACGCCATTCCCTTGAAACTTATCATCAGCTAAAAAGGTTCCATCAACTAAAACCCTAATCGAACGACGCGTAAAGTCCAAATCCCACGACCATCTCTTCAACATAGCGAAAAAGTAATGTAAGAACCTACGAATTAAGAGGTAAAACTTATCTAACCTTAGCTTGTCAATTCCAGTCCACTCGCGACGCATCGTAAGAAGAAAAACAGAGAAATATTGGAGAGATAGAGTCGGTTCGAGCTTTGGGACAACTGAAGAAAGCTTTTCGATGAGGTCAGACTGAGCGGGTAGCTTATCGGCGTGCCAAACGCAGAAGAAGAGACCTTTCCAGAGCCTCTTCATCTCTTCATCAGAGAGCTGGGTTTGTGAAGGAAGCCAAGTGTTGATGAGAGAGCGTACGGCTTTGTCTCGGGTCGACTTGTCGCAAGCCGCTAGTTGCTTTATGAGGCTCGGGCCTTCTCCAGTCATGTTCAGCCAATTCAAAAGCAATTGAAAATAGTTGGATTTCGATTGGAAAATAACTTGCTTGAAATTATTAGGAGAGAGAACAAAAGATCGTCTGAATCGGAAGTTTCTTTCTGTTTTGCTGCTAAAAAAGAATTGAGCTTCAAAATGAAACCCTAAGGGTAGTTTTGAAAATAAAAAGGCCAAACGGGCGCTGCTAAACGGGGGAAAATTAAATTAAAATATGGAAAGAAGATGAAAAACGGTGGACTGGACTTACAGCTGGCCCACATCCTTTACATTGCTCGTTCCTAAGCCACTGGCCCACTGCTTCAAGTCATAAATAATGGACAAATACACATTTTAGTACCTGAACTTGGTTTCTTGGTTCAAATTAGTACATGAACTTAGTTTTTTAGTCCAAATTAATACTTACAGTAAATGACTTTTTTTGAACCGATTTAAACTATGAATCCAAGTTCGAGTAACAATTTGAACCAAAAAATTAAGCTTAGGTACCTAATTGGGAAAAAAAAAACCAAATTGATCCTTGAGGCCAGCTTTAAATACCTAATTGGACCAAAAAAAAGTTTAGATATCAAATTAAACTTTGAAGATAAATTTAGTTACAAAATTATGTATTCACCCTTTTTAAAATTATTATTACCTACATTTATTATAAAGGTTTTTTAACTGAATTAAAAAAATATCACAATTTTTATATTATATTTATAAAAATGAAAGTTAAATAATTAAGACATTTGACCATTTCTTTTTTTAAAATTCTACTTCTGAATTAGAAAACCTCTGCAACTAATGTATGAAATAATAATTTGTTTATTGAAGTATTTATTCATACTTTTATAACTTTTTGATAAGACACACACACTTTGCACACACATGTGTTCTAACCCGGATCTCTTAGGATGAACATCATCTTTTTCTTCATTGGAACCATTCGTCGGATTCTAAACTTTGTATATTTTTAGGTGAAAAACAATCTTCCTAAATTAGCCAAATACTAAGTTAATGTTACTAATAATTGCTATTTGATACTATGTGGGCTGCTAATATCATCATTTAAATATCACTAATGCTTTTGGTATCTTAGGACCATCAACTTTCTCCATTTTTGTTGTTTGTAAGCAACCAATTTCATTTTGGGTGTAGTATACCTATTTAAAAATATTACTTAAAATTTACACTAAAATAAGATATTTCAATTTTCACTTTTCTCCATTCATTATTATTTTTTAATTAAAATATTTTTAAATTTTACGACAAAATTTTATTAATAATTCGGGTTTTTAGACTCCAACTAATAAGATTAGGGATTGACAAGTATTCTATAAAAATATAGTAAAATATTTAAAAAAATATTTAAAAAAAAAGACATAACAAATTTTAAATTTATTTATTGAATAAAAAATATACGTCCTCGATTTGTCAAATACTAACTCCATTTTGATTTATAAATAAATTGGATAATTACTTTGCTACGTAAATTTTTTTTAAATTACACAAAGTTAAAAAATCATAAATAATAATTGTTTAACCGCAATTAAAAAAATGAAATATTTTGACAAAACATGTTGGTAAAAAAAAAGAAGAAAACAAAAACAAAGGTTAAATGTAATATTTTTTAATGAAAAAATTGGTATAGTTGCCTGCAGCAACTTAATTTAACTTAAAATGCTTTAATGAATAGAAAGGTAATGGAAAGGGAAAACAAAATATTCCTTCAATCCAAGTAAAATGAACTCAAAACTGGCAAGTAAGCCAAAGCGTGCATGTATACTTTTATCACAATTATTTCAATTAAATAATACCAATTTATTTCTCTCCTCTAATATTATAATATAATTACACAAACCCAATCTCCACATCTAAAAGTATATTGCTCTATTCAACCAGACTTGCGTGTCGACAAGACAGAGAGAGATGGTGTTTAAGGTTGTTTAATTCAGTTACTGTCATTTCTCAACATCCCCTCCAAAATAAAATTATTTTTTATTAACAAGACTCCACCTTTTTAAGGTATAGAACTAGGGATATCAATTGGACGGACGGATGCGGGTGCCTCTTTCGTATTTATTTTCGTATCTTTTTTTTATTTTTATTTTTGTTTTACTATTCGTAAAATTAAAATTATTCATGTCTTACTTAATATTTGTTTATTTGTCTCGCGATCCATTTCTTATAATATATTTATAAGTATCAATTAAGTAAATATAAATTAAATTTTTTATTAAAAAAATATGAAATACCTGCCTTTAAACTTTCCCCACATATGTGACATTGTTCCAACTGGAAGAGTGAGATGTGTTAAAATTGGATGAGAAACTATGGAGTGCTCTCCCTTATTTTTCTAAAAAAATAATAGTGAATATAAGTTGAGTACTATTATAACAATTAAAATTTTATAATATTTTATTTTTTAATTATGCTTATTATATTATGCGGGGCGAGTGGGGATGCGACGGGTATAAGGTCATATCCACGCCTGCCTCACCATCTACGACGGGTCTAATTTTTGTCCCTATCCCCACCCCAGCACTTGCAAAATCTGTACTCATCCTCGCCTATTTGAGTTCGAAGTGAGGCGGGACCTCACGAAACCCGCCTCACTGACATCCCTTTATGGAACAAAGGGCTAACCACATAGGCATAAGAAAATCATCAACTCACAATATATATCAGAAGATATAATGATTTATTTAATTTTCTATTTTTTTTTAAAAAAAATTAGTTTTTATTTAATTTTTTGATTCTTTAAATATTTAAATTTATATTGTTTGTCAAAATTTTTAAAATGAATAAAAAAGTAACATATTGTTGGTATAGATCTCACTTCAATAATTAAGTTTTTAAAATTTAAAAAGTATAAAATCTTAAAGAAATATATTTTTAAAAAATTAATTAATTTTTTATGTGACATAGACATGGATTGTCACGGGATGCCACATCAACAAAGTTAACATCACTAAATTTTTCATCTATTTTGGGATGATTTGACAAACAATTCAAAATAATTAAAAAAACACGAAAAATTAAATGGTGGACTAAAATGATGTTTTTGTAAAATTGGAGGGTTAAATAGGTCATCATGTCTATATAATATAATATTTCATGGAGTGGGTCCAATCCAGAAATGTTCAATAAGATCTTTCTGTTGGTTCCCATATACAGCCAATTAAACTGCATACCGAGAATGGTTAAGCCAGAAGTGGCAGTGTTAGAGGGGATGTTACTGTCAAATGAACGTCGGTCTAAAAGCTAACACTCTTTCTAAGAAACATCAGTAGTTGAAAGGCTTTAATGCACCTTTCATGGTAGCAGCCCCAAGAAAATGAGTAAGAACGAGTTTTACTCCCAAGTAAATGTACCCTTTTCATGGGAGCTCAAACCAGGAGTTTCAAAGGTGACAAGTGAAGATAGCAGCATTGATAGAAGCCATGTCAAACTGAAATTACCCCCTCCTCCTCGTCTTTCGAAGAGTGATCGACTTTGTGTCAATAATTCGCAGGGCGTTCTTAATGTTCCCCCGTGCCAACTTCGGCCTAAGCCGACGAGAAGTTCAGCAAAGAAAGGTAATGTCAACAACCAGGATGACCCTTTTGTAGCAGCTTATCGGAAGTGCACAGAGCACTCTGCGGATGATAGCACCGGTGACGAAAATGATGCCAGCAGTGGCACGACAATGTGGAGTAGGAAGAACATATGCACTCTCTCATGTAAGTATTCATGCACTGTTAGTGGTAATAATGTGGTACGAGTGTCTCAGTGCTGGAAAGAAAAGGCAAAGGAAGACAGTGACCATGTTTAAGGCAAATGTCAGACGATTTATGGAAGGGTAAACTACATAAGTTTTACATGAGAGTGTTAAAGATTAACAAAAACTCCTCTGTATTCTTTTCTGCACTAATTTTCAACTTTTACAATCTGTACCCATAATTGCGCAAAAAGGGGGCAAGGAATTTTGATAAATCAGTAACTAAAAATGTCTTTACATAAATCACAGTCAATCTTTCTGAGTTTTGACTGATGTTAAAGCACTCACAACGAACTAATATCGCATGATATGCCAAACTATGTAATCATTACATTTCTACAAGAAAAGTCGAAAACCCTTTGCTATAAATACCCTAACCAATTCATTTCATGCCCTGATATAGCATTTTATATCAAGCGAAAACGAAAATGAAGCAAGGCAACGTGCCTTTCTCACGGGAAAACAAGCCAGGTGTTTGCAAAGAAACGAGCCAACATCAACATTATTTTCTCCAAAAGCTACCACCACCACCACCACCACCTCCATCGACATCCATCCACGGCACTAAAATCCCTCCCCCTCCTCCTTTAGCTCCTTCAGGATCTTATTCAAGAAGAGGATTCAAGAAATCCAAGGACCCCTTTTTGGCAGTTTACATGGAATGCACCAAAAGCAGTAGCAATGTCAAGTTGGGTAAAAAACATGGCGGCGGTTCGGGTTTGAAGAAGGGTTTGTTTAATTTCTCTTGCAAACAAGCTTGTAGTGTTAGAAAAAACAGCTTAGTTAGGATTTCGAAGCTTGTTCTTATGGAAGACTGATCTGACAAGGAACTATGTTTGTTTCTTTGTTGTATCGATGTTTGCAAAAATAAAAAAAAAGTATGGTTTATACAAGTTTCAGCTTCTTCTTCCATCTGACGATGAACTTCGGTTTCTTTTGCTGGATTATAATATCGGATTCAATCAAGATAGGGATAGTCAGAGCTAGCCTGATCTTATTATTTCATTTTTACAGTTCTAGCTCTGTAAGCTATGACGAGCGATGTTGAATCTGGGTGTCGAATCTTGATTTAGTTAGGGCATATAAATAAAATAAATTATTAAAAAATTTATAAAAATAATAAATAACTAAAAGTTAAAAATTATAAAATCCCATCCAACTAATGTCAATTAATTATTTTTTTTACCTTCCTTGAAATCAATATCCTATCAATTTTCAATCTAATTTAATTCTGAAACTATTAAAATAAGGAGATTAAATGCGTTCGGTTTTTAAAAGTATTTTCTATTTTTATTTTATAAAAATTAAAAATTATATTTGATAAATAAAAATAAAAAATTATTTTCGATAATAAAAATATAAAAATACATCTCATAACTATTTTTTAATATTTATATGGATTCACGTGTGGATTTAAACCAATGTCAAATCATCAAAGAAAAAAATCTTTATTTTCCTTGATAAAGTGTTTTCCGTTTTCCATTAAAACAAACTCGTCTCCTAAAACCAAATGAAGTCTAATTTTCTTTTTAAACTATACTAATGGGTGAAAATAAATTATGTGAAGAATATATTTATAAAAAATTTATATTTTTTTTGGTAGAATAAAATCAACAATAAGCGATTACAAATTTAAGAAAAACTAATTATTAAAATGACGTCTGTCTATCTTCTTTTAAAAGTTACAAAATTGAGATCGGAGGGGCATTAAAAGTTTCCAAAAGACCATTAGAAAGCAGATTAATCTTCGTCATATGATCAGCAACTTTATTTAAATCCCTTAAGCTTTTAATTGAAATAGCTAAATTAAAAGTTTAAAGTTTATGTGTGTTCAAATTTTATAATAGTATTATTAATAAGTGATTGTGTATAATAGTAAGATATATTGTTTTTTTAAGAGGGAATTTAGGTTCGAATTTTGGAGACGACATTGTTGGCAGGGACAACCATGAACCTCGAACATGAATCGTAAAATAGAGATGCATAATACAAAAAAATTTATTATAGCATTATTTTAATATATTATATAATTTAGAACACATTAAAAAAATAAACCTATACTAAATATATAATATTATTCTAATATAAAAATTAAAAAGATGCTAAGATGATTATATAAAAATTTTTAATAAATAAAAATTGTATAAAATTATTAAATATTAAAATAACACAATATAAATATTTTTTAAAAAAATTAAAAAAGTAATATAGGCTGGACAAAAAAGAGTTTAGTTTAATTTTTTTACAAATATGAGCAAGCATAAAATATATTAATATTTTATATGTTGGATCAGAGGATTAACAAATATTTTATTTGTGTCTAGTAAAATATTAAAAAAAAAAGAGACACATAGAAATTTTTTAAAGCTGCTTGTGAAATACAAAAAATACATTGCTAATGTACCAAATACTAATCCTAAGATTTAATCGCTTAATAAGGATTGTTTGATACATAAAAATTTTGGCCCATGATAGCTCGATTCATTTTTCATTGAACTTGAAAAATATAAAAATTTGATGAAGTGACACTTTGAAATTGAGTTATATCATCACTTGAAAATTAAAAAAAATATTATGTAAAATTTCAAGTTATGACGTGGATATTAAAGTGTCACATACAATGTTCTAATAATCGGATCATTGGTTGAATTGGTCAGACCTTTGATTTTCGATTTAATCAATTCGATCGGTTCAACTACTAAGCTAACAATAAATAATTAATTAAAATTCATAATTTTTTAAAAGATGAAAAATTTATTAGATCGATTCAATTATTGGTTTTGTTCAATTTTTCATTTTTATCATTTTCGAGCAATTTTCGATTCAATCAATTCATTCCTTTTGTTTGGATTAATATAATGATCAATCCTCGATTCAGTCGATCTGATCGACCAAATCACTCACGTTCCAAAAATATTGATCATATTATCAAATTTTAATGAAATTTAAGTTAAAAACGGAAATGAATATAAGTAGTAAGTACCCAAATGAAATACAAAAATACAAATACCAAAGTAACTTGATTATCCAGTTAAGAGCCAAAAAAAAAAATATTTTCTGATTGACAAGTTTGATTAGGAGCTCGGTTATTTTTGGGCTGTCTTTGTCAATACTCCAATTGGCTACTTTATGGTAGTTTAGTTGTCAACATCCAGCGATCCGTCAAATTTAATTAAGCCCCCAGGTCTGCGTTCAATCATTAAACAAACAACAGAGTGCTTTAAACAAATTTATGTAAATTCCCAATAAAGCCAAAGAGAAGATCAAGTTGTTGCCATCTTCAATTTGGAAAATAGAAAATGATTTCTTACATACATTACTATCATGAACATCAATCTGAACTGGACAGCAACAGCCGACATATGGAAACAAGCAAATTACATGTTTTTAGCTATATATTAATATCATGTCCATTACAACTTGAGTTGTGGTCTCCTCTGCTATGGCGTCTCCAATCACTAGTCCTATCTCCATCTTCTGTTCTTCATAAACATTCCATTCCTTGGTTGAATCCATTCCATCCAACTCCAACAATTTCCTTCTGCTCCATAATAAGGGAACCTTGGATGTTGGCTGAAAAACCCTTTTCGATATTGAAAATGGTGAAGAACTAGACCCATCAGGCTCTGCTAACTCTCTTAATCCTGGTTTGCTTTGAACAAGTAAGCTCCAGACTGAAGCTGACAATATTATCAGCTTACTCAAGAACAAGCTTTTCTGCCTTGTCATGTAAGACTGAGGGCTGTCTTCCATGCAACCGCACTGAAACTTTGAATCTGCAACATCCTGTTAGCTTTATATCAAATCTCTTTCTTTATGCAGTAACAGAAAACGATAGATAAATTATAAAAGCTTTTTCTACCTTCTTTTCCCTTTCATTGTAGAGTTTCAACATAGGCGGCTCATCTATGTCAGTATCTGAGCATGAATTAGACACTGTTGTGGCGCTAGCGGTGGAAGATGTATCTGCAGAATTCTTGGCTTTTGACCTTTTAGTTGCAAACAGCTTGTTACATACTACAACATTAAGTAGTTTAGGGAAGTTGGGAACACCCTTCTTGTTGATCCTTAAAAACTTGCCTGAATTTCCATGGCAGCCAATGGACTTGTTGGTTCTCAAACACCCTCTTTCAGAAAGGTAAATCTCTAAGATGAAAGGTTCTTGTTGCTGTTGAAGGAGTTCCCCAAGTTGTGTTCCTGCTGGCTTGGATGGTGATGGTGATGGTGATGGTGATGATGCAGTCCTAGTCGCCATTAGAATAACCTCAAGGGTCTGATGGAGTGCATGTGAAGGGCTAACTAGGTTATTAAATGGGAAAGACAAGACATATCTGTCAGTTTGGGACTGAAGAATACCAGAAACACAAAGGAAGATTGGGTTTTTAAAGCTATCAAAGGGAAAGAAAATTGTGAATCACAATGTCAAGTTTATAAAGCTTTAATTCTAAGGCACCACCCACAGTTTTTCTTTTGCCTGCTTATATGGTCTTTGAGTCTAGCATCTTCCGTTCCAGTGTTGTGCTCATTTACCTGTCTGTAATACTATCTATGCAGGGTAAAAATAGGATAACAGAAATTATATGAAGTAATTCAAATATTTACAACGTCGGATTCAATCTTGGAGGCTTGCTCGGATCTATCTCTTATTTTATATGCATTCCAATTTATTTTTTTGGTGTTGGTAATTAATAATAATAGTATGGTCCCGAAAGCAGTTGTCGTTTTCTGAATGGTGTCCAAAAACACACGCAAATTCAATGCTGAAACGTAATAATTTAATAAAAGGTGAATATCACAAAATTTATATCATAGAAATTGAGGGTGTCGTTATACATGGATTGTTACATCTAATTGAATTTTTTGGATTGAAACCGGGTGTAGTTTTTTACTTATAAACCTATTAAGCTGCTCAATTCTCTCCTTCATAGAAGTTATTGAAAGGAAGGTATTGTATTTGAATGTCTGTTTTCAGTTTCAATTTCGAATTTTGTCTTTAAATTTTGATTCACAAAATTTAAGAAGCATTTAGCTATTAAAGAAATATTTAGCATTTGACTTTGATGGGGTTCGGACGCGTGCTTTTATATGGCATTGGCAAATAATGATACTAGACAAGTGAGTGTTTTTACCCACTAAAATCCTTTTAATGGCATGGGTTCAAACCCCACGAAAGTAAAAAATGCTAAACATTTTTTTGACGTCGAAACACACTTCCTAAACTTTGTGAAGTCCTTTGACTTTTTTTTTTTTTAAAAATTTTTTTTTTTTTTTTGAGAGGCAAAACTTAAAATTAAAATCGAGCATAAACTTCTATTCAAAAATCTAATCGACTACTCTACATATGACATTTTAAAAACTTCTCCCAAAAAGAGAACCGTTCTCTCGACAAAACCGTTTCTCAATTTACATTTTGTATCTGTTTATGTGAACATGAAATTAGCCGGTATTCATTTCATTGCCCATGATAATATAATATTCAACTGTGAAATTAATTTTAAATCCCAAAAAATAAAAATTAAAGAGTAATCAAGGTTTTCTTTAAAGATTGAATGCTGTTATTAATTCATTAGTTATAACATATTTCATGATAAATTTTTTAATCAATATTGGTTCACATATATTGATATTATTTTCTCGAATTTGATATTTAAATAATTTTTATTTTCTATGAAAAATCAACCTCACATATTCTATAGTAAACGAAAAATAAAATGGTTTATAGCAAAGTTTTATGATATTAAGGGCTATATATCCAAAAAAGAGTGAATGATTTTATGAATAAATATATTATCATCCGTAACTCTTAGGGCTTCTTTTTGCTTTCCTTTTTCCTTTGTTTGTGCCTATAAATGATGTCGGTTTCTTTCTTGTTGATGACATGGGAGGTCCCATTCATTCCATGATTTCTGTTTATAAAGTAAATTAAAAAAACTTGGGAGCATCTTTTGATTTTTTTTATGAATTATAATAGCACGTGATTCGAATTTAAGTAACACTTGAAATAGTAATTATCTTTAATTATTAGATCATTACATGAAATTTCATAGTTTAATCTTATTTTTTCATTGAAAAATACATTAACGGTTTATTTCATAATTAATTTCTGTGACTACTTTAAAAATTCTATAATTACTTGGATAACAAGTCTATGTCAAGTAACTTCAGATATAATTTTTAAAAGGAAAAAAATGTTGTCTCTTTTTCAACGTTCGATTGAATCGAGTGAAAAAAAATTCAAATTAGTTAAGTTAACGAATCTTATTTTATCATCTTAATTTGATTTGAATATTTTTTTGAATCAAGTTGAGTCGAATAGAGTGAAATTATTCGAGCTAAATTCAAAAACTATAAATATCATAATAAAATCTTGTTACAGTATAACTAATTTTATGTTAAAGCACATTAATTTAAAACCATATATTTTGAAAACTCAAACTTGAATTTGTAATTTACTTGTTTAGATCCTCAAAATTATTATTTTGATTTTTGTTAAATTTTAAACATTTTTATAAATTTTTACATTTTTAAATATTTTAATTTTTAAAATATTTAAAAAAAATTGAAATTTTTGTAAATATTTTGAATTTTTGAAAATAACTTTGGATTTTTCTTGTATTTTTTTTATTGAGAGAGATCAATTTGCTCAATTTCAAAATTGATAGAGATCAAAAAGGTATTTATACTAATCTTTTACTTGATTTGTTAGAATTACTCAAGTAATTCGAATTGTAAAATTCAACTCAACTCGAACTTGAAAAATCAAATAACTTATTTGAGTTGACTCGAAAAATCTCGATTCAATTAACTAAAAATTCGAAAAAAAAATAATTTTTTTAAGTCGAATCGAATTTGCTCACCCCTATTTATATAAGGTTGTAAGCTAATTGAGTTTGAACGAATGAATATTTGTCTATGCTCGTTTATCTATTTTTAAGTTTATTTGTGTTTTATTCGTATTCATTAAAAAGTTTAAAATTGTATACATGTTTGTTTATTTGAAATTATAAATGCTTGTGTTTGTTTGTTTAAACTAAACAAAAAAAAATTGTGAATATTAAATAAATATTTTCTAAAACATATCCATGAACATATAATTGTACATGTTTGTAAAAATAAAAAATAAATTTAATTATGAATAAAAAAATATACTTCTTATTTTTTAGATATAAAATAATAAAAGTAAATTTTAATAATTATATTATAAATCAGTACAATAAACACACAAGTAATAATAATATTATTAATTATATAATAATCAAATTATAATTGAGTTTTAAACAAATATAAACAAATTTATTTCATGAACATAAATTAACTGAATATGTCTTGTTCGTGTTCAGTTCATTTAATAAATAAGCATTAAAATCTTGCTTATATTTGTTTATTTAACTTGATAAAATAGCATAAACTGATTATTGAACACTCTGTTCATTTACACTCGTACGCCTATGTAAAATTTATTTTTTTTTCTATTATAGTTTCTAAATTTGAATATTATTTTAGATGGACATAATTTTTTTTTTGAATCAAGTTGAATTTAAAATTTAATTTTTCTACTTGAAGATTCAATCACAAGTAATAGAGTTTAAAAATAATAATTTTCAACTAAACTCTACTATATGATTTTCGAAAAGAGTTATGAATCATAAATTGACTAGTATTAAAATCCATCTTAGATATATAAATTTACATTATACAAAATTTATTTTGTAAATAAAATAATGAAATTCAATAAATCAAATTATCAATATTTTGCAAGTTGAAGTGAAATGAACATTTGATACTGTTAAAAAAAATTGAATAAATGAGTCCTTGTATATTCGATTAAAAAGTAAATTGATTCTTTTTTGTTAAAAATTTTATTTATTTATATTGTTAAAAATCAACGTGATTGACGAAATAACAAAATAGTGATACGTGACGTGCACATGTACCTCACGCCGATGTAGAGTGACTAATTTCTAATAGTAGAAATGGATGAAAATTTTAAAAAAAGATCAGTTAGTTTTTTGATCTAACATACATAGACTAATTTACTCATTTTTTAATAAAAGAGAGAAAAATACAATCAAACTCCTAATATAGGGATCTCTATAGTACTTTTACCATTATATATATTAAAGTTGGATTAAACAATTTAGTGTGGAGCCATGAGACTACACCTTGGCTTTGGGGGAAATTGTGAAAATCACAATGGAAGTAGAATCCAAATATATTTGAAAGAACCACTCAGCTGCCAAATTTTGTACTATGATGGCCATGGTATTGTCACGTCTCATAATCTGCTCCCTCATATTTTTGTTCATTCTCCATTCATCAAACCTTGTTTCTGTGATATTACAAAATGTGGGTATCCAATTATCCATCCATACTTTTGAGAGAAACCATCATGGATGGGGATAGGACATGGGACCATTGTCTCCTTCCTTCACAATAATGAATAGGGCAAAGGCAAGGGCGACCTTTTCATCTTTGGGCTTATGCATCATATACATTTTTATTATTATTATACATCGATACGAAATTAAGTACATTTTATTTTTTTTATATTCATACTCACAATGCAGTTGCTGATCATATGATTAAGGTTATGGCGACAAGATTCATTGATGTTCAAGTATTTGAAGATCCACCTTATTCTGTGCGAGATTTAGTACAAGCAGATTATATTAGCGTTACACAAGGTAATGCGTTATCTTAATAGTGTCGCGTAAAGTTATTTATTTTACCAAAAAATAAGTAAAATATTTGGATACCGTAATTCATAAGTAACAGAAAAGGGTTAATTTTTTTTAGATCAATCAACATGTAAAAAAGTGTTCAAGTCAATGGTGTGAGATTCTGGTTTGAAGCAAGACAAAGAACACCATGGGAACTGCTATCGTCTGTAAAGTTTATGCTATCGTCTGTAAAGTTTTCATTGTTTTTACTTATAGCCGAGTTTCACTAACTAAAGATTAAACTTGAATAGTGTTCAGAGATCTTAGTTAGGCTTACTGATCAAATCTAGAATCTATGGGCAAAGTGGATTGAGAAAAAACTGATCTAATGTTTGAATTTGATTCTAGTATTATTTAAAGGAGTACAATATTTTCAGCTCACACAAGTTCCAGAGTGAATTTGCACCTTATTTTAGTCATTGAGATTAGGCAAAATCCAAAAGGGATAATGCCATTTTTTATCCCTGTTCTTTGACACTTGTTTTAATGTGGCATCTGAAGTTTCAAAATGTTTAATGTGACACCTGAAGTTTAATTCCGTTACACAATGAAGTACCTGTCGATAACAGTGTTAATTTTTAACTGATTTTGACACGTAAACCAATTATGTGTCGACACGTGGCAGTGGCAGGTTGAAGGGATAGCTGCACGGGCAAACTAGGGAAGGGCTGTTTTGCAATTTACCTTTCCCCCACTTTTTCATTATTTTTAATTGTTTTTGACCAGATGAAGTATATTATATTTTAAGATTTTAAACACCCATTATAAAAACCCTTCTTTCTCCTTATGTCTGGTTGTGTTTTTTTTAATATACCATTTTCTCTTTTCATTAGTTTTAGGGTTTTGAAATGGATGGAAGAAGAGACGAAGGGTGGTCTTCTTCAGTTTCGAAACCCTGAGTATGGAGCTCACATTCAAGGTCAAAGATTCACTCAAGCTCAAATAATCACTCCAATGAAGTTAGATGTTTTTGTGGTTTAAGAGCTAAGATTCGAATGTCAAGAACACCTAAAAATTCAAGGAGGATGTTCTTTGGCTGCGTGAAGTATGAAGAGGTAATGGGTAGGATTATTTGAGAATTTAAAATTTGATCCTTTACCCGTTTTAGTTTGTTATTTAACTTGTTAAAGTGTGTTTTGTAGGGATTGGGTTGCAATTTTTTTCAATGGGTAGATTCCATTGGTAACTCATTTAGTGAATTTGAAAGAAAGCATGAAAATATGGTGAAGAAGATGGACGTTGGTGGGTGAGAATAGGAAATTTGAATATGAAAATGGTGTCTTGAAGGAATTGTTAAGGGAGATTAGAAGGCTAGAAAATGAGAGGAAGAAGTATAAGGAAATGGTTTAAAAAAAAATAGTGTTATTAAAATGTATAATTTTGGTTTACTGGTGTTGTTGTTATGTTTTTTTGTACAATACATAATGTAAGCTATTAAGAATTGTTTTGTTTTGTTTTGTTTATCTTAGTATGATTATTTAATTGTTTGTTGAGAAATCAATATGGAATATTGTTGAATGGAAAGAACAGCCACTATAAGAAGTGTGACAAAGTTTTATACACAAGAAGAAAGTTCCCAACTTGTTAAACTAAGCTTTATTTGATAAAATATTTTGATATAATAAATTAAAACGTTTTTTAATATAAGTTAAAATTGACAAAAATTATTTATCAATTTTAAAATCTTAGAGGTAAAATTTAAACTCATATCTTGAACTCTTAGAAAAGTTTAAAACAATTTTCAAATCAAGTCAATTTTAAAATCTAAGAGGTAAAATTTAAACTCCTATCTTGAGCTCTTAGAAAAGTTTAAAACAATTTTCAAATCAAGTTAAAATGATTTTAAACATGTCAAAATACTTATACTAAGTCAAAAATCATTTTAACACTTAAAAATGTTTTTCAAACAAGTCAAAATAACTCCAAGACAAAAAGTATCGCTACTTTTTGGTTAAGTATCAATAATTTCTAAAATATCGATACCCCTTGTAAAATTGAGACCAAACTTGCATTCTGTTTTTGACACCTCTTAAAAAATATCGATACCAAATTATAGGTATCAATAATTTCTAAAATGCATCGATACCATGGCCTAAAAAGGATACCAAAAGAGCATTTTGTTTTTCACAAACCCGAGAAGGTATCGATCCGATATCGATACCTTTTAAAAGGTATCGATAATTTTGTTGAGGTATCGATTTTTAATGGTACCAACTGTCACTAACTTTGCATTAAATGCAAAAAATATCGATATTTTTTTGTACGGTATCGATACTCGTAGTTGCAGGTCACTTAAATGCTCTGATTTTTCATCCCTAATCGCACTATTTATGACACCAACAATCACAACGGTTAGAAATTAATTAGAGGGCTTAAATACCATATTCTAAGGACCTGCAACAATTAACAAAGCAATTACAAGCAAATATCTTTAATTGAACATCTCAAGAGCTTACATTTTCATATCTTTTTTTCATAGCCTTACTTTCATTTCTTTACTCAAGTGTATTTTCTTTGTATTGTGAGCTTAATTTGCAAACAATTTGATCTTGCTAGGATTGTCTCTTGTTTGCTAATTTGTATTTCTTTGAGAGAGTTTGAGACTTAAGATTTAGGTAGAAATCTTAAGTGATTGTAAGGTTAAACCTTGTCCTCAAAGGTTTTACAAATCTAGTGGATTTGGGAAAATCCTTAGTGGTGGAAAGCTAAGGTATTGGAGTAGGCATTTGGGGATGAACTACTCTAAATTCTTGTGTCAAATTGTTTCAATTTTCTTTACTCTCTTCCAACAATTATAAAAGGCCAATTCACCCCCCATTTTGGCAATTTCGATTCAATCCATCAACTTAACAATTGGCATCAAAGCTAGATTTCTAAAGACGGTATTACAACCAAGAGATAAGATCCCAATGTTATCTAAGATGGAGATTACAAGTCAAGAGGTGTGCTTTATGGCATCGAAGAAAAATTCCATCATGGTGGGAGAAGGGCACTCTACCATTAGGCCTCTTCTATTCAACAGCACTAACTACTCTTATTGGAGAACAAAAATGAAGTTTTTCGTCCAAGCCAACGACTATGAAGTTTGGAGAATAATCACAAATGGGTCATCCATTCTATTAAAGAGGGTCGAAGGTCTTGTTATTCCAAAAGAAGAGAATCAATGGGATGATCACGATATTAAGTTGGTGCAATTGAATGCAAAGGCTATACACACTCTATTTTATGCTCTTAGTTCAAATGAATACAATAGAGTCTTCTTGTGCAATAATGCCAAAGAAATATGGGACAAGCTTGAGGTCACCCATGAAGGAACAAGTAGAGTCAAGGAATTAAAGATAAGTCTTCTCACCCTTGATTATGAATTATTTAAGGCAAAACCGGAGGAAGGAATCAAGGAGATGTCCAATGGCTTCACTAACATTATCAATGGTCTCAAAGCCCTTGGGAAGATCTATCCCAACAATGAGATGGTGAAAAAGATGTTAAATAGTCTTCCAACATCTTGAGAGCCAAAAGTGATGGCAATAGAAAAGTTAAAAGATCTCAATGTACTCTCCCTTGATGAGCTCATTAATTCCATGTTGACATACGACATGAAAATCAACCACCATGCAAAAGTAACCAAGGAAGTGCCAAAGAAAGTAGGAGTTGCTTTCAAATCGACATCTAGTGAGAAGGATGAAGATTCAAATAATGATGATGATGATGATGATGATGATGATGATGACATGGCTATGTTGGCAAGAAAATTCAAAAGATTCATGAAATTCAACAAAGCAAAAGATTTCCAAGAAAAGACACCATCAAGGGTTAACCAAACAAAAAGGAAAAGGATCCAATCATTTGCTATGAGTGCAAAAAGGCGGGTCACATCAAATTTGACTGCCAATCATTGAAGAAGAAAAGGGCATCAAAACAAAAGAAGAAAGCTATGATGGCGACTTGAATTGATAGTGATTCATCTGATGATGATGAAGACAATGAAGTTGCCCAACTATGTCTTTTGGCTATTGAAGAGCAAAAGGTAACTCTAAACTCTAGTAAATTAAATGAATATACATTTGAAGAGTTACAAGATGCATTTGATGAATTAACTATAGATTTTGAGACTATGAACTCCAAACATAAGAAAATAATTTCAAAACTAAAGGAGGAAAATAAATCTGTAATATTAGTTAAGGAGGAAATGGAAAAGAAATTTAGTAATATGCAAGCTTAAATCGGTGATTTAATTTTAAAGAATGAAAACTTGCATAACTCCTTTTCCATGTTTCAAATGAGGCAACAAAAGTTAAATTATATGCTTGAATCTTAAAGAGCCTTCTTTGACAAGAGTGACTTAGGTTTTGTAAATTTACAAAAAGAAAGCAAATTTAAAATTTTCTTTTCGAAACCAAGCTACATTTGTGATGCCTCACACATATGCACTCATTGTTATAACAAAGGGGATGATAGATAAGTTTGTTCTTTAAGGAAGCTCACATTTAGGAGCAAACTCACTAAGAGTGCGTGGATCTTAAAAGGATTAAACACACCTCAAAATGAGGAAGCTTTAAAGAAGTGGATTCCTAAGGGAACAAAGATTGTTAGAACTAATGCTAATGGACCCAAGAAAGTTTGGGTATCAAAATCCAAGATTTAACTTTGTGTTTGTAGGATGAAGAGCATTGCTTCAAGGCAAGCAACTCAAAGAAGAACTCATGGTACCTTGATAATGGATGCTCTAGACACATGACCGGTGAAAAAAGCTATTTTAAAGAACTAATACCAAAGTATGGAGGAGAAGTCTCATTTGATGATAACTCTAAAGGGCTTATTGAAGGTATTGGTTCTATAGGTATAAATTCTTCCCGCTCTTATTAAAAATGTGCTTTATGTCAATGGTCTTAAGCATAACCTCCTTAGCATTAGTCAATTTTGTGACAAAGGATTCAAAGTAATATTTGAGTCTAATGGGTGTAAAGTTGTAGATATTATAAATAATGGGTGTAAAGTTGTAGATATTTTAAATAATAGAATTATTTTGGTAGGACATAGGGTAGGTAATATTTTTATGGTAAATTTTGATGATATATCTTCTAATATTTGTTTTGTGGCTAATAATGAAAATATGTGTTGGTTATGGCAGAGAAGATTAAGACCTGTAAGCATGAGTGTTATTTCAAAGCTTATTAAAAAGGAATATGCCTAAGTTCTCTATTGATGTATGTGCTAAAGGTAAACATAGGAGAGCATCTTTTAAATCTAAAGATATAGTTTCTACATTTAGAGTATTCCAACTTATTCATATTGACCTTTTTGGACCCACTAGAACTATGAGTTTAGGAGGTAAACAATATGGTTTTGTGATTGTTGATGACTATTCTAGGTATACATGGGTGTTCTTTTTGTTTTCAAAAGATGAAGCTTTAGGAAAATTTATCACCTTTTTTAAAATGATTCAAAATCAAGTGGGATATATTATTTCTAGCGTAAGAAATGACCATGGAAAAGAATTTGAAAACCTTGGTTTTAATAATTTTTGTAATGAACATGGCATTAGTCACAACTTTTCGACACCTAGAATCCCTCAACAAAATGGAGTTGTTGAGAGGAAAAATAGGACATTAGAAGAAATGGCTAGAACCATGTTATGTGAAAATAATTTACCAAGATATTTTTGGGCGGAAGCCATAAATACTTCTTGCTATGTTATAAATAGAGCTATGGTTAGGCCTATTTTGAAGAAAACTCCATATGAACTTTTTAAAGGAAGAAAGCCTAACATAAGCTATTTTCATCCTTTTGGTTGCAAATGTTTTGTTTTAAATAATGGAAAAGAAATTTGATGCCAAAAGTGATGAAGGTATTTTTCTAAAGCTTATAGAATCTTTAACAAAAGAACCCTTGTTATGGAAAAATCTATACATGTCATTTTTTATGAATCTAACTCTCATTCTAGAAAGGAATCTATTGATTTTGATGATGTAGAAATATATGAACTTGAACAAAATCAAGTATCACATGAAGATCAAGGCATTAGTAAATTGGTTCAAGAACTCAAAATAGATGAACTTTAAGAACCAACTCATGTTGAAAGAGAATCTAGCCACCCAAGAAAGCTTTCATATGTCAAGGATGGACAAATCATTGGTGATCCATCAAAAAGGGTAATTATTAGATCTTCTCTTAGAAATACTTGTAATTATGTTGCATTTATCTCATGCATTGAGCCAAAAAATATCAAAGAAGCATTAAATGATAAATATTGGATGTTGGCCATGCAAGAAGAGTTTAATCAATTTAAGAGAAGTAAAGTATGAATCCTAGTTGATAGACCTAGTGATAAAACCACCATAGGAACAAAATAGGTATTTAGAAATAAGCTATATGAGAGTGGTAACATAGTGAGAAACAAGACAAGACTTGTTGCTCAATGTTACACTCAAGAAGAAGGAATTGACTATGATGAAACTTATGCTCCCGTAACTAGGATGGAAGCCATTAGAATGCTTTTAGCTTTTTCATGCTTTCATAATTTCAAATTATATAAAATGGATGTAAAAAGTGCCTTTTTAAATGGTTTTATAAATGAAGAAGTGTGTGTTGAACAACCACTCAATTTTGAAGATCCAAAATTTTCAAACCATGTTTTCAAACTTTCAAAAGCTTTATATGGTTTGAAACAAACTCCTAGAGTTTGGTATGAAAGATTATCTATTTTTTTTTATTGAAAAAGGTTTTTTTAAAGGGAAGGTTGACACAACACTTTTTATTAAAAGAAAAGATCATGATTTATTAGTAGTTCAAATCTATGTGGATGATATGATTTTTGGTTCTACTAATGATCTTCTTTGTCAAGAATTTTCTAAGCTAAAGCAAGGTGAATTTGAGATGAGCATGATGGGAGAACTAAATTTTTTTTTGGGACTCCAAATCAAGCAAAGGAAAGATGACATCTTCATCAATCAAGCAAGTACTGAAAGGAAATACTCTAGAAGTTTGGGATAAATAATCTCAAACCACAAGCTACTTCAATGAGCCCTTCTACAAAGCTTGATAAAGATGAGGAAGGTAAATGTGTTAATTTAAAATTATATAGGTTAATGATTGGTTCGTTGCTTTATCTTACCGCAAGTAGACCCGACATTATGTTTAGTGTCTGCTTGTGTGCTAGATATCAATCTTGTCCTAAGGAATCACATTTACAAGCTGTTAAGAGAATTTTTAGATACCTTAAAGACAATTCAAACTTAGGCCTTTGGTATTCTAGGGATTCATACTTTTGCTAGCATGCTTACTTGGATGCGGATTTTGAAGGTTGCAAATTAGATAGAAAAAGCACTTTCTGTACTTGTCAATTCTTAGGCAACATGCTAATTTCATGGTCTTCAAATAAACAAAATAGTGTTAATTTGTCCACCACCAAAATGGAATATATTTCTGCTGATAGTTATTGTGCTCAAATTTTGTGGATTAAACAACAACTTAAGGATTATGGAATTAATGTAGCGATCATTCTTATTATGTGTGACAATACTAGTGCTATTTGTCTCACTAAAAATTTCATCCACCATTCTAGAACTAAACATATTGAGATTAGACATCATTTCATTAGAGATCATGTCGAAAAAGGAGATATAGTTCTAGAATATATTGACACCTTACATCAACTAGCTGACATTTTCACAAAACCATTAGATAAAAAAAGATTTTGGACACTTAGAAGAAAACTATGTCTAACCACCTTACCTTGACTATGTGTTTAAATTTTTTTTGGTGCAAAAGCATGATAAACATGATTTTCTTGGCTTTCGTATGCAAAAAGATAAGAGGAGCTTTATATGATTGATTATCTATTCCTTCTAGTATGCCTTCAATTTTTTTTTGTTGCTCTCACAAATATATATTAACAATTAGCCACCTTTGACTTTACTTAAATTATTTATTTATTTTCATGCATCTCATACATTTACATGCATCTTAGTCCTATCAACCATTCTAAGTCACTAGGAATAGTTTTGGAGCCATTTTAGGAACCTTAGAAAATAATAGGGCTTAAAAATCTCGTTTTTATGACTTCACTGCACTTGGAAAATAGAACTGCAATTTGGTATTGATATTGATTCAAAATTATCGATACTTTTATATAAATATCAATACTCATGAAAAAATATCGATACCACAGGGCTTATAAGGGCACCTATTATAGATTTTCAAAACAGTTTAACCTAAAACCCTTCAAAACCCCACTTTTCTTCGAAAAAGACATAACACTGTACCAAAATCCTTTAAAACTTTTGTATTTTCTCAACAAATCTTGACTTATAAACACTTTCAAACCTATTTCCATCAAGATTTGCTCAGTCTTCCTTGGGATTTTGGGTTATTTCAACACATTTGAGGTAAATACCCTAAATTTTAAACTTGTTGATTTTGAACAATGTAGGTTGAAATAGTGTTTTAATGGTTTATTGGGTTGATTTGGACTGTATGTATGTTGTTTTATTGTAGGAGGTTATCATTCTTTAAGGATTTTTCTTAAAAATTTTAACCAAAACCCTTGTCTACCAAGTGTTTGACAAAATTCCTCTTAGATTTTTTAGCCTTATTGTTACTTAGGTTCCTATATAGCATTATGACTCCTAAGAAACGTTTTAGGACTACTACCTCTACCTTTAGTGATGTCGAGCCATGTTCTAACGAATGTTTTCGAACACCAAATTTGCTTGAATGCAGTAACATTCACTTTGCCTCTAAACATGTTTGAGAGGCTAGGAAAATTGACATGACAATGTTAGATGCCATTAGCTTTTCTTATCTTTCCATCCTACAAAATTAGGGTTGGATGAAACTTTTTAATATTTTTTCATCGCTTTTTCTAAACCTTGTTCGAGCTTTCTTTTCCAATGCCACGCTCGAACATGACGAGTCCGAAGAAACCATTATTGCCATCTACTCTTAACTCATGGGTACACCTATTCGCATAACTCTTGAAGAGTTTGGTGACTATCTTCACTTACCTTCTGGAGGTCTCTCCGTTGAGAAGGGTCGTTACAATCCCTCACTTTTTGAACCTTCCAGTTCGGTATCCGAACTTAACATTCATGATCGTGTCCTCTACCTAATCCTCACTTGGAACCTAAGACCTATTAAAAAACATGTCAAGATTCGAAACATTGACTATTGAAGGATTGATTATTTTAGAACTAATAGGTGTCCCGATCTTGCAGTCATCCTTTTTAATGACATTAAAAAATCTATTGGGCGTGGACTTAATACAAATGTCACTCTTACTAATGACACGTATTTGTCATACATTTTTATGAGGTTAGGTATTAGTACTCGTGTTGACACCCCCATTTCCTCCACTCAACCTATTGGTTATGGGCTCTCCACCATGCAGGTTATCACCTCGATGAGGACGACGATATTGGTGTGGACTTTGATGATATTTCGGCCTTTGAGGATGCTCCACCTCTGGCCTTATCTTCTCATGCTCCACCATCATCGGACGTGACCACCGTCTTTGAATAAAAGTTTATTTGATAAAATATTTTGATATAACAAATTAAAACATTTTTCAATATAAGTTAAAATTGAAAAAATTATTTACCAATTTTAAAATCTAAGAGGTAAAATTTAAACTCCTATCTTGAACTCTTAGAAAAGTTTGAAATAATTTTCAAATCATGTTAAAATGATTTTAAACATGTCAAAATACTTGTACTAAGTAAAAAAATCATTTTAGCACTTAAAAATGTTTTTCAAACAAGTCAAAATAGCTCCAAGCCAAAAAGTATAGATACTTTTTGGTTAAGTATTGATAATTTCTAAAATATCAATACCCCTTGTAAAATCGAGACCAAACTTGCATTCTTTTTTTTTACACCTTTGAAAAAATATCGATACCAAATTATAGGTATCGATAGTTTCTAAAAAGCATCAATACCATGGTCCAAAAACGATACCAAAAGAGCATTATGTTTTTCACAAACCCTAGAAGGTATCGATCTGGTATCAATACCTTTTTAAAAGTTACCGATAATTTTGTTGAGGTATCAATTTTTAATGGTACCAACGATCACTAACTTTGCATTAAATGCAAAAAATATCGATACCCTTTTGTACGAGTTAGATACTCAAAGTTGCAGGTCACTTAAACGCTCTGGTTTTTCATCCCCAATGGCTCTATTTATGACACCAACAACCATAACAGTTAGAAATCAATTAGAGGGCTTAAATACCATCTTCCAAGGACCTACAACAACTAACAAAGCAATTGCAAGCAAATATCTTCAATCAAGCATCCCAAGAGCTTACATTTTCATATCTTTCTTTCATACAATTGTGAGCCTTACTTTCATTTCTTTACTAAAGTGTATTTTGTTTGTATTGTGAGCTTAATTTGCAAACAATTTGATCTTGTTAGGATTATCTTTTGTTTGCTAATTTGTATTTCTTTGAGGGAGTTTGAGACTTAAGATTTAGGTAGAAATCTTAAGTGATTGTAAGGTTAAAACTTGTCCTTAAAAGTTTTACAAATCTAGTGGATTTGGGAAAATCCTTAGTGGTAGAAATCTAAGGTAGTGGAGTTGGCATTTGGGGTTGAACCACTCTAAATTCTTGTGTCAAATTGTTTCAATTTTTTGTATTCTCTTCTAACAATTTTAAAAGGCCAATTCACCCTCTCTTGGAAATTTCGGTTCAATCCATCAAGTTAACATAACTGTAGGTGTTTAAGTGCAAAATGTAATAACTGTAGCAAAGTTTAAGTTTATTCCAATAGTTTAAATATAAAATGGAACCATCACAAGTTCCCAATCGAAGGTGTTTAAGTACAAAACGTTACAAAATGGAACTATCAGATTAAGTTTAATCGAATAGTATAAATAAGACATGGGAAAAACAAAATAGAACAAGCACAAGTTCCCAACTGATTGTTCTTTGAATACAAAATGTAACAGATCATGGCCTTCATATTTTCTGGTGTTTTGATGTGGGTTTGGGGGCTGACTTGGCTTTCTTCTGCCTCTTACTCCCATTGGTACTTTCTTGAGTGGTGAGGAGAACATCATCATCTGAGTTGCTTTTTGTTTCCCCAAGTCGAGCAAGTAATCCCTTAGTTTTTGTAATGCAAGCAATACAAAGTTAAATAAATCAGTTTGAGAAAATAATGTAACAACCTTAATGGGTTTCGAAATTCTGTTAAATATTTACCTGAGTATATTTTGTTGATCCACCTATTTGTACTGATGCAGTGGAAACTTCCTTAGTTGTATTCTTATTGGCAATAAGCTTGGAGAGTTTAACTTGGCTCTTCATATTAGGCTGTCAGGACAAATGGAACATAGTGTTACATTATATCATAACATTAAAAATATATTATAAATTAATAACATTATGAAATGTTGTATTGGACTTACATTTAAAATAGTGGCACTTATCTTCTCATTGAAGTATACCCCCATACCCTCCATCCTTGACTTTGACCTTGTTTGAGGGGCAATAAAAGTATCAAACTGCTTCTCTTTGCCCTTCCTTTTTGGTACTGGTGATGGCTTCGAAAGAGGGCTATAGGGTCTTCAGTTGGAGTGGCTACAGTTGTGGATGTTGCAATAGGATGTGTTGCACATGGAGGAGAAGTGGTTTGTATTGTTGTAGGAGAAGTTGGTGCAGCAAGAGGAACAATCCTTTGAAGAATACTTACCACAGTGGGTGCAGGTGTTCTATTATTGACCTCAAACGGGCTGTATGGCCTTTGATGAAGTGGAACATCACCAATTATGTCCTAAAAAAAATAAGTGTTAAAAATTTATTATAAACATTAAGAAATGGTATAGCATTTAATTGTTAAATTACCTCGAATTGTGAATGTTTAGGACATTAAGAGTTGACTGGGGTTGTATTGGAGTTGCATTCAACCTGTCAAACGATTTAAGGAGTCAGATTCAGTTATTACACTAGCTACAATGTAAAGAGAAAAAACAAATAGATAAGTTAACTTACATTTGTAGATTTTTTTGTTAGACAAGTCCTTGAGTTGTGTCCCAACTTGAAACACAGTTTACATCTCATTCTCCTACCCTTCCTAGATAGGTGTGTCCCATCTCCTTCCTCTTATTCTCTGATCCTCTTCTTTTTTGGCCTTCTTGAGAGCTTCCTTAGCAGTGGTGGATAGATATTCCCCATATTTGTTTGGGGCCAGAACTTTTCACCCTCAAGCGATGGGATTCAAAACTGATATAGTTTCTTAAATACTTGTTTCTTATAGACAACAACAATATAATCATCAACATTGTGTTTTTTCCATCGAATTACAGATATTGCATGCCCACATGGTACACCAGTTAGATCCCAAACTCTACATGTACACTTATATCCTTCTAGGTTAACCAAAAAAGTATTACCATGACATTCGACCTCAAACAGCTCAAGTCCATTCCACAAGACTTCATAGTAACCACTAAGGTCTAAAAAATCCTCAATTTTTTCACAAATTTTTGGACAGATAGGTTTAGACCATTTGATGCATGCAGTAAGGTTATTTACAGTCCGTTGTATTATATAATGCCTAATATTTTCATATTTTTATACATTTTTTACATATTTTTTCATATTTTCATATTTTATCCATATTTTTAGCATATTTTTACATATTTCAAATTTTTTTCAACCATCTCTTATTTCTTCTTTTTTTTTGGAAACCCTAAATAGTAGCTACTTTATTCTTAAATTTTATGGATTTCAAGTTCTTCCAGTCACATGTTGTATATTGTTTTCAAGTATTAAATAAGTCAACAAGTCTATTTCTGTTTCTTTTTTACAGAAGTCAACAACATACGACATTTATAGAAATCATACTTTCAAAATCGAAAACCATAACAAAATAAAAACAGTTATGAACCATAACAAATATAACTCCAACACTAAACTCCATGTCCATCAAAGCAATCATGTGTCATATCATAGCAAACGAACTGATCACTTAAACAAAAACAAACATGAACAACAACAAATATAACTCCAACAGTCAACTCCATGTCCATCAAAACAGTCATCAACCATATAATATCAATATATTCAGGAAAGAGAAACGAACTGATGACTTTCCTTTGATGATTAAATAATGGATTAGTCTAGAAAATGAACCGTCTACTAAACCTGCAAACAAAAATAATTATACGGTTAGAAATAATGAAATATACTCACATTGTACCCTTACCCACTGGGTTTTAGACTACAACTATGAAAATTTATTTTTCAAAAACGATTCCTTAATCAAGAAACTCCAAAAATTTCGAAACTAATAAAAATCCTTATCTTTTTAAAACCCTAATAATTAGAAACAAACACAAATCCATTTATTGTTAAAACCCTCATAAAAAACCTTTCTTTCACCGTTAAAAAAAACCACAAGACAAATATAAAATAAACCCTAATCATTCAAAAATCTGAAAGTGGGTATGGTTATCGACTGTGAGCTGAAGACAATACGATACGATCAATGACAAATGAAACGTGTTTGAATGAAATACCTAGATGAAAGAAGCAGAGCGGGGAGAAAATAATAAGAAGGATTCGAATGAAAAACAAAAAAAAAACGATAACAAATCAACCAAACAAGAGAATCAAACACAAATGAAACATTTACAAACGAAAGACCCAGATGAAAAAAGCAGATTGGGGAGAGAATAAGAAAACTTTTTTTAAGGTAAAACAATGAACAATCGAAGCAGACAAAGAAGAAAATAAAAAGGTTGTCTAGTTTTGGGTTGAGAGAACATGAACAGTTTAGGTTGAGAGAGAAAGATGATTTGTATTTTTTTCCTAACTCTGAAATACGTCAAATCCTCCTTAATGGTTGCATTGAAATTTTAAATTAATTTATTATTTATTTAAAATACAGATGAAAAAGTGAGGGAAGGGAAAATTGCAAAATAGCCCTTCCCTAATCTGCCCATCAATTACCCCCTTAAACCTACCATTACTACATGTTGACACATAATTGGTTCACATGTCAAAATCAATCAAAAACTAACTCCGTTACTGATAAGTACTAGATTATATAACGGAATTAAACTTCAGCTACCACACTGGACATTTTGAAACTTCAGGTACCACATTAAAACAAGTGTCAAAGTAGAAGGGTGAAAAATGGTATTATCCCAATCCAAAATAGATTGTCAATTGCCGCTAATTGAATCAGATCCTTACCAATGCTTTAACAAATTGTCTTCATAATTTACCAAAGCAAAATAAAAAAAAAGATTAGGTAAAATCCAAAATAGATTGTCTTTAACAAATTGAATTTTACCAATGTAAAACTGGGCAGTTAGAGCGAGTAAATGCAACAAGTAAGGTACATCTCAAATAGTTATTTAGTGGTTTTCATTTTGACTTACCGTTGGCTTGGTAAAGATACAGGGACCCTTTTAGAGTTCTGATGTGGCTAAGCTGACGGGTTTACAAACCAAAGTTGACAAGAATACTCAAGCTTAACCCGATGTTTAATGTGGGCACGCTGAAGCCTGTTTGTGAGGATCAAGGAGATCCTTATGAAGGCAAATCACAATGTGGGCAAGTAAGAGTGTGAACAAGATGTACCAAAGAGGGGAGAAATAATTCGAGTTAGGAGACGAAAAAAGCCGAGGCAAGTGTTCCGAGGGGCGAGACTACCTGGCAGATAGGCTAGTTAGGAATTGGCTGAGGCATCGAGAAAGTTCAGAGGCAAGTCAAATTGGTGCCATTTCGAGGATTCAACGAGGGCGTTGTGAGAATGAATGGGGGAGAATATCAGGGGTCGTGAATCAAAGTCCGTGACGAATGAACAAAGTGCATCCCATAGAGGTCAATTGATGAAATGAGACTCATTTGACCCATTTGAATTGGCCCCGTTTGTGGAACATGTAAAGAAACTCGTCAACTTGAACCTTGGTGGCTTAGTGAAGAACTTATGGAAAATTTGGGCTACTTTAGTAAATATGAAAAGTAATCCTAGAATATTTGTAATCTAATAAGATTTGATTTTGTAATCTTAAAGGATTGAGTCAATCCCTTAAGAATCTCAATTGTAGATAGACTTTAATATCGACTGTCGATGTAACTCAATTTGTACCGTTGGTTTTGGGAGAGCTCAATTATAAATAGAGATCTTTCCCTCATTTGTAATCATTCCAAGATACTCAGTTGTAATCCTTCAAAGTAATTGAGATACTTTAAAAGCATTTACTCCAACACTTGGTGTGCTTTTATTTTCTTGTGACAATTTTTTTCTTTTGTTGCTCTTTCGTTTTGAGTTGTTTTTGCTTTATTTTCGATGTCTTGGAGAATTTCTATTCAGAATTCTCATTTTGCGAGAGTTATGTTGAATTAGACGGATCTGAAATTAAAAAAATCGCCTAAAGCAGTACGGATTGCGAGAATAAAATTTTAGCCTCATGACACATGCGACATTAGCAAAGGTAACAAACATTAACTTTTTCATTTATTTTACGGTAATTTGAAAAAAAAAAGTTTAAAAACTAATCGAGAAAAATAAATTAAATGGAGGATTAAAATTCTTTTCTTTTTTTTTATAAAATCTAGAAGAAATACCCACAAACCTAAATTTCAATTAGAGAAGCTGTGGAGTTTGATTTGAGTGACTTATAACAAATCTATAAAATAAAGTTAAAAGATGATTAAAACTTAGATTTAAATCAAGAAAATTAAGGAAATAAAGAAATAATACAAACAAAATAAGTAAATGAGTAGAATTTTTTATTACAATGAAGTGCAAATTAAATAACTTAATTACATCATAAATGAATTTTAAAAGAGGGTAAATGAGGGGTTATTTTAGCGTACCATAAATCACGTGTGATAAACTATAACTTTTATCTTATTTGGTAAAAAATCACATGTTTGAATTGGTTAAATTGTTTTATTAGCTTCTGTTTTTTTTTTTTTAAAAGTTGTAGATTTAGTCTCTTAATTTGATCAATTTAAGTTTTTATACTTTTCGAATTGATCAATTTCAGTCCTTATACTTTTTTTTTTTAATTTTGAAACTTTCGTCCAGACTAAAAAAGTAACAGTTAAATTTATTTGGTTAAATTTAATTATTAGTCTTATTTTATGCATATAATTTTAGAGTTAATCTATATTCTTCAATTCAATCATTTTAAGTCTTTATGCTTTTTATTTTGAAATTTTAAACATAAATGATAGTTGTTAATTCATTAATTAGATTTTTAGTGAGTAATATGTGGAAATAACAAACTAACATGACATTACACATATGATAATATATTTGTCGTATCAAATTTTGAAAATAACAGAACTTAATTTAATAAATTTAACAGCTATATTTGGGTGGGGACTAAAATTTTAAAATTTGAAAAGTAAAAGGACTAAAATGGTCAAATTAACGTATAAAGACTAAATCCATAAAATTCTTAAAGTACAAGGAGTAATGGAGAAATTTAACCGTTTCAATTCAACAAAATGTCTTTATAGGAAGATATTTGAAGCGGGCCATACTTGGGACTAGTAGGCCCAATATGAACCTTGTAAATGGGCTTCAGTGCTGCACAGAATTCCTCGGATTAGTCCTATAAAATGTCCAGCAAAGGCCAGCATAAATTTAACACAAAAGTAGTCCAATACTGGACATTAAAACTAGCTAAATCCTTATCTTAGCTTAGTAAAAACTCGAAAAATAATTCAAATTTTAAATTAAATAGTTCATGTTATTTGAGTTAATCAAGTTATTCGGATCAACTTGAATAAAAAATTAAGTTTTTCGGTTTAACTTGAATATGAATTACACAATTCGATTTATCAAAAAATCCGAATAAAAAAGGACAAAACTACGTCGTTTTGATAAATATTTCCTCCTTAACTTACAAGGCAAAATCATTATATTGTTTATATAATTAAATAATGTTGCACTTCGTCTACTAGTTAAATAATCGGTACATGTAAACACAACATTGAGTATAAATAATAGGTTTCGTTAACTCGACACGATTTGACTCGATTCGTCAACTCGACTAATTCAAATTTTTTTGACTCGATTTGACTCTACTCAATCGAATACTCACCCCTATATATGATTCCATTATGAAATTATTAGCCTATTAAAATAACCATGTCTTAAAATATACAAAAGAAATATTATAAGGAAACAAACGTAAACGAGAAACAATTAAAGGTGGATTTGGATGGATAGTGCATTTATCTGCGGTTAGTATAAAAACAACGATGGAATGAAATTAGATATTATAACGATACTATAGTATCGGACAAAAAATAAACTAAATGTACTGCACCGTATTGCCCATCCATATCCACCCTAAAAATACTAAAAATTTTAATTTTGGCAACTTCTCAAATTTTAAACTAGTACTTTAAAAAAAATGAAAGAAGTCTATGGGGCACGAAAATGAGTTTTTGACAAAAAGAGAAAAAAAAAAGTTGGTTTTCATCATTTTAAAAATGTTACTACAAGAAATGTCTTCAAAAAAATAAGAAACGTTTCCAAAATATAAAAATACTAAAATGACAAATTGTAAAAGATAAAAATCCAAAAATAGAATTTTGTTGAAATAGAAAGTTTCGTTAAAAGAGGTTTTTCAATAATTTTCAAATTCGTTTAACGAACTTCATTCATTTCTTGACCTCATGCAGTTGCGGAGGTACTAGATATTCTTAAAATAATAAAATTTTAATTCAATTTTTTTTTTTTTTATAATTTATACAATTTTAAATTGGTAATAATAAAATTACACTTTGATATCTAAAAAATGATAAAAAATTGATAACCCTTTAAAGATTTTAAAGATATAGACTATTAAAATGATGAAATTGTACTTTTACTATCGTAAAAATATACAATTTAATTTCAACCCAAAAAAAATTTCAGGCTCCACCACAGATTTCATAAATGTTATGAGTCAATATAAAATGGTTTGAAATGAATTCTTTAATGAAATGATTGAGTTTTGATTTCAATTGACATGCCTTACTTCTAGTTATTGGACCACTTGGTAAAATGAAACCCTAGGAGTCTCTCTATCATTCTAGTTACTGGGAGACAAAATGATTATCTATGGATGGTTACATGGGGCCTTGAATCGTGCGAAAGAAGGGCTATATTTGTGCGAGAGAGGAGGATTATTATAATGGCAGAATTCTCCTCATTTATGTTTTGTTTCCTTTCCTTTTTCACCATCTTTTTCAGTTTATCTGAAGAAGAGAAAGACGAGGAAAATGTTACATGATGTAGTGATTGTGAGGGTTGAGGTCGGGAAGTAGAGAATCAGAGGAACTGGCAAGCCCTTTTATCTCTCCATATCTGTGGATTTGAGTAAGGGGGAGTAAGGATTTCTGAAATCTTTAAGAAGTTTCTGTTTAATGAAGGATTCTGGATTTTAAGGTTTTTACACCTTTGGTTTAACTAACATATATAGTTGCCATGCTCTAGCGTTTTGACAAGCTAAGCTAACGAGGATGAGGGTTGTAAGGTGAGTTTTTATACTCTAGCTATGGGTGGTTGTTGATGATGTATTACTTGTGTGATTTGCATTTGTGTCTGTTCTGAGGTTGTTATGATTCATGGTCGTGTATGAAAATAGTGAATGAGTATATTGTGAATGCATAACCTTGGGAAAGTATGTGTACGCTTGTAAGTATGATTAATGGATGTTAAAGGGTTGTGAATTAACGTGTTGTATTATGGTAATAAATACATTGATTTGCATGTAATGCCTGTCTATAGTATATGCGGAGTATGGAGAGTTACCTTGACGGGGTAGACGAAGATAGGAAAAATTGGTGGAATGGAGGAATGGGCAGACTAATAAAGGTGTACAAGGGAGTTTGGCGGCATCATGAAATGGTTATCTACTGGGTCACTAGAGCGCTACCATGACGACAGTTTATCGACTATATGGAGCAACACCGTGACGACGATTATCGACTGGTCCTTTGAGGCGACACTGTGTAAATGGTATATAGGTCCTTTGAAGTGACACAGTGTAAACGATCTATAGGCCCTTTAGGGCAACACCTCGAAAGAGGTTTAATGATTCTTCGAAATCAGAAGATCATGGGTAGCCATGGCATGATTTAGTGGTGAAGAGGAATAATATATGGTGAAATGGAGTTCGCCAAGACAGTGAATGGAGAAGCCTGATAGGGCATCAAAAGGGGAAGACATTGTATGACTCGCGCGACGACGTGGAAAAGTATGATAACATGATGAATCGCTAGAATGAGAAGGTAAGAGAAATTGTTAGAAGTATGGAAACACTATAGATGTAAAGGGAAGGGTATTTCCTTCAAAGTATATAAGTGTTTATCATCATGAGTTCGCCAGTGTTTAACGAGCAAACCAGCATGGAGGTGACAAAGCGAGATGATGAAGTAGATTTTCGATCCTAATAATCCGTGGCCAAGAGGCCGCTAGGAATAGGAAAGTCTGCCAAGAACCCTCTTTTGAGAGGTGTCCGCCAAAGACTATTTTGGGTGGAGAGGTTGGGGACTTACAATGAGAGAGGATGCTTTAGGACAATCTAGTGCGGTGAAAATCCACAAGGGACTATCAATCATGGTATTGAGAAAGATACTTAGGAACCGGAGGAGCCGATCCGTCAACAATATCCCCATATTTTTTAGTTAGGTAAATTTCGAGCCTGAAATTTTTTTAAGGAGAGCAGAGTTGTAACACCCTAACTTTCTTAAGTTTGAAATGCTAAAATTACGTCAAATAATTTTATTTGGTTTGATGGTTAAGTGCTTTAAATATTTTCTTTAGGTCATGAGTTCTATTCCCTTATGTTTTTGGAATTTTCCCATTACTTTTTAATTATGTCAGACTTGATTCGTAGGGCTTATATTTTGATTTCGTGAGTTGGTTGATAGAATGAGTTTATTGGTTCAATGGTAAGGTTTCAACTTACTCGGGGGTTTTGAGTTTGAAACTTTTTGTGCTCAAAAGTGGGATTCTTTTTGTTTCTCTGCCATTTGTTAGTAGTTGAGTTAAATTCGAACTCTAAATAATCTGGTGGGTTAAGATATTATCAGTTTATCTTGATTATTTTTCTCCCTCACCTACCGTCCAAATTTCCCTCTTTTGGCATACGTTCTTTAACTTTTCCTTCTTCTTTTGCTTTCTTCTTTTCTCTTCTCTTTTGTTTATTTTTCTGCCGAATTTTTCTTTCCTTCATATTTTTACTTTCTTTATCTTTCCTACTCCGTTCTTCCGGTCTTCTTTTCTTCCATTGTTGTTAGTACTGCCTTTTTCTTTTGTGATTGTTGCATGGTGTTCGTTTGTTTGATTGTAATCCAAGCATAGTGTAAGTATCGTCGAATGATTTTATGATATTATGTTTTAATTTGTTCTTTGAGCAAGGTAGATGTTGTGAATGGTGTTTAATTCTCACTCTTTGTCTTTTTGAACATTTCTGTGATCTTTGATTAGCGAAGGGTGAGAGATTTGTAATCCTCATGTGGCTTAGTTGCTATTTGGCCACTGTTTTTACTGGTAAGTATTCGAATATTAGTTTTGGGGTCTGATTTTAGTAAAGAGAAATTACTGAAGTTAAGTGGCGGTTTAATTGTTTATTGTTAATTGGTGCTATTTAATGTTGTATGTAGGATTCAGGAGTACTCTGTTTTTTGGTTTATCAGGAAAATCGTCAGGTGTGTGTTTCTAACCCCAAAAGCATCATTTAAAACTTAGGAAATTTGGAAATTAAGTTGTTTTCGAACTGCAGTCTGTGTCACATGATCGTGTGACAAGCCATTTGCACCGTGTGGAGCACACGGGCGTGTACGATTACGCGGGAAAATCTGGTAAGGCATATGGGCCACACGGGTTAGCATTTTGGGCTATGTGGGCCCATTTTGAGGAGAGAATAAGATTTTGAAATCAGATCTTTAGATACTTTGCAAGTATTTAAGACTGTAATTTTGTGTAATTATACGTTAGTAAGCATGGTTATGGTTAGTATCTCTGCTTAAGTTTGTGTTAAATCTGTATCAGTGACATTGATGAACATGTCATATTTCTATTATGGTAAGAATATATCTTGCATAAGATATTAGTATGATAATGCATGTGCATTGAGTCGAGATATGATAAATATTGGAAGAAGAGTGATTCTAGCAATATTACTACATTTCTGTTGGTATCTTCGCAATATTTGTCTGGAAGCTTAGCTGCAAACTTTCTGAGTGGCATATGACCACATTATGGTGTGATGGATGGATGGGCTCTTGTAGTCCTTTTTGTGTGATTGGTTGGACGGAGATGATGTGTAGTGGTTGAGGGTAGAATTTATATGTTTTGATCTGTTATATGATTATGAGTATGTGGGTTTTCTGATATGTTATTTTGATAAGTGCATATAAGCATGTTCTGATGTAAATTCTATTTGTGGGTCGATGCACACACTGGGCTTCTAGCTCACTTTGTTGTTTTATCGTGTTTCATGTAATCCTCAAACTTATGTTTTTTCGACGATCTCGGAGATCACTTTAATTATGTTTGATTCTTTATTACGGACTTTACGGACTTCTAAATTATTTGTTTTTTGGGACATTTATTTAGGTTTTTGGGTTTTTACAAAATATACTTTTAATTGGTTATTTTTTATATGTCGACATGATTTACGAGAAATTAAACCCATTGAACGATTTATGAAATTTAATGGCTTTCCAAAAAGAATAACTTTAAGATTTTTCTACTGTGAATATATATAATCGGAACATAGTGTTTTATGAAATAAGCAACTAAAGCAAAATGGTTTCAATAAACCAACTTTATAAGCAAATATTTTCAAAATATACCCATACGTTATGGTGATAAACACTTTTTATTAAAACCGAAGCGATCTATATTATGGATACTAATGTAACCTTTATAATTCAGCCGTAACGTCTCGGCCAGATATGAGGGGTTAAAATGAAGATGGTTTAAGAAAATGACTTCCAAGTTGGATTTGAAGAGGGAATCAAGTTTGAAATTGAAAATTTGAGTGGAGATGGGGAAAAGATAAAAAATGGAGGAAGAATAATTTCTTCTTCTTCTCGATGAGGGGGACGACTAAAAGGAAAGGGAAAGCAAAAATAAATATCTTTTTTTTTCTCTTTTTCCCATTAAAAAATCCACATTCAATCCTCATGTAAAACTCCAATCCAATGACTCCAAATTATTTCCAATAATTCAACATCTCAACATATAATATCTCCAATGTAAATTCCATGTAAATTACCAAAATGCTCTCTTTTGCTAAAAATTGCACTTTAATCCCTTTTTGTCTCATCATTTTTCTTTATTCCATTCAAGGCTCTTAATACATCAAATTTTCCATATTTTTCACTTATTAACCATAATAACTAATTATTCATGCAAGAATTTGCATTTATGACATTTCTTGATAAAATGGAAAATTTATGTGTGGAGGCTCAATTTTACCCAGGCTAAAATAATTAAACAAATTCAATCTAAAAGCCCAACAAAAAATAAAAATTTCAAAATTAAATTTATTTTGAAAGTCCATTTACAAATCCAAAAATTACAAACAGACCTAATATTAATAGGCCCAAATACCCAAATACACCCAAGCCCAATACCAAGTCAAAACTAGGCCCAGATGGCCCTAAAACCTAAAAAATATATCAAAACCCCTAAATACTACCCCAACCGCCACACGCCATGTCAGCAGCACCACGTCACCGTCACGTCAATCGTGTGACCTTTCGTCTGCTGAACATTGACCGTCTCTCTACCCGAGACTGCTCCTCTGCTCGAGACCCCTCTGCTGCTCGAGGCCATTCCTCTACTCGAAGCACCCTGCTGTCGCCTCTTGCACCGAAATGGCAAAGGCGTTCTTCCCCAACGCCGTTGACCCTGCCAACGTCTCATCCCAGTGATACCTGCAAAACAGAGGAGCAAAGAAAAACAAAGATGGTGGAAAGCAACAACACAAGGCAAAGAACAGTAATTTTTAAATTCGTTCTGGCTATAAAAGCCATTATTTTGAGTCTGTAAGAGACCATGAAATCGATGCACACAAGAAACACAAAATTAATACACATCAAATCCATACGAAGGGTGGTTGAACGCAAGCAACAGAGATCCAAAGAGAATTAAAAGGTATAGCATTTATTTCGTTTCCATTCGGAACATGCACATATATGTAAAATAAAGAGTAAAAAGGGTTTTTAAAAAGAGCATACTTGGATGTAACCACCGTCGTTGGTGTTGGAGGTTGCCACCCCCGATGATGGGTGTTTTAGTTTCCAAACAAGGGTCCTTCGAATGACTAATATTCGTCAAGGAGCCTCAAGGAAAATACAAAGGATAGGGTCCTCTCAAAAACCCAACAAGATACAAAAATATTGAGATTTTTAGTGTCTTTAAATACGAAAAATATATATATAAAAAATAAATTTTGAAGAAAGGATCAAAACCTTGCATAAATCCTTGGAAATTCATTGGTGTTTGTTGTTTTAAAAAATAAATATAAAAAACAAAACATAAAAAACAGTTTTGAAGCGAAAAGGTTTAAACTTTGGTTTTATAAAACTCCAGATTTAAAGACCTAATTTACAAAAAATAAAAAACAAAAAACAAAACTTTTGTATTTTGGTTTTAAATCTAACATCTTCGTGTCTAGATCTGAAAAGTTTAAAAAAAAAAGAATAATAAAAGAGAAAATGGAAGAGAAAAGGTTTTTACCTAGACGTCGTACACGGCAACGCGTGCGACGACCGGCACGGAGGAGTTGCGACGGGCCTGAGATCGAACAGGGCTCTCCTTTGAGAGCATTTCAGAGAGAGCAGGAGGATTTTTTTTTTTAAAGAATGAAGAAATGAAAATTTTTAGCAAAATATTGACTTAAATAATCCTCTTGAAACGCCACCGTTTTGGCATGAAGATTAAACGAAGAAACATCGCCGTTTTGCGGCGCCCGGACACGACCTAACCCATGGTCAAAGGATCCGCGCATTTTCACATTGAGGGCAATTCACGGATTCGACCCTTCCGCATTTTTCTAAATACGCAATTTTGTCCTTTTATATATTTTTAATTTATTTTAAAATTCCTCTTTAATTTTGTTTCATTTGTGATTCAATCCTCCGAACTCTGGTCTCTTGAGAAGGTGACATGTGTGCAAGATTGGGGCTTATTACGCAATTAGTCCCTGAACTCTTTCAAATCTGAACTCAAGCCCTATTTTCCTTTTTAAATTTCTACTTTAAATTTTAATTCTATCTTAATTTAACCCTTGAAATTTTTTTTCGGCCCTTTTATTCCTTTTAATAAATCAAACCCTTTTATTTTATTTTGCTTTTAAAATTTTCCTTTCTTTTTTGTTTATTTAAAACCTATCCTCATACTTTTTATCTAAATCTCAACCCTTAATTTCATCTTATTTTTAATTTAATCGCCAAACCCATTTATTTTCGGATTTAGGCCTTGAATCCCTTTATTTTTATCTTTTTTCGCTCTTTCAAATTTCTTTAAAATTACTCTTCTAATAGTTTCTTTCCTCTTTCGAATTGGCTGCTCATGTCTTTAGAAAAACAAGTCCTTTTCGTTTTGATTTTGTCATATCAAACTTCAAGCCTTTATCTCCTTGTTTACTTTGCTTGGCTTAATTTTTGTTTCTCACTTTATCATGTTTCATATTACATTGTTGCTTTGCATGCTATCATTTCATTTATTATTTTAATTATTTAGCAAGCTTGTATGTTTCGCAAGTACGGAAATTATCCTTTTAAAATGACCACTTCCCTTGCAAATTATATGTTTTTACCCATTTTTTTTTACGAAATAGCCTTTTTTAAAAAATATATATAAAGGTAAAAAATCAAATATATATCATTTTCCAAAACTTATAAGTTATTTCAAATGGAAAAGTAACTTTCTTTTATTAAAAGGGATTTGAAAGGTCGTACCCTAACGGGTTTCTTGATAGAGTGGAAGACAACACGATTGTGTATTTATGGTCTGAAGGGAGACAACGCGAGAATGGCGACAGTTTGATAGAAGGTCATTTATCGGAATTTTGGGATCACACTTAAGTAAATGTGACCCAAAACAATGTGCAAGAGCTAAGGGATATTTGGGGTCAATGGAATGATGAAATGAAACAGGTGTTTTATAGAGAATATGAAGATTTATCCTATCTACTCGAGGTAAAAAAGACAAGCACCTTTTTCGGGCTCTCACTTAGCATTGGAATCTCGCATATAGTTGCTTTTCCTTTGGGGGTTTCGACATGACGCCCACCGTGGAGGAATATACCGCGCTAATCTGTTGCTCGAAGATTCAAGTTGATAAGGTTTACTCAAGAGCTGCGAGTGTCCCGACTCTTCTAAAGAGGTTGATAAATATAATTTGAATGAGTGAACAGTGTGTAGCATCTAGAATCAAGGTAAAATGGGACAATAAATGCGTCACTTGGAAGAGTTTAAAGGATCTGATATTAGTGCATCCGGATATGAAGAAACGTGTTGACCTTTTCGCTTTGAGTATTTATGGGCTGATTATCTTCCCGAAAGCCTTAGGGCATATAAAGGATGCAGTTGTGGATCTCTTCGACCATCTTAGTAGGAGTGTCACACCTGTCCCGGCAATCCTCGCTGAGACCTTCAAATCGCTAAGTGCTTGTCGACGGGAAGGCGAAGGAAGGTTCATTGGCTGCTTTTGATGGTTTGTTTTCATAGCCATTTTTGGAAGAAGGAAAGGATTTCATATAAGGCATACTCAGTGGACTACTCGCATTTGAAGGAATTTGTAACAACGCAAAAAGAGCTGAATATATCTGGAGAAAAATGGATAGCAGTTCTTCAAAATCTCCGAGAACAGGACATAGAGTGGAAGGCATTGTGGCTTATCATCGATGAGATCCTTTATCGTTGCGATAGTTTTGACTGGGTTCCCTTACTTGGAGTATGAGAAGCAGTAGGATATGCCCCTCTACTCATGTTGAGGCAATACAAGTTAAGGCAGTTCATAACAGCAACACATGGTTTGGCCTAGTGAGAGTTCACTTACAAAGGAGATAACTACAAGAAGAGGGTCATGGAGACAACACATGCATGGAGGCAAGCCCATAGGATGAAGGTATTTGCTACAAACCTGATGACGACATCGGAATATGATTGGTGGTGGAGTAAAAGGGTCAATGATAATATTCCGGCATCAAACCCTGATAATGCCAGATCGTTAGAAGAATGCTTACAAGTAATTCCATTAGAGTTGGACATCATAAAGCAGGATTTTGAAAGAAAGAGGTCTTAGAGGAGGATAAGATGAAGTTAGGGTTGGATGTAGACATTCACAAGTTAGAGACTGAAAAGTTAAGAAAAGGGAAGAATAAAGCCGAGGAAGACTTGGAAGATTTGAAGAAACACTATAAGAAACTTCGTCTATCCATGAAGAATGCTAGGCTTGGAAAAACCTCTGAACAATGGCAACAAGAGATTCGTGAACAAGAGGATTGAGCAGAACAATGGAAAATGAATTTTCAAAATGGTCAAGCTCGGGAAAATGCTATAAAGGGAGAATTGTTAGAAAGCCAAGTTGAAAAAGCTGAATTAAAAGCCTAAATAACTGAGATGGAGGCTAGAATCGTTGAATTGGCAGAATGTCTACATAGACAACGCAGCCGAAACTCTGTCACAGAACTCAAGGCAAGTTAAGCCGAAAATAGAGAACTGAGGAAAAGAATACAAGAGCTCGAGGCTTCACTCCAAAATAACGAAATAAGGGTCGAAATTCTAGAAAGGAACTCAGAAGCAAGTGAGTGGCACACCCAGTAGGCCCAAAGGCAAGTAGGAGAGAGAGATTATGCCATTGGTGAAGCACTTACACGGGTGTGAGAAGTGGCTGATCACGTGTAGACGCTAGCCATGGAAGCTGACGAGATAAGCATACAGTATGAATCAAAGTCAACACGAGGACAAAAATTGGCCGAACTTTTTAGGAAAATTAGAGCTTTAAGCACTAAGGCAAAGCCATTTATGTAATTCATTCTATGTAAAGAAATTTGTCTTCTAGAGAAGTTTATCTAATGAAATTGAATTCAGAATCAATGTCTTCTCTTGCATTGCATACATGCATTCATTCGCATTACGTTTTCACATTCTAACACAACAATTCTAACTAAATAAAATTTAAAACAGTTAAACCCGAAAACATAGAGAACTCATATCCTTACGGTACTCGGAAAGCGATGGACCAAAGAATAGAATGGTTAGACCGGTTATAAAAAGAGATGCAATAACAAATGCAAGCACAACTGCAAGACCAGTTAGCGAAAGTCCAACAGGATATGAGAGGCCAGATCATTGAGTCTTAGGGGAATATAATCAATCGATTAACTCAACTTTTGCAAGAAGCAGAGAAAGGAAAAAACCCTGTAGCAATTCCGATGAAGGAAAATAAAGACCCCCGATACCCTCCTAGCTTTACTCCCGTGCACAATCAAGTTCTACCATAAACAAACTCGCAAGGGGCTCCCATCTTTATTAGAGCACAGCAGCATCTCATCGGTACCTCAGGCCATGCCAATTATCCGACTGGATCAGGGTCTAATCTAGGGGAAAACATTGTAAATCTCATTAACCCTGATTTTGACGAAATCATGGAGACAGAGAGAACAAAACTAGAATTTTCCAAACAGATATAGAACCATTACAAGTGGTTGGAAGATAAGGTCAAGGCAATGGAAGGAGTTGACACCTGCTGTGGGATGGATGCTAAAGAACTAATTCTAGTCCAAGACTTAGTACTACCCCCGAAATTTAAAGCTCTAGAGTTTGAGAAACACAATGGGACCAGTTGCTCAGAAGCTCACATCACTATGTTCTGCCGAAAAATGACAGGATATGTCCATCATGACCAATTACTAATTCACTGTTTTCAAGACAGTTTGGTAGGATCTGCGACAAAATGGTACAATCAGTTAAGTCGTGCGAGGATTAGTTCATGAAAGGACTTGGCTTAGGCCTTCATGCAACAATACGGTCATATCACTAACATAGCTCCTAATAGAATCAACTTGCAAAATATGGAGAAAAGTCAAGTGAGAGTTTCAGGCAATACGCTCAACGATGGAGGGATATGGCCACTTAGGTGCAGCCACAATTTATGGAGAAAAAGACAACTATGCTTTTCATCTACACGCTGAAGGCACCATATCTCAACCACTTGTTGGGAAATGCTACGAGGAGTTTCTCAAATATGGTCATGTCTGGAGAAATGATCAAGAGCGCAATAAAAAATGGAAAGATTGACGTCGGAGAAAGCGGAAAGAGAGTTGCCCTCAAAAGAAAATATGCTAAAATAAATAATACTGGCATGTACAGTCAAGCTATACAAAATCAATCATGATGACGCAAGCTAGAACCCCTGCAAACAATTACCAAAATCCTTCGAAGTTGGAACCGACCTCAAAGAAAAACACTGAAAGAATTCAGTTCACCCCTATTCAGGTAACGTACAAAGAGCTTTATCAACAGTTGTACGATCAACATGCAGTGTATCCGTATTACACGGATCCAGTATAACCCCCTTTTCTAAAATGGTATGACGCAAACGCCCAGTGCGAGTACCATGGAAGAGTAGTCGAACACTCCATCGAAAACTGTTTTGCTTTCAAGAAGATAGTGGAAAGACTAATTAAGACGAAGCATAATAAGATTCGATGAGCTGTTTGGACCTAACGTGGCTACGAACCCTTTACTTGCTCACCCCGATCAGGGGATAAATATGATCACGGAAGCAAAAAGTAAAAGGGTTAAGACTAATGTCGGAAAAGTCACATCATCCTTAAAGTGGGTGTGACGTTAAACGGTTGACAGATGGGTAATCACACGAAACAATGATGATACAATGATGACAGCTAAGAACTATTGTGATTTTCATAACACTGAAGGACATGAGATTCAACATTGCACGGAGTTCAAGACTTTGGTTTAAGACCTGATGGACCATAAAGAACTGAAGTTCTTTGAAGAAGAAGAAAAGGTGAAAGACATTTGTGCCTTTGAAGAGAAAGCGACAAACATGCCTGATCGCCCTGTAATAATTATCTCTACACCCAAAGCTACCGAAATAAGAAGGCAAATGACACCCTGTGTCATTATACAAAAACTTGCGTCGTTCCCTTATGAGGATAGTAGGAGGGTCCCTTGGAATTACGGGTGTAACATAATAACGCCTAAAGAAGACATAAGCCTTGTTACCCGTAGTGAAAAATTCTACGATCTGAAAAAAAAAAGAAAGAAGCTACAAAAGGAAAGGCCTTGGCCTTTGAACTAGAAGAGAAATAGAACAACAAGCTTGAGCCAGTAAATGAGACGGTAGCAGAAAAAGAGGCGAAAGAATTCTTAAAGTTCTTAAAACATAGCAAGTATAGCGTGGTTGAGCAGTTGCACAAACAACCAGCACACATATCAATCTTAGCCTTGTTACTAAGTTCAAAAGTTCATCGCAATGCACTGATGAGAGTACTCAATGAAACGTACGTGGCTAATGACATATTTGTGTGCAAGCTGGATCGCCTAATTAAAAACATCATCGCCGACAACTTTATTTTCTTTAGTGACGACGAGATCCCATCTAGAGGAATGGGATCGACAAAGGCTTTACACATCACTACTCGCTGCAAGAGATATACTTTGCCCGGAGTGCTTATTGATAATGGCTCAACTTTAAATGTATTACCACTAGACACCCTGGAACGATTACCAGTTGACAGCTCCTACATGATAACATGCCATAATATAGTCAAAGCTTTCGACGGAACGGAAAGAAAAGTGATGGGTTGAATTGAAATACCGTTGTAGATCTGTCCGAATACCTATAAGGTAGACTTCTTGGTAATAGACATTAAGCCCTCGTACAATTGTTTATTGGGAAGACCCTAGATCCATTCAGTGGGAGCGGTACCGTCCTCACTTCATTAGAAGCTTAAAATGGTAATCGAAGGAAGATTGGTTACAATAAATGCGGAGGAGGATATTATCGCGTCCGTGACAAGTGACGCCCTATATGTAGAGAGAAATGAAGAGGCTATGGAATGCTCCTTTCAGTCATTAGAGTTCATTAATGCGATGTTCATTGCAAAAGAAAGCAAAATCCCCGAACCAAAGCTATCACGGACTACGAAGATGGGCCTACGATTAACTATTAAAAAAGGGGCACAACTAGGAAAAGGGCTTGGAAAACATCTACAAGAGACAATCAATGTACCGGTACCACTAGGGAAATAAGATCGTTTTGGCATGCGGTACAAGCCAGATATGAAGGAAAAGAAGAAATAGATAGAAAGGAAACGAGAAGTGAGAAAAGCATGACTGGTCGGAGAAGAGATCAAGTGAGAGCCAATGATCTTTCCCCATATATCAAAGACTTTCGCTTCCGATAAGATGAGGATTGAAGAAGAAAAGAACACTGGAAGAGTTATGATAAACTTGGACGTTAATGTCATCTCTGAAGAAGACGAAGGAAGGAACTTATCAAAAATTTGCCCATACACACCGAGAAGTATTCTATGCAACTGGACTGAAGAGGAGCTCACTGTAGCCTTTAGGATCTTTTCAGAGTAATACTCAATGCACACCTATTGCTCTATGCCCGAGAGCAATAGAGATCCTTTGTAAATGACATTTAACTATTATCCATTACTTTAATGAAAATGCTTTTATCCCTTTCGACAAATATCTCTTCATATTCTTTCATTCAGACAATTTGTTCACACTTAATCTGTGCAAATAACCATTCTTGAATTCTGTATATATATACACATACTCATACCATACAATCATTCTTAAATTTACTTTGTTCATTGGAGCTTTCTCATTCTTTAAACAGATCTTTGGATATCAATAATATGAGCAACGCTGTCACTGACTCTGAGCCTCATTTTGAGCAAGATATGTGTCTCGAAGAGCCTCAGGACTTTGAAGATGACCAAGCCAGTAACTTGTCTCTTGATTTGCTGCGAATGATGAAACAAGAGTAAAAACAAATTTTGCCCATAAGAGTTGTCAAAATTGTGAGCATAGGAGATGAAGACGAAAAGAATGAGGTGAAAATTGGAACCAGTATTTCAGCAGAAGCACGAAAGGATCTTATTGAGTTGCTCCGAGAATTCAAAGATGTCTTCACATGGTCTTACCAAGACATGCTTGGGTTAAACACCGACATTGTAGTCCATAAGCTCCCAATAAAAGAGGAATGCAGGCCTGTCCAGCAAAAGCTTCGAAGGATGCGTCCGGATGTGTTACTAAAAATAAAAGAAGAGGTTTAAAAGTAGTTTGACGCAGGTTTTCTCCAAGTTGTTAAATATTCGGAATGGTGGCCAACATAGTCTCTGTTCCCAAAAAGGATAGAAAAGTACGTATGTGTGTAGATTATCGAGACTTGAACAGAGCTAGCCTAAAAGACAATTTCTTGCTACCTCACATTGACATCTTGGTAGATTACACGGCAGGCCATTCATTATTTTCCTTCATGGGCGGCTTCTCTGGGTATAACCAAATAAAAATAGATCTTGAAGTTATGGCAAAAACTACATTCGTTACAGTGTGGGGGACATTCTGTTATAAGGTGATGCCATTCGGAGTTAAAAATGTAGGGGCAACATATCAAAGAGCCATGGTGACGTTATTTCATGATATGATGCATAAGGAGATCGAAGTCTGTGTGGATGATATGATCGCCAAGTCACGAACAGGGGAAGAACATGTAAAGGTATTGAAGAAGTTATTTTTTAGATTAAGAAAGTTTAAGTTAAAATTGAATCTCGCCAAATGCATTTTTGGAGCTATTTCGGGCAAATTGTTAGGCTTTGTGGTTAGCCAAAGGGGAATTGAGATTGATCCAGACAAGGTTAAGGCCATACAAGAATTACCACCACCCCATACGCAAAAAGAAGTTCGAGGTTTCCTTAGAAGATTGAATTATATGGCTTGGTTTATCTCACAATTAATTGAGAAATGTGATCCCATCTTTCGTCTTCTTAGAAAACACAATCCAGGCATGTGGGACGACGAGTGCCAAAAAGCTTTTGACAAGATTAAGCATTATTTATCCAATGCTCCAGTCTTAGTGCCACCAAGTCCCAACAAGCCATTGATCTTGTACTTAACAGTTTTTGAAAATTTTATGGGATGTGTGCTGGGCCAACACGACGAGACTGAAAAGAAAGAAATAGCCATATACTACCTCAGCAAAAAGTTTACCGACTGTGAAGCATGGTATTCATCGATCGAAAAGATATGATGCGCGTTAGTTTGGACTACTTGAAGATTACGACAGTACATGTTATACCACACAACCTGGTTAATCTCGAAATTTGATCCCCTTAAATACATGATGGAGTCAACAGCATTAAATGGAAGAATGGCCAGGTGGCAAATCTTACTTTCAGAGTTCGACATAGTCTATGTAAACTAGAAGGTAGTAAAGGGGAGTGCGATAGCATATTTCCTAGCTAGCAGAGCTTTTGAGGATTATGAGCCAATAAATTTTGATTTCTCAAATGAGGACCTAATGTACATTGCAACCGTCGAAGAGGAGATCGTGTCAGAACATCATTGGCGATTAAATTTTGATGGTGCTTTAAATGCCGCGGGCAATGGAATCGGGGCAGTTTTAGTATCGCTAGAAGGAGACCATTATCCCTTCACTAGTAAACTCGACTTCAATTGCACAAATAACATGGCAGAATACGAGGCATGCATTATGGGAATTCAAGCAGCCATAGAACGAGGAATCAAAACCTTAGAGATATACAGAGATTCAACATTAGTAATCTACCAGCTCAAAGGCGAGTGGGAGACAAGAGACTCCAAGTTAATCGATTATCGAAAGATGGTCCTCGAGTTGATCAAGGAATTTGATACGATTATGTTCCAGTACCTACCACGTGAGGAAAACCAAATGGCAGACGCTCTGCTACTCTAGCCCCAATGATAAAAGTAAATAGACTCGAGGATAGGAAGCCCATTCAAATGAGCATTTACAAGACTTCATCCCATTGCTATGAGATTGAAGAGGAAGAAAAAGACAATCATCCATGGTATCAAGATATCCTCTAATATCTGAAAAATCGTAAATACCCCGAAGAAGCTACAGAAAATGATAAAAGGACATTGAGGAGGCTCACAAACGAATACGTCCTAGACGAGGAGATTTTGTATAAGAGGAGAAAGGATCAAGTGTTGCTAAGATGTGTTGATGCAATCGATGCCAAGAAAATCCTAGAAGAAGTCCATGAAGGTATTTGCGGAACACACGCCAATTGATTTAAATTGGCTAGGCAGATCATGAGATTTGGATACTACTGGTCAACTATGGAGAGTGATTGTATCAACTATGCTAAGAAATGTCACAAATGCCAAATCTATGGAGATAAAATTCACGTACCTCCATCACATCTGCATGTCATGACTTCTCCATGGCCTTTTTCTATGTGGGGCATGGATGTTATTGGGCCAATTTCTCCGAAGGCTTCTAACGGGCATAGATTCATCTTCGTCGTCATTGACTATTTCACAAAGTGGGTGGAAGCTGCCTCTTGCGCCAACGTTACAAAATCTACAGTTAGCAAATTCCTGAAAAAGGAAATCATATGCTAATATGGGATGCCAAAAAGGATTATATCGGATAATGCATTGAACTTGAATAATAGCACATATCGGAGGTTTGCGAGCAATTCAAGATAAAAAATCATAATTCATCTCCATATCGCCCAAAAATGAATGGAACAGTGGAGGCGACAAATAAAAACATCAAGAAGATCGTGGCAAAGATGACAGAAACCTATAAAGATTGGCATGAAAAATTCCCATTTGCCTTTCTTGCTTATAGAACTTTAGTCAGAACTTCTACTAGGGCAACACTGTTCTCGCTTGTATATGGGATGGAAGCTATTTTACCTATCGAGGTGGAGATTCCCTCTCATCGAGTCTTGTCAGAGCTAAATCTGGACGAAGCAGAATGGATCCTAGCTAGATATGATCAGTTGAACTTGATCAAAGAAAAGATATTAAAAGCTATCCGTCATGGTCAGATGTACCAAAAGCGAATTATGCGAGCTTATAACAAAAAGGTCCACCTTAGAGAATTCCATGAGGGAGATTTAGTCTTAAAGAAAATATTCCCCATACATAAAGACTCTCGAGGAAAATGAACGCTTAATTGGGAAAGGACATATGTGGTAAAGAAAGTTTTCTCTGAAGGAGCTCTCATTTTGACTGAGATGGATGGCAAAGAGCTATAAACGGAGATGTTAAGGTGAAAACTCACAAAAGGGCATCTTGAAACCAAAAGGGTTTTGAGTTGAAAACTCGAAAAGGGCAGTTCAAACATAAGGCAATGTGGCCAATTGTTCCCTCAATTGTGAAAAGACAAAGAAACTTTACATCTTGGGGCATCAACGAAGTACTCCAGGTTTTTCTAAATATCAAGCAGAAAAATGACGCTCAGATCAGAGAAACTCATATCTGATATCTAGGCATCTAATATTGTTCATTGCAATTATTTTATTCCATATAAATATTTGGCAATTTTTCTTTGGCCAATAATTCTCGAGCTTTGACGCTAATGCAATCTCATTCTTTCCTACACTGTCCAAGTATTTTCATACCAAGATAATGGATAATAGACTAATGTCGCATGAAAATGCAAAGCTCTGTGAGTGTTATTTTAGAAATTTCCTAAATGACACAAGGACCCTAAAGAGGACCACCAGTTAAAAGAATCAAACCTGAAAATAATAGTTAAAATTAAGAATCCTGTAGTAGATTTGAGAAGACATAAAGAGACAATCCCAAAGCAAAAGAAATCAATTTTTGATTAACATTAATCATGCATATTCATCTAGTTAGGAGCATTTGACTCATCTTGATCATGACATCCTAAACAATCCGGCCTACCTAAAGGCCCATTTAAGCATATTCTACAGGTTTACCATGATGATATGAAGGGAAAGGTTTAAGTCACAACGACGAACCCTGTACCTCAGAAGCATGAAGGAAAATATTTAAGTTGCAACAGCGAATCTAGTACCACGAGAACATTGCAACCGTAATGACAAATCTCATACCCTAAAACCAAATAGGGGCAAATTTGACCATAATGACAAATTTTCTACCTTGAGGCTACAATAGATCAGATCAAAACAACAAGTCTTCATCTTTCTGAAGTTGTAGTAAGAGCAAGATGAAGCTTTGACATCAAAGCCTATCTTTCCGAAGTTGCAGCGAAGTTGGATTAAAACTGTAATAATGAATCTCGACCTCTTTGAAGTTACAGTGGAATAGAGGGGAATTACAGCAGCAAATTTTTCCATCTTGGATTTACCTTGGGGCAAGATAAGGCGGTAGATACGATACAGCTGAATGGTCAATGGCGGGGCCAAGGATCGACAAGATTGAACAAAATTAGTCTTCTTTTAGTCTTTGCTCTATTCCCGTTACACAGCAACGAGCAAAAAGGGGCAGCTGTAGAGGCTCAATTTTAACCGAGCTAAAATAATAAAACAAATTAAATCTAAAAGCCCAACAAAAAATAAAAATTTTGAAATTAAATTAATTTTGAAAGTCCAGTTACAAATCCAAAAATTACAAACAGAATTGATATAAATAGGCCCAAATACCTAAATACACCCAAACCCAATACCAAGTCAAAACTAGGCCCAAATGGCCCAAAAACCTGAAAAATATATCAAAACCTTAAATACCACCCCAGCCACTACACGCCACGTCAGCAGCACCATGTCACCGCCACGTCAGTCGTGTGACCTTTCGTCTGCTGAACATTGACCGTCTTTCTAGCCGAGACTGCTCCTCTGCCCGAGACCCCTCTGTTGCTTGAGGCCATTCCTTTGCCTAAAGCACCCTGCTGCCGCCTCTTGCATCGAAATGGCAAAGGTGTTCTTCCCCAACGCCGTTGACCCTGCCACCGTCTCATCCCAGTGATACCTGCAAAACAGAGAAGCAAAGAACAACAGAGATGGTGGAAAGCAACAACACCGTACGACGGGCAAAGGTGTTCTTCGTGTCTAGATCTGAAAAGTTAAAAAAAAAAGAATAATAAAAGAGAAAATGGAAGAGAAAAGGTTTTTACCTAGACGTCGTACACGGCGACGCATGCGACGACCGGCACGGAGGCCTGAGATCGGACAGGGCTCTCCTTTGAGAGCATTTTAGAGAGAGGAGGAGGATTTTTTTTTTTTTTTAAAAGAATGAAGAAATAAAAATTTTTAGCAAAATTTTGACTTAAATAATCCTCTTGAAACGCCACCGTTTTGGCATGAAGATTAAATGACGAAACATCACCGTTTTGCGGCGCCCGGACACGACCTGAACCATGGTCAAAGGATCCACGCGTTTTCACATTGAGGGCAATTCGTGGATTCGACCCTTCCGTATTTTTCTAAATATGCAATTTCGTCCTTTTATATATTTTTAATTTATTTTAAAATTCCCCTTTAATTTTGTTTCATTTGTGATTCAATCCTCCGAACTCTGGTCTCTTGAGAAGGTGACATTTGTGCAAGATTGGGGCTTATTACGCAGTTAGTCTCTGAACTCTTTCAAATCTGAACTCAAGCCCTATTTTCCTTTTTAAATTTCTACTTTAAATTTTAGTTCTATCTTAAATTAACCCTTGAAAAAAAAATTTCGACCCTTTTATTCCTTTTAATAAATCAAACCCTTTTATTTTATTTTGCTTTTAAAAATTATCCTTTCATTTTTGTTTATTTAAAACCTATCCCCATACTTTTTATCTAAATCTCAACCCCTAATTTCATCTTATTTTTAATTTAATCGCCAAACCCATTTATTTTCGGATTTAGGCCTTGAATCCCTTTATTTTTATCTTTTTTCGCTCTTTCAAATTTCTTTAAAATTACTCTTCTAATAGTTTCTTTCCTCTTTCGAATTGGCTGCTCATGTCTTTAGAAAAACAAGTTCTTTTCGTTTTGATTTTGTCATATCAAACTTCAAGCCTTTATCTCCTTGTTTACTTTGCTTGGCTTAATTTTTGTTTCTCACTTTATCATGTTTCATATTACATTGTTGCTTTGCATGCCATCATTTCATTTATTATTTTAATTATTTTACGTTTCCAACTATTGTTATCTTTTAATTTTAAAACCGAATGCACATTTATTCTATTTCCTTTTTTTTTTTTAAATGATTTAGCAAGCTTGTATGTTTCGCAAGTACGGAAATTGTCCTTTTAAAATAAAGTTGTTATATTTTAGGAAATTTGGGAGGTAGTGCCCTAACGAATTCGGTATTATTTTCTTTCGAACTTAAAATATCGAATGATTTCTTTAAAATCAATAATGACTACTTCCCTTGCAAATTATATGTTTTTACCCATTTTTTTTTACGAAATAACCTTTTTAAAAAAATATATATAAAGGTAAAAAATAAAATATATATCATTTTCCAAAGCTTATAAGCTATTTCAAATGGAAAAGTAAATTTTTTTTATTAAAAGGGATTTGAAAGGTCGTACCCTAACGTGTTGGAGCGTGATCTTTCTTTGAACTTAAGTAATCGAATATCTTATTCAAAATCTATAATTGTTCGATATTCTATTGATTTAGGGGATTCAAAATTGTGCCCTAATGTATTGGGTGTGATTTTATTATGAACCTAAATAATTGAGTATCTCACCTTTAACGTCCAATTCATGGATGACATTTTGAATTTCTACTCGAATTTTCGATTCTCAACAACTAAGACACTAAATAATCGGCTAGGTACCAATTTTGAGCGTGTGAGGGTGCTAACCTTTCCTTACACGTAATCGACTCCCGAACCTATTTCTCTGGATTTTGAAGACCAAATGTTTATATAAAACAAATTCAAATATTTTAGGTGATCCAATCACACCAAATTAAAAAATTGATTGCGACTCCCATTTTTTCAAATCTTAAAAATTACTTTTGAAACTCGCATAAAAAATAGTTTCGACATTATGATTTAGCCTTTAAACTTCATTTTCATCTATTCCTATAGGACTGACCAAGTAAAACCGAAAAACTAGTAAACGACTTGAACCGAGTTGTTTAGATGGTTTATGGAATGTAAGTTTAAATATCGTAGTTAGTTGAAATTGAACAGAGTTTTATTTTTATTTAACTTATAATTAATTCAATTATTTATGATATAAAAATAAATATGTTAAATTTAAAATAACGAAAATAACTTAAAAATTCTTGAAATTTTATTTCCTTTTAAAAATATTTATTAAAAAATTGAAAATTTTCCATAAAACAAAACTTATTTTCTCAAAATAAGTCTAAAAATTAAAAAAAAACTAAAAATTAATATGGAAAAATAAAAAAACCGAAACAAATCTAACCATAGACAATTCAAAAATCCAAAAAAAACGATTGAACCGAAATGATATCATCCCTATTCTTCTGATCATATAAAACCTCATTAATGCTTTTTAACTTATTTATTCATCATTGGGCAATTTCCACTTTAAGTCCTCATACTTATAAAATTTTATAAGTTAGTTCCCGAAGTGACTTCCACCATATTAATACTCATTATAGGTCATCCCCATGTCCAACAAACATTATCAACTCTTATTTCCTCAATTGGATTATATCCAATTTTAGTCCTCCAATTCTTTCAAAACTACGATTTGGCCCCTTATACCAAAATCCCCATGTCCAACTGGGGTTGAGGTTCTAATAACATTACCCATATTCTAATGGGGTTGGAAGAATCTAGCGGCGCAATATGCATATAAAAACTAGACATTTTGTATCCTTCCAAAATAAAAATATTCAATTTTTTTAAAAATATAGCTATTTTAATACATAATTAATCATTTTATTCCATTCAAATGAAAAACCTATCGCATCAATAAAAAGAAAACCATTTTTTTTTTTCGAAAAGAAATAAAGAGGAAAATCGTAAAGCCTATAATGAAAGCTTACTTCATTCATGCACCGTAAATCCATTTTTTAAGAAAAGAAATAAAGAGGAAAACTTTAAAGCATTTCAGACCAATAGAGAAAAAGGAAAAAAAAAAAATTACAAATCATAGCAGTGCGATGATATCAGATATCGTGCCATTTTCATTGTAACTTTGAAATTATTAAATACTAGATATAGCTACTAAAATTAAATATTGAATTTTAATATGTTTTCCATTTAAAAAAAAATTAGAGATTAATTTACCTAAAAAGTCTATTTTCCAAAAAAATTACAAAAATAGACTATTTTGCCTGATATTTACTAGAATGACCCGTATTTATAAAAGCACACTGATTTGATGTCGTTTTTAAAGAAAAAAACACGTTCAGCTGGAAACATTTTCAAGGGTAATCGAAAAAAACACTTTCAGCTTACCATATCAGCACTAAAAATAACAGCACCAATTTTTTTTTATATCACCTATTAATGTGGAAACAAAATTTACAAAACAAGCTTTATACAGACCCAAAGTCTTATTTCTCTTATTTTCTTAAGCAATGTGAGATATAATATATATGTATATATAGACTCATGAATAGATTTGCAGCTTGTTTTTAGACAATGTGGGATTGTTTATTCTTTTAACTAGCAACATAAGATTAAAACACTGCACTATATTTTATAATTTTTTACTTATAGAATTTAAAAATTTTATTGATAATGTCACAAATGTCTTCCTTTTATGTTTTAGATTTTTATAGAAATTTTTACATGTTGATAGTTGTATTTATTTTTTGTATAATTTGTTATTGTGGTTTATTTTGAATAAAATTTTGTTTAAAATGATGTGTTGAAATTCATTACAATTTTATTCATGGCGTCAATTCATAATATTATTTTTTATTCGTTCAGAGTATTATAATTTATTATATATTCTACACATTAATAATTCATTTATAAATGAATTTTATTCATGGTTTGTTCTACACATTGCTTAAGAAAACAAATGAAATGAGACTTTAGGCCTATATAAATACCTATTTTGTAAATTTTATTTTCACATTAATAGGTGGCATCAAAAAAAAAAATTGGTGCTGCTATTTTTAGTGCTGGTGTGGCAAAAATGCTTCCCATTAGAAGCGTTTTTCTGGGTTTCCCTTAGAAATGCTTCCAGCTGGAAGCATTTTACAGGTTAGAGGGAGAAAATGCTTTTAGTTGGACTTACTTTTTTAATTTTTTCTTGAAAACGATACCAACTCAACGTATTTTTATAAAAACAAGCCATTCCCATAAATATCAGGCAAAACAGAACATTTCTGTAATTCTTTTTGAAAATAATCCTTTTTAAGTAAATTAGTCCATATTAGCTTTGTTTAATATTTTAATATTCTTTACCTATTTTTTAACAAGCTTTGAGAACTTTCAAATTAAGAAACAAACAAAGAAAAAGAAATATACTTTGTATGATGATCATAATCAGCAAAATCAAATGGTAAAGGTATCATGAAAGTTTTTGTATTAGAAATTAAATTATATTTTATTTTTATTAAAAAATAAGTAAATTATTCTTTGTTAGTTAGATTAAAGAGTTAATAGATTTTTTATTAAAAATTTCATCAATTTTTACTATTAAAAATTATCTTGACCGACGAAATAACCAAACAATGACGCATAACATTTTACATATACCTCATGCTGATATAAAATTAAATAAAATTTTTAACAAAAAAAATCGACTCTTAGTACAAAAACTTTTATAATATTTTTATCTCGTTTAGCCTTTCATTCACGCCAACGTTTAAGCCAATATGATGGGTTTATCGGAAAAAAAATTGGCTCCTGATTTAAAAAAAAAAAAAAAAGTTAATTCTTTATTTTGGTGGTTGAATCATCAAATCTCTCTTTCATTTTGTGTTGTGTTATTAAATTTTTGTTGAATAATCAAATTTCTCTTTCATTTTGTGTCGTGTTATTAAATTTTTGTTGAATTGATAGATGCTAAAGATCCAAATAATTTAAACACATTCCATTTTTCTGCATCTCGATAAAAAAGCACTAATCATCTTTTAGGATCTGTTTAGCATTGCTTTTAAGAAGTATTTTTGAGATAAAAATATTTTTAAATAAGCTATTTTTTTTAGAGTAAAAGTGTTTTTTCCAAACTAAAAATTAAGCCGAAAGTACCTTTATTCAAAAACTAAAAATTTTAACTTCTCTTCAAAAATATTTTTTTTCCTAAAAACACTTTTAAGAAGCATTCTTAAACTAGACATTACTGAGTTTCATTCATTTTATTAAAAGCTTAATTAAATAAATTTATCAAAAGTTTAATTAATTGTTTTAAATACATAAAAACCTAATACTTGTTGTACATGGTCTAACTTGTACGTGTAGGGACATTAGTTATAATTTTTTCAAGTGCATTGTAGTAATATAAAAGGCAAGGCTAGTCGTGTTAACATCATGATCCATACAAAATCTCACTAACAAAAAAGGAAAATTAAAAACAAAAAGACAAAAGAAAAAAAGCAAGGTTGGGTTTCCTTTGCTTTTTGACGCCAGTGCATTCGGTTGGTTGGTTTAAAGTTCCAAAATTGGAAAAAAACCATTAGGTAAATAATTTGTATTTTATTATTTTTATATATTGATAATATTATTATTAAATTTATGTCACAAGTTAACTTCACGTTAACTCAAAATTGATGACAATACCATATAGTGTATTTAATATTTTTAATTTTATGTATTTACGTGTTTAAATTTTGTTTTTCTCTCAGTTCAATCTATTTTTTATATTTTAATATCGTAAGTATTACGTGTGTTACTATGAATTAGTTCCAGACTATACATATGATTTCTATATACAAGGTTTCCACACGTAAACATGTGTAATAGAATTTTTAATAAAAATAATTAAAAAGGTGACATGAATATATCAAAAATACCAAAATTTAAAAAACATGATGACTTATTTAGTCCTCCAACTTTACGAAAAAAGTCATTTTAATCCTTTATTTAATTTTTTGCCTCGTTTAGCCTTTAAACTTGTGTTATTTATTAAATCACTCTAAAATGGTTGAAAATGTTAACGCTTGTTAACTTTGTTGATGTGGCATATACATACATTGCCACGTGAATGTCACATGAACAATTAATTAATTTTTTAAAATTTAAAAAATTCAAAAAAATATTTAAAAAGGTACAAAAGTTATGAAAAATATTTTTAATATTCAAAAAATTAATTAATTGCTTACATGACAAATACGTGAATTGTCATGTGGATCCCACGTTAGTAAAATTAACTGCCGTTAATTTTTTTTAAGGTGATTTGATAAATAAATTTAAATTAAAAATCTAAAAAAATAAAAAATAAAAATAAATTTATTATTATTATTATTGAAGGGCTAAATACATCGTTATACCAATTTAAAATAACGTGGAGATGATGATAATCCGGTGGATAGAAAGTTGTGATTAGGTGGGGTATTGAGCTACGAACTTTAATGAGCGTAAACTTTGAACAACTGGAATATTCGATACATAGCAATCATATTTGATGAGGAGACGACCAAAGTTTGTGATTATCTCACCAATGCTTTGGATTTTAAAAAGACGAGGAGACATAATCTCCTGTAGGAAGATTGAGGTAATCTCCAAGAATCACATAGCTAAAATTAGTTTTTTAAATTAAATATTGTTATATTTTAATAATCACTAATCGAATTTTGGAAAGGATCCAAGTCTCCGATTATAATTTGAATAGGTCCCATCAGAAGATTAAGTATAAAGCGAATCACAAGAGGACGGCAAGGCGAGTTCGCGAACCCAGTTCGTAGAAGAGAGTTTGTGAACCTAGCTCGCAAGGCAAGGCTACGATCTCAATTTGCGTACACCCAAGGAACTTGCAGAAGGGACAACGTGTCCCGTAAGCCACTTAGACACGTGTCCAACATATATGGAGTCCACCCAGAATGCCAGTTCTGGAAATATAAAAGATTGCGTGCTCCATAAATACGTGCCCAACAGACTTGAAGCTCGCAGAGAATATCAATACTAAAGACAGAGAATGTTAATATTAGAGAGATAGCAGAGTCAAGACAAAATAGTGGAACCATATCGTGAGCTGTAATAATACATATAACAACATATATAAATATCGCAACATTTCTATCAATAAAACATGAAAAACATATTACTCAACAAATATAAAATTCAAATTTGGTAGTATATAAAAATATATTAATTTTTGGTTCTTTAACATATATTTTATTAATTTTTCTTTTAGGGCGGCGAAATAGCACATGATTTGTTATGGAAATTATAAAGAGGTGACATCGGCTTTTCGCCCTGGACCCTAGTGAAAGTGTCCCTTTGCACGCATGTTTCAAGATTTGTGAAGAGATAAAAAAGAAATTTTATTAATTTTGTTATTGAAATTTCATGGGTCCAAATTTTGTGCTAAATTTGGAAGGTCGGTATTATGCTAATAAACCTTTTTTGAGTTTAGAAAACTGTACTCAAAGTTGAATCCTAAGACAAATCTACATATAAGCATTCAATCTACCATAACATTTTAAATTACACACAACTATAAAATATTGTTATTTTACTCGGAAATAGTGCGAATTTATTTTTAAGTATAAATTTTATTTTTTAAAAATAATAATTCTCAAAATTTTATTTTTTTGTTGTGCAAAAAAACTATTTTTAAAATTGTATTTTTTCTAACAGTTAAGAATATTATTACATTCATACTATGCAAATTATTCATTTCTGAATACCACACGAGCTTATGAAAGCTTTTATCCTAACTTGAGGTTGAATTAGGATAAAATTGTAAAATTTTAAAAACATTGGGTGGACGTCATGAGTATGCAACTCAATGAGTTACGTCGCGACATCAAGCATCTCCGCATAGAGACATCACTTACTGTCGGACTAAGTTGCGACGTTGTGAACTCATGGTCGTGACGTTACCCCTATTTTTAAAACTTGGCACTTGGGTACCAATCCAAGTATGTAATCACCTAAACTAACCATTCAACCTTAGACACATCAATCATTCAAATATAAGGCATATTCAAATCCAATTCAACTATCTATATCGAAAACACATAATTTACCAACTTAAACATGCCATATTTGTACAACTTAGAAGCTTATCAACTTAAGTCCTCAAGCTTTTAATCAATTAAAAATCTATAGCGATTAGACTTTACAATTTAGTCCATGAGCCTTAATTAACTATTAATTCAATAAAATTACTAAACCAACCTTTAACATATTTCTATAATAACTTCATAAATATTCTTATTTAATATTTACGGACTCGATTTACAGAAATGGAGTTCTGAAACTGCATTTTTCGTTACCATTGAAAATGGGGTTGTTACATGAAGATTAGCTTGAATCACATCTCATTATTGAAGAAAGCCTTGAAGAGTATGAATTTTATGTTTTGGTTCTTATAATGGCATGTACATAGGGCTTGAACCATGTGAATGTGTATAGGAAACTAATTTGGTGGTTCAAAGCTATATCTTGCATAAATGTTGATATCTTGAATATTGTGAATGCTCAAGTTCTATAATGGGATGTACTTGATTTATGTGGTGTTTGGGTGATAATTTTGTTTGTTTTAAGGTTTAGAAATGGTGTTTAATGTTTGTGAATGTATGGTGAGCATTATGACTTAATTTAATATGAATATGTATAGAAAATGGTTTCCTTGCATTCTAGTAACCGAAGTCGCAACTTTAAGTAAGGGACGTCGCGACTTACAAGTTCCTCACGCCGCTACGTGATTTGTCGTTCGACAGGGTAGTGGCTTTGTTTCATTTCACTCAAAACAAGCTCAGTTGATCTCCAAAAGCTATCGTATCTAAATGTATATAATATGATAAAAAAAAGCTCCATAAACATAACACAAATGTCATGAAATTTAGATAATATGAATAATTATTAATGTATATAAATTCATATTAAAATATCACTCTACTATAATACTATAAACATACAAATATATTACACTAATACGCAAATTATATACAAAAATCCTTTACCCGTTAACCGTAACCAGGTAGAAATGTGCAAAACCTATTAACTAAAAAAAACTACATTTTTTTACAAGAGATAAAGGTGGGGTTTTATCAAAACCACCAACTTTTGATGACCTAATATTATGTAGAAAAAGAAAAGAGAAAGAAAGCTCCAATTCCTTGTGTTCGTGCATCTTCATGTTTTCAATAGTTCAATTCATTTTGTTGGCTTAGTTTAAATTAAAAGATGGTAAAGAATGTGGACTATTATCATGACCGCATTGCATGGGGGCTAAAGTCCGGTATAAATCCAACAGTTTGGCGCAAAGAGCAAAGGATTCGGATCTTAACTGTTCATTTTCACCCAATACAACGTGACACTGATTAATCACTACATGTAGCCGGTTCTTAAGCCGCCGGTTCTCTATGTTCAACCAATTCACTTGGTTCGTAAGGTTCTCCAACTGCCTCTTTTTCCTCCAACGAGACCGCTTGGCCGACTCCCTGTTTGATATCTTGCGTCTTTGTTGTCTTTCGTACGGTGAATATATCGCCCGGCTTGAATTTTCCGAACTGGAGTTTGAACTAACCGCTTCATTTGATTCGAAAAATGATAATAACTCATTGAGTTCTTCCGCTGAGAACATTGGGTTAGACTCAACCAAACGCAAAAGAAGAAGAAGAAGAAGAAGAAGAGTAGACCAACCAAATTGATACTAAGAAGTAAGATATGAGGGGAAAAGGGAAGGATAGAAGAGATAGGGATGGGTATTTAAAGAGGGAGGGAAGGACATGTAGGGTCCTTATTGAACAAATTACACATTTTTGGAACAACAATGGATACTTTTCTAAAACTAAAGAAGGAAAGCGTCATCATTTCAAAGCAATGTCTTTCTTATTTTTATTTGGAAATACAAGTATAATCACATTTTCAAATATAAATAATAAATATTTGAATAATTATCATCAAAATTAATTGATAAGAGGATAGTTCCCACACAATCTCAAAAGTTTTAAGATATAATTCGAAATTTTTTCAAAAGAAAAGACTCGATTTTACTCAAGAAGCTTTAGACTGATTCCTACTGTTTCGATAGCAGGTAATGACATTTTAAGCCTGAAAATAACAAAGAAAAAGTCGACTTAAAAATATCTGGATCCCAATAAAAAATTGATATCAAATCAATTGATTGTCTAGGCTTGAAAATTGGGAACTTCAGTTAATTGAATTTAATCAATTTCATCCTACTCATACTTGTATCGTTTAACTGCTACAAAATCCTGACTAGATTAATATACCACCGTAAATTCAAATAAGATTCACAAAGAGACTCGAACCAATTGAAAATTTAGACTATGAGGCCTAACATGCCAAATTCTCCCCGAGCCTCAATGTTGGTATTAAGCGAAAGCTTTATAATTCAAAGCAAATGCATGTAGATTTTTAAAATTATCCTTAGTTTAAAGGCGGTGGGGGTCAATTCTTTTCTCAAGAATTGGTGGGTCACTGAGAAGATTAAGTTTAGCTTAATCACGAAGAATCAAACAAAAACAGATGAAAGAAAATTTGCTTGAAAAAGTGACAAGTTTATTAGAGAGAGACATAGAAATAAGTCATAGGGTAGAAAGGTGGTAGCCTACTGTTGTCTTTAAACATAATAATATAAATTATTTTCTAATTTTTGTGAAACTTATGTTTATTGAATGTAAAATATTTTTCTTGAAATGGTAATTCAGTCATTCTCAATCGATAATATTCGAAAGAAAAAAAATATTTGAAGGTGGAGAATATAGATGTCAAGAAAGAGAGTACAGGGGCTGTATTGTGCCTGGGAAATATATACAAATGTTAAATGGTTGGAAATAGACCGGTTCATGGGTCGGATTGTTTGCTTAGACCTGAAGGTTTGTTCGAAATTTGGAAAGGTTTGGGTAAAAATATCAGACTCGAATAATGGATTTAGGCAAAAGAATTAGACTCATTTAAAATATGAGTTGGGTTCGGACTTAAACATTTAAGATCCAAGCCGGCCCGTTTTAAGTTTATAATATTTATATTATGTGATGTAGAACATATTAAAAAATAATTTTATACTAAATATATAATATTACTCTAATGTAAAAATTAAAAAAAATGTTAAGATGACTATATAAAATATTTTTGTAAATTAAAAATGTATAAAATTATTAAATATTAAAATAAAACAATATAAAAAATTGATACAATTGTAATTTAATACATGGGCTTTGATTTGGTGCAATTATAAACATGAAACTTTGATTGTGGTTCAAAGTTATATATAAAATTTTGATTTTTATTTAATTGTACACATTTAAGTAATTACATCAAATTATTTTTATACTCGATAAATATAATTATTCGTGTATACAATATGTAGACATAAAATGATGTTATATCAATAATGTCGTTAGTTGTTTGTGAAAATTAAACAAAATCAACATTCAATATATAAAATCGTACAAAATCAAAGTTCATATATAATATTGCATATTAGACCAAAGTTCATTTGTAGTCTTGAACTTTACCTTTTTATCAATTAATAGTTAAATACTACTGTACATTTAGATACTGTAATTATTTAACTTTATTTTTAATCATATTAATATTTAGATACTATTTTGTATTAATTTATCAAATTAAACTAAAATTTCTACCAAATTTATTATAAAAAAAAATTATAAATCCTATAAAAAATCAAAGCTTAAAAAACTCTTGAGAACTTTTGGGGGTTAAACACAAATTCTCATATTTTTTAAACATTAATTATAAGATTAAAATAATTTTTCTGGAAACCTCAAAGGGTTAATTTGAAATTCTTCAAAATTTAGGGGGCTGGGCCCTTACCAGCCCCCTGTCTTAACCAATAAAAATCCACTAAATACCTGGGTGATGTGTTTCAACCAATAAAGAGAGAGTATTAATGTAAATCTTACATAGAAAATAAGTGTTTAAATTGAATAAAATCTCTTCTACGGGTGAGTTTTGAAGAATCTCTCATAAACCTTCATTTTTTTGTTATACTTCAACGAAAATTCAAAATTCTTGCTTTCTTCATGGCTAAGTAAGCTTTACGTCTCAAGGAGGCCAAATTTGGCTTGAAATGTGGGTTCCCAAGCTGCCCAATATGATTTAAATATTGATCTAAAGTCATCAACTCAAAAAAAAAAACCTTATATTGAACTCGTCTAGAAAAATTTTTGTTCGTACAGTTTTTATTAAGATGATCATAATTTAAGTTCTCAAACTTGAATTGACATGTTTCAAAATGCGTTATGAACTTAAAGAGACAATTTTTCAATTCGTAAAAAGATAACTCAACCTAAAATGCTTGAATTCCATCCAAAAGTGAGTCACCAATTAGATAATGTTTCAAACTTGAAAAACAATTTTAACAATTTTAATTTAATAATTTTCACCCCATCCATGCATGCATCACTCTTAAAACTCAAATAAATTTACTTATTTTGGGTTCGTATCAAGATCAGATTAGGAATTAAAGCGGTTGAATCTCTAATTCTCAAGTTCACTAATTGTGGATGGTAAGATTGAATGATATATTTTTATATTTTTAATCAATTGATTCTCAATTTAGTCGGTTAGAGCGAAATATTTGATGATACTTTTTTGGGATAAAGTAACATTTGGCCCCTAAACTTGATAATTATTCTAATTTGGCTCCTATTTTTTTGTCTACATTAGTCCCAAAACTTAGTAGATTTTTCTAATTTGGTCCCTATTTTTTTTTTTTGTTTACATTAGTCCCAAAACTTGGTAGATTTTCTGAATTTGGTCCCTAACTTGGATTCCATTGAGGTATGGTCACATGGCACTCAGATGTTGTGTCACGTCATCACCTAAAAATTTAAAATCTATATAACCTAAAAATTAAAAGAAAATTGATTTATGACATGGTACAATCTCTAAGTGACACATCATCATACCTTAATGAAATCCATGTTAAAGGACCAAATTGAGAAAAACTTTCAATTTCCTAAATTAATGTGGACCAAAAAAAATTCAAGGATTTAGGTGACAACAGTTATCTATTTGATGGAATAAATGTTACTTTATCCCATTTTTTTCAATATTTAAACATTAATTTAATGTAAGATAAATATTCAATATAATTAATAATTTTATAGACTATAATTAATAATTAGTAAAAATGTATTTAACTTAATGATATTGTACTTAATATAAAGTTAAAAAATCAAAGGTTCTACTATATTTATTTATAGGCATAATGACAAATTTAACTCCTAACGTTTGTGTCTTTGGTCACTTTGACCTTTAAAGGTTTTTTTAGGTTCACTTTCATACATAATCTTCGTTTTTTATCAAATTGGTCATTTTTTAACTGTCTTGCTAACGTGACCGTTAGTTGACTAATGATGCTGACATAACAATTTTTTTCCACCTAGACAAGTCCATGTATGCAGCTACTGACATGTCATATAAGACAAAAATGTTGACATGGCACTATTTTGTCTTATATGCCATATTAGCAAATGATTTTAAAATTATTTTTTTAAAAATTAAAATTATTTTTTGAAATAATAAAATTATTAAATAATTTTAATTTCTAATTTCTAAATCTTCTTCCTCATTTCCTTCCATCATCATCTCCCATCTTAAATCATCATCATCTCCATTGTTTCTTTCCTTCTTTCATTATCTCCCATCTCTCAGCATGTCTGTTCCTTCAACTTTGTTTCTTCCCATTATTTTTTCCCTAAAGTTTTTTAATCACCAAATGAAATCTGGATTTTTGAAATCTGAAAATGTTTAAAAATCAAATTTAAAAATATGGGTTTTTGAAACCTATTTTTTACCCTCAAATAAAATAAAAAACCCTAAATCTTCGCCCTAATTGACACATTCTTGACATTTTCAACAATTATTTATTTGAATTTTGATTCATCATTTCAATTCTCACAAAAAAAAAGACTTTAAAACTACCCAGAAAAACCAACAACTAAAATCTTAAGCAAATCAAAAAGTCAAGTATCTAAAGAGGGAGAAATTCCATTAATGGCGGAGGTTTCTTTGAAGTGTGGGGACTATGGGACTCTGTTGAAATCAGTGGAGGAACCCAAGCCCCGTCAAAGACAAAAATGCCACCTTTTGCATCTACCCTTCCTATCACGATCTAACAATCATCACTGATAAAAAAAAAAACCTCAGTGAACATATTACAAATACCACAACCCAAACAACCTGCTACTTTAGCCTACAACAACACCAAACCAATCAAAAACCACCAGAAATGAAGGCAATGGCTACCAACGATAATAGTGTTGCATCCACTTTGCCCTTTTATTCCACCAAAGAAAGGAATGTGAAGATATCAAAGGACCCTCAAAGTATTTGTCTGGATTAGGAGCAAAGATTTAGGGTTTTTTATTTCATTTAGGGCAAAGAACATGTTTAAAAACCCAGGTTTTTAAGTTTGATTTTTAAAATTTTCATATTTCTAAAACTCATATTTCATTTGGTGGATTAAAGGATTTTAGGGAAGAAACAATGAGGAAGAAGAAAAATTGGAAATTAAAATTATTTAATAATTTTATTATTTCAAAAAAATAATTTTAATAATTTTATATTTTAAAAAAATAATTTTTATAATTTTAAAATTATTTGCTGACGTGTCATATAAGACAAAAGAGTGTCACGTTAGCATTTAATTACATTTGGACTATCACGTCAGTGGTTTATGTTGACCGTTAGTTAACTAACGGCCAAGTTAGCAAGACCATTAAAAAATGACCAATTTAACCAAAAAAACAAAGATTATGTATGAAAGTGAGTCCAAAAAACCCTTAAGGGCCAAAGTGACCAAACACTCAAATGTTAGGGACTAATTTTGTCATTATGCTTTATTTATATTGTTGATGCAAGGATGGGTAAATGGAGAAGATGGGTAGTTCCCTATTTAAGATAGGGCAAAAAGCTGTCGATTAAGGTGATCGGATTGGTAAGAAGGAGAAAGGAAAGAGTAAGGCTTGAGATAGGCTGGAGAAGAGGGAATGTTAGTTACTTGGTTTTCTTTTTAAGATCCTAGACATGTTAGTTAGTTGGAGAAGATGGGTAGTTCCCATGTCCTATGGTCCCACGTGTCAAGATCCTATTTACGAATGAAGGGTAAGTGGTAGGATGTCATAAGCTTAGGTAGACTAGTCTTATGATATGCCTTGGGTTATCTCATATAGAACATGGTAGTTGAGACCTGATAGGGCAATTAATAAGTGGGTTCACTTGTAATAAAAATTGCAAGTCGAGGGGTTCTTACGATAGGTCCCATCGGGGGGTCTATTTGTATTGCTCAGTGACTTGACAGTCTAGGTGATCATAGTGGGGTGTAAAACTTGCTCACCCGGTCGAGGGGGAGGTCATACAATGACCTTTTTCGAGGCACATTTGGGCTTTGTTGGATGCAGATGTGATTCCAAAAGGTGTGGTGAATTATCAAGAGGTAACTAAAATGCGCTTCCGAGGACTAGAGCATGTGTTTCTAAAGAGTCAAGGTAGACGTGTTTTTAGGAGGTTTAGGAAACATGTTTTCAAGGGGTGGAGCATGCGTTCTTGAGGAGTCAAGGAAGACGTCCTTTAAAGAGCTTGACGAAACTTGTTTCAAATGGGAATATATTTAAAATTGTTGTGTATGGTTTTGAAGTTGGAAAGATAAGTTCTTGCACTTGAGAGATACATCTAGATACCATTTTTTCAAACATCACAGATTGTTAGTACGTGTATTTAGAACTATACATTGCAATACGTCATTGGGAAATTGTGGCGCCCCAAACTCGATTGGAGCGAATCAATACGAATTCGGAACGTCACATTAACCACTCACCTGACTCTCCTTACCGGTCATCCAAACACACCATAAAGCCAACCATCACACCATCAAACTATGCTTAATCAAGTATTTCTAATCATGTAAGCCTAAATCATGTTTCAACTAACACCAATTAGCAATTTAAGAACAAGTGTAAAATTGTCATTTTACACATCAAAAGCGAAGACTCGTAATTTATGAAATGTAGTTCCACTAGTGTCCCGGGCATTTCATTTTAAACCATTTATGAAAAATTCAACTTAAAACTCATTTAATTTCAAAACGAAGTTTAAGGACTAAAGCGTAAAATTTACAAAATATCAAAATAAAAATCTTAATAAATTAAAGTTACCATGCTGAAATTTAACATATAAAACCAGGACATGTAAATTTTCACAACATTTTGTGTTGTTTAAGACCTCAAATTTTATTGTGTAAAAATCAAAACTTATTTACAACAGTTTCAAAGTATGCCCAAAACACTCTGAAAATCTTGTTGCGACTACGCGATTTTCACGTCACGACATTGATTCTTGTTGCAACATCCTATAGGGCACGTCGCGACATCGACTGGAAAAATTACAGAAAAATTTCAAAAGATACATATATCACTTTGATACTCAAATGCACATACGAATTTGTGATTTCATGTCATTTTCCCTATTCTAACGAGTCATATAGCATACATAATACACATAAATTATGCTCAAACACGAAAGATCATACATTACCACACAAAAGATCATACATTACCAAGCTTTGGCATCCAAATCAATTACCTAAGTGTCATGCTTTTTTAAAGTCTAAAATCAGATTACTCAACATACCAAATTTGCATATAAGACAATTTGAAGTACAACAGAGGTACATACCTTGTCATTTGATCATTTTGCATCTGTCCAAGCCTTCAACACATCATTTTATCCATTTTAACCACAAATAAATAAATCACATTCATGCTACTCAACAATTAAACTAAGCATTCATCAAACATACTTCATGCAATCATCCAAGTAATTAAAACATCCACAAAACAGTTATAAAAGTCCTTAAATAGTCTATGGAAAGTCCATTTACAAACCAAAACAAATCCAAAGTCTAATCCCTCAATATATACCCACATTGTCATCCCTTATTACCCAAAACTATCTCACATGAACAACCAAGATGTCTTTGCCTTTAGATCACAAACTTGCCCACTTCACCACTCCACACAAGCTATTTCTCTGCAAAAATAGACACAAAAGAGTGTGTTTAACCAAACTCTGTGAGTACTCAAGATGCTATAATAAATCTCAAACAAAAGAGTTAAAACAAGCATGTTAAACAGACTTATCACATAACATCATCAAATATCATATCAATTGATACATTGACAACTTGTGAGGATGAAAATGCATATCAAAGGCTCTCATTGGATAAACGAATCTCCATTACACCATGACTCAAAAGAGTCTACATGTCCCAAGTAAGTGTAGCATGAAGCTAACACTCTCCAACACACCAACATGTCTAATGAATAGAGCAATGCTCTACATTCCCTTATCCCTCCACATGTCACAATACCAAAGCATATAAGTGAGTACTAGAATCCTCTGACATATCAACTATATCCAGTATTTTCAAAGGTTCATAAGGCTAATATATCCATAACACACAAACATTTTAAGGTTTACGCACACTCACACTTATCATGCTTTACCATGGCCAAATACTTACACATGTTCACATATTGTACTACAAGTGGTAACACTTTGCTCATTGAGCCAAACTTACTTTCATATCAAAGGTGTGCATAGTACCAGCTATCCACAAGGCATAGTCAGTCATATATCCAATCACATATATACACATCACACAATTTAGCATATTAAAACATAAGTAAGCTTGTTTATAGACTAACAAAGCTTAAGTTGAAACACTTACTTCAAGGACTTAGATTAGATTATTTGTTCACCTAAGACCCATTTAACTTATTGTTTTGTGCTTTAACTATAGCAAACAACATCACTCACCTTAGCAATTTGCTTCCACAACAAAGCTCAAGTAAGTTTTTATTTGCCTTTGTCCTTACTTGTTGAGGCTCCCAAATGAGTTGGCACTTTACATACACATCAAACACATTACAAAGGCATTACATATAACAGAAAAGAATATTAATTCATTCTAAAATCACAGATCAAAGTCTCTAGATCTCTATACCGAAAACATAGCTAGTTTTCCCGTAGTAACAATTTCACCTCTCAAATCTCGTTTCTAAACCTTAATTTTAATTCCAAACATCCTAAATATCATCTAATTGCATATTTAAACCTTCAATTCAGTCAAATTTTTTGGATATCATTTTTCCAAAAAATTAAGCCAAAAGAGCTTTATGTGAAGAGATCATTCAAATCTTTCAAAATTACTTAAAGATTTGTTAAATTAGGATTAAAAACTTCTAATAGGATCAAAATAAGTTGAAAATATTTTTGTAACAATACTTTAACTTAATAAAACAAGATTCATTATTTTCAAGCTTAAAATCAGCGTAAAATCATAGGATTAATTGAAATCATGATTTAATCAATTAAAACTCAATTTGAAATGTTAACAAACTTAATTTAATCAAGAAAAGCCAGAATGTTACCTTAATTTTGCAAAATCGACGAGCTATAGAGCTAATTCGAGTTTGAACATATGAAGAACTATGGAGAAATTTAGGATGAAATCATAAGTATTCCTTGAAATTGAAAGGAGATTTTGTGTTTGGAGAGCTTAGAAATAAATAAAAAATGAACTAATTTGGGGGAGAAAAACAAGAATTTGTGTTTGGCAATTTTTTTTTTGCAGAAATGAAGAATGGAGAGAATAAATGTGAGTGGTTTTAAATAGTCAACTAGATTTTAAAAATTGGGCATTTGGCCCTTTGACCACCTACAGTTTTCTTCCTTTTCCAAATTGGTCTTTAGCTTTAAATTAAAGCCAATTTTAAAATTACTTTCAAATCAAGTCTTGTTTTAAATATCTTTTTTAACCAAAGTAATTCCCAGACATTTAATTTTAATTTCTTAATCTAAAAAATTAATTCTAATTATTTTAATATTTTATTTAATTATTCTTAATTATTTTATTATCTAACCTAATTACAGTTTTCGATTCTCTAACCTCCAATTTACTAACCCGATTCTACTAATTAGAATTTTGGGATGTGACAAAAACAACACAAATGATTTACCTATCATTAGACTTTTGAGATCACCAACAATTTTGTTTTGATTAGTGGATGAAGGTTTGCCTCTGGTGGCTTCCCTCGGACACCTTCTGGCTAAAAAGTTTATAAATATTTGGGGATTTCTACCCTTATTCTTCACCAAAGTTTGAAAATATTTTGTAAAAATTCCAATTTGTCCGTATAGTGCTCTATGTTATTCATTTTTCTTGTATTATTACCTCATTTTCTGTTTTTCTTTTTTGATCACATCATCTTTGTTCCATCATATGCTTGGTTTAGGAGGATCTCTATCAACATCGAAGTATATTTTTTTGGTAAGCTTTGGGTTTTTAATCGTTTATCCTTCAATTTTTTGTTCTTTTTATTGTGTTGGAAATGGCTAGAAGGGATTGTGAGGTAAAGTTAGGACCAATGTTGCGATTGGTGGTCACCGAAAGTAGAAGATGGAGAGAATGGAAAGGGAAGTGGTTGGTGGTGGTTTATCTGAGTGCACAACTAGAAAAAATGAAATGCGGAGGTTGCTGCAATGTTGAGGTTGTTGCCTAACAATTATAAGTTAGAATTTGGCATCCCCCATGATGAGCACGAGTTGAGCATAGTCAATGGGATAAAGTATGATGGTGGGAAGCCCGAATTTTACCTACCACTATGTTTTAGAGGCTAAATTCCACTCGTCATTGCATGAGTTCATCTATTGTTAGAAAAAATCTGGTTCAAAAACAATTTTCTTACACAACGAAAAATTAAAATATTTGAAAATTGATCTGGTGTGTGATATTTATAGTAATAAACTCTAAACTAAATGTGCACCTGTGTTTTTAGATAGATGGATCATTATTGTTTTCGATATTCAACGAAACAACCTTCTCCGCTATTATCGTACCACGATATGCTTCGAGTGTGGAGTCGAACAATTCGAATCAAAATACAGAACTAGAAATAGTTTCTTTGTTTAAGTGTGAAAATAAAAAATAAAAATCTTTTCTCAAATAGAAACCGGTAAAATTGTTATTCTAGAAAATAAATTTAATAGCTGAGAAGTAATTCTTTCTATTTTCGAGTAGAGTAGCAATATCTAGTTTTATAAATAGTCTTATCGGTGTCATCTATATAGGGAGAGGAGATAGAACTCTTATTGTATTGTAGAAGTTTATTTCAACTAGAAGAACTAACTCCTAGTCTATCTAGGAGTATAGGTGGTGGCAACCCTAATTAATAATACTATAATTTGTCATCCTTCCCTTTATGATGAGGGGCTTTTGGGCCTCTATCATATTGGGTCAATTGCAATTTCTCCCTGACTTTTAACCTAATACTTTATAATTTGATTCAACTCGATATTTATTTTTTTAATTTCCAAAAATAAACATCTCGATATATTTCCAATTAAATAATCTTGTCAACCCCATTCTAATTTCGTTAAAATCATGACGACTTTACCGTAAAAGAATCTATGAGAATATATACTTAATATTTCTACATTCAATAGTTCACTATGACAAAATGATTTATTTTCATTTTCGAACTTCATTTAATTCGAAAAACATAAATTCATTTCTAGGTCTTTTTCATTTTTCATTTTCATTTTGGATAAAACCACATTCATTCCAAATGATTCTAGTTCTCCATTCTCATTTTCATTTTGGGGAAAACAATAATCATTTCCAAATGTTTCTCATTTATCTATTTCACCATTTCTATTTTTTTTTTCATTTGTTTCAACAAGCAACTCATGTTTTCTTTCAACGAGTTAGTGGAGGGACAGATTGCACATATGCAATTGAGGCTCAAATGATTTATAATTAAGTTCCAACATTTCATCTATTAATTATAAACTCATTTAGTCATGAAGTCATTCTACTATAGTATTATAACTGAGCTCTCCCCAATGACATAATATTATGAAAGCTACTTTATCAGTACTCGTCCAATGACCATGTTATAAGTATGCTACCCTCATAGGATATACTTAATCTCTTTGGGGTAATATTTGTTCTCCTAATATGATCCTATTTTATCTCATGGTAACCATTACATCTTCCTTCATGAAAAGTCAATTACTATCAAATAGTAATTAAGTCATTCATTACAAAGACGAATGACTAGTGGCCACATTTACTTTTCATGCCACATTTACTTTTCATCAATCATGTAAGGCCAATGAGAGGATATCATTTACCCATGTCTCGAGCTATGAACTCCACTATTGTGAATGATGCTACATACTGTAGAAGGTATACCTAACACACTAGCTTTTGATTCCATAACTATTTGAACTCAAATGTTTACTTATATTAAAATATACGATTCACACATACATAGTCCATCGTTCACTCAGGATTTAGATATGTCACACTATGAAAGCCACAAATGAATAAATCCATAAACAATTTAGGATCTATTCTTCTTGGGTTCAATCCGATGTACTGTCAGTCCAGTCAATCACATCTATATGTCTATATTCTGGAAATCATATACTTTGATACCCAAGACAAAGCATCTCCCAAATTGGACTTGATAGACGACATATTAGTCTTTCAATTGATTTGATCAATTTAGATCAGACTAAAGACATGCTTAGGTTCTTCTACTAATATAAGTTTTCTTTGTGTATTACGATCCGACCACATAATACCACTTAGTATTAGTTTAAACATTAGACAACCAGTAAGCAACATTTGCTTCTTTTTTGCTTTACGTGCAAAAATCATATGAGGACAATTATACAAATTATATTAATATAATCCATGAATTTATTTTATTAATCAATCCATTCAAAAAAATTACAAGTATAAAAAGACGAAAGTGTTATACTTAGGACACCAAATCTAACATCAATAAAGTGTTAAACTCTACGGGTTATACAAATTAAGTGTAGATTAAACACATTTTAATTATATACTTGGACTTTTAATTAGTAACAAATAATTCAAGTGAAGTAACTTTGGCAAATTAAAATTAAAGGAATAACATTTTTATTATTCATATTTGTATGTTTACTATTAAAGTTGAAAAGTGTTGTGATAAAGTGTTTTTTAAAAGTTTAATAATATTTACTTCTATTATCAAAAAAAAAATTTTAAAATAAAATGTTCATTATAAACACGAGCTGTAAAATAAAAAATATGTTGGACTTCATTAATGAAAATAGGAAAGTAATCTCGACCAAAAGCTAAAAATTTTGTTGTTTTGGCTTGGGTTAAAATCATAGTTTAAAAATATGATTTGGTTTGAAAAGCTACTTGTTTAGTATAGGTTTTAGTTTAAGATCATGGTAAGAATTGGAAAACTCTTTTTAACCTCAATGATAAACGAAGCCTTAATCTAAACACCTCTACGTGTTTTTTGTTTTAAATATGTTAAGGTTTTTGTACTCTTTTGAAATTTAAAATTTAGTCCTTATACTTTAATCTTGAGATATTGAGTCCCTGTACATTTTTTTATTTAAAAATATTAGTTCTTCTGTCTAATTTTGATGTTAAAGTTAATAATGTCAAAAGTAAAATAATTTTTTTTTAGTCCTCAACATTTATTTTCTTTTGTTAATTTCGTTATTGTCTTTTAAAAGTACATAAAAATTTTAAAAATTAATTTTTTTTTCTTATTTTAAATGAAAAGCATAGAAATTTAAATAATTATAATTATGAAAATATAAAAAAAATTCAAATTCAAAATATAAAAAATAAAAAATAGAATGATTTTAAAAATATAAAATATTTCAATAGTCAATGTTATCTAAGCTAGATCAAATTGGCTGGATCAAGAACTGGGTATTGGTCTAGTGAGGTAAAAACATCGATTAATTGTGAACAACATGGAATGGTTAGAGCTAAAAAAAAACTTGTTGAACTGGAAGTTGAACCGATTTTAAACTTGTTTGACCAATTGATTCCAAACTAATTCAAAACAAATAAATTATTTAAAAAATCAAAAATCAAAAATATTATAGAACTTATAAAAAACGATTTAACTACTAGTTCATTTAGTTTTTTTAGTCTAGTTCAATTGACCTGTACCAGTTCCCGAGCCAATAGGTTTTTTTACCTCTCACTAGGTCTATACCCTAACAAGTTCTTGATCCAACTAGTCTAGTCCGATTTAGATTACATTAAATTTTTGAATTTTTATATTTTTAAAATATTAAAAAAATTATTTTTTGAATTTTAAGAAGTTTTTTTCATATTTTTTAAAATAAATTACTTTAATTTTTATGTTTTTGTTTACATTATGAAAAAAGTTAAAATCTTTTAACAATTTATCTACGGTTAAAGGGTATGGACCAAATTGACAAAAAATTATAAATTTTGAGAGCTAAAAAAGTTATTTTACCTTTTTTATAATAGCCATTTCATTAACTTTAACTATCATTAACTTTAACGACAAATTTAGACAAAAATATTTTTAAATAAAAAAAAAGTACATGATCTATATCTCAAAATTAAAGCATAGAGGCTAAATTTAAATTTTCATAAGAGTATAAGAAACTTTTACATATTTAAACCTTATTTTTCCCTCTCAATGCACTATTAAACAATTTGAACATTTCTGGTTAAATTCTTAGCCCTATACTTTTTGAAATGGTTAATTTCAAATTATGTATTTTTCGAATTTTGAAATTTTAAATTTAACTTAAATAATAATAATTATATTTTTTGATTAAATTCAATTACTGGTTCTATACTATTCATACAATCATAGATTTAGCTTACATTTTTCAATTAGATCATTTTAAATTCTTTTACTTTTTTTAATTTGAAATGCGGACTAAAACATTAATTTTTAACACATAGCATCATTTGTTAAAATACATAAAAAAATTTTAAAAATATATAAAACTATCATAAAATTATAAAAAGTTAAAATACAATACACGTCGATTGTCATGTAAGTTACCGTGTTAAAAATTTAATATTCTAATTAGTATTCTCGTTAAAAAATTATTTCGACTATTTCAAAATGTTGATTGTCAAATTTAATTCTTTCTAAAAATTAAAAAAATGAAAAGATTGATTTTGAGATAATGACAAAAAAAAAAGAAAAAAGAAAAGTAAAACCTCTTCTATCACCAATACTCAATTGGCATGCGTCACAACACCAGACCAGAAACTTGAGCCTTTTGCCATTTTTAGGGATTTACTTCAGCTACAGGCAAACCGAGTTGGAGCCTCCCCCTCCCATGTCATGTTTACCCTAAACTACACTGTTCCCAAAAGCTGAAATCTTCGAGAATCCACGTTACCCTTTTGCTTCGCCAACACTAGTACTTGAGTTCTCAAAAGTTCACATTCAGTCAATAGAAAATAAAAAAGTTAGGAGGTCCTACAATTAACAAAAAGTTTCTGCTTTTCATGAAATCCTGCAATGTTATTAGAAATGATAAAGAACAGTGGAGCGACATTATAACGAAGATAAGGATGCAAATCTTTGACAAAAGAAGTAACTTTGGTCCTTGCACATGCTGAACTATCTTCATGCTCCGACTTCTTAGCTCACTGTTCTAAAAATGGGTTGCAAGGGCAAGGCAGTAAAGTAAAACTAGCCATGATGAAACCCTGAAGTTCTTCTATGGAAATTAATATCAAAGTTTACTTATGTGGAAATTTCATGTGCATTTATGCAACTCTATGATCATAAACACACAGATGAACAACTTTTTCTAGTCGAGATGAAAATTTACTTGGCTGAGAGATGCATAGACAGTCTTCACAACCTGCAGAATGGCAGAATGAAAACTCCTCAATTATGTAAAGCAGCATCATAATATCGGCATCGACATTTTGGAATCCTTGCAAGAGATTAATTTCATTAGGTACATTAAAGTAGGAGTTAACTTGTAGATGGCAAACAATTCTCAATCTTGCTCTGCTTGACGATTTCTTTGGACAAGGCAACTGGAAAAGGGGGGAAAAGAACTTGTACTTCAAGTGTAATGGTGATATAACATGCTGAAACTATCAATAAAGAAAAAGAAAACCTTTAGTAGCAAATAATCATCTCTTTTCTTTCTTAAGCTACAGCATTCAAATTCAGAGACACAAAAAGATAGTTCACCATAGGGTAATGGGGGAGGAAACGAATAGACAGTGTTAGTAACAAGAAACAAAATAAAGCATTTACTTTAGGAAAGAATTAAACTTTAGATGGTAACAACATGAAGCTGATATACAGAAAGTAATTAAAATATGCATCACATTGCACACAGCACAAGGAAGTGAAGAAGTTACCTGTAAGAAGCTATGGCAATAGACAGGAAAAATAACTCGTGGTTCATGTGTAATCATAATCTAACACACTGAAACTCAATAAAGAAAAAGAACACCTTAAGCAGCAAATAATCTCTGTTTTCTTTCTTAAGCTACAGCATTTGAATTCAAAGAAAAAGCCAGTTCACCAATGGGCAATAGGGGAGGAAACATATAAACATTGTTTGTAATAAGAAACAAATATAGCATTTAACTTAAGGAAACCATTAACCTTTTAGATGGTAATAACAACAAGCTGATACACAGATAATAATCAAAACATGCATCACATTGCATAGATAAGACACAGCACAAGTGAAGAAGTTACCTGTACCAAGCAACGACAACTGGCAGGCAGAGGGTCAAACACAGCTATGCAATTTGATTCCGTTCAACACTATCAGTAAGATAAATTAGATAAAATTTTGTTTCGGTTAGAATCTCCTCTCAGAACGATTTTAGGAAAATACTCCTTTCATCAACCTGGTGCATTTAGGATTTTATTTCTGAATACCAAAGATCAAAACTTGGTAGAACAAAAATGGTTTTTCTTACCAACTAGACTATCCCATCTGGGTTCATTCTTAGGCTTTTATTAAAATATAAATCTTAACAGGTCGAATAAAAGATACAAAAATAAGTTCTTATTATAATCAAGGATTGTAGTTTATATACTAAGATCAGTTATAGGGAAGAAACTGTTTTACATTTTACTTGGAGATGAATGGGAGACTAAAGATGAAAGTACAGATCAAGCCAGGAAGTCCAAAACAAAGATCATGTCATTGGTTTACCTCAGAAGTCACTTTCATTCTCATAAGTCTCAACATTTGAAATTTGAATGGACAGAATAAACAATCATTACTACTTTTGAAGTATGCATTTGCTTCTCATAATCAGATATATGGATGATGTCCCTATAAACTTGAGAAAAATAATATTACTAGTAGAACATTAGATCATATTAGCCACAGACAGATCCTGTGGGAGTAATTTATTGTCTCTGGGAGCATAGGATTACATATGAAATACTACTTCCTCACTCTCTAGCAGATTCCCACTTATATGCACAGACATATATCCACAAGTAGAGACTGAAGGGTAGTGCATAAGTCCCCTTCAATCATTCCGTGATTGCTCTTCTTCTACAATTCTGTGGTTAATATTGATCAATCTCTTGATCTTTTACATAAAATTGATTACTATCTCTATCATAATCCATTCACTGTGTAGAATAATACTGAGGTATCAGATAAAGTTTCCTTAGCAGAACAGAGTCTCCTAAGGATAGATGTCTACTAAGGAATCAACCAGTGTAGAAATCCCCTCCTATTTAGAATAAATCTTTGTCCGTAAAGCATATGACATGATGATGAATGATACAAACTGTTATTAACAACGACCATTGACACAAATATTGAAATTCTTGAACCTAAAGCAAATTTTCGTTTCTAAAACAATAAAAGGATTTGATATTTTTGGAACAAATACCACTAGTGGCGTACAGCAGTGAGAACTGAGATTATTGAGTATACATTCAAATAAGTTTGAAGGAAGCTGAGTATTTCCTAATGCTATAAACATTTTCAAGGAGAGAAATATACATACAAGGCCTTTTGATACAAGCAACTTCAGTAAGATTTCATTATATTTCCTCGAAAAAGTCGGACTGAAAATGCATTCAAGCAGGCATCAGAACCCTACTACCACCCGTGATATGTAAATACAGAGCAAGACAAACGGTGACTATAATGGAAGACCTAGCACCAACATATCGGATAACATCCAGTCCCCTTTCCACAACTTCCTCATGGACAATATGAACGCTTCTTTTCAGACCCTCTGAAAGCTTCCATAATATAAACAATACTAGAGACCTTAATGTTTCAAAGGTTACTCTCCCAGTCACATCAAGCACAAACTTCCTATTGCTGGGAACTGCCCATGTGGATGAGACCTTATCAACCCACCCATTATTCTGAATCCCATCAAATGAGCTCCCCCTTTTCACTCCTTTTAATGACACTTCCTTCTCGAAACCATCTCTCATTCCACCAGCACCTGCGCTCTGATCATGAATCGAACATGTTGAAGCCGAATTCAATTTTGAACTTGTCAACACTTGATGAGATGTTCTCACCAGTGTTTCCACAGCCCCATTACAAACAGAAACCAGAATGTCTCTAACATGTTTTTGATGCTTGGGATTGGTCATACCATCAAAAATTTCATCATAAGTATTAATGTCCATTGTCTTGTCAAGATAAACTGCAACAGCCGTGCTTACAAATCTTTGAATGCAATCAGCAATTAGCTCTTTAGACTTATCATCATAAAGCACATTAACCCATTTGGGCACATCAGATGACCCATTATTCCCACTCAAACCCCCCACTTCTGCGCCACTTGAGTAAAACCCCAAAACCAGATTCCTAGCAAAGCTACCAACAACAACAGATGCAAAGCCAGTCCCAGCATTAGAAAAAACCCTATCCAACACCCTATCAGTAATGCTGGAATTGTCGGAACCCGCTGCGAATTCATTCTCATTTGCTGATTCTAACCTATACCCTCTTAGAACTCCAACAGTTAAAGCCTCAGTAACCGAAATTAAAGATTGGGAAAATTCCTCTGATCTCACAATTTTTGAAATTTGCTTCAAACTATTCGGAGCTTGATCAGAATCGGATTGCAAAAACTCCTTCAACTCCTTGGAGACAACATTGATGGTCTCGGCGGATTCGGAGACCAACTCAGCTAACGAAATCAGAGCTACGAAGAGCTTGAAAAGCCTCTTCCTTTTCTTCACCACAGAGGGTAAATTACACACCTTATAGACCCCATAACCAGAGACTCCACATATAGCTAACAATATAAGCCATCGTTTCTTCCTTCGTGAAAAAGTCAACGCATTGTTCACCAATTGCAAATCCATTAACCAAAACAAAAACCCTAGAGATCCAAGAATTGGATCCGGGGCTTTTGAAATACTAACTAGAAAGAAGCTATTAACCCAGAGATTTATGGCTTTTGGATAAGGATTCACAGGTCGAGAAATCTAGGGTTTCCTTTCATTTTATTTCCTGAAGTAAAAGGGTTTCGCTTTCAAATTAGATGTAGATGGGGTTTTCGTTTTCCCTTTATCCAACATAGATAAGAGAATTTAAGAGCAGCATTCAGAGAGGATAAATAAACTAATTTTCTTTTGTCAGAAAGAGAATTAGATATAATTAATTTGGTTTAAATGTGCCAAAGCTACCCATACTCTTTTAAAATTTAAAATTTACATCTTATACTTTAATTTTGAGACATTAAATTTTTATATATTTTTATTCAAGAATATCGGTCTTTCTGTCTAATTTTTCTGTTAAAATTAATAATATTAAAAGTAAAACAATTTTTTTAGCAATCAATTTTTTTAATTTTTTATCAATTTAATCTTTACCTTATAAAAGTACATCACAACAATTTTAAAAATTATTTTTATATTTTAAATAAAAAAATAAAAATTTAAAATTATAATTTTTTTAAAAGTAAAACTTATGGAAAAAATCTTTAAAATTCAAAAAATCAAAATAATTTTTAAAATAAAAAAACTCAAAATCCAATGTTATTTAAACCAAACTAGTTGGATTAGGAACTAGCTAGGGCATCGATTTGGTGAGAGGTAAAAGAACAAATTGACCCGTAATACAGTATAGACTAGTTGAACCGAGTTAAAAATCAGTTGAATCGGTTGAAAAAAAATAATTTATAAGACATTTTTTATACAATAAATGTTAACTCTATTACAATTTGGACTTATTTGATTTTTTTTAATAGTATAAAGCCTAAATTGATCCATTTAATAATAGAGGGACTAATTTGATCTAGTCCCTCAAAACAAGAACTTCTCAAATACTTTAACTGATAATAATACTGGAATCATGACGATCATGACAATTCGATTGTGGATGAAGCGAGGATAGCAGTTGACCAAGGTGCGAAATTCATTGTTTCATGGAAGGATAAGTTATCAGGCATCTCGGGTGATATGGGGTCATCACAAAAGGGGGAAGATTTTGATCTAAACAAAGATGATGCCATGAAAGAAGTGGTTGATGGGGTACATTCAATTAATTTCTTTAAACGGGTTCATGAGTTTATTGCGAAACAAATGTCCAAAATTGTGATTGTGAAATTGCTTGGTCGGAAGATTTCGCACCATGCCATGTCAAATAAACTCCAATCGATATGGAAAACTACAGATACTTGATTTGGAGAATGATTATTTTTTGGTTTGGTTTCAAGAAGAAAATGAATATCTCGAGGCGATTTCGGGAGGGCCGTGGACAAGCTTTGGAAATTACCTTATGGTGAGACTATGGACACAAAGTTTCCCTACTAATCAAGCACAACCCAATAGTCTGTTGGTTTGGGTTCGTTTACCTAGGCTGCTGGAAGAAATGTACAACGTGAGTTTGTTGAAATTCATTGGTGAAGTGATAGGTTCGGTTGCCAAGATTGATCGGAATATGGATAACAAAGCAAGAGAACAATTTGTTAGGCTCGCGGTTTTTGTTGATTCAGGAAAACCATAATATCGAAAATCATGATTGATGGTCGGATCCAACGAGTAGAGAATGAATCATTACCGGTGGTCAGGGGTGAGCAAAACTTGATTCAACTTGAAAAAAATTTTGAATTTCGAATTATTCGAGTTAACTCAAATTTCGAGTTCGAATCGAGTGGAGTTTTTGAAATCAAATAACTCGAATAATTCGAATAAACTGAATATCAAACTATAATATTTTACAGTTTTACCCCAAACATTTTTACTTTCCCCCCCAAAACTTTTACTCCCCTCTCATCCCACCCCCAATTTACCCCAAACTCATTTCCCCTAATTTTTTTTAATATTTTCCCTCTAAAATTTTACTCTCCCCGTTTACTTTCCCCAAAAACTCTCAAAACTTTTTATTTTCCCCCAAAACTTTTACTCCCTCTCACTTTCCCTTCAAAACTTTTACTCCTCTCTCATCTCACCTCTGATTTACCCCAAACTCATTTCCTCCTCAATTTTTTTTTGAATATTTTTCCTCTAAAAGTTTACTCTCTTATTTATTTTTCCTCAAAATTTTACTCCCTAGGACCCTAATTTTTTTCCCCCTAAACTTTTACTTCTCACCCTTCACCCCAAATAAAAAAAATCAAAATCATCTAAAAAAATCCCTAAATCTAAATAGTAATAATTTTATTTATATCTACTATTTATATTATTAAATTAAAATTCACATTTTGTACTATTAATATTATTGAATTATTTAATCATATAAAATATTTATATTAAAATTGAATTATTAATGATGTCATAAGATATTCGTTTTAAATTTTTATGTTGGTATCAATTTCATATTTTATCTTTAAAATAATTTTTACTAAAAAACCACATTTTTACATTTAATATAGTTTTTAATTTCAAAATATAAAGTGACAAGAATTAGAAAATAATTGAAGCAACTAAGCAAGTAAATAAACTAACTGTATATAAAATATTAATAAATAAATTATGAGATGATGAAAGTTAATAATAAATTTGATTACGATGAATAAATTTGATTACGGTGAGTGACAGTGGTTACAATGACTTAAAGTTTTTTAAAAAAATTTAACTAACAAATATATTTGATTTGAATTCCATCCCACTCAACTCGATTCGAAAAAATTTCAAATCGAATTAGGATGATAAAATATGGTTCGTCAACTCGATTAACTCGAAAATTTTTTATTCGATTCGATCGAACGCTCTTCCCTACCGGTGGTATGTTTTGACTGTGGGAGGTATGGGCACAATTGAGATTATTGCTCGTACAAATCAAATCAGGGGGCTAAGTTAGCAACGGAAGTAAACCAAGGTCCAAAAGAAATGACTGGTGATCCGATAGGGATTGAAGAGGAGAGGTATGGTTCTTGGATGCTAGTAGAAAGGAGATAACGAAGGGGGACTAAATTGACATCGGTAAAATCAAGTGGTGGAAGGATGGTCGGCAAAAGGACTGGATCTATATTTGAATCTAGAGAGCGAAGATTTGGGCGATAATCCTGGTGATTTGGATCATGGAGTAAATGAGGAAATCATGAATAGGATTTTACCAACGCAATTAGTGGAGAAAGTGGGGGGAGTTATGATGAAGCAGCAAGCTGCTGGAACAACCAAGAATAGGAACAAGATACGGGGAAGGGGATTTTAATAGAGGGTGGGCCTTAAGTGGGTTGCAAGATTTTTAAACCATCCAATATTATTGGTGGACCTTTTCTGGGTCAGACCCATATTCCTTTTGATGATGGATCCAAAATAGGTCAAATTCTATTGGGGGAGAAATTAAGGAATATTTGTTTCCAAACAACTAGCCCAAAGCTTGATGGGGGAAAAACATATGGCGATAAATTGTCTTTCCAGCAGTGGGGAAGACAAGACAGAGAAAACTGATCAAAATTCTCTTGCTTCTAATCTGGATTGTCAAATGGGAGAACTTTCTGGGTTTCGACTGGATGATTTGATTGGAGGAAAAGTGGATGAAAATTTTGGACAAAGACTCAACTCTTGCTCTATGCATAAAGACTCATCCATAGATGTGACGACAATGATGAAAGGAATCATTTAGTGGTTTGAGTTGTCATAATGGTGAAAGCTCTAAGATAATGGATGAAGAGACAGCAGAAGACGACTCAGGTGATGAATCAGTGGCGGATGCTGGGAAGTTTGAATCAAAGTACGATTCTCCTTATTTTATCTTTTTCCTATTTGTAATGGGATCAGATTTCAGATTTTTGTTTTAGAATTGCTAAGGTTGTGAGCATTAGCGGTTTCATAAGATTCTAAATGAGTATAATAGATAATTTGGATTAGATGTCGTGGCTTTTTTTGAAACTAGAATTAGTGGTTCAAGGGCTGAGATAGTGATTACTAAGTTGGGATTTGATTATTCTTTTAGGGTAGAAGCTGTGGGGTTTGTTGGGGATATTTGGCTTTTGTGGAGAGAGGGGGAGTGGGGATTATGAAGGCACATTCACAATTTCTTTCATGTGCAAATTCGAGACCTAAGATGTCGAATGCCTTTTCTTTGCACAATGGTATATGTGAGTCTACATCGCGGCTTAAGAAGACATGTATGGGATCAGCTTGGTCAGTTAGTTTCTGAAACTAATGAACCTTGGATCCTAGCATGTGACTTCAATGTGATAATGAATTTTGAAAAATAACAAGGTAGGGCTAAAGTATCACAAGTTGGATGTAATTTGTTCAAGTCCTTCTTTCACCATCATAGTTTCATTGATTTGGGTTATCAAGGGTCGAAATTCACTTGGAGTAGGGGTCGTTTATTTCAAAGACTTGATCGGTCATTTTGCAACGGGGAGTGGCAGAGATTTGCGTCGAATACAATTGTTATACGTCTATATAAATTAAAGTCGAATTACCGTCCGCTTTTGGTATCAACTAAATCTTTGAAGAATCAATGGGGTGCCCGTCCTTTTCGTTTCCTAGCAAGTTGGCTGCAACATTCAGAATTTCAAGATGTGTTGTTGAATGAGTGGAATGATGGAGGTGATATTATGTAGAATATTGACAATTTTTTGAAGGCATGTTTGGAACAAAACTTGCTTTGGAAATATTTTTTATAGGAAACGAGTTAAGTTAAGAGAATTAAACCGTGTGCAAAAAGCCTTAGAAAGGAGGTTCAGTACGAGGCTCAGTGAGAGAGAATTAGAAATTAAGCTTGAATTGGAGCAAATTTTGAATCAAGAAGAGTTGTATCAGTTTCAAAAATCTCGAAGTGAGTGGCTGTTGAATGAAGATAGGAGCATTAAGTTTTTTCATAGTCAAACATTGAAGCGGAGAAGGTAAAATAAAATCGAAGCTTTACTGGTTGAAGGGATTGGTTGGTGTTTTGATAAGGATGTTTTCAGAAGACATGCGATTGACTATTTTTCAACACTTTACACTGTTGATAATTATTCTCCAAGGAGGTTTCCTGTAAATGGACATTTTCCACAACTTGAGGAAAATATTCTTACTAAGTTAGTGGCAAATGTCACCTTAGAAGAAGTTCGTCGAGCTGTCTTCGGTATGAGTCCGCTTAAGGCGCTTAGGTGGATGGACTTCATACCAAATTTTATTAAGCAAATTAGGATGTGGTGGGGATCAACTTTTTGAATTTAGTTAAGCATGTGTTGTCAGGAGAATGCTTGGATCCGAGGCTTAACAAGACTCTTTTTGTACTTATACCCAAAGTTAATGGTACGAAAACTGTTAATCAGTTTCGACCCATTAGCTTGTGTAATGTCTTGTATAAAATAGTCACCAAAACAATCGTAATTCGGCTTCGACCAGCTATGCTATCATCGATTAAGCAAAATCAATCCAGTTTCATCGCTTCGAGGAATATTTCGAATAATATAATTCTTGCCCATGAGGATATCCACACTATGAAAACTATAAAGAGTAAAAAAGGGTGGATGGTGATTAAAGTGGACCTTGAGAAAGCTTTCGACAGGATTCGTTGGGATTTTCTACGAGATACATTGGTTGGTGTTGGTTTTCCTGGATCCCTTATTTACACTATCATGTAGTGTGTTTCATCATCTCCAATGCAGCTGCTGTGGAATGGGAATTTTTTGGAGGTTTTTGAGCCTTCTACATGAGTGAGACAGAGAGGATCCTTTATCTCCATATCTATTTGTTTTTAGGATGGAAAAACTTGGACACTTAATTGAGGCATCAATCGAAGAGGGGTTTAGGGAATCGCTTATGCTTTCTCGATGAGGGTCAAGGCTATCTCATCTAGTTTTTTGCTGATGACCTCTTGTTATTCGAGAGAGCAACTAAGGAAGGAGCTAGTTGTCTTAAATAGGTCTTGGATATGTTTTATTGGTTTCTTGGACACAAAGTAAATAGGCAAAAGACAAATATTTTTCTCAAGTAATGTGACGGATGAGGTGGTTACTGACTTGTGCGTAAAATTGGGGTCCCATCAAGTTGATGATTTGGGGAAATATCTTGGCATGCCGTTTTTTCACTAAAGAGTTGAGAGGAATACTTTCTTCTTTGTGTTGGATAAGGTGCGCAACCATTTAAATGGATAAGATGCTCACAAATTGTCTTTTGCAGGAAGACTCACATTAGTAAAGTTGATGCTTATGTCCAGCCCAAATTATTTTATGACTACATCAAAAATCCCAATTACGATTTGCAAGGAGATTGACAAGTTGGCTCGAGGTTTCTTATGAGGAGTCGTCGGTCGCTAATGGAAGAAAAAAGGTGACTTTAGTAAGTTGGGTAGATGCGTGCAAACCTTTAGATAAAAGTGGGGCTTGGTGTTAAGAGGTTATAGGATCAGAATTTTTTATTCCTCTTAAAGTTGGGGTTTAAACCTGTGATTAATACGGATGCGCTGTGGGTACAGGTTCTTAGGAATAAATATAATATTCATGGAATTATTCCTCAGACTTTGCATCGCAGTAATTGCTCCTATGTTTGGAGGTCCGTTGCAGGAGTTTGGAATGAGGTAAAAAAGGGACTTATTTGGACAATTCGAAATGGTCAATTGATTAACTTTTGGAACGATGTTTGGTTGAGTGAGTTGGGTCCTTTAAAATCACACTATAGTGGTCATAATGTTCTTGATGAGTCCATTTGTGTATGTGATGTGGTTAATGAGGCTGGGGTCTGAAATCTTACTTGGCTTCGAAATGTGCTCCTTAGAAGTGTGGTAGACTGTATACGAGCTTGTAATCCTCCTTTACGGGAGTTAGGGACAGATCAACTAGCTTGGAAATGGATGATTGCCAGGAATTTTTCAATGTGTAAATCTTATAACTACCTTTGCTGTACAGATTTCTCCTTCCAAATTGGTGTGGATAGAATCCTTGGGAAGCTGCAAACTCCATAACGAATACTAGCTTTCTTGTGGATGCCCATTCGTAATAAGATTCTGAAAAATGCAAAATGTACACGACAAGGTCTGTCTTCTTTTCCTTTTTGTGAATAGTATGATATTTCGATTGAATCAGCCATACATGCTATGTGGGATTGTGAGTTTGCTAAATTAGTATGGAAATATCTCTTGCCTAAGTGTGTTTGGAGTCGTTTTTTACACTCAATTGGAGGATTGGGTCTAACGGAATGTTAGAAATGTAGGGACGATAAATGTTGATGGTGGAGAATGGTAAACTCTTTTCTCGATAACATCATGGTTCCTTTGGAAACATCGTAATGCTTTTATCTTCAATAATACCAGCAATAGCAGTCATGAGCTCATTGCATTGGCTTTTTCCGGGGCGAAAGCTTACAAATGTAGGGACAAGATAACTTCTTTGGACTATTTTTCTCAAACCAAAAAAGGGTGGCAACGCCCTGAATTAAGTTGGGTTAAACTTAATGTTGATGGTTCAGTTTCAACAATGAAAACTAGAGCAGCGATCGGAGAGGTTTTAAGGGATACTAATAGGATGTGGCTGTCGGGTTTTACTATGGTAATAGAAACGTCCAAGATTTTTCAAGTGGAAGCAAGAGCTATAGTAGAAGGGATGAAGCTGGCTTGGTTAAAAGGGTATAAACAAGTTGAGATCAATTGTGATAATGCATTGCTTTTTTACACGATTTTGCAATGGTTTCGCACCGCTTAGCAACATTCTTGAAGTGGGACTAATACATGAATGGTACAACAAGGATTGGAAGGTGAAGTTCCAACATGTTCTGCGAGAAGGTAACAAAGATGCGAATTACTTGGCGAAGTCAGTAACGGGGGGATTAAATGAATTAACCATCCTTGAAGGTCCACCGAAGTATGCAAAACTCGATGAGGACGCCCATAATTCTATGCCTGAACATGCTGTTGTTTCGAATCAATCCTAGGATATAGGGTGTTTATCTTTTAATTACCAAAAAAATTATAAATATTGTACTTTTTATTTAAAAATCTTGGACCCTTTATCTAATTCTGCAGTTAAGTTAATGATATTAAAGGTAAAATAACTTTTTTTAGCCCTCAACATTTACAAGTTTTTTTTTTTTGTCAATTTGATTCTTACCCTTTAAAAGTACATAAAAATTTAAAAAAATTTATAATTTAAACAAAAAATTAAATATTTTAAAAGACATTATGAAACAATAAATAAAAACTCTTTAAAATTAAAAAAAATTAATAAATGATTTTTTAAAATATTTTAAAATATAAAAAAGATTCAAAATTCGATGTTACCTAAATCAAACTAGATTGGTTGGACCAAGAATCGATTGGAGTATTAGTTTGGTAAGAGGTAAAATATCGACTAATCCACGAATTGGTAAAGACTGGATGAGCCGAACTAAAATAACCAATTGAATTGACACTTGAATTGATTTTTATAATTTTATAATTTTGATGTTTTATAATTTATTTGCTTTGGGCCGATCGAACCAGTCATTCTAAGAACCAATTGGTCAGACTTGTTCGAAATCGACTTACTTGAAATCCAATTCCAAACAAAAAATTTCATCTACATAACCGTAAAAACTTTAAAAATATTAACTTTGTGACACAGTAAATGACATTTTTTAAATAGTAAATATTAACTATATTCCAATTTAGCTTCCAATTTAGCCTTATTTAATTCTTAATAATAGAGGGACTAAATTAATCCATTTAATAGTAAAGGGACTAATTTATAGTCACCCTTTCTTTTATTTTCTCTTTCCCTTTTGATCCCTCCTTCCTTTGGCTGGCCGACCTCTTTTTCACCAACATCGTCGCCGCCCTATGGACGCTGACGAGATGGGACTGAGTGGCTCCTTTTCGGAAGAATAATGCGTTGTTTTGTCTACGACGCCTCTAGTCTTCCTTTACCGTGGGGCTCTAGGAAGCACGAACACGACTCATCCCTCCTCGTATCGATGTCGTACGTGTGTTCGACATGAACGCTCGTCAGACACGCCCAAACACGTACGAGACACACTGGAATATGTTAAAAAAAAAGGTTGGACATGGTCCGACACGGGTGTCTAAAAACGGACAAGTGAGAGACGCAGAAAGAGTATATGGTGGCTGACGGATGGACGACAACTGAAATTTTAGCTTTCAATAATAGCAGGTGAAGAGAGAACGGTGGAGCTAGGGGAAGAAAGAGAGTTGCTGCTAGGTTTTCCTTGTTTTTGCGCACTTGTTTCTGTTTAGGGTTTTCCTTTATGGGCGTGTTTCTGGGTCTCCTTTGCTTGGGCTTTACTTTCGCTTTATTTTGTTTGTTGTACCTGCTGGTTTTCTTTTTTGTATGCTTGTTTCTTGTTTATTTGTATAGACTCTTTTTGCTTATTATTATATGAAAACCCAGTTTTCTCAAAAAAATAAAAAAAACTATATTTTTGTTTGTATCTTGACTTTAGTACTGGTTAATGGGTTGTGAGGCCGAGACTCGAGAGCTATGAAACAATAATGACACTTTTTTTTCTTGATTCTTTGAATGAAAATATTAATCGGTTTTAAAATAACATAAAAAATATTTTTTTTATTGTCATATCCTGTCGTATCCGTATTCTCATTTTGAGGATGCTTCCATGGAAGGTTTTGATTCTCATTTGTGGATTGTGGTCTTTTGGGGATACCGGGTTTGCTATTTCTCATGAGCTATCCACACCTATTGTCTCAGGTCAACGAAGGGCATGCCCAATTGCAACAGGGGCTCTACGCATCATGGTGGCTATTCACCCTGGTGATTGAACACCGACATACAAGTGAGGGTTTTCGCTTGTGCTCCTCTTTAATGGCAATGGTAGCCTGATTCAAGTGGAGTTTGCTCTTTCCCCGGATATGGGTTTCAAGCTTTTTGAATCTTGTCTGTGTTTTTTTTTTTTTTTTTTTTGTATGGTTTGTCTCGAAGTTATTGGTTCTTCTGTTTTAATTTGTCCTGTACCAATTGTACACTTGTGCGTCACTTAGTTCTCTAGTGCCCATAATCTTTTTGTTAGAATGAAATGTTATGACAAAAAAATATGAATAATAGGTTACATAATTTCAGCAAGCCTTTTAAATTATTGAGAAATGTAAATGTGAAAAAGCTGGGTTTGTTTTGGATTCAAAATTTGAGAAACAGTATTAAATATTGGACAATTCTATCCCTCTAGTATTAGTCAAACAAGATTATAAAATTGTTTTATTTTTATATATAATAAGTAAGCGTGGACTTTCCTTTTCTATTTCGTAGTATTGAAAAGTAATTGTGTAAGACATGGGTTGCTTGATTTCCAATGAAAATAGTCGGGTCAGTCATACATAACCTGTCACTATTGTAGTAGTTTTTCATGGAAAATCAATTTTTAAACTTCTTTATTTGATGAGATAAGAGTTCAGAGAATAAACACCATTTTTAACTGCATGTTGAGACCTACCTTACATCATATATTCTTGACCATTTCGTTTTTCTTATTAAAATAATTATAATTCAATATCCGTTTGTGTTTCCCACGTGAATTTTTATGATGTCATCTATTATATTAAGTAAATTACGTATATATTCAAGGTTTTTTTTTTTTAGTAAATTATAAACAAGGATTAGCGTAACTCAAACGCATGTTATATATGAGTACTTAAAAAACATGCCATAATAAATAATTAATGGCTTAATATATTATTTGGTATTCAAGTTTGATACATTTTTCTAACGTGGTTTTTGTGTTATTTTTGGTCCAATGTGATACATGTATTTGATACAAGTTATATATTTTGACACCCAAAAGTAACGATGTTAATTTTTTAGTGTTTAATTTATGTTTCAAGATTGATTTGATGAAAGTTAATTGATAATAATATTAAGTTTAAAATTTTCATGATTTTTAAAAGAATAAATTGTGTTAATTGAGAATTTGTTTAATTTTATGCTTAATTTGTTAAATACAATTTTATGAATGTGATTTAATCCTAATTGTAAGGTTAATTTGATGAAAATTAATTATTAATATTATCAACTGAATATGAATTTTCATCAAAATCAACTCTAGAACTTGAATTAAATACAAAAAAATTAACACGATTATATTTACTACAAAAATATATAACTCTTGTCAATTATATGTATCATATTAAATCAAAAAATAACATAAGTACCGTATTAAAAAAATATTAAATTTACCCTATTATGAATATATATCAAACCAACAATAATTTAATCGTTGTAACCAAAATATCAATATTTTAATAAATATATTTGTTACATAATTTTATGCAAGTAATATAAATTTAGTTTATCTTAAAGAGAAGAGAAAGTGCGAAATTCAAACATAAGATTTGCCGTCTGAAATCTGAAATTAAGAAAAGAAAAATATTTTTAATGATTATTGATTTTAAATTTTGAAAAGATAAATTATTATAAATTTGAAATTAATTTTTTTTTTTTTGAATATACTGATGTGAATACATGGTAATAACTGTTCCTACTTTTTTAACCCTTTGATAAGGCACGTATAAGTGCTCGAACCCAAGACTTTTAAGATAAATAATATCTTCTTTACTACTGAAACCACTTGTTGAATTAAGAAAGAATCAAGTTTTAGAAGCGTTGAAAATGAAGCAGCCTCGTCATTCTGTTGTAGATAAATTTAATTTCTTAATTGATTTTCTCTTTTAGGGTTTATTAACGACTCAAATATCGTCATTGTGAAGAAAATACATGTTTTTATGGGGGAAATTAGAAAATGAATTTTTTTTATAATATCGAATACTACACAATAATGTTGACGGATTTACATTTTTAAGTCATAAAAACTATAATTGATATATATATTATTTATTAGGAGTATTTTTGTAAATATTTTTGAGTAGTATGGGTGGATTTATCTTAAATTCGACTCCTACTCAATCTGATTATTTTTTAATTTCACCCTACCTGATTCGAACCGACTTTAAAAAAAATCCAATCCTAATTGATCGGGTTGAATCAAAATCCATTGGATTCGGATTTTTTTTTGTCATCCCTAAATACAACCAATAGGGAACTTTTTTTAATTTCCTTTGAATATTGTTATTTATCCATAAATTTTTTATATTCTTTTTTCGGAATTTAGTTAATATATTTTTATTTTTAAGAATTTAATCTTTTTACTTATCATATTTTAAATTTGAGGTCTTACTATTAATATTGTTAAACTTATTTTGTTAAATTTAAGTTCATTGTCATTTTTAAGTTAAATGGATATTAAGTGGGTAATTTTTTAAATTTCAAAATGCAGCATCAATAAGCTTAACAAAAAAAAAATACAATATTGAATAATTAAACTTGAATTTTAAAATTTAAAAAGTAAAAGGGTTAAATTTATAAGTATAAAAATACATGGACTAACTTCTAAATTGTGAAGAACAACGGAGTCGTGGCATATTTTAACCTTTTATTTATTTATTTTGTAATTGGTTTCCATTTTCTTGTCAAAGGCGTTGTGGCTTAGAATGGACGGTACTCAATAAAAGCAATTTAATTGTTTTGACATCTGGAACTTTTCTATGGATCGATGCCGGTATTGTTCGAAACTCCGCTTTTCCCTTAATTTTAACGGCTTTTTGTTTTTCTTGTTTTTTACACATGTTTAAAAAGTTATGAGTATAATTTATAAATTATTACAATTCAAATAAATACATAAAAATTAAATTAAATTAAAATTAAAGAAAATAAATATTTGATTTATATAAAATGAAATTTAAATCTAATATTTTAAAATTTTTCATTTTAAATTTATCATTGAACCTCTTGAACTTGTAGTTGAATTGGTTATACTTATAGTTTATAAATTGTATTTAAATTTATTTTGATTTAACCTCGAAAATATTCAACCCATTATATTTTGTATTGAATTAATTTTAATTTTAATTGATCGTATACATATTATTTATAAATTTACTTATAATTATACTTATGAATCGTTGGTTTAGGCAATTAATCTCTAGGAGCTTAGAGGCCAACCCTAAACTTATTCATTTGTTATTAAATTTAATAATTTATGTATTTATATTATATTATTTTTAAGATAATTGTATAAAATCATTTTCGTATTTATATGCAATTTATATACATTTTTTTTTGAAATTATATAATAGTATCGTATTTAAAATATTAAATTCTAATATTAAAAAAAAAAGAGTCTCCACTTTCATATTAAAATAATAAATAAGGTCCTCTAAAGACGGCAGGCTAGGTACAGGCCGTTGAAAATTAGGCAAAGAGTTGGGATTGGGAAAGGATTAAGAACGGTAACGTGCACCGTTTGGCAATTCAAAGTCAAACTGTCTGATCCTTTTTGCCGGTCAAATGAACTTGTTCAGCAACGGCCGTCCTTTTTTCCTTTATTTTTCTAACCATCAAATATAAATTTGACGAAATCTGACACGATATTATAAACAATAATTTATATTTAATGTAATAATCTTGTACGATTTATGTATTATTAGTGAATAGATTATACACATCAGAAATAATTTTAAAATTAAATTCACCAAACTTCATTTTGAATATTGTGATTATCTTATTTATTAATATTACATAAAATTATATTAAATTATGGTGCATTCATGATGTGAGTTATACATAATATATTTAATTTAAATTTCATCATCATATAAAATTTTATTAATTTACAAATACATAAAAAGACAAAAAAAAAAAAAACTTTCATAACTTTATAATAAAAATGAGTTTTTAGTAATTTCATTAAGTGAAATGACACATGATTACTGAGTGGTACCAATTCAATCAAAATGTTTTATTATGATAAAGATAAGGATAGGTAAAAATACTATAGAAGTTTTTGTATTAGAAATTAGATTACATTTTGATCCCTGTACTAAAAAATGGACAAATTAGTTCATGTACTTTAAATTAAAGAACAAATTGATTTTTCTGTTAAAAAAAATCTTTAAAATCTATTGTTAAAAATTAATCCGTATATGTCAGTATAAAATACACGTGGAACATCACATATCATTGTTTGGTCATTCTATTAGCCATGTTGATTTTTAATAGTAGATAGATGGAGTTTTTAAGAGAAAGAACCAATTTACTCTTTAGTCAAGCGTATAAAGATTAATTTATTTATTTTTTAGTAAAAAAAGCGAAATATAATCGGACATCAAATACAAAGATCTCTATAATATTTTTACCAATAAAAACAGCTGCCAATACATCAGATATTAACTTACTGGTGTTTGATAAACTGAAAAAAATTAATTAATTTATAAAATTGTTTGATAAAACACATAATAAAAGAAAACATGCAAACATAACAAAAATATAAAATATCTTCTTCTTTTTTTAAAAATATCTATAGTTATAAAAAGGTGGGATTTGGGAAGGCATACTCGTTCTTATCTGATTGTTTTGATTGTCTAAACCAGTGTGCTTGGGAATCGGTCAAAATCCAACAAAGCAGCCGACACCTTCCATTTAAAGAAGTTTCAGTGACACTCAACCACCTTATAAAGCCTTCCAACTATACGTTCATTCAACCCTACCTCTCTCTTACCTTACTCTCCAAATTTCTTTGTTTTTCATTGCTTTTAATCAAACCCCCCAAAATCATTGCATATCTAGAACTTACAGAATGAGCAGAAAAGGGAACTCTCATAACAAGTTGGTGAGATTCATCACAATTCCTTTCAGAGCCTTGGGCAAAGCTAGGGATCTTTATGTTAAAAGCATGACACGATGTGCTTCAACGGTCAGCTTTGGGCAAGGCTGTGCTGATTACTCAGGCCAATATTCAGGCTTGCCTAGGACCTTTAGTGCAAGCTCTGCCACATCTAGCCGTGATAATGAAGATCTTAGAGACCTTATTAGGGCTGCATCGGTTAGAAGCTTAGGACATAGGAATGAAATAGAGATGTTCATGCAAGAACAACTGAAGCAGATGAGATCGTCGAAAGGGTTGCCAAAGAGTAGCAGTGTGGGGATGGGGAGAATTGACGAAGATAAGCCTTGTGATGATTTTGAAGAAAAAAATGATGTTCCTGTTGATAACAAGAAACAAGATTCTTTGTTTAAAAGAAGTAAAACCTATGCTTCTGTCACGAAAAGAACTAGTGTTGCCTTTGATTCTTATTGATTTCTGCAACCTTTTTTTCTTCTTTTTTGCATGTAAATGGAAGCAAAAAGAATCTCTCTTTTTTCTTTTCCCTTTTTTTTTTAGCAATTTTTGTTGTTTAGAGATGGTTTCATTAGAAAGATTATGGATTATAGAATTTATATGCAAATGGAATGAATCTTCTCATGTTTGCAGTGGGAAGAAATACAATTCTGTCCAAAGTTAGAAGCAGAGACTGAAATTTTCATTATCAAACGCAAGTGCCTAACAATGATAAAATGGGCAATATTTAAAGTCGTTCACGTAAACCATTAGTGCCTAATTTGGAGCCCTTAGCCTTTGTTAGCTCGGAAGGATCAACTCAAGATTGTCGATAGAGAAATTGAATTGATTTTCGAAATGTTTTGGTTGAAATAATTAAAATTATGCAACAAATAATAGAAGGATTTACAATGTTTCAGTATCAATTGTTTATTCCATTATCTTAGCTTTTCATAATTAAAGATTTTCTCAAATTCACTAATTTGATAACTTTTGAGGATAAGGTTTAACCTTACAACTTTCCGAAGATTTATTTTCAAATATCTTAAAATTGCACTCCCTCAAGGTTTCTACCCAAATCTTAGGTTACTCTTTCAAAGAAAAACAAATAAACAAATATAGAAACAATTCTTAAAAGATCAGGATGTTTACCAATTAAACACAAATACAAAGAAAATACTTGAGCTAAATGAATACAATGAAAGCCCACAAGTATTTACAAGAAAATGTGTGAAAAAATTAACCTCTAGGTTGTTTTGATTGATTTTAACCTTTGCACATGTCTCTTCTTGTTGTAGGACTTTTGGAAAATAGTATTTATACCTTCTAATTGATTTCCAATTGTTGTGGTTGTTGTGAGAGTGAATAATTGGGGATGAAATACCAAGTCATTAACTTCACCTACAGTAACGAGTATCGATACCTGCTAAAAGAGTATCGATAATTCTTGTAACTAATGCAGATTTTAATGATCGTTGGAGTAAGAATATCGATATTTGAAGGAATTTATCGATACTTTATGAAAAGTATCGATACCAAATCGATACCTAACTGAGGTTGAAAAAACAGAATGTCAATTTGGTATCGATTTAAAAAGGGCTTATCGATATCTTGTAAAATATTGAATTGAAAATGTTTAACTCAATTGAAATCATTTTAACGTGATTTTATCAAATTGCTCAATTTAACTTTTATTTAAAAACACTTTAATTTATTATATAAAAATATATTATTAAATAAGGTTTAGTTCAACCGTCTTTTTTTAACTAGTAAAAATAAAAATTGAGAAAAGGCCGAAGGAAAAACATATTTTGTGGTATAGTATATTCCTTAAGATTTAATGAATTTTTCATTATAAAACGTGAGCATGAATCAATAATAGATCATAGCAAAATTGAAAATATTCAACAATTTAAAAAAGACAGAGAGAATGAGTGAGAAGAAAAAGATAGAGTTTGGACACGTATGTTTAGAGTGGAAGTGAGTCACAATATATATATAAGACTTTAGTGACTAAAAATAACAAAGGTAAGTGGATTTAACTTCGCCACGTGGATTTACACTACACCAGCCATTCAAGCCTAATTCTTAGGCACCACGCGAGTTTCCACTTTTAACTACGTTCTTACTAACCTAATGAAGTATCTAATTTATAAATAAGGGCAGCAATATTTTTCTTAAGGAATGTGGGATTGGGTTCCTTTGAAATATTTTAATTTTTCCAACAATTCCTCATATATTTCAAAAGAATCAGATTGATACATAATTTACAGAATAATTGGTGAAACATAAAGTTTCTATTAACTAAAAATTATTTGTCTAAATTAAAATTCTCACCAATCACATTATCCTTAAGTATTATTGTTCGACGCGATTGTGTGCTAATAGGCTATACACATGCTTATAAAGAATATGAGTTTGATAAAGAATGAGGCTTTGCTATGAACCTCATAGAATAAATCAATCCATCAAATATATTCCGTAGATTAATACACACCAACTATTAAAATATATGAATTTGATTTAAAGTTTTTACTCATTCTCATTTTTTCTTTTTGTAGTCCTAGCATTATTTACATTATAGGAAGAACATGATTTTATAATGCTTAATGAATCAACTAATGACTTCGTTACTACCCATATGAACCTAATTCATGGGATCTCTAATCACATAACTTAAGTTTCCATCATTATTGATATCACCATTTGACATTAGTCTCATTGTCATCGATATTTCATTTACCAGTTTTTTCCTTGGGGGATGTTAGTAAGAGAATTAACCAAATTCACTTTTGACTACACAATCAATTGATATAGCTTCATCTTTTTCTGCGACAACTTAATCACATTACATCTTAGACGAATATGTTCATTTTTGCCCTGAAAATTTTATTATTTGCTATGGCTATTGTCGATTAGCAATCAAAAAACATGAGAACAGAAGTCTGTTGGCTTTGTGCCCAATGAAATACTTGTTTAAGAAAGTTTCCAACCACTTAGCATCATTACCAGCCAATTCCAGAATAATAAACTTTGACTTCATGGTAGATTTAACTATAATAGTTTACTTGGTTGGTCTCAACAATATTGCACCATCACCAAAGGTGAACATATAATCACCAGTGAATTTGTCTTCTCTAAATCTGAAATCCAGTTAACATCATCGTGTCCTTCTAATACAGCGAAATATCCACTAATAAGATAGCATAATTCATGCTACTCTTTAAATATTTCACAAGCTTGACTATAGCAACCCAAAGTTCACGGTTTAGGTGTTGTCACTGCAACAAATTTATGTATTAGTGAAATCAATTGAGCTTTTAATTAAAAGGTAGTAATCAATTGAGCTCCTGTGATATGATTTTCCTTTGAAGCCCTTGACAAGTCATTAAATGCTAACGTAACGAATGACATGAAAAAATGATGATGTGACAATTAGCGATGCATTTGACGTGGAAAAATATTAAAATGGAGAGCTTAATCAATTTTAAATTACTTTATGAAAACTCAATTGATTATATACAAATTCTAAAAATATATAAAAAAAAAAGATAAAAATTACTTAAAATGTATAAAATTTATAAATGGAGCAACAATTTTTAAAATTTTATAATATTTAATATTTAGTAACTTATATAATTTTTTTATATTTCCTTTTTACAATTTACTAATTTTTTATAACATTTTAATAAATTCTAATAATTTTTTAAGTTTTAATAAATACTGTTACTCATTTTATTTTCCCTCACATAATGTCATCATTATTAACTTTACTCGCATCACTCATCTAAACCAAAACCATTAATCATCACTCATTTTAAACCACCAAACACTAAATTTATTATCTCTCAACTTTTTACTCAACATTTCATACGAGTCTCATTACCATCACATTCCAAGACCCCAATAAAAACCAAATCCAGACCTTCCAAATAACAAAATTATTCTTTAGTTTTTTTTTCTATATATTTATAACTTTTTAATACTTTTAATAAATTTTTATAACTTTTTAAATTATTTTTTATATTTTTTCTAAAACTTTTGATTTTTTATATTTTTAATTTTTTCTATACTTTCTATATTTTTATAATATTTATATATTTTTCATAATATATTAACAATAATTTATATTTTATCTAGTTTTTTATAGTATTCAATAATATTTAATAATTTTTAGACTGTTATAAAATAATTAAATAAAAAAACACTTCAAGTAAGCAATAGATCAAATCAACAAAAAATTTTCTCTTATTTTACTTTCATTTCAAGGGGCTTTATTTATAAGCCCATTTGCATTCAATGAAGTACATGTAAATGAAATCTCTTTAGTTTCTTAACTGAAACATCTAATTTAATCTCATGATCATAAACGAACCAAAGAGTTTTATCTCATTACTTTAATGAGGGTTTAAAGTAGTTAGACATCCATTTAATGTATTCATAACATTCCTCCTTGGATGTCTTTTAAATAAAAATGTGTCTCATTAAAATATTTATTAGGAAAAATCCTATGGGATAAAAACTTAATGAAGAAAAAGAGTACATAATTTATTATTACAAACTGTCTCGTTAAAAACCTTTATTAGGAAAATTTTGGTTAAAGGAAAAGAGTGCAACGTGTTTTTTACTCCCTCTAATGGCAATATCACATTATATCTTTCAGTTGATGCACTCCAATATTGTGTAGAAGTCTTTCAAATGTTGAAGTCGACAATGCCTTAGTAAAAAGATCTGCTAAATTATCACTAGAACGAATTTGTTGAACTTCTATATCATCTTTCTTCTTAAGATCAGGAGTGAAGAATAATTTTGGTGAAATATGTTTCGTTATGTCACATTTGATGTAATTACCCTTTAGTTGAGTTATACATGTTGCATGTTGGCATCTTTTAATTTACTGTAAAAGCAAATTATATATCTTCTAGATATGTTGGGTTAATAACCTTAGCCAAGCACACACGTGACTTGCCTCATCCACTGCAATTATTTAAGCATGATTTAAAGAGACAACAACTAATATTTGCTTTGTTGAACGCCATGATATGACAGCACCTACACATGTAAATAAATATTTCGTTTGAGATTGACTTGTGGATCCGATAAATATCCATCATCAGCATAGCCGATTAATAGAGATTTTGAATCATTTGAATAAAATAACCTCATATAAATGGTCCCTCTGATATGTCTAAATACATGTTTAATTACATTCCAATGTTTACATGTTTGAGAATAACTAAATCTTGCTAACAAGTTTACAACGAAAGCTATATTACGTCTTGTGTTGTTTGCAAGATACATCAATGCCCCCTATGACACTTAGATATGGTACTTCAAGACCAAAAAACTCTTCATTATTCTCGCAAGGAGGAAATTGATCTTTATTCACATCTAACGATCGTACAACCATCAGGGTACTCAGTGGATGTGCTTTATCCATGTAAATTTCTTTAAGATGTTTTTCGTATTAATTGACTAATGGACATGAATTCCATCTTTTAAATGCTCGATTTGCAGGTCAAGACAAAACTTTATTTTTCCAAAATCTTTCAACTTAAATTCTTTCTTTAAATAATTTATTGTATTTTAAAGCTCTTCAAGAGTTTCAGTAATATTTAGATCATCAATATAAATAACAATTATTAAAAAAGTCTGATTCGAACCTTTTTATAAAAACATATGGATAGATTGGATCATTTTTATAACATTCTTTTAACAAATATTCACTAAGACGATTGTACCACATATGTCCAGATTGTTTTAATCCATATAAACTTTTCTTTAATCTAATCGATCAATTTTCTCGAGAAATTTTATATCCTTTGGGGATTTTAAATCTTTTAGGGATTTTCTTATAAATTTCATTATCAAGTGTACCATACAAATATGTTGTAATAACATCCATTAGACGCATGACAATTTTTTCACGTACTGTTAGATTAATAAGGTATATAAACGTGACTGCATCCACCAAAAGAGAATATGTCTATTCGTAATCAATGTTAGGCCTTTGCAAAAATCTTATGCTACAAGTCATGCTTTATATATTACATCTTCATTTTTCTCATTTAGTTTTCACACAAATACTCATTTATATCTTGTCGGTTTTACATCTTTACGTGTTTGGACTACATGTCTAAAAATCTCATGCTTAGAAAGTGAATTAAGTTCTACTTGAATTGTGTCTTTCTATTTTGCCCAGTCTTTTCTATTTCTAGATCACTCAATAGATTTAGGCTCAAGATCCTCATTTTCTTTTGCTATTTCAATAACAATAGTATAAGCAAAATTGTTGTCGACAACTATATTTTTTTGGTTCTACCTTTTTCTCGTATTGACATAACTTATCAATATCTCTTTATTTTCATTATTTTCATTTTCGCTTTCAAGTACCTGAATCTCTTCTTGAGTCTTATAATTAGTTATTTCATGGGTCTATTCAGGAACCCTCGCCTCCACTATATGACTATATTGAATGTTTGCTCATTTTCTTTTATGAGGATTTTTATCTTTGGAACTGATTTATCTTCCAAGCTTCAAGCATGTATTTTTTTTTTTTACTAACAATTTGTCCAATTAAGACATCAATTCGTATTGGAGCATTTTCAGTTGGTATGTGAGATTTTAATGAATCTGGTAGTTGATTTGTAAAATGAATTATCTGTTGAACTCCTGGTTCACATTTCTTTGTACGATGATCTTAGACATTGATAATTCATTCAAAGTATTAATCCAGCTTTTTGTTCTCTCCCCCTAATGTTAGGAAAACTGACAACTCATATCTAAATCTCAAATTTCTAGCTAAAAAATATTTAATAATATAAGAAGACTCATATCAAAATACATTTTCAATCTCTTATGATGACCCATCTTTATGCATTGTGATGGAACAGTTTGAACATATATCGAACATCAAGTGGGAAATATTTGACTATTGACCAAAAATCTATTGTAATGAGGAGTATTTATAATTCAGTGGCTTGATGTGTTCAACATATAAATCAATACAATCTCATACTGAAATAAAAAACTTTCTCATAAATAATGATTTAACTATTATTTAGGGCATTTAATAAACGATTCGATTAAATCGTTTTATGTGTGAACCTAAGTTACAGAATGTTTAACTTTTATGCCATTTGACATATAATAATTATGAGGTCATCTAATTATATGTAAGAGCTTCAACGATAAAACATTTTCTACATGTTCAATTCATTATTAATTCTATTAAAAAAATCATTATTAATTGATTATATTTTCCACGAGTATCTATCTTGATTTTTTATAATAGGAAGCGAAATTCCGCTATCTGGCTAACGGGAAAAGCTTTCAAAAAGATCGGACGGGGCGTTAGCCTATTGGTGTCTGGTGGGGCGAACTAAGTAAGCGAAACCGCAATCTATTAAAAAAAGGGGGCAACGGAAATCAGACCCTAAAGGGGACAGGAACAAAAATGGGTTGTTTCGCTTGCTTCGATGGCGGAAATCGAGAACAGCGAAAGGAGCAAGACAGATTGGCCTCCGCCGAAGCTCGTGCCAAAGCCGCCGAGGCTGCTCAGAGGAGGTATTTTATGTTATATTTATTAGCATGTGAAAAAGAAACTAAAATTATGGTTTTATAACTATTTATTTTTTTCCCGCCTGCTAGGCTTTCGTTGCAATCTAAGATTGATACTTTTATCGATGAAAATTGTTTAGTTGTAGTGTTTGAATCGGAACAGAGAAATGGTTTGCAGAGTTTGTTATGGAGATTAAAGATTAGATATTTCAAATTTTGGTCTGTAATTTGGGAGAAAGGCTTCTTTAGTTGTAACAAGTTTGAAAGAACCTGGATTATTCTTCTGGTTTGATGTTAAATGGAAGGAAGCATTCTCAGAGAATTGACAATTGGGTTGCTTTTATAACAGTTAATTTACTTTTGACTTTTACACATTTGAATCACTGATGAAAATTGCAGGCAAGAGCAGTTCGAAAAGTCGGCTGCGGGAAGAGCTGCTCGTGCACAGCTACAAGCTGCTGCTAAGCAATCCACGAATCCTAATAAAGGCGAACCTGCTTTGAAGGTTTTTGTTTACTAACGTGCTCATGTTCTTTTTAACTATAATGGTTTTTCAACTTTTATGTTTATTAAAATTAAAATAAATTCTGCTTCATAAAATGATGAAGGTAGAGGGTGGAAAGGGGGTGTGGTGTGGATTGGAAGTTTCGCTTTATCTTATTGTGTTATGTAAAAGTACTACGGTGTCTCTTGTATCAAGGATTCAAATTATATCTTGCTCCCTTAATAGAAAATATGAGTAAATTAGTCCATATACATTAGATCAAAGAGCAAACTAGTCATTTTTGTTAAGAATTTCATCCATTTCTACAGTTAAAAACTGATGTAGCTGACAGACTAATTAGAAAGTTACATGTGGAATGATTCTGACATACATGGACCAGTTTTTAACAGTAGAAACGGATGGAATTTTTAACAGAATGACCAAGCTAGTTTGCTCTTTGATCTAACGTACAAAGACTAATTTGTTTAATTTTTTAGTAGAGAGGGCAAAATGCAATCCGGCTCTTAGTACAAGGGCCTCCATAATACATTTACCTATTGTATCATGTTCTTTTCTCTATATGTTATTTGGTGTGAGATGTGAGTGTTTGATTCAAGTATTTGTTCATTATGTGTATGTTAAATGTTTGCCAAGTTTTTCATGCATTTGGAGGGTTAAATCATTATACATGCCCAAATATATGACAAATACAGGTATTTCGGAGAAAGGAAGAAGAAAAAGAAGAGTTTGAACAATATAATTTCCTATACTGTTGCCCTTTGTCCTACAATTTCATGCCTTCCAGCCCTAGTAAATAATTTCATTTCCTTTGGGGATCATTTGTAACAGTATACAAATTTGACCCTTTTGTTGCAGTGGCAGATGGGTTGAAGTTGAAGCTTTGTTAGCCTTTGTTGAGCGGAAACTGGTCATCTATTTATTGGTAAAGTTCTCTAGTGATGTCTAAGGTTTCTTCACGCTATTAGAGATAGATGTTGTATCAGAAACCAGCCATTGTGTCTTTATGAATGACAGTCTTGGGGATTCTACCATGAGCTCCAGAAAGTGCAACAAAATTTCTAACCCATACCAATACTTAAATTTCTAACAAAAGCATTACAAAATTTTTGGTGCTAGCTTGGAGCTCAGAGTAGAATTTTCCCCATCTGAGACAACACTTGGTTTCGACAGTGGGTGAACTTAATTCTTTTGTGTTGTGCAGAAATAGAATAAGATTCTGGTGTGGTTTTCATGTTGTGACAAAGCAGGTGGTGAATACTACAAATGCATCCACAATCAATTTTTTGTTTCTGCTTTTCTTTCAATTGTAATGTATAAAATTGAAACAATAATCTTAATTTTTCTGCAAAACCTCAGCCCTGATATTTCCTAATTTCTTGATTTCCTGTACAGATGCAGCTCTTTCTTTCTTTTCTGATTACAAGAAAAAATAATTTAAAAATTACTCTAATATTCGCATTTTATGTAATTTCTATATGATTGGTTTAAATATAACTATAATATGTAAAATATAGCAGGACTACCCTACAAATATAGATATTATCGGGTCTCATAGACATGTAAAAGCGTGCAGGTTAAGGTGATATTAAATATTTTTAATTGAGTTTAGTTTTAAGAATGAACTGATTTTAATTCAATCAATTAAAATTTTAAAATACATTTACAGTAATAAAATATAAAATAAAGTCAAACTATAAATAGTAATTTTATTTTATTAAAAAAACAATTATAAAAGGAATCACCTTTTAAGAAAAAAGATGGCTTAAAAGTACATTTTAATCTTTAATGTATATTATTTTTCTCATTTGATCTTTAAAATTCTTTTTCCACTTCAATTTTAACATTATCAACATTTTCAGCTCAATACTTTGGACATTAAAAAAATTAGTTAAGATATCCAATCAATTATAAATTGACATGCGTTTTATGTTGTCACAATAACTTCATCATCCATAAAAAAATTTAAAATCTTTAAAATTTACAATATATATATATATATATATATATATATATATAAATAAAATTATATAAAATTGTATCATTTTTATTTTTATTTTAAAAATATGTTAGAAATTTTTTAAAAAAATTGTGAAAACAATAATGAAACGTATAAAAAATATTAAAATTATAAAAATTATTAGAAATTATAAATTATTGCAAAAATTAGTAAAAAAATGTATCTTGGAATAAAATATGCCTTCACTAATCACATTTAAAATTTGATATAAAAATTGTATTTTAAAAATATTTTGTGATAAACTAAATCAATTTCTAAATAATTTTTTAATGAGTAAATTACACTAGTAGTCACCCAATTATTTACAAATTTCTTAAGGGGAAGAGTTGTAATGATCCAATTTACATCGGAAAATATGATTCCAAAACCCTATTTCCATAAATTGAGCTCGTAATTATTTAATATTAATATTTATGAGGATGCTATAATAGTAAATTAAAGTTAGGTCTAGTAATTGTGTTGAATTATTAGTTAATATTAATATTTATGAGGATGATATAATAGTAAATTAAAGTTAGGTCTAGTAATTGTGTTGAATTATTAGTTAATTTAGGTCTAGGGACTAAATTGTAAAAATCCAATCGCTATAGAGTTTTAATTGCTTAAAGGCTTGAGGACATAAATGGAAATTAACCAAAGGTTTAAAATGGTAAATAAACCATTTTCATGAAGTGTTAGTGGACGGTAAAGTTAAAATTTCTAAGCTTGATTAACATTAACTTAGGCAATTAATTAGTTAAACTAAACCTTAATATAACTATAAATATATGGATGGTGAATGAAAGGGAAAAAAAATTCTCTTCTTCTTCGTCAAATGACCGTTCACCATAAGTGAAGGAAAGAAGAAAGCGCCTAAGGTTTCCAACTTTTGATCATTATTTAAGTTTTGTAGTCAAATCCTTTTCTTGTAAACTTTATAAATATGATGTCAAGGGAGCTTGATTTAGTTAGCACATGGATCGATTTGTAAAATCGTTAAAATTTTTGAAAGTTTAATTCATTGTTGATTTCTTGAAGAAATAGTCTTAAAAATTATAGATTTTAAGCTTAGAATATGAAACAGACTAGATTGTAAAATTAATCTAGCTTATTGTTAACTTTGTTACATTAGGGACCAAATTGAATATTTTTAAATTTTTTTATGAAATTATGTTAGAAATAAAAAGTTTAAGGTCCCTAGTGAGAATATTTAAAATCAAATTTTAATCCGGGGCTAAGAATTGAAAGTTATAACTATTTCGAGTTCCTAAATTGAATAAACTGCAAAATTTTAAGGATGTTGAAAGATCAAATTATATAGGTTCATACATATTGTCGAAACATTTTTTTGAAAAAGTTCGGAACTTTTATTTTTTAAAAAATCGAAAACGGAGTCGCCACCAACCTTTTTTTATTCTGTGTGATTGGAACACCTTAAAACATTTTGCTTTATTAAAAAATTTTGGTTTTTGAAATCCAGAAAATGGGTTCGAGAGTCAGTTACGTGTGAGGAAGGGTTAGCACCCTCACACATCCAAAATTGATACCTAGTCGATTTTTAAAAGGTCTTAATTATTAAAAATTAACAAAATCGAGTAGAAATTAAAATGAAATCCCTAAATGCATGATTAACAAGTTTAATATTATTTTATTTATTATTATTATTTTTAAAATCGAACCTTGCGAGGAAGGCTCGTTACTTCAAAATAATCGAGAAGGAAGTCATGTGCAGTAAGTTAGGGCACAACACCTTGAATTCTCCAAAATAACGAGCATTCTTTTTATTCCAAATCTCACGTTTTTATTTTCTAAAAAAGAAGGGTATTGTTGGAGCCCAATTTTGTTCGGACCCAACTTTAAAAATTAAAATGATAAATTTTAAATTAAAATTTATTGTTTTAATGTCTAAATTACAAACCCAATAATAAGCCCAATTAACCTAGCCCAATTACAAACCTTAAATGTCCCAAACCCAATTACACAAAATTAGAAACCCTAGCCTAAACCACTTACTATTGCCGCCTCCATCCCTTTCAACCAGGTACTGCCACGTCAGCAACAACTTGCTTCACTTGCCTCTGGCACCGCCACCCATTGATCGGAACTGCAACAAGCAAAGAAGAAAAGACAGCAAAAAAATATAGCAAAAAAGTAAGTTATAATCGATTATAAAAACCGAATTCAAAAGCATTTGTAAGGATTTTTTTTTTACATTCGAACTTCAATATAGAACTTCGAGCATTTGAAATCAATACTAACTTATTTTCGAAATCAATACAGAGACTAACAATTGGAAATCAATACAAAAACGTAAATAGAGTGCATTTGAAGTTAACAGAAGATACAGGAGGTAATAGATTTGGGCCAAAACATATTTGAATAGAGCAAACTTCTCAAGGCATAAATTCACATGCATTTCTATTTATTGTTTATATATTATTAGAAATTCGAAATGTTTTAAATATATTAACATACATACTTGTTGCTTATTTATTTCCTTCGAAGTTCTAAGTATTTTTATATATGTTAATATATTTATTATTTATTATATATTAATATAATTATTAATTATTTATTTATTACTCCTATTAAATTTAAAATTTTTATAATAAATAATTAATAATAATAAAAAGAAATGTGAAAGGTCGTACTTGCCCTAGCCGAAGCGTTGCCGTCGACTACGCCGGAGTCCCTTCGAATCCGCTCATACTTGTGAGAGAGTCCAACACTTACAGATCTGTAAAGAAAATCATTAATAAAAAAAACACGAAAACAGGTTAAAAAACAAAAAAAAGAAGAAATCAAACCTAAGTTTAAAAAAAAAAAAAAAGATAATAATAAAAATGGATTTTAAATATAAACAAAAAGGAAAAAAGATTCGAATTTTTTTTTTAAGATTTAGATTTAGATCTAGATTTGAGTTTTTTTTTTTTTAAAAGAAAGCGCAAATAAAAAGGAATAAAAAAACGAGTGATTTTGCTTACCAAACCATCGGGAACGTCGGCGTGTGAGACGGAGACGTGACGGGGTCATGGTCAATTGGTGATGGGACAAGCGGTCGGAAGCAGCATGGATAGAGAGAAGAGGAGAGAGTTTGGAATTTTTTTAAAAAGAATAAGAAGAAAGTGATTTTTTTTGAAGGAAATGGGGCTTTTATACCCATCCAAAACGGTGCCGTTTTGGTATTAGCTTCAACGCCCTAAAAACGACGCCATTTCACCACAATGAACTTTGAACCGATCCGACCTGACCCACCCTAGGTCAGGATCCGCGTGTTTTCACACGGAGAGGCAATTTGCCATATCGGTCCTTTCGTTTTTTTTAAAAATATACAATCTCGTCCTTTTTTTATTTTTGATTAATTTTAGAATTGCTCGTTAATTTTATTTCATTTTCAATTTAGTCCTTTAACCTTTTTGAAGTCCAAGAGGCTGTCACATGTCTTTTTTGGTTTATTTATGCAATTGGTCCTTCCTTTTTATATTTTTGTTTCAATTTCATCCTCAATTCAAATTTTGATTTATTTTTAAATGTGCCCAAAAATTTTAAATAATTTTCACTTCAATCCTTTGACTTTTGGAGTTCTGAGAAGCTGCCACATGGTATGTTTTTGGGTTTATTGCACAAAAGGCCCCTATTTTCTTTAAAAATCCTATTTTGGACCCCGAACTTATCAAAAATTACATTTTGCCCATTAAACTTCTCAAAAATTATATTTTTACCCTCAAACTTCTCAAAAATTATAATTTTGCTCTCAAACTTCTTAAAAATTAAAATTTTGCCTCCAAATTTCCAAAAATTACATTTTCCCCTGAACTTTTAAAAAATAACATTTGCCCCCGAACTTTCAAAAATCACATTTTGACCCCAAACTTTCCCAAAGTCGCGTTTCGACCTCAAACTCTCCGAAACTTCATTTTTGACCCTATTTTTTTTTCTCTCTTCGATTTTCGCATATAAAATTTAATTATTATTCCTCATATTTTTTAATTAACCTTATTCTTTGATTTTTATTCGTGCTTTTTGTATTTCATTATTCTTATGTTTATTATCGTATATTTATTCATCCGCATGATTGTTCGTTCTTCGTGTTATTTAAACATTGTCATTAATTGTATAGCTCGTATTTAATTTACATACTCATCTTTTTTCTTTATATTAAAATTAAATTTGTTTTCTGATTTTCTCTAAAAAATACGAATATTTTTGAAAATCGAGGTAATACTACTTTATTTCGGGTTTTGAAAAAATTGTGCCTTAACTTACTAGGCGTGATTTTTCTTCAAATCGAAATAATCGAATACCCTTTTTAAAATGTTTGAAATTTGCTACAAAGGAATGCTCGTTATTTTCAGATCTCGAGATGTTATGTCCTAACTCACTAGACGTTACTCCTTTCCTCGATCATTTCGAAATAACGAGACTTCCTCACTAAAATCGATTTCCCTTCTTAAACGTGTAAATCATGCCTTTAAGGATCGTATTTTAAATTTTACTCGAGATTTCAAAGTTTTAACAAACAAAGACCCGAAAGTAATCGACATGATACCAATTTTAGGCGTGTGAGGGTGCTAATCCTTCCTTACACGTAACCGACTTCCGAACCCATTTTTTGAATTTCGAAGACCAAAACATTTTTGAAAATGAATTTAAATGTTTTGTGGTGACCCAATCACACTGAATAAAAGATTGGTGGCGACTCCCATATTTCGATTTTAAAATATTGTTCGAGACCTGTTTGTTTTCCAAAAATAAACGTTTTGATAGCTTGACGACTCCACTGGGGATATTTTTTTAAATAAAAGAGAGTCAAGCCAAAAATTGATTATTTTTGGGTTTTTTTTTTAAAATTTTGAACACTTGATTTTGTTTAATATACGATCCTTTGCATTTCTATGTGATTTTATATGTCGATATTGTTAGTTAAGTTTGCATTCATATGCAATTTTGTTATTGCCTCTTTAAGTGAAAGTAAGAAACTACTCCTTCGTGAGGTTTTCACCTCTATGCAGGATAGTGGATCGCTTTTGGGATTACATTCGTACCCATGTTTTCGTGAAGTTTTCACTTCCGTGCAAACATGTGTAAAATGTGTCCCCCTAAATCGAACTCATCCGTATGAACCTGTAATGGGTGAGGATTGAGGAATTTGCTGGTTTAGGTACCCCTACTCTAGAACATAAACCGCATATAGTGAGCTTTAAGTGCCCACCTTAGGATGAAATTACACTAAACCGTTAGCAATCTCCTTCGCCTAGGTTCTTTATTTTTATATCTGTATTTTATTATCATACTAACTTTTGTTCTCCTTTGTTTTTATGCATTTGCATTACATCCCAATATCAAGAAAGGTATAGTTCTAAGTTCAATTACTAAATAGAAAGTTGGTCATAAGAAACGAGTTCCTTGATAAAATAGAAAACAATATGGTCGGGTGTGCACGACAAAGAAAAAAAGAAAAAGGAAAACTGATGATTTTCCAAATAAGCAAGACGAAAATGAAGATCACGGAGCCAACCAAGTTTTGGTCCAAGTAGGAGAAGTAACCTATCACTCAACCATTCAAGCTAATATTTTGGACCAAAAGTCAGAGACGAACCAGGACGAATTTGAATAACTTCTAGTAAAGATTAAAAGTTCCTGAATACTACGTCACGACCATATACGTATCTATTTTATGTAAAGGAATTTGTTTTCTAGTAAAGTTTTCTAATAAAATTGAACTATAAGGCAAATACCTTTCTTATGCCTACATGCATTCATAATCATTGCATCTGTTAACAAGCATAAAATTAAAAAAAAAAACACCTAGTTAATTAAACCTGATACGGTTATATTGAAACCATTGAGAACCCTCATCGTTACTACACTCGCATAAAATCGAAAGTGATGGAACAAATGATTGAAAGACTTGAGCAAACACAAAGAGACATGCATGAGCAAATGCATGCACAATTACGAGATCAAATGGAAAAGATGCAATAAGACATGAAAGATCAAATTGATATAATCAATCAATTAGCCCAAATGCTAAGAGAGAGAGCTAATAAAGAAAAAGGTCCCGCAATAAATCTCGAAGAAGAAGAGGATCCCATTAATCCCCAAGGCTTTACTCCCCCATACAATCAAATCCCACCTGAAGCATATACGTAGGGTGCTCCTGTCACAATAAGAACGCAACAACATCCCACTGGTACATCGAGACCAAATAATTGTCCAATAGCGTCAAGATCCAACCCAGGAGAAAATGTCGCAAATGCTGGTGTTCTTGACTTTGATGAAATAGCAAGAATGAATCTCCCTAGACAAGTGGAGGAAAAATAAAAAGCGTTGGAAGAAAAAATCCAAGCAATGCAAGGATCTGAAAACTTCTATGGGATGGATGCCAAAGAGTTGAGCTTGGTCCCAGACCTAGTACTCCTGCCTAAATTCAAGGCCCTAGGATTTGAAAAATATAATGGGACGAGTTGCCTAAATGCTCACATCACCATGTTCTATAGAAAAATGACGGGTCACGTCCACAATGACCAATTACTTATCCACTGTTTCCAAGACAGCTTGGTAGGTTCTGCTGCTAGGTAGTATAATCAACTTAGTTGTGCAAAAATTAGTTCATGGAAAGACTTGGCACAGGCTTTTATGAAGCATTACGGTCATGTTATCGACATAATCCCCGATAGGATCACATTATAGAATATAGAGAAGAAGCCCAACGAAAGCTTTAGGCAATACGCCTAAAGATGGAAGGATATGGCAACTCAAGTACAACCACCTCTGTTGAAAAAAAAAACGACAATGTTGTTTGTCAATACCTTGAAGGCTGCATTCATCAACCATATGCTGGGGAATGCCACCAAAAGCTTTTCTAACATGGTCCTGTCCGGAGAAATGATCGAAAATGTAATAAAAAATGGGAAGATAGTCACTAGGGAGAGCTCCAGAAGACCTGCTTTCAAGAAAAAAGAGGTCGAAATAAATAATGCAAGCATGTACAGGCCGAACCACGTAGGATCGATCATGACAATGCCATCAAATGCGCCAATGACCAACAACCGAAATTCTTCAAGGTCGGGACCAAGCTCAAGGTCGAATACTGAAAGAACCTCATTCACGCCCATCTCGGTGACATACAAAGAGCTTTACCAGCAGCTATATGATCAGCACGCGGTTGCTCCATATTACTCGGATCCAATATTACCCCCATTCTTAAAATGATATGATGTGAATGTTCGATACGAGTATCATGACGAGGTAGTGGGACACTTTATTTAGAATTGCTTTGCTTTCAAAAAGCTGGTGGAGAGAATGATAAAGAAAAACAAAATAAGATTTGACGAGTAATCTAGACCCAATGTGGCGAGAAACCCTTTGCCTAACCATCTCAATTTGGGAGTGAATGCGATCAATGAAGATTTAAGCATTAATGTTATCGGGGAAGAAAATGGAAAATGACGCTCAGCAAAAATTTATCCTTTCACCTTCGGGAGTTCTCTCGACAATTGGACTGTAGAGGAATTCCCTGTAGTCATTAGGGCTTCTTTAAAGTAATGCTCAGAACACACCTATTGCTTTAGGCTCGAAAGCAATATAGATCTTTTTGTAAAAGGGCCTATGATCATTATCTGGTTATTTTGAATGAAAATGCATCTTCTATCTTACATGACAAATCTTTCGCTAATTATTCTTTCATTCTTAATCCAACTCAACAAACTGTTCGTACATATCCAATAAACAAAATTAATCATTCTTTAAAACATACACTCTTGTCCAATTTGACAAACATACTCATACTCATACCATATAATCATCCTTTCATAAATTTATTTTACTTTTTGGACCTCCTTTTTTATTCCTTTGACAGGTCCTTGGATATTAATAATATGAATAACCCTAACGCTAACTTAGAGCCTCGTTTCGAGCAAGGGATGTGTTCAAAAGAACTTCAGGACTTCGAAGATGATCAAGATTGTAATTTGTCTCCTGATTTGTTAAGAATGATGGAGCAAGAAGAAAAACAAATCTTGCCTCATTCGAAACCGGTGGAATTTATAAGCTTAAGGAACGAAGATGAAAAGAGAGAAGTAAAAATTGGGACAAGCATCTCCCTAGAAACCAGAAAAGATCTTATCAAGTTGCTTCAAGAGTTCTAAGATGTCTTTGCATGGTCCTATCAAGACATGCATGGCCTGAGTACTGACATTGTGGTACATAAACTCCCCATAAAAGAAGAATGCAAGCCTGTCCAGCAAAAGCTCCGAAGGATAAGACCTGATGTGTTATTGAAAATAAAAGAAGAGGTCAAAAAGTAATTTGACGCTGGGTTTCTCCAAGTAGTTAAGTACTCAGAATGGGTAGCCAACATAGTTTTTGTTCCTAAAAAAGATGGAAAAGTGCGTATGTGTGTGGATTATCGAGATTTAAATAAAGCTAGCCCAAAGGATAACTTTCCATTACCTCACATCGACATCTTAGTAGATAATACAGCAGGTCATTCTCTATTTTCATTCATGGACGGTTTCTCCAAGTATAACCAGATAAGGATGGATCTGGAAGATATGGAGAAAACCATATTTGTCATGCTATGGGGAACATTCTGTTATAGGGTGATGCCTTTTGGACTCAAAAACGCGGGGGCAACTTATCAAAGAGATATGATAACTTTGTTTCATGACATGATGCATAAAGAAATTAAAGTTTATGTCGATGATATGATTGCAAAATCTCGAACAGAGGAAGAGCATGTAAAGATCTTGAGAAAACTGTTTGTGAGGCTAAGAAAGTATCAACTAAAGTTAAACCCAGTCAAGTGTATTGTTGGAGCCACTTTGGGAAAGTTGTTAAGCTTTGTAGTCAGTAAAAGAGGGATTGAAATTGATCCAGATAAAGTTAAAGCCATACAAGAGCTACCATCACCCAGTACGCAAATAGAAGTTTAAGGGTTCTTAGGGAGATTAAATTACATTGCTCGGTTTATTTCACAACTGACTGAGAAATGTGATCTCTTCTTCCGTCTGCTGAGGAAGTATAACCCAAGTGTGTGGAATGATGAATGCCAGGAAACTTTTGATAAAGTCAAGGATTACTTATCCGATGCTCCAGTCTTGGTCCCTCTAATTCCCAATAAACTGTTAATCTTGTACTTGACAGTCTTTGAAAATTTTATGGGATGCGTACTAGGCCAACACAATGAATCCGAAAAAAAAGAAAGGGCGATATATTATCTTAGCAAGAAATTCACTGATTGTGAGACTCGATACTCACCAATTGAAAAACTATGTTGTGCTTTAGCTTGGACCACGCGAAGATTAAGGCAATACATGTTGTAACACACCACTTGGTTAATCTCAAAACTAGACCCTCTGAAGTACATGATGGAGTTAGGCGCCTTGAATAGAAGATTGGCTAGGTGGTAAATCTCACTGTCTGAGTTCGACATAGTCTATGTTAATCAAAAGACAGTAAAAGGGAGTGATATAGTAGACTTCCTAGCCAGTAGGGCTTTAGAAGACTATGAGCCAATAAACTTCGATTTTTCAAACGAAAACTTAATGTATGTTGCAACTGTTGAAAAGGGAACCACAGTAGAACACCCTTGGAGATTGAATTTTGATGAAGCTTCAAACCACGGATAATGGAGTTGGGGCAGTCTTGGTATCACTAGAAAGAGACCACTATCCTTTTACCAGTAAACTCGATTTTGATTGCACAAATAACATGGTAGAATACGAAACATGTATCATGGGAATCCTTGTAGCTATAGAACTGAGAATCAAAGTTTTAGAGATATACGGAGACTCCGCACTAGTAATATACCAACTCAAAGGAGAATGAGAAACGAGAGTCTCTAAGCTAATTGATTACCGAAAGTTGGTTCTTGAGTTAACCAAAGAGTTTGATGATGTCACATTCCATTATCTCCCACGAGAAGAAAATCAAATGGCTGATGCTTTTGCCACTTTGGCCTCGATGATTAAAGTAAATAGACCAGAAGATATGAAACCCATTCAAACTAGCATCTATGAGGCTCCGATTCATTGTTATGATATTGAAGAAGAAGAAGAAGAAGAAAAAGAAGAAGAAGAAGAAGAAGAAGAAGAAAAAGAAGAAAGAAATGACCGCCCATGGTACCAAGATATTCTCCGGTATGTAAGAGATCGCAGGTACCCCGAGCAAGCTTCTGAGAATGATAAGAGGACATTGAGAAGGCTTACAAATGAATATGTCCTAGACGGGGAAATCTTGTACAAAAGAAGAAAAGATTAGGTGTTGCTAAGATGTGTCGACACAGTTGAAGCTAGAAAGATTTTAAAAGAAATTCATGAAGGCATTTTTGGGACACACGCTAATGGTTTCACAATGGCCAGGCAGATAATGAGATTTGGGTATTACTGGTATACCATGGAAGGAGATTGCATCAATTATGCTAAGAGGTGCCATAAATGCCAGATCTATGGAGATAAGATTCATGTACCACCATCACACCTTCATGTCGTGACTTCTCCTTGGCCATTTTCTATGTAGGGCATGAATGTCATTGGATCAATTTCTCTAAAAGCTTCTAATGGTCATAGATTTTTTTTTTGGTTATCGACTACTTCACCAAATAGGTAGAAGCAGTTTCTTACACCAACATCAAGATATCTGCGGTTAGTAAGTTCTTGAAAAAGGAGATCCTCTGTCGTTATGGGATGCCAGAGAGGATCATATCCAACAATGCCTTGAATTTGAATAATAGCACAACAACGGAAGTTTGCGAGCTGTTCAAAATCAAGCATCACAATTCATCTCTCTATCGCCTAAAGATGAATGGAGCTGTGAAATCAGCTAATAAAAACATCAAGAAGATTGTTGTGAAAATGACTGAGACCTACAAAGATTGGCACGAAAAACTACCATTTGCCTTATTTGCTTACATAACTTCTACTGAGGCAACACCATTCTCACTAGCATATGGTATAGAAGCAGTCTTACCTATCAAGGTTGAAATACCTTCTCTTCGAGTCTTGACAGAGTTACAATTAGATGAGGCAGAATGGATTCAGGCCCGATATGATCAGTTAAATTTAATCGAAGAAAAGTGGTTAAGAGTTATCCACCGTAGTCAGATGTACCAGAAAAGAATAATGCGAGCTTATGACAAAAAAGTTCATCCTAAAGAATTCCATGAGGGAGATCTAGTTTTGAAAAAGATACTTCCCATACATAAAGACTTTCGAGGGAAATGGATGCCCAACTGGGTAGCGCCTTATATGGTAAAGAAAGCTTTCTCAAGAGGAGCTTTCATTCTAATAGAAATGGACGGTAAGGATCTGCACAACCCCGTCAACTCGGACTCGGTGAAAAAATACTTCACCTAACGAAAAAAGAGATTGAGATGAAAACCCATAAAAGGCGTCTCGAAAAAAAGGGATCGAGATGAAAACCCGCAAAGGGCGTCTTGAAACTAATAGAATTTTGAGTTGAAAACCCACAAAGGGTGACTCAAATTCAAGAACGGGTTCGAAGTGATCATTTCTCTCAAATGTAACAAGAAGGAAGAAAATTACAGCTTGAAGCATCAACAAAGCACTCCAGGTCTACTAGACACATATCTGGGCTCAGAATGATTCTCAGAGAGTCGGCTCAGAAAAAAACTTATCCTGCGATATCCAGGGCATTTGACTGTCTTTTGTTGTATACTTGGCAATTCTTGACCAAAATTTACCTCATTTTGATCTTTTCTTTTGAATTGTATCTTCAATAAATTTCGACTTTATTCCTTTATAATCTCGTTCAAGCATTTTGCCTTTAAAATAACATGTAATAAACTAATAAAATGAATCATACAAAGATCCATGAGCATTAATTTGAAATTTCCTAAATACTACAGAGGCCCAAAACAAGACTACCAATTGGAAAACAAACTTGAAAACAATCAGTTCAAGCTAAGTTTAAAAGAAGACAGAGTGGTACGCTAGTGATAAAACTGCAACGAGCGACAGACTATATCACTCCAGAGACGAAAACAGAAAAAGAACTAATAAAATTGAATCTGACATTAATCATGCACAATCATTTAGTTAAGGGCATGTAATTCATTCTGATCAAAACATCATAACAACTTGGCTTGCATAGAGGTCCATGAAAGCATATTCTACAGGTTTGACAAGGAAGATTGAGGCTGCAACGGTAAATCTAATACCCTGGAGATATGATGGGAAGGATTGAGGCCGCAACGGTGAATCTAGTACCTTAAAAGATGTGATGGGAAAGGTTGAGGCCACCACGACAAACTTGGTACCATACGAAGGGAAAGGTTGAGACCACAACGGTGAACCCGGTACTTAAGACGATGCGATGGGAAAGGTTGAGGTCGTAATGGCGAACCCTATACCACGGAGATATAAAGGGAAAGGTGGAGGCCGCAACGGTGAACTCGGTACCTTAGAAGATGTGATGGGAAAAGTTGAGGCCGTAATGGTGAACCCAGTACCATGAAGATTTGAAGGGAAGGATTCAGGTCGTGACGACAAATCTGGTACCTTAAAATATGTGATAGGAAAGGTTGAGGCCGTAACGACAAACTCGGTACCATGAAGATACGAAGGGAAATGTTGAGGCCGCAACGGCAAACCTTGTACCATGAAGATATGAAGGGAAAGGTTGAGACTGTAACGACGAACCCCGTACCTAAAAAGATGCGATGGGAAAGGATGAGGCCGCAACGACGAACCCGATACTACGGAGATATAAAGGGAAAGATTGAGGCCGTGACGACGAATCTGGTACCTTAAAAGATGTGATGGGAAAGGTTGAGGCTGCAACGACGAACTCGATACCATGAAGATAAGAAGGGAAAGGTTGAGGCCGTAACAATGAACCCGGTACCTAAGAAGATGCGAGAGGAAAGGTTGAGGCTGTAATGGTGAACTCGGTACCACAGAGACATAAAGGGAAAGGTTGAGGCCGTAACGACGAACCCGATACCTTAAAAGATGCGATTGGAAGGATTGAGGTCGCAACAACGAATCTGATACCATAAAGATATGAAGGGAAAGGTTGAGGCTGCAATAGCGGACCTAACACCTTAGAAACGTGAAGGGAAAAGATTGAAGCCACAATGACAAATCTTATACCCTAAAGTTGAAGAAGAACAGATCGAAGACGTAATGGTGAATCTTCTACCTCGAAGCGTCAGTGGATTAAATCAAAGACTACAATAACGAATCTTAATCTCCTTGAAGTTGGAAGTGAATTGAGTGAAGCTACAGTAGCAAATTTTGTCTTTTTGAAATTGCCTTAGGGCAAGATGGAATCAGAACATCGAATATGTGGAGAAGCAGATGCAGTGAAGTTGAATGACTGATAAAGCGAAGGGTGGGCTAGCTGAAGAAAGAGCGTTGAAAAATGAGACATGACAAAATCGGACCTCCTTTTGGTCTTTGCTCCGTCCTGTTACACAACAACAAGCAAAGAGGAGTAGCTGTTGGAGCCCAATTTTGTTCGGGCCCAACTCCAAAATTTAAAATGATAAATTTTAAATTAAAATTTATTGTTTTAATGTTCAAGTTACAAACCCAATAATAAGCCCAATTACAAACCTTAAATATTCCAAACCCTAAATATTCCAAACCCAATTACACAAAATCAGAAACCTTAACCTAAACCACTTGCTGTTACCGCCTCCATCACTACCAACCATATGCGACCACGTCTGCAACAACTTGCTCCACTTGCCTTTGGCACTTCCACCCATTGATCAACCTGCAACAAGCAAAGAAAAAAGACAACAAAAAATATAGCAAAAAAGCAAGTTGTAATCGGTTTTAAAAACCGAATTCAAAAGCATTTTGTAAGGATCTTTTTTTTTTACATTCGAACATAAATACAGAACTTCGAGCATTTGAAATCAATACAAACTTATTTTCGAAATCAATACAGAGGCCAACAATTGGAAATCAATACAAAAACGTAAATAGAGTGTATTTAAAGTTAACAGAAGATACACGAGGTAATAGATTTGAGCCAAAACATATTTGAATAGACCAAACTTCTTAAAGTAAAAATTCACATGCATTTCTATTTATTGTTTATATATTATTAGAAATTCGAAATGTTTTAAATATATTAACATACATACTTGTTGCTTATTTATTTCCTTCAAAGTTCTAGGCATTTTTATATATGTTAATATATTTATTATTTATTATATATTAATATATTTATTAATTGTTTATTTATTACCCCTATTAAATTTAAATTTTTTTATAATAAATAATTAATAAGAATAAAAAGAAATGTGAAGGGTTGTACCTGCCCTAGCCAAAGCGCAGTCGTCGACCACGTTGGAGTCGCTCCGAGTCCGCTCATACTCATGAGGGAGTCCAACAATCACGAATCTGTAAAGAAAATCGTTAATAAAAAAACACGAAAATAGATTAAAAACAAAAAAAAAAGGGAAATCAAACCTAAGTTTTGTTTTTTTAAAAAGATAATAATAAAAACGGATTTTAAATTTAAATAAAAAGGAAAAAAGATTAGAATTTTTTTAAGATTTGGATTTAGATCCATATATGATTTAAAAAAAAAACACAAATAAAAAGGAATAAAAAAAGGAGTGATTTTGCTTACCAAACCACCACGGACGACGACGTGTGCGATGGAGACATGACGGGGTCACGACCAACCGGTGAGAGGACAAGAGGTCGGAAGCAGCGTGGACAGAGAGAAGAGGAGAGAGTTTGGAAGTTTTTTTAAAAAGAATAAGAAGTGATTTTTTTGAAGGAAATGAGGTTTTTATAGTAATCCAAAACGGTGCCGTTTTGGTATTGGCTTAAAAGCCCCAAAAACGACGCCGTTTTGGTATTGGCTTAAAAGCCCCAAAAACGACGCCGTTTCACCTCAATGACCCTTGACTCGATCCGACCGGACTCGCTCCAGGCCAAGATCTGCGTGTTTTCACACAGAGGGGCAATTTGTCATTTTGGTCCTTCCGTTTTTTTTAAAAATCTACAATCTCGTCCTTTTTAATTTTTGATTAATTTTAAAATTCTCCATTAATTTTATTTCATTTCCAATTTAGTCCTTTAACCTTTTTGAAGTCCAGGAAGCTATCACGTGTCCTTTTTTGGTTTATTTATGCAATTGGTCCTTCCTTTTTTATTTTTATTTCAATTTCATCCTCAATTCAAATTTTGATTTATTTTTAAATGTGGCCAAAAATTTTAAATAATTTTCACTTCAATCCTTTGACTTTTGAAGTTTTGAGAAGTTGTCACGTGGCATGTTTTTGGGTTTATTGCACAAAAGGCCCCTATTTTCTTTAAAAACCCTATTTTAGCCCCCGAGCTTCTCAAAAATTACATTTTTACCCCTGAATTTCCAAAAATTACATTTTGCCATCGAACTTCTCAAAAAATACATTTTTACCCTCTAACTTCCAAAAATCACATTTTGACCCCGAACTTTCCCGAAGTCATGTTTCGACCTCAAACTCTTCGAAACTTCATTTTTGACCCTATTTTTTCTCTCTTCGATTTTCGCATATAAAATTTAATTATTATTCCTCGTATTTTTTAATTAACCTTATTCTTTGATTTTTATTCGTGCTTTTTGTATTTCATTGTTCTTATGTATATTATCATATACTTATTCATCCATATGATTGTTTGTTCTTCGTGTTATTTAAACTTTGTTATTAATTGTATAGCTCATATTTAATTTACATACTCATCTTTTATCTTTATTCATCCATATGATTGTTCGTTCTTCGTGTTATTTAAACTTTGTTATTAATTGTATAGCTCATATTTAATTTACATACTCATCTTTTATCTTTATATTAAAATTAAATTTTCTTTCTGATTTTCTCTAAAAAATACGAATATTTTTTAAAATCGAGGTAATATTCCTTTATTTCGGGTTTTGAAAAAATTGTACCTTAACTTACTAGGCATGATTTTTCTTCAAATTGGAATAATCGAATACCCTTTTTAAAAGGTTTGAAATTTACAACGAAAGAATGCTCGTTATTTTCGGATCTCGAGATGTTATGTCCTAACTCACTAGACGTGACTCTTTTCCTTGATCATTTTGAAATAACGAGAATTCCTCACTAAAATCGATTTCCCTTCTTAAACGTGTAAATCATGCCTTTAAGGATCGTATTTTAAATTTTACTCGAGATTTCAAAGTTTTAACAAACAAAGACCCGAAAGTAATCAATATGGTACCAATTTTGAGCGTGTGAGGGTGCTAATCCTTCCTTACATGTAACCGACTCCTGAACCCATTTTTTGGATTTCAAAGACCAAAACATTTTTCAAAACAAATTTTAAATGTTTTGTGGTGATCCAATCACACCGAATAAAAGATTGTTGACGACTCCCATATTTTGATTTTAAAATATTGTTTGAGACCTATTTGTTTTACAAAAATAAACGTTTTGACAAGTATTAATTATTTTGATTTGAAGAAAACCCGCACCTAATAAGTTAATACACAACTTTTCAAATTACAAAATAATGAACATTATCTTAATTTTGAAATAATTTATTTAATCAAAATACAAGTATGTTTTTTTATAAAAATAGAATGAGTGTAGATGAACATAATAAATGAGCATAATATACAATTTAATAATGATAAAACATAACATGACATAACATGACATGACAAAAAAAGGGACAAGTAAATATACAAACAAATAAACGCAATAATTGATGCAAATCTAAGAATACAAAACACATACAATAATACTAAAACAAATATATAAAAACAAATAAAAATTAAAAGGCATTAAATAATAGACAAGTAATTTCATAATGAAATAAGACAATAATATATGCACACTAAATACGTAAAACAAATATAATAATATTAATAAATAAATATATATAAAAAAATAGAAAGGATTTAATTGAAAACCAAAACAAAAATAGTGGCCTAATTTTGAAAATATTAAAAGATAAAATTAAACCATATTGAAACAATTTTAAAAAAAGGCCAGGGATTAAATGGGAAAATTTCCCATGTTTACAAAACAATTTTTAAAACAGTGGTCAAAGGACCTGTTTAAAAAAATAAAATTGGATTGCTAATTTCGAAAAAAGACTTAAGGGCAAAAAAGATGAATTTTAAATAAATGGAAGGGTGGAGGGACTTGATGAATGATTTCCCTTTTTATTTTTAAAAGTCCGTCACCAAAACGACGATGTTTCAAGGTCGTTGAGATCAAACCTGAAACGATGTCGTATGGAGCATGGATTGCATAAAAAAAAGTACCCAATTGAAGGTCTTGGAAATGGTGAGGGACTGCGGGGATAAATTTCCCATTCCGTGAAAACACGCGGACCCCATTTGGGTCCGAAGTGGGTCGAGCATGGAGCAGCAAAACGACGCCGTTTGGTCACTGATGTTTCACACCAAAATGACACTGTTCCCCCATTGTATTTAAGTCAATTTTTTTTTTTTAAACTTCATTTGTTTCATACTTTCTAAAAAAAGCTATCCCCCCTTTTATTTTCTCTCAAAGGGGTTGGAGTCCGGTCATCAGTCTCTGATCGTTTGCTATAGACAGTCGTTTACCGAAACCGGTAACCGCCGTCCACGATGGTCGGGTTTTCAAAAAATTCCTTTTTAGCTTATTTTAAAAAAAAAATCCAGATTTAGGCTCAGATCTACTAAGATTGAGCCCAAATCTTCAAGAAAAGACCGAAAGTTTCGTTTTTTTATAAGTTTTTAAATCAAATCAGTTTTGCCCTTTTTTAGGTTTCAAAAGCTTTTGTTTTTTTTTTAAATAAACACCCCTTCATCGGAGCCCCCTATGAACACGGATGAGTTCAGAGGGATTCCGTTCATGACTACGATGGCGACGGCATGAGACCAGGTACGAAACCTTAACCCTTTTATTTTTTAATTTAAATTTATTTACTTTATTTAGTTTCGAAAAAATATATAAAATAAAAGGAATATAAATAAATATAAAATATATTATATGTATAAAAATAGTAATACCTTCAGAGAAGAAAAATGCTCTTAATTCTTTTGTATTTTGTATTGATATTGTGGGTAAAAAATTACAAAGAAGAAAATGTGGCTTTTATAGTCATTGTTACAATCATATCTATCTACCCTCTCTTTTGCAGGTAGCACGACGGTGACAGAGTTGCTTTTGACAACCTAATGGCGAGGCTCGGTGTCAGAAGCATGATAGTGGCATTAGGAACAAGGAGATGACATGGCGTGAAGGCTTGCAGCACCGAGGGTGAGCTCCTTATGCTAGGGTTTCTGATAGTTTTTGTGTATTAGGTTATTTGTGCTTGTTGGGTTGTATTGGGTTAGGGCGTAATTTTGGGTCGTGGGTAGTTTAGGGTTTGGGTTGTAAAAAGACTTTTAAATTAAAATAAATTTTAATTTAAAATTTTATTATTATTGGTTTATTTTGATTTTGGACTTGGGTTTTGGGCTTGGACAAATTAGGCTCCAACACATATCATAGCATGGAATAGAAATATTTGATATTTATTGATGATATAAATAATTGTTTAGATCAAGAATTGGATTGAAGTGAACCCAACAAGTGGCTCTAGTGGAAAAGAAGATGTTGTTCATCCTAGGGGTCTCGTGTTCGAGCGCCTGTGTGTGCAAGGTGTGTGTGCGTTGTCAAAGGGTTAAGAAAGTATGAACATATACTACCATGTAATCACACCAGTATACTAAAAAAAAAGAATTGGATTGAAGTGGAATTGATCGGAGAAAAGCTAAAATTGCATATTAGACCCTGCAATATCAACTTTATGTATTTTGAACAGTTAAGTTCATATGGAACTTAGTATCTTTTTTATGCTATGCCTGAATCATGTTTTATTTCATTTAAATATTAGATTGAAGTAGATTTAGTGAATTTGACATATGTGGCTTAAAATGGATTGAATTGAAAATTAGGTGAATATTGGCTATTAAAAAAAGGTATGGAGTGCAAATATGAATGTTGAATATTTACAGGACTTGAAATGAAATATGTAAAATGATACAAGGTTTGATAATGGTATAGATATGACAACGGCGCCCGTGTGAACTTAGTAAAAGGTTAGGATACGTATGGCATGTCATCAAGGTTATATGTGTGCTTGGTTAGGGATTTTACAAATTGTAATGAGGTCTAGAATTCATTGCAGACTCTTGGATTATATGTTTTGTATGTCTAGCCCTAATGGGTGACCTTGATATAATGTCAACTTGTGTGAGCCATTCTGTTATAATGTCATCCTGTGTAAGCAACCATGGTATATGTCAACTTGTGTGAGAAAATTATTCTCATGTACCCAAGTCCGTTTTACTATAGTTCTCTCAGATAAAATTTTAATTTGAAGGAAATTGAAACTTGAAATGATTTAGAAATGGATTGTATATGCATTCAACTTGATATGTGTTACATGAAATTCTTTTAATGTTCTTGATATGTAAATTTAACTAACCTATTTGGTTGTATATGTGGATATGTATTTAGTTGTATCAATATATGTCAAGGAAAGCCATATTGAATGCTAAAATGATTGTTAATTTAGCTTGCTTGAATTGATTAAGTAATGTAAATTTCATATAAACTTACTAAGCATTCTTAATGCTTACTTTGGTTGTTTTCCTTTCCTGTAGATTTTTCACCTTGCGGATTGTCGAGCTAGATTAGCGTAGAAGCACACACACTATCCTGAGACAGTAGTTATAAGTTCATTTTTAATATAGACTATGTGGAATGCAATTAAGGTTTCTATTAAGTAAAAGATCATTATGAGGTTTGGTAACCTTATGTTGATGGTAGTGATGATTGATCTTGAATATAACCCTTGGCAAGCTTGATGTTCTAGGGATGATGACATTTCTTTTGATTAGTTGGTATGACAATACTACCTTATAGGCTATATGAATTGGTCAATTTGAATTAAGGCTTATGAAAATGGTATGTTATATGTGTTAAGTGTGTGTTTAATAGACTTGAGTATGCTTAAAGCAATGCATGACTATTCCTTGAAGTGGTAAGTTACAATTATCATGATAAACATATTGTGGTTGTATGAAAACATTTTTAAGCATGGATAAGCATTTGAACATGATTGAACGTTGAGTAATTAAATACTTGAATTGTTTGCAATGATGTTGGTTGATGGTTACGTTCTTGTATAAGGTTGAATGAAAGACATTGGAAATGGATTAAAGCTCATTGAATTAGGTACCAAATGCCGATTTGCTAAAAACAGGGGTAACGTCGCGATGAGGGATCTTTGATGTTGTAACTTCGTTCGACAGTGAGTGATGCTATGACGTGGGTATACACGTTGTCGCAACATAACTCTTTGGGATGAAGTCGCTGTGACGAGGAGGATGTCAGACTGGAACTTTTAAAACTATACATTTTGATCCTAATTCATACTCGGGTTAGCAAAAGAGTTTTTGTAAGCTCGTGTGTGAATAAAAAATGATTGTGTGACATGTTGTGAGTGTGTTTAATGTTTATTTATATATTTAAATGATTAAGAAGTGTATGATTACAAGTAATTTTTACCTAAATTATTTATATATTTATAACTCCGTTGAAGTTATATTTGGTGTCTTGATATACGAATTAGCAAATAAGTTAATTTTATTTGTTAATTTTTTAACTATTTACATTATTTATTTTGAACAAGGTTTGAAGATTTCTAATTTTCACTACAATTTTACCCATCTTAATTCTTATGTAATAATTAAGGTTTCCTTGTATTAACGCATTAGATAATCAAATAAGACCATGTAAGATTCCTTTCGGAGGTGACTATAAATTATTTGCAAGTATCATCAAGGAAAAAAATACAAATATTTAAAAAAATTGCATTAATGAAAAAAAAAGTTCAAATATATAATATTACTCGGACAAATATCGAAAACATGTAAATAGGTAACATAGATATAATCATACAACCCTACGCTCTGTAGAGTAACCTAACAAAATAAATTTGTTTAAACATGTAAATGCATTTGTTTAAATATAAATATAAATATAAACATACTGTCTGAATTTTAATTTAATTGAAATTAATATTATTATCAATATAAAAATACAGGCTAATTATATATAAGAAACTACACGCTTATATTCTATGTCAAGAGTTTTTGGCAAAGGATAGTTCCCTGGAAACCTAGTAAGCTATACTGTAAAAGATTTGATGTTTCATCCTTTTCCATGCGAGTAAACCCAAATTAGTTAACCCACGTATCCACTGTGGTAGGCAGTGCAGGCAAAATCAGCTTCTCCACCCCTAATTTCACTAGATTCTTTTCAACTTGATCCACCAAAAGTCGACAATTCCGCGGCGGCGGTGTCTGAACCTGGTGGCGACAAGGGGCATTTCAGCCACCTTGTTACCGTACACCCTCAGAGTGGCCACTGCAACCACATCCTCCTTTTCCTCCACAATCACAGTATAGAATCCTTTGAAATTCAATCGTTTCAGCTTTGAGACTCGGCTGAAAACCACATCTTCGACCACATCTCTTTCCGTCTCATCATTTTTGGTTGGTTCGAAACACCAATGTATCACTTCTAGCGGAACCCTTAACTTACTGTGATTTTGTGCACCATGGTGATCAGATTTCAATAATGTCCATGTCAGATTGTTTCCCACTCGTATTGGCTTCCCTGTAATGTTGTGCAGGCCATAAAAGACCTTTTCACACTTCTGGCTACATAAAAATACCGTGTTTTCATAACTCTTCAAGCTCAAGCAATCAATATGGAACTTAAGCTCACATTATGACAAGTAAGAAAACTTTTCTCCCGTAAATACCCAAAGAGAAAACTTTTCTCCCGTAAATACCCAAAGCCACAGATACCACAGCGGCAGGATGGGCAAAACCAGTTGCCATTGGGAACTTCGTTTAAGCCAAGGCAATTCATATGGAAAGCTGAAGGGCAATACTCACAGCAAATTAACTCTCCCCCTTAGCAACAAACGGAGCACACTTCATCATTCTCATGTTAAATTGAATTGACCTTTACAGTTGTGTCTACATTAGAAGGACTCGTTGAATGACGAGCTTGTATTTGACAATCGGAAAGTGACCTGCCAGTACCATCGTCCGAGATTATGTTAGTGGCTGGCCTCCGATTGGTACTCCCAGCATGAACTTCAAAGGCGGTGAGAGCGAAGACCTTGGAACAACAAAGACATTGAATCCCATCACGAGTTATCCGACCTTTCATCAATGGAGTCCCGGTCTTACTCCGGTAATACACCTTTTCCAGTATCGAAACAGCCTTGTTATCTATCAGCCAAGAGAGATCAGTTCGAGGCTTACGATCAGAAACTCGATTTTCTTGTTTCCTCACCACTTTGCTTCTTTTCGGTGATAGCGGTTGATTCTTCAGACCCAAACACTTTCGTTTTTGAGGTTGCTTGGGTTCCATGTTTCCCATTGTTCCATCGTGGATGAAGCTTTTGCAAGCCGTTTTCAATGAACAATAAATTTTTCCGTTGGTGAATTGGTATCGCAGTTCTTGATTTCCATTTTCGTGGGCATACCTGAAAACCCGTCCCTTAGCCGAAAGATGGCTTTTGGCTTTCGAGTTCTTCGATCGACCTGAACATCCTTTTTCGCGAACAGCTCCTTCACATACTGCACCTTCACCTACAGACATGGCAGTTCAAGTCGACTTGAAGAAGAAGAAGAAAACCCCAAGAGAACTGAAAAAACCGAAAAAAAAAAGGGAAATGGAGAAAGAAATGTTAACGACGTTTATGTAGTAGTAGTATTACACTCCTTTCCGATGTGGGGAAGGATTACGATACAATCAAGTAGAAACCTCGTTGATATTTATCAACTAAATTGTTTTAATGTTTCTAATTTGTTTTAAACCGTCATTACAATAAAATTTATATTTATCAACTAAATTTTATTAAGTAATATAAAAATATATTTTTATTTATTTATTACAACCTTGTTTATGTATTTCTTAAAAAAAATGATCATACGTATTTTATTTTTATAAATGAAAAATTAAGCAAAACATTATGTGTAGTATTTTTTTTTATTGTTGTAAGGTCAATTAATTTAAGTTCCTTCTTTTTCTTTTTTAATTTTCTTTATGGATTCTAAATATATGGAGTAACGTTAAAAAATAAAGTTACATCTAAAACTGGACTATTTAAAAATAAAAAATAAAATAAAAAAATTAATAATATATTTTTAGTACAATTCTGTAAACATATACTTAATTGGCATGTAAGATTGTTGTGGAAGTACATAAAATTAAAAAGAAATATCATATCCACATAAAATTATGATTTGATATATTAATCTAGAATAAATTCAAGAACGAAAGTTGTTCAAATTTTCATATCAGTATCTTCTCGATTCAAAATAAAAAAAAATCTTAAAATTTTATATACTTAAATTTTCTTCTCAAGAATTTAAAAGGAACACTACCTTTATTTTCTTTTGCTTTTTTAGGTGAGAGCAAGAGTAAGGGTAGGTTTGAATGAACGGTCTGTTTACTTATGATTAATGTAAAACAACGGTAATGATGAGATTAAATATTGTAATGTGAGATAAAAAATGAATTAAACTAAATGCACCACACCACACCCCACCGTCCATTCAAACCCACCCTATTAATCTAAAGAGAAAATTGTCTGTGAAAAGTAGTATTAAAAAAAACACAAGGCTTTTGTTTATTGCCTCAAAAGGGAAGTAGTGTTATAATGGATTGGACTCCATTATGGACTTTCCATTCCTACATTTTTAATTCGCACATAATAGGCACAATACTCTCAAGTTTAAACATTAGAAGATAGTTATCTTTTCTCTCTCTCTCTCTCGTGCGACCAACATACATTATCCTTGAGAGCTAGCTGCTATATAATTGTTAGTATATGTAGCAACTCATAAAGATGAGTAAAATTAATATGCCTTACCTTCAAATGTATTTAGTCGCATTTCAAATTTTTCATGATCTCTTTTGTTATAAATGATATAATGAACTATTGTATTCACAATTATGTTCACAACTTCAAACATAATTGACTGACTTGCAAATACAATTGAATGAGACACCATAATAATCTTTCATTTTCTTCAAATCCCCCTATTCAATTTAGCTACTCTTTAGATATCTCCCGACAGATCGAATCATACATGATCATTGATAACATACTAAAGTAACTAACATTAAACTAAAACATCAAAACGCAATCAAAAGTTATAACGGTACTTAATAAAGATCTCTAATTGATCTCATGGGTCTCACACAACTTAGAAATAGAGATTAAAACTTCTATTACCCATATTAGTCATATAATGCATATGGGGTTCCTTAAAAAATTATTAGGAGTATGAAACATATGCTACAGTATTACTCTTCCTTTTCCCTCAAAATTATGTCCTTTATTAAAAAATTTCAATCAAGTATAGGAGATAGTTTAGATACACTTGGTATCCAACTGAGTCCTCAACACTACCTTATTGATGAACTTATCTATAGGACTTCGACCTAGCACTACAAAACAAAGTGAATTGTTAGAGCTATTATTCACTTTTGATCGTAATTTCATCATTGCCCGACCTTATCTTGATCTTTTATCAAGGAAGCTTCGTTTTAAGTTTGAGCTCTCATTAAAACTTCCAAGTTTGAATCTTAAAACTAATCTCATCTCCACCTAGCACCAAGTCATATAGGTGATTGTATGTGTGAGAAGGTCGAACATCTACCCAACATACTTTTAATCTTATATATGTTTTTAACATGCATAAGCACTTGTGTATGCACTCATGCAATAAAGTATTAAACTTAGTAGTCATTATGCTTGGAAAAAACTATTCATGATACTCAATGCAACTAGTACATCAAATTCTACACAATCTTTAGAGATCTAGCATGCTCACTAAATACATCTCTAGCAATTGTTTTCGTAAATGAGTCTACAACAATCTTTTTTTTTTGTGTGTGTGTGTGTATATATATATATATTATATGTTGACTTCTTTATGTGCAACCATGTCTTGTACGAAATTGTACTTTATATCTATGTGTTTGGTTCTTGAATAGTATTTGAGATCTTTAGTGAATGCAACTACAGATTGAATATTACAATTCACTACCACTCTTGATGCATTTTTATTGAATCCTAAATGAGTCAAGGGTCATTTAAGCCTCTTGCACTACAAATAAAATTGCCACAAACTCAGCTTCCATTATGGATAATGCAATACAAGTTTGTTTCTTGCTAGCCTAGGAGATTACACCAGTGTTTAATAAGAAAACATATCTAGATGTTGATTTTCTTTCATCTAAATCTCCTCCCAATTAGTGTTTTTATATTTTATTAGATTGAAGTCACATTCTTTATAACATAAAGAATAATTTGTGGTTCCTTTCATATCCCTAATAATAAATTGCAATGCCTTTCATATACCTTAATATCCTTTTCGCTGCCTTCCAATAGGGTTTATCTAGATTATATTGATATATGCTTACTAATCCAACAACATACCAAATACTAGGCCTTGTACACATTTCTACATATATAAAGCTTCTAACTACATTAGAGTAAGGGAATTTCTCCATTTGATTCATTTCTTGTGGAATTTTGGTACACATCCTTTTTCTCAAGCTTTTGCCTCTTAGAACTAGAGTATCATTTGACTTACAATCTTGCATTCTAAATCATTCGAAGATTTTCTTAACGTATGACTCCTTTGGAAGAGCTACTAGCCTCTTAAAAAAGATCTCAAGTAATATTTACTCCAAGAATGTAAGTCCCTTCACCCATGTCTTTCATTTCAAAAATGAAGGACGACCAACTTTTTACCATTACTATGTACTCCTTGTCATTTCTAGCCAATAGTATGTCATCCATATAAAGTGATAAGATTTGAAACTTATCATTGTCTCTTTTGACACACACATAGTTAGGGGTGAGCAAAACTTGATTCTATTTTGAAATAAAATTGAATTTCGAGTTAATCAAATCGAATTATTCGAGTCAACTCGTTTTCTCGAAAAATACATGTGCTTTGAGCAAGATGGATCCTAGACGTTCTCGATTTTCAACCTAACGGTCTTCTCCACTATTCTCGTATCACAATTTTCTTCGAGTGTGGGCTCGAACTATCACGAACCAAACACAGAACCAAAAATGATTTATACTTTTAGTAGGAAAGTAATTCACTCTCAATAGTAACTAGAAGAATTGTTATTCCTATAAAAAGAATTTATACTTAGAAAATAAATTTTGTCTACTTTTTGGAAGAGTAACAATATCTCAAAGTTATGTGAAACTTATGTAAAACTTATTGTGTGAATAGCTCAACTAGTACTATCTATTCATAGGGAGAGATAGGAGAATCTTGGTTGAATTAGTAAAACACAAATAATATTTATTTAATAGAAAAACTAGTCTTCTGGTTAAACTAGAAGAGTAGGCGGCACATTGTAATTAAATACACTAAGGTTGTCGCCCTTCATATATAATATGAGGGGTGTCACATCCCAAAATTGAGCCTAGAAGTTTTGAGAGTATTTGAGGAATTTTAGCCTATATGTGTTCAGAATTTTGTAAGGTTGGTACTCGGTAATGTTTTTGACAATGACTATTAGGATATTAAATCAATTTTTGAAAATGAGTTTTAAATAGCTTTAATTTTAAAAATAGGACTGATTTGTAAAAGAGTTAAAATTAAGAGTTTTTATGAAGTAATTTGATAAAATGTCCAAAATCAACTTAAAATCTCCCTTTTTTTCAATTCAATTTAATGTCAACTTCTTCTCCCAATAATTTGTGTCATCTTTTGCTCTCCTAATCTCTTTCAATTTCTTTTAAACACTAACTCTTAATTTTTTTTGAATTCTAATAATCTTAAAATCATAAATACCTATAAAAACCAAAAGAAACACCTCAAAACCTTCATCACATTCATCTTCTTCATAAACGTGGGTTTTTTTGGATTCATGTCAAAGCTCGTTTTTCTTCAAGCAAAGGTAACCAATCGTTTTCCTATGAGTTTTAAATGATATCTAGTCCTTAAAACTAAGCTTTTAGCCATTAAAACGCAAGTTTTGAATAAAAGCCAAAAATGAGATCTTTAATGGTAAAATTCGGGTTTGTGTATAAAAACTTGATATTAAAGTGTTTTTCAACTTGTTTTAATATGACTAGAAGGTTTCTAAAGTTACTTTAAAGTTTCGTTTAGTATTTCTCGAGTTTTAATGAATTTTCGTCATTATAACCATTGTATGTCGAAAATATTCGGTATTTTAAAACGTGTAATTTTGTGTGGTTTAAAAGTTGAAAATCAGTCATGGGTAAATGTGTAGATGAACAAAATTCGTTTCATGCGAAAATATTAAGTGTAGACCGAAATATTAGAGTTTAAAGTTTTCTAGGTTAAAGGTTTCGATTTAAGAGAACATAGCTTAAGATATTGTTTATGACTGTATGATATGTGTGGATGATTAAATTTTGCTTGTGTATTTGTGTGATATGTGTGGTTGAAGTGTCGGAATTTACAAGACCTTCAACTAGTAAAAATAAAGGCAAAGGAAAACTTGTCTAAACTTTCGAGTTTTTAAAGAAAACGTATATTTGGTGAGTGGTTTGGAATCACTGTTCGTAGATGATTCATTATGTATTTTGAAATTTAGAGATAGCCTAAAGTCCTACTTTAAATTTCGAGTGTAAGTGTTCTTATATCTACGCTTAAATGTTAATGTGATTTGTGCTTAAATATTAATATATTTTATGATTAAATATTAATGTGACTTGTGCTTAAGTATTAATGTGATTTATACTTAAATATTAATATGATTTGTGCTCAAATATTAAGGTGATTTGCGCTCAAATATTAATGTGATTTATGCTCAAATATTAATGTGATTTATGCTTAAATATTAATGTGGCTTGTGCATAAATATTAATGTGATTTGTGCTTAAATATTAATATAATTTGTGCTCAAATATTAATATGATTTATGCTTAAATATTAATGTGATTTGTGCTTAAATATTAATATGATTTATGATTAAATATTAATGTGATTTGTGCTTAAAGAATTAAGATGTGATATTGTGAACAAACATGAGATGTTGTGACATATGCTATAAGCTTATAATGACTATTGTGAAAGTGAATATGTGGGTATGTTCTTCATGCCATGTGACTGATTATATTGTGATAATAAAGTGAATATGTAGAGAGTATATGATAAAAATATGTAATAATAATGTGGTTATTTTGGCTTTGCGATCTTATGAGACCTTTGGATATAGTTGGCATGCCAAAGGATTCTTAGTATTCACGTTTGTGTTATATGTAGGGCGTTGAGGACTAGAAACATGTTGGAGAGATAAGGAAATGTGAGCTATGCTCCATTCAACGGGATATATTTGGTGTGTTAGAGACTGTTAGTTATATGCTTCACTTATGAGATATGTTTCTACTCTATGAGTCTAGTGTTGGTGTGTTGGAGATCCATGTATCCAATGTGTGTTGTTAGAGCTCACTATATGTTTCATAGTCTCAACAACCAAATTATCATAAACTGTGTTTGATTGTGATTATATGTATATATGATTGAATACACTTGTTTTAGAATAGAGTATATTGAAAACTACGTAAAGAATGTGTAAATAAATACAAGTGAAATTATATGAATGTGATGTATGATTGTTTATGTAGTGGTTATTTTAGGCACTCACTGAGCTTGTTAAGCTCACCCACTCTTTTTTAACCATTTCAGATACTTAGTACCAGTGTGAGCGGTGTGGTCTCGAGGGTGATCCAAGCCAAGTCGACCTTTTTACTTTTATTAGTAGGTTTATAAGTTATTTATGTTTTAGGGACCTAAGGCAATGTGTTAGGCAATATGATGGATTTATATTGATTTTTGTTATGTTCCTTTAGCTGTTTGCATGCCATTATAGATTTAAAAATAAGACATTTGAGACATTTTGAGGTTTGTTTTATATGATGAATGTTTGATAGTTGATAAATCGAGATAAGATTGAATTATTTAACATTATATTGATTTTTTGATAACTGTGAGAAGTGTGGTAATGAGAAGGTGCATGTCTAGGATTGGCTCTAACTAGGAAAGACTTAGTTTTTAAGCGGTTAAATTTGACTCACCTTCTTTTCTTGGGACCCTACTCGGTGCACGGTTCACATTCACTTCTTCAATTTTTCCCTTAAAAGAAAAATTTGCATGTGAAATAAAACGCGTAAATGAGGTAAGCATGATGTGAGACGATGGTGTGGCATCTTAGTATTCAAGTTCGATAACTAGGCCGGGTATAAGGTGTTACATTTGGTGGTATCAGAGTCTAGGTTCAATAACACTAGCACCTACGTGATTGTTATATGTAGTGGAGTTTTGAAAACCCAAGTGATTAAAATTATTTTGATTTCTTGAAATGCATGAGATATCTCTTGTTCGAGTTGTTGATATATGTTAGATTGTTATGCATGTGGGGCAGAAACGGGAACGTATTGCCTTTAATCCTAAAGTTTTCTTGCATTAGCATGACTTGGATCATTTCCTCCGCCACTCACTGTAACATCTGTGCTTTTGAACCGGAGTTGGAACAGTAATAGTGTCGAGTTAAGAGTTAGAATATGTGGTTAAAATAAGAAGATTTGAAAAAAATTAAGGATTAATTAGTAATTGTGAGAAAGCATGAGGGACTAAATAGCAATTTAGCCAAAATAAAATATGAGTCATCATGAGAATTATAGTGATTAAGAAGGGGGCAAAAGAGTAATTTGATGGAAGATATTTTTGGAGGCAATGGTTTAGGCCAAAATGTAATGTTGGATGGCCTAGAGACTAAAAAAACAATTTTACCATTATTAAAGAAAGATATTTTTTTATAAAGAGAATTTGGTAGAAAAATCTAGAGAAATGAAGAAAAGAAATGATGAAAAGACTATAAAAGCCATCAGCCATTGTGTTTCACGTCAGCCATCATTTTTCCACCATTTCAACTTTTTTTTTTTTTCAAATTAGTCTTTTTCACCAAATACAAACCAATTAAGCTAGTTTCTTCCAAATTTCTTCAAGATTACTGAATAAAATTAATAGAGAAGTGTAGTAACTATCCAATTGTTAAAAGAAATGCATCCATACTTGTCTTGGAGGAGAAAGAAAATGGAAATTAGTGTTGAATACAAGTGATTAAGGTAAGAAAGTTAAACTCCTCTTTAAATACATGTTAGTTTTTGGTTTAGAAACATAGATTATGATATGTTAGGATGATTTTAATATGAATATATGTGTTTTGTATGAAATTGAAGAGAAAGAAAAGAAGGAGAAAGACCAAATTGAAGGAAAAAGGAAAGGAGAAAGCCAAGGAGTGAAAAGGGATTATCTACAAGAGTTGTAAATACTACAAGATTTAAATGGAAAATTTATTCTTGTTAAAAGTATATGATATTAGTATATGATTAATTGTGATAAAATGATATGTTTAATTATAAATGTTGATTATGTGTGATTGGATAAAACATAGTGTAAAAAAACATGAAAACAAAACATGTTCATTAAAATAGTTTGGACAGAACAGAGGATTAACTTCAAAAATTCACAAAAATTGTATAAAAAGAGTTAAGAGTTGAATGAAATATGTAATTAAATCTTATTGAGTTTAGTTTCATATGGAAGAAACAGTGAAAGAAAAGAAATTTTATATTTTGAGATATACTAGTTTTTGTGTAACAAGGTCAGAGTAGGTTCTAGTTCCCTTGTTCTGACTTTGAAAAATCATAAGAAAAATGTAGAAAAATTATTAGAGACTGAAATTTTATGGTTGAATCCTTAATGAGTCTATTTTCAAAAGAAATAGATGGAAACATTATTGGATTCCTATACTAAAAGATAAATAAATTTTTAGTGAAGAGAGGTCAAAACTGTCAAACAGCAGAGAAGGGGTAAATTGGAAGAATTTTCTGTATGAATTGACTAAAGTAAAAATTCTGGAAATTTTATGGTAAAAAGATAATTGAGTCTAGTTTCAGAAACATTAAGCGGATATTAATTTTGAATTCTATAGCTCAAGATATAAATAATTTAGTGACTGTGACACAAGTGGACAACTTTGAAAATTAGTGTGAAAATAAGAGTAAAGAGGTATATGATGATATATATGTGATGAAAAATGTATATGTGAAATATTATGTGTTTGATTATAAATATTGATTATATAATAAAATGGTGATATTGTGTAAGCCTTTGAGTAAATAAAGGTGAAAAATACATGATTATGTATATGTGAAGAGAAATGTAAATGTGATATATGAAATTATGAGAAATGATGAATATGAGAGATTATGCCATGTAGACAAGTTAGAACCATTGTGATAATAGTGGCATGCCATTAAGGAACACTAACGCGCCTACTGTTTAGCATGTTTTGTTCCCTCTATTCAACGCTGTGTGTGCTTCTGTTTAGCACTTTCTGTGCCTACTGTTACCCAGGACTTATGTGCTTCTGTTAAGTACTTCGGTACTTTCTGTTTGTTCCGTTTATCTGATAGATTCTATAAAAGTCTACTATGGGCCAAGTGGATAAATAAGTGATAATGCTTAAATATGGCATACTTTTGGATATTAAATATAAATATTTTTAGAGTATGATCCTATTAAATTGGGCTATTTATTATCTTTTTATTTTGTAGCGATTCAAGTGGTGATAAAAGATAAATTGGAGACAAAAAGCATGGTTTTAGAGGAGAATTTGAAGTTGTGTGAAGATGAAATGCTAAAAGAGAGAGTTTATAAGACAAAAAGACTTGGTTTTATTTTATTTTATTTTTTAAAATATATTTTATATTAGGATTTAATATTTAAGATATTATTTATTATTTAAATTTGTATTTAATTTATGTTTATCTTTTTGTATTTATCTTTTAAAGTTTAATTTTAATCCAATTAGGAAAATTAAATGTTAGATATAATTCTAATTATCTTTTAGAATTTAGATTGGATTCAACTAGGAATATTATGTACTATAAATAGGGGGTGGAGTGATTGAATTATTCATTCCTCATTCATTGAAAAAATCCTCCATCTCTTAAAATCCTAGTTCAATAAAAAACTCTATTCTTTTTATTTTGTGTTCTTCCCCAAAAATCATGAGTAACTAAAAAACCCTTCTAGCCAAAGGTTATCAAATATTCCTCCAAGGTTCATGAGGCTTAGAATCCGAGCTTAATTCTTTTCAACCCGAGTATTCATCAGTTCTCTATAATACGAGATTGACGCTTCCGTCCAAAATCCCTACAAAAGTAATCTTTTCATCTTGTGCAAAGACGGCCGCTTTGTGTGTTTTGAGAAGGTTGCACAGTCGGTTCTTTAACTTATTGCGTCAGAGGTTGTCGAGCCAAAAACGACAAAACGACGTGGCATTCATTGTTGGGAAAAGGTGATCTAGTGTAAGACAGTCTCATTGGAGCGACGGTTGGCTAGAGTCAGGTTCTACTAAAAACTATATCTTGAGTTGGTGGTCGTAGGCGTCCTCTTCAACTATAACTGACTTATTCGAGCATTAGAAGAACAATCCAAAGTCTATGATTGAATCGAGGAAGAATCAAGATAACTGGAGGCTGAATCTCTAAATATCGATAAAACCCATCTTCTTTCTACTTGTTTATTTTATGCTATTTATTTTTACTTCGACTTCCCTATTTCCTATTTCTTTTAATTCTATTTTCTTTTATTTTTAATTTTTTTTCTTTTATTTTTCCTTAGATCGCGGAGCTTTTCTTGGGCACGATTTGACCCACGATCTTGATAGACAAGACTTTTACGACTCCCCAATCCCTGAGGATTAGACCTTACTTCCCTTTTACTATTATTTACTTTAATTTCGGAATAGGTTATATTTGGTGTTCCCGACGACACATTAAATTTTGGTGCCGTTGTCAGGGACTGGTAACGTACTAATCTTATTTTCTTTTTTCTGCTTATGACTAAATTTGCTCCAGGTAATCTTGCATACCCGTACGATCTCGAGATTGAAAAGACTGCAAAAGCCAATTGCAAGGAAACAAAGTTACAAAAAAGACAGTCAAAAGTTGTAGCAGTTAAGCATAACTCACCTTCAGAAGTAGAAGAAGGCGACGAAGGTGAATCTAGGGTAAACAAAAACCCTAATCCAACACTGGAAAACCAAAGAGTTAATCCGTCGGCGGAAGTGTCGATTGCTAGGGTTGACGAAAATCAAGATCCACCACCACTTATGGATCAAAAAATTCGACAATTAGTCGAGGCTCCTGATGATCAACCACTATTATGCATTGCGTATCCTACTGTGGATGCTAACTTTGAGCTTAAATCAGGTTTAATCCAATTATTACCGATTTTTCGTGGGTTGCAGAATGAGAATCCACATAAACATCTGAAGGAATTTCATATGGTTTGTTTGAGTATGAAATCTCAGGGGGTAACTGAGGATCAAATTAAATTACGTGCTTTTCCTTTTTCTTTAGCTGACTCCGCTAGGGAATGGTTATTCTATTTACCTCCTGGATCTATTACAACTTGGGTTGATCTTTCTCGTTTGTTTCTTAACAGGTTTTTTCCAGCCTCTCGTGCTGCTGAATTAAAAAGAGAAATTGTTGGGATTAGACAAAAAGATGTGGAGTCTCTTTACGACTATTGGGAATGATTCAAGAAGTTGTGTGCAAGTTGTCCACAACATGGTATAACTAAACAGTCTCTTCTCTAATAGTTCTATGAAGGCTTGAAACCTATGGAGATGAATATGATAGATGCCGCCAGT